>CM070600.1:36624166-37282035 GCA_036346395.1 Hsuehochloa calcarea
CATGTTGAGGGTCGGTGAGGCGTGCAGAACACGTGAACTAGGGAGGGCAGATGACTTCGGGCGGTGGGGCCAGGAGCAATAAATCTTGAAGTCGTTGGCCCGGCGAGAGGGCAAGCTGACCGCCTGCCCTTTCACCAACTCTTGTTGACCCGAGGCCAGAAGCCTTGGCCAGAGGAGAGAAAACGATGTTAGCGGTGGTGGATTTAATCGGACGGTTTGAAATAAACCAGTCGAAATAACGATTTAATCGCGCTTGATCTCGGGCGTTGATTTGGATCTCACAGTTCACGTTGCGCGTTGAGACGGTCGACGTTCCGCGATTGGACCCTTGATTTAGAATCAGCGGTTCAAATGGATCGCGCGTCCGAGCCAGTTAGAACATTCCACTTGATCGTGGACGTTAAATCTTGATCGGCGCGCAACCTCATGGCCGAACCGAGCCAGCAGTCGCGATTAGTTGGTAGGCGAGTCAAGTGGCTCGAGGCTTAGAAGTCGTCGAACTTAGAGAGCAGTGAAAACCGGTTAGAGTTTGAATTTGAATAAGCGATTTTGGAGGAATTATCTGAATAGCAAACAAACTCCAAAATTATGAAATTTTAACTGACTTGCTGCCAGAAGAAGGAACCTTATATAAAATTTTCAGAGACTTTTATGCCTTTTTTCTCTAAAAATTCGAAGGCTATTTAGGAGTTTGACTAATGTTTGGTTGGTCTCAAAATTATCAAATAATTTAAAATTATGAAATAATTACGAGGTGTTAAACATCAACCCTAGACCCAGAAAATATTATTTCAAAGGTTGGGTACAAGATTTTCCTTGAGGGATTTGTGTTGGTGTCCAATGGCAATTTGATTTTTGGTTTCATAATTCCTTTACAAAATTATGGGCCGATTACAAAATCAAGATCGGAGAAAAGTTTTAATTTCTCCTCATTTTAGTACATTTGAAACACAAACCAATTTTGGGATGTTACAAAACCTCCCCCTTACAAAATCTCGTCCAGAGATTTGGCTCGCTCGATAAAGAAAGATGGATATACGCACGGAGGCGATCTTCCCTTTCCCAAGTAGCCTCATCCTCGGAATGGTTCGACCACGAACTTTAAGGAATCGATGGCTCTATTCCTTCTTCGTTCGGCCTCATCGAGTATCACGAGCAGGGTGCTCGCGATAGGTCAAATCTTCTTGGACATCGAGAGTTTCCAGCGGGCTTCCTCTGTTGGAACAGGCACTTCTTTAATGGGACACGTGGAAACATCATGTACCCCTTCAAATGCAGTTGCAATTCCAACTTATAGGCGACGGCTCCCTTCTTCTCGATAACACAGTGGGGCCGAGCATATCGAGGAGCCAATTGCCCTTAGAAATGCATGGCCCTTCAAAGGAGAGACCTTGAGATACACAAAGTCATTGGGCTCAAAGCTCAACTCGCGACGATGGCGATCCGCATAGCTCTTTGCACGGATTGGTGTGTAGCGATCCGAATAGTGGACTTGACTCTCGGCCTCATTGATGGTCGGGCAAAGAATGGTCTTCGCGGTCTCGGACCAATTCAGCGGGGTTGCACTTTCTCCGTATAAGGCCTCGAAAGGTGCCATCTTAGAGGCAACTGAAATTTGTTATAAGAAAACTCGGCGAATGGCAAGCATTTTTCCCATGCTTTCCATATGTGAGAACACAAGCACGGACATGTCTTCCAACACTTGGTTGACCCTCTCGGTTTGACCATCGGTGCTAAAGTTAAGATGGGTTCCCATAGCCTCTTCGGACTATGCCAAAATCGAAGTGAGCGAGGAACCCGATCGAAATGATCGTCTTGGGATCCATGCAAACTCACAGTCAGCGATATAGAGCTCACTAGGAGTCCACGCGAAGGCTGCGTCTTGCAGGAATGAAATGAGCCACTTTAGTCAGCGATCGATGGCGACCAAATGGCATCATTTCCCTTAAGCGACTGGGTAGGCCGGTGACAAAATCCATCCGTCGAGTCCAGCCATTCGGAATAGGCAATGGTGACGATCTGTTTGGGCCGATGCTCGGCCTTGACTGCGACGACACGTCGCTTTTCGACAACGAACCGCATTTCCCTCTTCATTGGGTCCACCAAATCAAGGAGATCTTGATACATCTTTGTATAGGGATGAATAGACAAAGCGAATCATGGGTTTCGCGGAGAATCAAATTCGCAATTCCATGTCCTTTGGAACCACAAAGGCGTTGCGAACCTTACAACACCATGCTCATCCTCGAGCGCGGTACATTCCGTTCTTGACATTTTCCTTGATGCGGCTCACTCCAACATCATTGGCGACCTTAATCCGATCCACCAGGTTGGTTGCACAACCCGAGGGTAGCGAACCATGCTCAAGCCGGACCTAAGTTGAGGCAGAAATTCCTTGGAAGGGTGGGTTGACATCCACAGAGCAACAAGGTTGCAATGCGCTTTCTGCGTGGCGCGCCGGCAGCGACATTAGCCTTGCGGGATGGTAGTGAATACCCATGTCATAGTCATGATCAACTCCAACCATCTCTTTTGCACGAGGTTGAGATCCGGTTGGGTGAACAAATACCTTAGACTTTTATGATCGAATACGCTTATAGCGATTCTGATTAGGTAATGTCGCCAAATCTTAAGTGCATGAATCACTGCGGCTAATTCCAAGTCATGGGTAGGATAGTTGAGTTCATGAGTCCTCAATTGCCTTGATGCATAGGCCACTACCTTGCCTTCTTGCATAAGGACACAGGAGTCCTCGCAGAAGCATAAAAGATATCGAAGCCGATGAATATCGGGAAGAAGCGAGAGCGGGAAGCGGTGGTCAGCGCTTCTTAAGTACTTGAAGCTTTCCTGCATGAAGCATCGGACCACAAGAACTTCTTGTCCTTCTTGAGCAACTCCGTCGCCGGCTTTGCGATCTTGGAAAGTTCTCGATAAAGCGGCGATAATATCGGCTAAGCAGAAAACTCCGCGCCGGTTCACGAAGTAAGTGAACCATGAAAGAACATCGCTGACCTTGCTAGGGTCAGGCCGCCTCTATTTGAAGAGCATGGCCCGAAGGCCACTTCCTTCAACGAGCAACGCTTTTGAACTTTGCATCGGTGATGCTCCTGAAGCTTACCTAACACAAGCCTCATATGCTCATCGTGTTGCTCATCATCCTTGGAATAGATGAGAATATCATCGATGAAGACCACGACAAACTTATCCAAATACTCCATGAATACGAATTCATGAGGTTCATGAACAAAGCGGGAGCATTGGTTAAGCCAAATGACATGGTGTACTCATACAAGAAGTAGCGAGTAGAGAAAGCCGTCTTTGGAATATCCTCGGTCGTATCCGAACTTGATGATATCCCATTCTCAAATCAATCTTGGAGAATACTCGAGCTCAAAGCTTAATTGATCAAAGAGATCATCAATGCGGGGCAATGGATACTTGTTCTTCACCGTTACCTCATTAAGCTTGATGGTAATCAGCGCATGCATCGCAAAGTATTGTCCTTCTTCTTTACGAAGATTCTTTGGACAACCTTACGGAGATGAGCTTAGGCGGATGAATCCTTTTTCTTGCAGCTCATTCAGTTGCTTCTTCAACTCCACCAACTCGTTCGGTATGGGCATCCGAGCAATGCCTCTTTGAAATCGAGATGCGTCTGAGCCAACTCAATGACAAACTCGAGGTCTCGGCGGGTGGCATTCTGGAAGAGCTTAGGAAAGACATCAATGAAGTCACAGACGGTTGGGACTTCACCAATATCTAGAAGCGAGCTTCGCTTCAAGGCGAAGAGATGCGGGCCTAGCGACAAATACGGCAGCTTAACACCTTTCGCTGAAGGACTAGATAGAAGGACACTTCTTGGCGTAATCGATTTGTCCCTTATCTTTGAGACAACCAATCCATACCAAGAATTACATCTAGACTTCTTGAATGGAGGAGGATAAGATTATGAGGAATCTTACTCCCTCGATCTCAATTGGGACATCCCTACACTCAGTTGACTTCTCAACTCCGAACCGGAGAGCGAATGAGCAACGGGACCAACAATGGAGTAAAGAGGCTCTCACTAAAAGCGAAGAAAAGACTCGAAACAAAAGAATGAGATGCTCCTGAATCAAACAAAGCGATGAGCAGAGGATGAGTTAGCAGAAAGGGTACCGGCCACGGCGTCGGGTGCCTCTCTGTGCCTCCTCCGACCGAGATGAGGTTGGCGCCACCACTACCCAGCCTTGGGTAGTAGGGACTATCTTCGAGTCCCGAAGGGACCACCTCCTACCACGTCCTCCATTAGACGAGCGGAACGCTGTCCTTCTTAGGGCATTGGTTTGCATAATGCCGCCATTCTGGGCCGAAGCGGCAGTGACTTCGGCCCGGTAAGGTTGCAGAGCCACCCTGGCGATTCGCAGTGCTGCGTGGTAAGGGCACGGCTGCGAAGAAGCGAAGAACAGTCTTGTGGCCTCGAAGTCTTGAAGCTTGGCGCGACCCACAGGGCCAGAAAGAGATAAGTGGCCCCGGATGACTTGGGCCTCCCACTTGCGCTTGCGGAATCCACAAGTGCTCTCCCCGCGTGCTTTCGGCAGCGATGGCCTTGTCCACCAAGGCACGGAAATCGGAAAGTCAGCGATGGATAGCTTGTCCTGCAAGCTCCTCGGACAAACCATCCTTGAACTTCTCTTGCTTGGCCTCATCGGTGGCCACCTCTCTCCGAGCATAACGAGCCAAATGGTTAAACTCGTGATAGGTACTCAGTAGCGGAGAGCGTCCTTGCTCGAGCGACAAGAACTCCTTCTTCTTGACCTTCACTCAAGCGGAAGAATGTGACTCCGCCGAAGGCGATCTGAACTCCTCCCAAGTGGCGGTGTGGCCAGTCGCATGTGCATGGAAACTCTCCCACGAAGACAAAGCCGCACCCTCTAGGTGGTGCGATGCGACATCGCCTTCTCGTGCTCCACGGCGCTGCGCTATCTGGCTTTCAACTCGACGAGGCGAAATAATCGTCTGCGTCAAGCGTCCTCGGAACAGAGAACGTGGGGGGTTGAGTGCGAAGAAGAAACTCGCGAGTCCCCACGCTGCCGATGACCACTCCCTTGCCCGGATCACGAAGCAGTGGGCGGAAGTGTTGCGCGCATGATGGCCGTAAGAACCCTCCCATCCTCGTGCCGCAGTTGCTTCGATCTGAAGAAGGACCTCGGCCATGGCTCGAGGAGGAGGATCCTCCGTCCGGACGGTGGCCAACCTTAGCTCACACGTCTTGGCCGACCATCTGTTACAAGAAACTTTGGTTAAAACTAGACTCAAAGATTCACAGTAGAAAGAAAGCGAAAAGCTAACGACTAGGGAATGGAATATCACCTAGCCAAAGCCAAGCCAAAAGGTATGTGTATAAATTTAAACACCGCTATAAAAAAGACTCCAAAAGCGGCAAGGAATCATAAAACCAAAACTCAACTTCCCAATGCCTTCTTACCCGTATTGAATGAGCGAGTAATTGATTGAGAAGATAAAAAAATTCAGAATAGCGGGTAAGATCTATTACCACTAAAAAGAGGGGTTCGATCAGCGAAAAATAGTGTTAGATACTTAGCTAACTAGTATCACATCTTACCCCTTTATTCCCACAAGTTTTAGTTGATTAAACTCTCATTTTCTACCCCATTAGAAATCATCGAGCTTGTCTGTCAGGAAATTGAAGATTCTTTGTAGTGATTTTGCATCCAAGCTCCGATAGAAGTCTTCCATCCTAGAAACTTCAAAATCGGCACACTTCAACTTGCCAAGCTCGGTGGTCCCATCGAAACCATTGAGCTGTTTATGCGGAAATTGAAGTGTCTCAGTCCGATTCCGCATCCAAGCCTCTGGCCTACAAGTCTTGATCCGTAAACTTCAAAACCCTAAGCACTTCAATTTGCCAAACTTCGGTGGTTCCCAAAACCCATTTAATCGATAACACTATCTTTGAAAAGGAGTGGTAAACAATTTTCAAAACTCAAATTAGAGTAAGATGAGAGGAGAAAGCTAAGATAGGTAAGGAATAAAATCGAGAACTTACTTAAGCTTTCCAAATCATTTGATACTTTGAAATTAAGTTTTTCAAAATATCCTAAAGGCGACCAACTTGGGTTACTACGGTCAAAGATGGCTCACGATACCAAACCTTGGAGACCCGGTTTATCCGGCTTGTAATGCTTAACCATCCATTCGGTCCTAGCATCACAAAACAGATAATCAGAGACTCGAGACATGTATACTTCCTGAGTGCAAGATATACACCTCATCACAAAATTTATGTATCAATTCCATTCATCCACATAGAACCCAAACACGTAATGCGATGCAAGTATTAATAATATTAAACAGAGTTATTACAAAAGAGGCCAGCAGGCCAACAATAAAAGAGACAACAATAATTAAGCAGTGGAAGCAAAAGTGCCATAAGATGGCTACAACAAAAGAGCCAATCGGTGTGCCTTTAACCCACAAGGCAGCCAAGCCAGGACCATAACTAGTCGCCAAACCGAAGCACATCTCACAAAAGTGAGGCCCTTGGGGCTCACCTTCTTCCCACCAAACAAAAGCAAATTTAGGCAAAAGCGGTGAGTACTTTGAATGTACTACTTAAGACTTACATGTGGAATAACAAACATGTACATATATACTACATGCAAGCTTAATCAAAAGTAGGCCGTAGGGTTCATTTTAGCATAAAGCAAGTTTTCATTTGCAATAATATAATAGATTGAAAGCAATTTAACAAATCTGTTTTAATGTTCAAATAATCAGAAGAACAATAATAATAACGTTAGATAAGAAACAACAACAACACAGGAAGTGACTAACCCAATAGTCACCACAACAATAGTATGAATTACCCATTCATACCAACCATATCAAGTTTTAAATTTTAAAAACAAATGTTGTAGTCTAACTCTTGAAGACCTCCCCAAGCGTGTCCATAACCTAGGGCGAGGCTATTGAATAGTTTTATCCTCGCAGGTGTACCAACTTACCCACATGTCGGGCCTTTTTTGCCACATGATTAAGCACCTTGCCTTTGGTATGCTTAGCACAGCTAAGTCCTACGAGGCGTTTCCAATATTATGTATTAACCCGAGTCGCGCATATGGATAGAAACCCATACGTTGTGCTCGAGGTCGTGTGACCTCGGACAACTACAAAATCCGCAGGTAAAGCCTTGGACAAGCTGCGGCGCCTCGGTGGAGAACCTTCAGCAATCCCCACCACTTTTACACCCAACACAGAACACAAGAACACACACCTGCTTCACACAAAGACACACACACAAAACTTTTCCTCCTGCGACTCGGAGATAACACACGCCAAAGTACTAAGTCAAGAGGGGTCCCATATATCCCTCATGTGGTTGAATGCGCAATAGTGCTTGGTTTAGTGTAACAAGATGTTCGGTCCTTGATGACTTGGGCACCATTAGATCACACCCAAAAACACCACACCAACATACCATTATGCCCAAGTCCAAATCAGTTTTCATTTTCAGCTTTTGATTTGCAAAATTAACAAAGCACAAAGTCTTGGACATAATGAAAGAATAATAATTTTGTGTGATCAAGACCATCGACTAAGTCGATGATAGCCCAAAACTACCGAACTAAGCATGGCTAAGCATAAAGACTCAGATGCTACTAAGTGACAAGAGCTCATCCAACTAACTCTAATCACGACAAAAATAACCTAGGCTCAAGTAGTAGAGAATAACAATATCCTACAGATTATGCAACTATAGGATCAACTAACCATAATTTAACACAAAGTAGCAATGCATACATGAATTGAATTCAAAATATTAAACTTGTAAAATAATAGGATTAACATGATCAAGCCGCTTGCACCTTCTGGGGGTCAAAGTGTCTTTAGGGATCAATAATATTATCAACGTGCTCTTCTGATCCTAACGAGAAAGCAAAAGCAGCAAATAAGAACGAATAAAATGCAAAGGCGAATAGCGATAAACATTCTCCAAAAATTCCAAAAACTTTGTAAGAGCAAGATCCTGATTTATAAAGAATTTAGCAACAAGAACCAATTGATTTGGATTCTTAATGCCAAAGATATGACCAAAACAATTTTGCTCACCTTTATAAATCAAAAATGCTACTATTCATTAGCGAAATTTTCTGAGCTATCACTGAGTTTGGAAACATTTTTAAATCAAAGTCTAGTTAAAAACATAACCAACAAAATTTGAATCAGCCGAAAAGGATTTGAAATGAAATAGTTATGTATTTTACAAGTTATCACATTTTTCAGCTTGATAACTAAATCCTTTGGAAAAATCGAATTTTTAAAAGACGTGGTCGAGCGAGGAGCGTCGATCTGGATCCGGCGGTCCGCGTTCGGTATGCTGTGGCAGCGGATTACAAATTCCGCGCTCACTTGTTGGATGCGGATCCAGCAGGTTCACGTGGATCGGGGCGTTCGGACGATCTGAGCGTTCATTCGAGATCTGAAGACCCAGTTGATCTAAGGATCGAAGCGGTCCGCAACGACTCAGTTCAAACTTTAGGCGGATTTTTCGTCAGACAAAATGAAATGAGGAAGAAACGGCTCATCGCCGGCGACTCTGGCGGCGGTGCAGAAAGCAAATGCCCAAAATGGGTTGCTAACAAACTGAGCGCACAATGGAACAATAATTTCAGTGCGGCGTCCTAGAGCAGCAAACAAGCCGAAGATAACCGAGATGACGAAAATGGTCGAAACGAATAGCAAATGAGCTCTGCTGCGGTCCAAGCGAAAGTGCCAAGCAACTAGGGACTAAAGAGGGGTTACACGAGCACGGAGAAAGCACGAGGGGACTGAGCCGCTCGATGAAGAAAAATAGGGCTTTCGGTAGAAAGGGGGAATCCAAAATTAAATTTGCTCCTGCGAAAAAACCAAATTGAGTGAGGTTAATACTCTTAGAGATGGTAAATGGCGAGAAAGCAAGGGTTTAGAAAGAGAAGTCCAGAGCACCACTTTCATAGAAGAGGTTGGAGCTTCAACAATGGCGGTACGAGAGCAATTTTTGAAATGGAGCTCGAGTAATGCACTATGGTGGTTACGGAGCTCAAGGGTGTTCAAAGGATGCTAAGGAAGCCCTTTGGAGGAGTTTTATAGCAGAAGGCAAGGAAGAAACAGCGGGAAGAAAAATGGCGAACTTCTGTGTTGAGGTCGATCGAGAGCGACAGAACACGTGAACTTCGAGGGGGACGGCGACGGAGGCGGTGGGGCGGAGCAATAAATGCTGAGAATGTCGTTGGCCGAAAGCGAGAAGACCCGACGACACGCCATGCAATTTTCACCAACTACATTGACCAAGTGGCGTGCGCCAGCGAGAAAGACGATAGCCGCCGGTAGTTGGATTTAATCGGACGGTTTGAAATAGAAACAGTCGAGAATAACGATTCAATGCGCGCTTGATCTCGGCGTTGATTTGGATCCTACGGCCACGCGTTCGAGGCGCTCGAACGATCCGAGCGTTCGCGATGACAGGACCCTGATTTAGAATCCAGCGGTTCAAATGGATCGGCGTCGAGCACGTCCGAACGTTCACGCGATCGTGGACCGTTCGATCTTGATCAACGGTGCACAACACTTTCGGCCGAACGACGGCGTGCGATTAGTTGGTAGGCGAGTCAAGTGGCTCGAGCAAGTCGATCGAACGAAACGAGTGAAAACCGATTAGAGTTTGAATTTGAATAAGCTGATTTTTGGAGGAATTATCACGGAATAGCAAACAAACTCCTCAAAATTATGAAATTTTAATGGAGCTTGCTGAGAAGAAGGAACCTTATATAAAATTTTGAGAGACTTTTATGCCTTTTGCATTTTCTCTAAAAATTCGAGAAGGCTATTTTAGGAGTTTGACTAATGTTTGACTTGTCTCAAAAATTATCAAATAATTTAAGAATTATGAAATAATTCGAGGTGTTAAACATCAACCCTAGACCCAAGAAAATATTATTTCAAAGGTTGGGTACAAGATTTTCCGAGGGGATTTGTGTTGGTGTCAAATGGCAATTTGATTTTGGTTTCACATAATTCCTTTACAAAATTATGGGTTTGATTACAAAAATCAAGATCGAGAGAAAAGTTTTAATTTCTCCTCATTTTTAGTACATTTGAAACACAAACCAATTTTGGGATGTTACAAAACCTCCCCCTTACAAAAATCTCGTCCAGAGATTTGGCTCACTCGATAAAGAAAGATGGATAGTGCACTGGCAGGCGATCTTCCCTTTCCCAAGTAGCCTCATCCTCGGAATGGTTCGACCTTTGAACTTTAAGGAATCGATGGCTCTATTCCTTGTTCTTCGTTGACCTCATCAGGTATCTGAGCAGGTGCTCGCGATAGGTCAAATCTTCTTGGACATCGAGAGTTCCCAGACTTCCTCTGTTGGAACACGGAGCACTTCTTTAATTGGGACACGTGGAAAACATCATGTACCCCTTCAAGTGCAGGTGGCAATTCCAACTTATAGCGGCTCCTTCTTCTCGATAACACGGTGGGGCCAGACATATCGAGGCCAATTTGCCTTAGCAAAATGTGATGGCCCTTCAAAGGAGAGACCTTGAGATACACAAAGTCATTGGGCTCAAAGCTCAACTCCGGACGATGGCGATCCGCATAGCTCTTTTACTGGATTGAGGCTGCATGTCAGCGATCACGAATAATTTGGACTTGACTCTCGGCCTCATTGATGAGTCAGGACCAAGAATGGTCTTCGCGGGTCTCAGACCAATTCAGCAGGGTTACTTTCTCCGTATAAGGCCTCGAAAGGTGCCATCTGGGCTGGCTTTGAAAAACATTGTTATAAGAAAACTCGGCGAATGGCAAGCATTTTCCCAATGCTTTCCATATGAGAACACAACACGCAGACATGTCTTCCAACACTTGGTTGACCCTCTCGGTTTGACCATCGGTGCTAAAGTTAAGATGGGTTCCCATAGCCTCTTGCAGAGACTATGCCAAAATCGAAAGTGAGCAGGAACCACGATCGAAATGATGCGTCTTGGGGATCCCATGCAAACTCACAGTCTGCGATATAGAGCTCGGTTAGGAGTCCCACAGCGAAGCTGCGTCTTGTGAGGAATGAAATGAGCCACTTTAAATCAGCGATCGATGGCGACCCAAATGGCATCATTTCCCTTAGGCGACTGGGTAGACCGGTGACAAAATCCATCCGTCGAGTCCACTTCCATTCGGAATAGGCAATGGTGAAGCGATCTGCTGGGCCGATGCTCGGCCTTGACACGGACGACACACGTCGCTTTCGACAACGAACCGCAATTTCCCTCTTCATTGGGTCCACAAAATCACGCGGAGATCTTGATACATCTTTGTGGCCGGGATGAATAGACAAAAGCGAATCATGGGTTTAGCGGAGAATCAAATTCCGCAATTCCATGTCCTTTGGAACCACAAAGGCGTTGCGAACCTTACAACACCATGCTCATCCTCGGAGAAGCACTTGGTTATTCCGTTCTTGACATTTTCCTTGATCACGGCTCACTCCAACATCATTGTTGAAGCGACCTTAATCCGATCCACCAAGGTTGGTTGCACAACCGAGGAGTAGCGAGGAACCATGCTCAACCGGACCTAAGTTGAGGCATGAAATTCCTTGAAGGGTGGGTTGACATCCACAGGGCAACAAGGCATTGCAATGCGCTTTGCGGTAGCGCATCGACAGCGACATTAGCCTTGCGGGATGGTAGTGAATACCCATGTCATAGTCCTTGATCAACTCCAACCATCTCTTTTGCACGAGGTTGGATCCGGTTGGGTGAACAAATACCTTAGACTTTTATGATCCGAATACATACATAGCGATTCCGGATTAGGTAATGTCGCCAAATCTTAAGTGCATGAATCACTGCGACTAATTCCAAGTCATGGGTAGGATAGTTGAGTTCATGAGTCCTCAATTGCCTTGATGCATAGGCCACTACCTTGCCTTCTTGCATAAGGACACAAGCAAGTCCTCGTAGAAGCATCGCAAAAGATATCGAAGCTTGATGAATATCGGGAAGAACGAGAGCGGGAGGCGGTGGTCAAGCGCTTCTTAAGTACTTGGAAGCTTTCCTGCACAAGCATCGGACCACAAGAACTTCTTGTCCTTCTTGAGCAACTCAGTCGCCGGCTGCGATCTTGGAGAGTTCTCGATAAAGCGGCGATAATATCCAGCTAAGCAGAAAACTCCGCGCCGGTTGCAGTAAATTTGAACCATGAAAGAACATCGTTGACCTTGCTAGGGTCAGGCCGCCTCTATTTGAAAGAGCATGGCCGGAAGGCCACTTCCTTCAACGAGCAGCGCTTGCTGAACTTTGCATACGGTGATGCTCACGAAGCTTGCTTAACACAAGCCTCGGATGCTCATCGTGTTGCTCATCATCCTTGGAATAGATGAGAATATCATCGATGAAGACCCGACAAACTTATCCAAATACTCCATGAATACGAATTCATGAGGTTCATGAACAAAGCGGGAGCATTGGTTAAGCCAAATGACATGACGGTGTACTCATACAAGCCGTCGCGAGTAGAAGAAAGCCATCTTTGGAATATCCTCGAGTCGTATCCGAACTTGATGATATCCCATTCTCAAATCAATCTTGGAGAATACTCGAGCTCGGTTAATTGATCAAAGAGATCATCAATGCGGGGCAATGGATACTTGTTCTTTCACGTTACCTCATTAAGCGGACGGTAATCAGCACTACATCATAAAAGTATTGTCCTTCTTCTTCACGAAGATTCTTGGACAACCCCGGAGATGAGCTAGGCGGATGAATCCTTTTTCTTGCAGCTCATTCGGTTTGCTTCTTCAACTCCACCAACTCGTTCGGTGGCATCAGATAATGCCTCTTTGAAATCAGAGGCGTCACAGGAGCCAACTCAATGACAAACTCGAGGTCTCGAGCTGGTGGCATTCTGGAAGAGCTTAGGAAAGACATCAATGAAGTCCGCGGACGGTTGGGACTTCACCAATATCTAAGCGGGCTTCGCTGGCCTTGCGAAGAGATGCAGAGCCTAGCGACGTCGGTGACGAACTGCTACGCTGAAGGACTAGATAGAAGGACACACTTCTTGGCGCAATCGATTTGTCCCTATCTTTGAGACAACCAATCCATACCAAAATTACATCTAGACTTCTTTGAATGGATGGAGGATAAGATTAGCAAGGAATCTTACTCCCTCGATCTCAATTGGGACATCCTACACTGATTCGACTCTCAACTCCGAACCGGGAGAAGCGAATGAGCAACGGGACCAACAATGGAGTAAAGAGGAGCTCACTAAAAGCGACAAAGACTGAAACAAAAGAATGAGATGCTCTGAATCAAACAAAGCGAGCGCAGGATAAGAGTTAACGAGAGGGTACCCAACCTGAGCGTCGGGTGCCTCACTGTGCCTCCTCACGTGAGATGAGGTTGGCGACCACTACCCATGCCTTGGGTAGTAGGGACTATCTTGAGGTCTGAGAGGACCACCTCCGACCGCGTCCTCCATTAGGGCAGGCTGCTCTGTCTTCTTAGGGCATTGGTTAGCATAATGCCCCTTAAGTGCACGGTGAAGCAAGTGACCCGGCGGCCGGGTTGCGAGGAGCCACCTGGCTGACTCGCAGTGCGTGGTGAGGACACGGCACGAAGAGCGAAAAACAGTCTTGGCGGCCTCGAAGTCTTTGAAGCTTCTTGCGCGACCCACGAGGCAGCGCAAGCGAGGATAGGCTGGCCCCGAGATGACTTGCGGGCCTCCACTTGCGCTTGCGGGGAATCCACAAGTGCTCTCCCAGCGTGCTTTCGACAGCGATGGCCTTGTCCACCAAGGCACGGAAATCGGAAAGTCAGCGATGGATAAGCATGTCCTGCGGCTCCTCGGACAAACCATCCTTGAACTTCTCTTGCTTGGCCTCATCGGTGGCCACCTCCTCCGAACATAAGAGCCAAATGGTTAAACTTCGTATAGGTACTCCGTAGCGGAGGCGTCCTTGCACGGCGACAAGAACTCCTTCTTCTTGACTTCATCAAAGCGGAAGGAATGTGACTCCGAGCGGAGGCGATCGGAACTCCTCCCAAGTGGCGGTGTGGCCGTCGGTGCATGGCGAGCTCTCCACCAAGACAAAGCTGCACCCTCTAGGTAGTGCGATGCGAATAGCGCCTTCTCGTGCTCCACAGCGCTGCGCTATCTGAAGCTTCGCTTCGACGAGCGAAGCCAATAAATCTGCGTCAGCGGAGTCCTCGAACTGAGAGCGTGGGGGTTGAGTGCGAAGAAACTCCGCGAGTCCCCAGCGGTGATGACCACTCCCTTGCGGATCTGAAGCACGCAGTGAGGCGGAAGTGTTCTTGCGCAATGGCGTCGAAAGAACCCTCACATCCTGCTGCGGTTGCGCTCGATCGAAGAAGGACCTCGGCCATGGTCGGAGGAGGAGGAAGATCTCGTCCGGACGGTGGTGGCCTTGGCGCTCTGAGTCTTGCCCGACCATCTGTTACAAGAAACTTTGGTTAAAACTAGACTCAAAGATTCACAGTAGAAAAAAGCGAAAAGCTAACGACTAGGGAATGGAATATCACCTAGCAAAAGCCAAAAAGCAGTATGTGTATAAATTTAAACACCTTATAAAAAAAAGACTCCAAAAGCGGCAAGGAATCATAAAACCAAAACTCAACTTCCCAATGCAACTAACGTATTGAATGAGCGAGTAATTGATTGAGAAGATAAAAAATTCGAGAATAGCGGTAAGATCTATTACCACTAAAGCGAGGGTTGATCAGAAAAATAGTGTTAGATACTTAGCTAACTAGTATCACATCTCACCCTTTTATTCCCACAAGTTTTAGTTGATTAAACTCTCATTTTCTACCCCATTAGAAATCATCGAGCTTCTTTGTCAGGAAATTGAAGTTCTTTGTAGTGATTTTGCATCAAGCTCCGGTAGAAGTCTTCCATCCTAGAAACTTCAAAATCGGCACACTTCAACTTGCCAAGCTCGGTGGTCCCATCGAAACCATTGAGCTCATTTGTCAGGAAATTGAAGTGTCTTTGTCGAGTTCGCATCAAGCCTCTAGCAAAGTCTTGATCCGAAACTTCAAAAACCTAAGCACTTCAATTTGCCAAACTCGGTGGTTCCCAAAACCCATTTAATCGATAACACTATCTTTGAAAAGGAGAGGTAAACAATTTTCAAAACTCAAATTAGAGTAAGATGAGAGGAAGCTAAGATAGGTAAGGAATAAAATCGAGAACTTACTTAAGCTTTCCAAATCATTTGATACTTTGAAATTAAGTTTTCAAAATATCCTAAAGGCGACCAACTTGGGTTACTACGGTCGGTATGGCTCACGATACCAAACCTTGTGAGACCGGTTTATCAAACATGTCTTAACCATCCATTCGGTCCTAGCATCACAAAGCAGATAATCAGAGACTCGAGACATGTATACTTCAGTCACGTATACACACCTCATCACAAAATTTATGTATCAATTCCATTCATCCACATAGAACCGAAACACGAGCGAGCAGTATTGATAATATTAAGCAGAGTTATTACAAAGAGAGGCCAGGCCAACAATAAAAGAGACAACAATAACTAAGCAGTGGAAGCAAAAGTGCCATAAGATGGCTACAACAAAAAAGCCAATCGGTGTGCCTTTACCCCACAAGGCAAGCCAGGGACCGCCAAGCTAGTCGCCAAACCGAAGCACATCTCACAAAAGTGAGGCCCTTGGGGCTCACCTTCTTCCCACAAACAAAAGCGGTAGCAAAAGCGGTGAGTACTGAATGTACTCATAAGACTTACATGTGGAATAACAAACACATACATATACTACATGCAAGCTTAATCAAAAGTAGGCCGTAGGGTTCATTTTAGCATAAAGCAAGTTTTCATTTGCAATAATATAATAGATTGAAAGCAATTTAACAAATCTGTTTTTAATGTTCAAATAAGCTGAAAGAACAATAATAATAACGGTGAATGAAACAACAACAACACGGAAGTGACTAACCCAATAGTCACCACAACAATAGTATGAATTACCCATTCATACCAACCATATCAAGTTTTAAATTTAAAAACAAATGTTGTAGTCTAACTCTTGGAAGACCTCCCCAGCGTGTCCATAACCTGGGGCGAGGCTATTGAATAGTTTTATCCTGCGGGGTGTACCAACTTACCCACATGTCGGACCGCCTTTTTGCCACATGATTAAGCTGCTTGCCTTTGGTATCAAGCACAGCTAAGTCCCTGAGGCGTTTCCAATATTATGTATTAACTTGAGTGCAGTATGGATAGAAACCCATACGTTGTGTGGAGGTCGTGTGACCTCGGACAACTACCGTCACAGGTAAAGCCTTGGACAAGCTGCGGCGCCCTCGAGGTGGAGAACCTTCCGGCAATCCCCACCACGCACACCAACACAAACACAAGAACACACGACTTTTGTTTCACCTGACACACACACAAAACTTTTCCTCCTGCGACTCGGAGATAACACACGCCAAAGTACTAAGTCAAGAGGGTCCCATATATCCCTCATGTGGTTGAGTCTTAATAGTGCTGGTTTAGTGTAACAAGATGTTAGGTCCTTGATGACTTGGGCACCATTCGATCACACCAAAAACACCACACCAACATACCATTATGCCCAAGTCCAAACAGGTTTTCATTTTAGGTTTTGATTTGCAAAATTAACAAAGCACAAAGTCTTTGGACATAATGAAAGAATAATAATTTTTGTGTGATCAAGACCATCGACTAAGTCGATGATAAGCCCAAAACTACTAGAACTAAGCATGGCTAAGCATAAAGACTAAGTATGCTACTAAGTGACAAGAGCTCATCCAACGAACTCTAATCACAGCAAATAACCTAGGCTCAAGTAGTAGAGAATAACAATATCCTACAGATTATGCAACTATAGGATCAACTAACCATAATTTAACACAAAGTAGCAATGCATACATACAGTTGAATTCAAAATATTAAACTTGTAAAATAATAGGATTAACATGATCAAGCGCTTGCACCTTCTTTGGGGTCAAGGTCTTCTTGAGGATCAATAATATTATCAACGTGCTCTTGGATCCTAACGAGAAAGCAAAAGCAGCAAATGAAACGAATAAAATGCAAAGGCATAGCGATAAACATTCTCCAAAAATTCCAAAAACTTTACAGTAGCAAGATCCTGATTTATAAAGAATTTAGCAACAAGAACCAATTGATTTGGATTCTTAATGCCAAAGATATGACCAAAACAATTTTGCTCAGCTTTTATAAATCAAAAATGCTACTATTCATTAGCGAAATTTTCGGAGCTATCTGAGTTTGGAAACATTTTTAAATCAAAGTCTAGTTAAAAACATAACCAACAAAATTTGAATCAACGAAAAGGATTTGAAATGAAATAGTTATGTATTTTACAAGTTATCACATTTTGATTGATAACTAAATCCTTTGGGAAAAATCAGAATTTTAAAAGGCGTGGCGAGCGAGGCGTCGATCTCGGATCCGACGGTCGCGTTCAGCCTTCTGTGGATTTACAAACCCTAAGCGCTCACCGTTGGATGCGGATCCAGCGGTTCACGTGAATCGGGGCGTTCGGACGGTCGAGCGTTCATTCGAATCTGGTATGTTGATCTAAGGATCGACGGTCATAGCGACTCAAGTTCAAACTTTAGTCCAGTTTTCGTCCGACAAAATGGTAGGGAAGAAACGGCTCGCCATGGCGGCGACTACAGCCCGCAGTGCGAGCAAATGCCCAAAATGGGTTGCTAACTACCTTGCGCACACAATGGTACGAGAAATTTCATTTGCGGCGTCCTAGAATCTTAAACAAGCTAGGAGATGACGAGATGACGAAAATGGTCAAAAGCGAAAATAGCAAATGAGCTCTGCTGCGGTCCAAGCGGCGAGTGCCAAGCAACTAGGGACTAAGAGGGTTACGAGCACGGAGAAAGCACGGAGGGGCTGGGCTGCTCGATGAAGAAAAATAGGGCTTCGGCGAAAGGGAATCAAAATTAAAATTTGCTCCCTGTGAAAAACCCAAATTAGTGAGGTTAATACTCTTAGAGATGGTAAATGGCGAGGAAGCAAGGGTTTAGAAAGAAGTCGGAGCACCACTTTCAAGAAGAGGTTGGAGCTTCAACAATGGCGGTAGAGAGCAATTTTGAAATGGAGCTCGAGTAATGCACTATGATGGTTACGGAGCTCAAGGGTGTTCAAAGGATGCTAAGGAAGCCCTTTGGAGGAGTTTTATAGCCGAAGGGCAAGGAAGAAAGCAGGGAAGAAAAATGGCGAACTACGTGTTGAGGTCGGTGAGAAAGCGGCAGAACACGTGAACTTCGAGGAGGGCGGCGACTTGAGGCGGTGGGGCCAGGGAGCAATAAATCTTTGAAATCGTTGGCGAAAGCGAAGAAGACCCGGCGACCGCCACTGCCCTTTTCACCAACTCTGTTGACCAAGGCGGTAGCGGCGCGGAGAAAACGATAGCCGCGGCCGTTGGATTTAATCGGACGGTTGAATAGAAACAATTAGAATAACGATTCAATCGCGCTTGATCTCGGCGTTGATTTGGATCTCACGGTTCACGTTGCGCGGCGTTGGACGGTCCGACGTTCGCGCGATTGTGGACCCTGATTTAGAATCAGCGGTTCAAATGGATCGGCGTCGGGCGGTCCGAACATTCAGCGATCGTGGACGTTCGATCTTGATCCTGGCGCTTTGCACACTCGCGCCGAACCGGCCAAGCGGTCGCGATTAGTTGGTAGGGCGAGTCAAGTGGCTCGAGCGAGTCGATCCGAACAGAAGCAGTGAAAACCGGTTAGAGTTTGAATTTGAATAAGCGATTTTGGAGAATTATACGGAATAGCAAACAAACTCCAAAATTATGAAATTTTAACTGGAGCTTCTTGACGAAGAAGGAACCTTATATAAAATTTTGAGAGACTTTTATGCCTGCATTTTCTCTAAAAATTCAGAAGGCTATTTAGGAGTTTGACTAATGTTTGGTGGTCTCAAAAATTATCAAATAATTTAAAATTATGAAATAATTACGAGTGTTAAACATCAACCCTAGACCAAGAAAATATTATTTCAAAGGTTGGGTACAAGATTTTCATGAGAGATTTGTGTTGGTGTCAAATGGCAATTTGATTTTGGTTTCACATAATTCCTTTACAAAATTATGGGCCGATTACAAAAATCAAGATCGGAGAAAAGTTTTAATTTCTCCTCATTTTTATTACATTTGAAACACAAACCAATTTTGGGATGTTACAAAACCTCCCCCTTACAAAAATCTCGTCCAGAGATTTGGCTCGCTCGATAAAGAAAGATGGATAGTGCGCGGAGGCGATCTTCCCTTTCCCAAGTAGCCTCATCCTCGGAATGGTTCGACCACTTTGAACTTTAAGGAATCGATGGCTCTATTCCTTGTTCTTCGTTCGGCCTCATCAGTATCACGAGCAGGGTGCTCGCGATAGGTCAAATCTTCTTGGACATCGAGAGTTTCCAGCGGACTTCCTCTGTTGGAACAGGGAGGCACTTCTTTAATTGGGACACGTGGAAAACATCATGTACCCCTTCAAGTGCGGTGGCAATTCCAACTTATAAGCGACTCCCTTCTTCTCGATAACACGGTAGGGCCGAGCATATCGAGGAGCCAATTGCCCATATACTTGGCGAAATCTTTGATGGCCCTTCAAGGAGAGACCTTGAGATACACAAAGTCATTGGGCTCAAAGCTCAACTCATGACGATGGCGATCCGCATAGCTCTTTTGCTGGATTGGTACATGCGCATAGCGATCCGAATAAAATTTGGACTTGACTCTCGGCCTCATTGATCGAGTCGGGCCAAAGAATGGTCTTCGCGGTCTCGAGACCAATTCAGCGGGTTACGCACTTTCTCCGTATAAGGCCTCGAAAGGTGCCATGCAGAAAGCTGGCACGAAAAGCTGTTGTTATAAGAAAACTTCGTGAATGGCAAGCATTTTTCCCAATGCTTTCCATATGTGAGAACACAAGCCGCGACATGTCTTCCAACACTTGGTTGACCCTCTCGGTTTGACCATCGGTTTGAGGATGATATGCGGTGCTAAAGTTAGATGGGTTCCCATAGCCTCTTGCGAGACTATGCCAAAATCGAGAAGTGAGCGAGGAACCACGATCGAAATGATGGTCTTGGGATCCATGCAAACTCACAATGCAGCGATATAGAGCTCGGCTAGGAGTCCCATAAGGCTGCGTCTTGATAGGAATGAAATGAGCCACTTTAGTCAGCGATCGATGGCGACCCAAATGGCATCATTTCCCTTAAGCGACCTGGGTAGACCGGTGACAAAATCCATCGATCGAGTCCCACTTCCATTCGGAATAGGCAATGGCTGAAGCGATCTGCTTGACGGCCGATGCTCGGCCTTGACACGGCGACACCGTCGCTTTTCGACAGCGAACCGCAAATTTCCCTCTTCATTGGGTCCACCAAAATCCACGGCGGAGATCTTGATACATCTTTGTGGCAGGGATGAATAGACAAAAGCGAATCATGGGTTCATGGAGAATCAAATTCCGCAATTCCATGTCCTTTGGAACCACAAGGCGTTGCCCGAACCTTACAACACCATGCTCATCCTCAGAGAAGCACTTGGTTGTTCCGTTCTTGACATTTTCCTTGATGCGGCTCACTCCAACATCATTGTTGGCGACCTTAATCCGATCCACCAAGGTTGGTTGCACAACCAAAGGTAGCGAGGAACCATGCTCAATCGGACCTAAGTTGAGGCAATGAAATTCCTTGAAGGGTGGGTTGACATCCACAGGGCAACAAGGCATTGCAATGCGCTTTCTGTTGGCGCATCGGCAGCGACATTAGCCTTGCGGATGGTAGTGAATACCCATGTCATAGTCCTTGATCAACTCCAACCATCTCTTTTGCACGAGGTTGAGATCCGGTTGGGTGAACAAATACCTTAGACTTTTATGATCCGAATACGCCATAGCGATTCTGATTAGGTAATGTCGCCAAATCTTAAGTGCATGAATCACTGCGACTAATTCCAAGTCATGGGTAGGATAGTTGAGTTCATGAGTCCTCAATTGCCTTGATGCATAGGCCACTACCTTGCCTTCTTGCATAAGGACACAGGCAAGTCCTCGCGAGAAGCATCGCAAAGATATCGAAGCTTGATGAATATCGGGAAGAAACGAGCGGGAGGCGGTGGTCAAGCGCTTCTTAAGTACTTGGAAGCTTTCCTCACAAGCATCGGACCACAAGAACTTCTTGTCCTTCTTGAGCAACTCCGTCATCGACTGCGATCTTGGAAAGTTCTCGATAAAGCGGCGATAATATCCGGCTAAGCAGAAAACTCCGCGCCGGTTCACGAAGTAAATTTGAACCATGAAAGAACATCGGCTGACCTTGCTAGGGTCAGCGGCCACGCCTCTATTTGAAAGAACATGGCCGGAAGGCCACTTCCTTCAACGAGCAGCGCACTTCTGAACTTTGCATCGGTGATGCTCCGCGAAGCTTGCCTAACACAAGCCTCGGATGCTCATCGTGTTGCTCATCATCCTTGGAATAGATGAGAATATCATCGATGAAGACCCGACAAACTTATCCAAATACTCCATGAATACCGAATTCATGAGGTTCATGAACAAAGCGGGAGCATTGGTTAAGCCAAATGACATGACGGTGTACTCATACAAGCCGTAGCGAGTAGAAAGCCGTCTTTGGAATATCCTCGGTCGTATCCGAACTTGATGATATCCCATTCTCAAATCAATCTTGGAGAATACTCGAGCTCCGAGTTAATTGATCAAAGAGATCATCAATGCGGGGCAATGGATACTTGTTCTTTACCGTTACCTCATTAAGCGGACGGTAATCAGCGCATCATAAAGTATTGTCCTTCTTCTTTCACGAAGATTCTTTGGACAACCCACGGAGATGAGCTAGGCGGATGAATCCTTTTCTTGCAGCTCATTCGGTTGCTTCTTCAACTCCACCAACTCGTTCGGTGGCATCCGATAATGCCTCTTTGAAATCGAGCGATGCAGGAGCCAACTCAATGACAAACTCGAGGTCTCGAGCTGGTGGCATTCTGGAAGAGCTTAGGAAAGACATCAATGAAGTCACAGACGGTTGGGACTTCACCAATATCTAGGCGGGCTTCGCTTCAAGCCTTGAAGAGATCTTGAGCCTAGCGCGTCGGCGAGCGAACTGCTACGCTGAAGAACTAGATAGAAGGACACACTTCTTGGCGCAATCGATTTGTCCCTTATCTTTGAGACAACCAATCCATACCAAAATTACATCTAGACTTGCTGAATGGAGGAGGATAAGATTAGCAGAATCTTACTCCCTCGATCTCAATTGGGACATCCCTACACTCAGTTGACTCTCAACTCCGAACCGGGAGGCGAATGAGCAACGGGACCAACAATGGAGTAAAGGAGCTCACTAAAAGCGACAAAGACTCGAAACAAAAGAATGAGATGCTCTGAATCAAACAAAGCGATGGCGAGATAAGAGTTAACGAAAGGGTACCCGGCCTGGCGTCGGGTGCCTCCTCCGTTGAGATGAGGTTGGCGTGACCACTACCCACGCCTTGGGTAGTAGGGACTATCTTGAGTCTGAGAAGGACCACCTCCTTGCGCGTCCTCCATTGGGGCGAGTGCGCTCTGTCTTCTTAGGGCATTGGTTGCATAATGCCCTTAGTTGCCAGCGAGGCGAAGCAAGTGACCCCGGCGGTAGGGTTGCGAGAGCCACCTGGCGACTTCGCGAGTGCGTGGCGTGGCCGGGCACGGCTGCGAAGAAGCGAAGAAACAGTCTTGTGACCTCGAAGTCTTGAAGCTTCTTGCGCGCGACCCGAGGCCAGTGGGCGAGGATAGGCGGCCCCGGATGACTTGCGGGCCTCCACTTGCGCTTGCGGGAATCCACAAGTGCTCTCCCGTCTTTCGACAACGATGGCCTTGTCCACCAAGGCACAAATCGGAAAGTCAGCGATGGATAGCTTGTCCTGCGGCTCCTCGGACAAACCATCCTTGAACTTCTCTTGCTTGGCCTCATCGGTGGCCACCTCCTCCGGAGCATAACGAGCCAAATGGTTAAACTTCGTATAGGTACTCCGTAGCGGAGAGCGTCCTTGCTGGCGACAAGAACTCCTTCTTCTTGACTTCATCAAGCGGAAGGAATGTGACTCGACGGAAGGCGATGGAACTCCTCCCAAGTAGCGGTGTGGCCGTCGGTGCATGGCGAAGCTCTCCCACCAAGACAAAGCACCCTCTAGGTGGTGCGATGCGAATAAGCGCTTCTCGTGCTCACACCGCTGCGCTATCTGGCTTCGCTCGACGAGCCGAAGCCAATAAATGCGTCAAGCGGGTCCTCGAACACGGAGAGCGTGGGGGTTGAGTGCGAAGAAACTCCTGAGTCCCCAGCGGTGATGACCACTCCTTGCGGATCTGAAGCACGGTAAGAGGCGGAAGTGTTCGGCGCAATGGCGTCGAAGAACCCTCACATCCTCTGCAGTTCGCTCGATCCGAAGAAGGACCTCGGCCATGGTCGGAGGAGGAGGAAGATCCTCGTCGGGACGGTGGCAGCCTTAGCCGCTCTGAGTCTTGCGGACCATCTGTTACAAGAAACTTTGGTTAAAACTAGACTCAAAGATTCACGTAGAAAGAAAGCGAAAAGCTAACGACTAGGGAATGGAATATCACCCTAACAGAAAGCCAAAAGCAGTATGTGTATAAATTTAAACACCTTATAAAAAGACTCCAAAAGCGGCAAGGAATCATAAAACCAAACTCAACTTCCCAATGCAACTAACTTGTATTGAATGAGCAGTAATTGATTGAGAAGATAAAAAATTCAGAATAGCGGTAAGATCTATTACCACTAAGAGCGAGGTTCATCAGCGAAAATAGTGTTAGATACTTAGCTAACTAGTATCACATCTCACCCTTTTATTCCCACAAGTTTTAGTTGATTAAACTCTCATTTTCTACCCCATTAGAAATCATCGAGCTTCTTTGTCGGGAAATTGAAGTTCTTTGTAGTGATTTTGCATCAAGCTCGGTAGAAGTCTTCCATCCTAGAAACTTCAAAATCGGCACACTTCAACTTGCCAAGCTCGGTGGTCCCATCGAAACCATTGAGCTCATTGTGCTGAAATTGAAGTGTCTTTGTCGATTCGCATCAAGCCTCTAGCGAAGTCTTGATCCGAAACTTCAAAAACCTAAGCACTTCAATTTGCCAAACTCGGTGGTTCCCAAAACCCATTTAATCGATAACACTATCTTTGAAAAGGAGGGTAAACAATTTTCAAAACTCAAATTAGAGTAAGATGAGAGGGAAAGCTAAGATAGGTAAGGAATAAAATCGAGAACTTACTTAAGCTTTCCAAATCATTTGATACTTTGAAATTAAGTTTTCAAAATATCCTAAAGGCGACCAACTTGGGTTACTACGGTCGATGTATGGCACGATACCAAACCTTGTGAGACCGGTTTATCAAACATAATCTTAACCATCCATTCGGTCCTAGCATCACAAAGCAGATAATCAGAGACTCGAGACATGTATACTTCAGTGCGATATACACACCTCATCACAAAATTTATGTATCAATTCCATTCATCCACATAGAAGCAGAAACACGAGCAGAGCAGTATTGATAATATTAAGCAGAGTTATTACAAAGAGGCCATAGGCCAACAATAAAGAGACAACAATAACTAAGCAGTGGAAGCAAAAGTGCCATAAGATGGCTACAACAAAAGAGCCAATCGGTGTGCCTTTACCCACAAGGCAAGCCAGGACCGCCAAGCTAGTCGCCAAACCGAAGCACATCTCACAAAAGTGAGGCCCTTGGGGCTCACCTTCTTCCTACAAACAAAAGCGGTAGGCAAAAGCGGTGAGTACTGAATGTACTACATAAGACTTACATGTGGAATAACAAACACTGTACATATACTACATGCAAGCTTAATCAAAAGAAGTAGGTAGTAGGGTTCATTTTAGCATAAAGCAAGTTTTCATTTGCAATAATATAATAGATTGAAAGCAATTTAACAAATCTGTTTTTAATGTTCAAATAATGAAAGAACAATAATAATAACGGTAGATAGGAAACAACAACAACACAGAAGTGACTAACAATAGTCACCACAACAATAGTATGAATTACCCATTCATACCAACCATATCAAGTTTTAAATTTTAAAAACAAATGTTGTAGTCTAACTCTTGGAAGACCTCCCCAAGCGTGTCCATAACCTAGGGCGAGGCTATTGAATAGTTTTATCCTGCGGGGTGTACCAACTTACCCACATGTCGGACCGCCTTTTTGCCACATGATTAAGCACCTTGCCTTTGGTATCTTGGCACGGCTAAGTCCTCTGAGGCGTTTCCAATATTATGTATTAACCCGAGTCGCCGTATGGATAGAAACCCATACGTTGTGTCGAAGTCGTGGCCCGACCTCGGACAACTACAAATCACAGGTAAAGCCTTGGACAAGCTGCGGCGCCCCTCGGTGGAGAACCTTCAAGCAATCCCCACCACACCCAACACAAACACAAGAACACACGACTGTTTCACCACACACACACAAAACTTTTCCTCCTGCGACTCGGAGATAACACCGTAAAGTACTAAGTCAAGAGGGTCCCATATATCCCTCATGTGGTTGAGTGCTTAATAGTGCTTAGTTTAGTGTAACAAGATGTTCGGTCCTTGATGACTTGGGCACCATTCGATCACACCCAAAACACCACACCAACATACCATTATGCCCAAGTCCAAACCAGGTTTTCATTTTAGTTTTGATTTGCAAAATTAACAAAGCACAAAGTCTTTGGACATAATGAAAGAATAATAATTTTGTGTGATCAAGACCATCGACTAAGTCGATGATGCCCAAAACTACTAGAACTAAGCATGGCTAAGCATAAAGACTCGTATGCTACTAAGTGACAAGAGCTCATCCAACGAACTCTAATCACGACAAATAACCTAGGCTCAAGTAGTAGAGAATAACAATATCCTCTGATTATGCCACTATAGGATCAACTAACCATAATTTAACACAAAGTAGCAATGCATACATACAGTTGAATTCAAAATATTAAACTTGTAAAATAATAGGATTAACATGATCAAGCTGCTTGCACCTTCTTTGGGGTCAAAGGTCTTCTTGAGGATCAATAATATTATCAACGTGCTCTTGGATCCTAACGAGAAAGCAAAAAGCAAATAAACGAATAAAATGCAAAGACATAACAGTAAACATTCTCCAAAAATTCCAAAAACTTTACAGTAGCAAGATCCTGATTTATAAAGAATTTAGCAACAAGAACCAATTGATTTGGATTCTTAATGCCAAAGATATGACCAAAACAATTTTGCTCGGCTTTTATAAATCAAAATGCTACTATTCATTAGCGAAATTTTACGGAGCTATCTGAGTTTGGAAACATTTTTAAATCAAAGTCTAGTTAAAAACATAACCAACAAAATTTGAATCAACGAAAAGGATTTGAAATGAAATAGTTATGTATTTTACAAGTTATCACATTTTGATTGATAACTAAATCCTTTGGGAAAATCAGAATTTTTAAAAGGCGTGGCGAGCGAGGCGTCGATCTCGGATCGGCGGTCCGCGTTCAGCATACTAACTGTAGCGGATTACAAACCCTAAGCGCTCACCGTTGGATGCGGATCAGCGGTTCACGTGGATCGGGGCGTTGGACGGTCGAGCGTTCATTGAATCTGGGCCGTTGATCTAAGGATCGGCGGTCATAGCAGACTCAAGTTCAAACTTTCGTCCCGAGTTTTCGTCCGAAACAAAATGGCCGGGAAGAAGCGGCTCGCCGCTGGCGACTCACAACCTGGCGGTGCGAGCAAATGCCCAAAATGGGTTGCTAACTACCTTGCGCACACAATGGTACGAGAATTTCAATTGCGGCGTCCTAGAAACGCCGGCAAGCGAAGATGACGAGATGACCGAAAATGGTCAAAAGCGAAAATAGCAAATGAGCTCTGCTGCGGTCCAAGCGGCGAGTGCCAAGCAACTAGGGACTAAGAGGGTTACGAGCACGCGGAGAAAGCCTGAGAGGGGTGGGCTGCTCGATGAAGAAAAATAGGGCTTCGGCGAAAGGGAATCAAAATTAAAATGCTCCTGAAAAACCCAAATTAGTGAGGTTAATACTCTTAGAGATGGTAAATGGCGAGGAAGCAAGGGTTTAGAAAGAAGTCCGGAGCACCACTTTCACAGAAGAGGTTGGAGCTTCAACAATGGCGGTAGAGCAATTTTGAAATGGAGCTCGAGTAATGCACTATGATGGTTACGGAGCTCAAGGGTGTTCAAAGGATGCTAAGGAAGCCCTTGGAGGAGTTTATAGCCGAAGGGCAAGGAAGAAACAGGGGAAGAAAAATGGCGAACTACGTGTTGAGGTCGGTTGAAGCGGACAGAACACGTGAACTCGAGGAGGGCGGCGACTTGAGGCGGTGGGGCGGGAGCAATAAATCTTGAGAATCGTTGGCGGCGAAGACCCGGCGACACACCTGCCCTTTTCACCAACTCTCATTGACCAAGGCGGCGGCGGCGGAGAAAACGATAGCCGCCCGGTAGTTGGATTTAATCGGACGGTGAAATAGAACAGTCGAGAATAACGATTCAATCGCGCTTGATCTCGAGCGTTGATTTGGATCCTACGGTTCCGTTGCGCGGCGTTGGACGGTCGACGTTCCGCGATTGTGGACCCTTGATTTAGAATCAGCGGTTCAAATGGATCGCGCGTCGAGCGGTCCGAACATTCATGCGATCGTGGACCGTTCGATCTTGATCCACGGCGCACAACACTTTCGCGCGAACCGACGGCGGTGCGATTAGTTGGTAGGCGAGTCAAGTGGCTCGAGCGAAAGTCGATCGAACGAGGAGCAGTGAAAACCGATTAGAGTTTGAATTTGAATAAGCGATTTTGGAGAATTATACGGAATAGCAAACAAACTCCAAAATTATGAAATTTTAGCTGGAGCTTCTTGTGAAGAAGGAACCTTATATAAAATTTTCAGAGACTTTTATGCACCATTTTCTCTAAAAATTCAGAAGGCTATTTTAGGAGTTTGACTAATGTTTGGTGGTCTCAAAATTATCAAATAATTTCTGAAATTATGAAATAATTACGAGGTGTTAAACATCAACCCTAGACCCAAGAAAATATTATTTCCAAAGGTTGGGTACAAGATTTTCAGCGAGGGGATTTGTGTTGGTGTCCAAATGGCAATTTGATTTTGGTTTCACATAATTCCTTTACAAAATTATGGGCCGATTACAAAAATCAAGATCGGAGAAAAAGTTTTAATTTCTCCTCAATTTTAGTACATTTGAAACACAAACCAATTTTGGGATGTTACACCTCTGGGACTTATCGTTCTCATCGAAGATCGGACCAACAAATCAAACCTTAGGGTTCATCAAAGGTTGCTAACTTCGTGTCGGATGATCAAAACCAATGTGCCCCCAAGCGTCGGTTGCCAAAGCAAAATCGAGAAGAAGATGTAAGCAAACATTTAAGAGATCCGGCAAGAGATTAGAAAAATCGGCTCCAAAAATTCTACCAACTCTAGAGATTCCAAACACAAGCTCACGGTAGAATCAAGCACCACGACAAGCATTTTCTTAAAAGCAGTCTCATAACCATCATAAAGAAGGTGAAGCGAAAGAAGATTATACCTAAGCTTGTCCACAAGGCGACATCTTTTAGAATGAATTTGTTGTTTACCTAATTGATCATGTTCCTTCAATTAGCCCTTGTGTATCATCTCAAGGTGATGAAGTCATCACTGTTGCCGCGTGAAAGAGGTGAACCATTTTGAGTTTCGGTCATGTGGCGTGAACATCCGGTCGACGAACCACGTGTTCTTCCCCTTTCCACGGTAGTCACGAAAATCAAGGAACAAAAGAGCGATGTGTCTCAATCTGGGGTTAGATAAACAAGATTTAGGAATCGATCTTGAGACACACGTCTACAAAGTATACACACGGAAGTACTATCCTTGATTTCATCTAACATTCGATTATGAGCAATGTTTGAATTAACATGAGACTTATCTCATCCATGGTGATACGGCCGGCGTTGTCTTGTGAGTCGGAATCGTGACTCACTCGTCGAGCCGGTGACCACGGTGGTCGGACCGCCCGATCTGATAAACATTAGAATTAGGATATTTAGAACCATAATGATTTGCATGAGAGAAAAATCCTAATCCAGGTTTATTCTTTTCGATGTTACCATGTCTCATAGAAGCTCTAGGTTGCATGGTGAAATTCTATCAAAATTTTCCTATCATTTTCAACCTCATGCCGAGAATTCAATCAAATGCCCACCTTTCTTGCAATAAGTGCAATGGTACTTGGTACCACTAGAAGAAGCAGTTTGAATTAATACAAGGTTGGGCAAAACACCAGATTTAAAAGATGTTTTTGCGAGGTTGGGTTTGAATTCAATTAAACCTTTTCCAAGACTTGAATGACTTTTGGGTTTGAATTGTCTTGAAAAGAATTGAATCCTAAACCTTGCTTGTTATAAGGAGTTTTAGACTTGTCAAGAATCATGTTTAATTGTTTCTTACCTTTAGAAAATTTCTCTAATGTATCATGAAGTAAGCATTTTCTTTTCTCAAGTTAACACAAGCATCACAAGTTTTATTCATAGATTTCTCCTTATCTGAAGCAATTTCAAGCTTAAGAGCGGAACAAGAAGCACAAGTAGTATTTTCAATATTGTCCTTAAGCTTAGCATATTTGACTCTAGCGACTTCTAAGATATCTTTGATTTCACGTTCCTTTTCTAAACATGAAGTGCAAGGGCTAGAATCAAACACATCAAAAGCAATCAATTTACTAGATTCTAAACATTTTCACAAGGAGCACTTTTAATTTCATTTAGTTCAGATCTAGCATTCTCAAGTTGTTGTCTGAAATATTATGAGCGGTTTGTAACTTAGTAATTTACGAGTGCATAGCATGACAAGATAAACATTCATCGAGTTCAAGTCTTAGCATTTTAAGCTCTACTTTCGGTTTGTTAATCTTTGACTCTAATTTCTTATTTTTGTCATAACAAATTCTAGCGCTTCATCTTGACTAAGCAATTGCTCAACTATAGAATCATATTTAGCGAAAGCTCATCATAAGAAAAAGATACCTCATCATCATCAATGTCGTCGATTATCGACCATGAAGCACATGCGGTGAAGTCTTTGGCCTTCCTTTTTTTTGCCTTGAGGATCTCCTCCTCCTTGTCCTCCTCCTCCCGGTATCCACATCGCTCAAGTTGATCCTCAAAGCGGCAAGGACCGGTGGCGACCTTCTAAGCTTATTAGCCTCATACCTTGATTTGTTGAAGGAGGCTTCTTCCAAGTAGCTTTCCTTCCTTATAATTGCTCTTACCTTTCGACTTGGGGCAATTTGCGGATATGATTGAGCTCACCACATTCATAGCATGTCACGGGACCACCTCTCTTTTGTTTCTCACATTATTGTAGGCCGTGTGAATTTTTAGCTAGAAGAGCTAACTCTGTTTGAGAATACTTTCAAGCTCCTCTTCATGAATAGCGGATAAACAAGCAAATGAAAATCGAGGAAGAAGATTCAAAAGAGTCATCAAAAGCCTTTTTGAGAGGATGCGCTACCAAAGCTAAATTATCTTTCTTGGGATAATCAACTCTTTTAATTTCATGAGTCTTGAGTTTACTATAAAGCAATTCTAAAGTAAGACTTGAAAGATCAACATTTTCCTCTATAGCATTAGCCTTCATCTCCCACTCCTTGGTGTTGATTGCGGCCAAGAGATGGGTGGCATTTTGATTGAGAATATTCAATATCAACGACTTTCATTTGATTAATTACTTTATTAAGCGTGAAAATGTCATCGATGCTCTCTCTGGGCGCATCTCGAATTTATTGTATTCACGCTTATAAGCTTGTTGGCGCACCTTTTTGATTTGGGACGAACCCTCATGATATGTTTGAGAGTGTTCCAAATTTCATGCTTGATTGAAAGATTGCAAATTCTATCATATTCTTGTCTACCAAGTGCACCATATAAAAGATTCTTAGCCTTATTGTTGTTAGCCAAAAGAATTGCGAAGCGGTGTAGCAATTTCGGGAATAACCGGTGAAGCTCTAACAACATCCCAAATAGCTTGTCCCTCGCTCTCAAGAAAGGCAGCATCGATTCTTCCAATAGGCATAGTCGTGCCCATCGAAGATATGCGGTTTAGTAGAAAACTTATCCATCGCCAAAGTTCGGTGACGGTTAAGATCAAGATTGAACTAACGGGCTCGATACCACTTGTTGGACCGTAAAAGCGACTAGAGGGGTGAATAGAACACGCTCACTTTTTCACAAATTATGAATTCAATACAATTTCACTCCGGTAGCTATTAAAGCTATGAAGATCAATATACGATCTGTTGGAAGACTAGTATTGAATCAATTAAACCCCTAAGCAATGCTACAAAAATCAACTAAGATTGCAAAGACTCACGGCCGCAGGCGGTCGTAGCTGGACCCAATCGGTCGGACCGATTGCGGTGATCGACCGGCGTTGTTTTGGCGGTCGGACCGCTCAAAATCGATCGACCGGTGATGGCGAGATGATCGATCGGCCGACTCGAACCGATCTGTGATAAAATCGGCCGATGTGAAGTTGCAATTAGGTGAAACTTTTGATTCTCAACTCTAATCTTTATGAAACTTTGTACACACCTTCTATATGCTATTGAGGACCTATTCAATCGAATATTATGATAATTCTTGGAGCGATCTTGAGCAATTGCCAATTGATTAACGAGAAGATCTAAAAGCGGGCAAGAGTGAAAACTTGATCCTAAAGCTTGTTCGTGAGGATTGATGATCAAGATGATGCTAGATAGATTCACACATATCACAGCAAGCTAATTCCGTGAAAGAATCAATCACAAACTTCGCGGATCAAAGAAAGCCCTAAAACACGAAATTGAAAGCAAACGAAAAGAGACTTATCTCAAGCAAACCTTGCATAGATTGATTTCGTGATTGTTCTTTGGATTACATCCACACCATCATGGATCGGTGGACAATCAAAGATCACGAAATTCACCACAAACCATCAAGAGCCCTTGCCTCCACCTCAACTCCCCTAAAGACAATTAGGGTTTTGAAACATAAAAAGGCGAGAGAGGGAAAGGTGCAGCCACCATCTCCTCCTATTTATAGTGGAGGCCTAGACTCCTAGGGTTTGACTCCATTGGGCTCCCGTTAAGGCCCACTAACAAGCGGGTCACACTGCACGCAACCATAAGCGCCGTCTTTAACCTTTTGACCTAAACCGCTTCACCATGCATCATGGATTTGCCAATAGGTCACCCTTGTCCATCTTCGTCACGCTTGAGTCGTTGACCTCGCCGGTATCGTCGATCGTTACGGACCTCAACTCTCCAAGTCTAGTCGATCCTCCTCGCCGTTGACCGTCGTTGACCACCAAGCTACCTGCACAACCATAGACAAGCAAACATGAATTCGGGAACAAGTTCTTCACAACTTGACCCATGTTAGTCAAAACATGCATCATGCAAACCATATGCCATGAAACCAATGACTTTGACCTAACAAATCAACATCGCCACGAAGTTGGCGGCGTTCAAGTAAAAGCCGGTCACATGCTCGGGTGAGCCGATCGGACCGCCCCTTGGCGGTCGGACCGCTCCACAATGGCAGTCGGACCATGCCCATGAGACTTAGCGAAATTCATACTCCCAAATTCGAAACCTTAAAACTTTAAACCAATAGAACTTCTTCTTGGAGACTCCAAAATTATGAGACCAAGTGCATTGGGATCCCTCACTTACCTACAACACCTATTTTGGCCCGACCCATTACGAGAACTTTTAGGTCATTGCGGTCCGACCGCCCACATGGCGGTCCAGCCCGATTGGGACCGTCGGACCGCCGTGTAGGACCGGTCGGACCGCCTGTCTAATAAGCGACACTTTGTCGAAAGCAGCGTGAAACGACAAGCCGTAGCATCATTGCCAATTGTCACATCATCCTAAGATCTGGAGCATATCCCATGAAATCCACAGATGTTGAAACTTGTAGTAAAATAATCACCTCTGTGATCCGCCTAAATGAGAATACTTCAAGTCTAGTTTCCTTGACCTTTTGGAGTTCGTGAATATTACAGTAGCGAAATTGTTTTAAGTAAAATGGTGCATGGAGATATCCTATTGCTTCTTAAGAGTTTAGTGTGATTTAGTCCTAAAGGCTCCTTGGCTTGAGTTAGCAAAGTGAGGTTGCAATCAAAGGAAATTTTAAATCGCTTTAGTTGAGAATCCGTTTGCTTTAGTGAAGTCTGTAAAAGAAAATGCTTGTTTTGTGGTGAGGTCATTTGGAATACATGTTTCATGAGTAGATGAACTATTTTGAATAAATTTGGCGTGTTAAATTTTTTATTTGTTCTTAAGTAGTTCAGTGGGTTGAACTAAAGAACTTACTTTGTTCTTGTGGCAAGGTGTTATTAGTTCAAGAACTAATTGTTGTGTTAAAGGAAAGAGTGCAGATAGAGTATTTGATAATTTGAGTCAAGTTTTGTAACTTGTGGGTATTTGAATCATTTCTAACTTGTTGTTCTCCCGCTCAGAGATGTCGAGTTTCAATCGCGATATTCGTATCGGCGGTTATTGCTAATCTCTTTTAGGGATGTGTTCCCTCAGCTTGAACTCAATTTACTTTTCCAAAGTCACCTTTACGAGAATATTTCTTATGGTTTCTTGCTCGCGTGTTGAGCAACGTCTTTACGTGTGATTAAACTTATCTTTGTTCGCTTTTTCCTTTTGAGAAAGGATCACGATTACGTGTTGCAAAGTGGTTGCAAAGTGTAAGTTTGACCATTGTTTAGTGGTGGATGAGTAATCGTGGTGGTGATATTTTGTTAACAAGTTATCGGAGGTTGTAGAATGTGAAATGGTTTTGATCTGTATCCCTTGGAGAAATTGATTCACGAGATGTTTGACTTGAGTAAGTCCGAAAAGTGTTACGGTGATTAACACGGTATAGTGAAATTCGAACTTCAATTCGAGTTGAAAGGTTGGTGATTATCGGAGGTATGGAAACCTTGATTGAATTTATAGAAATGCATGAATTGGACTGACATTGCGAGATGGTGTGGGTGATTTACGATGATGTCAATGAGTGAGTATGTTAGAATTGTGGGAATGTTAGAGATTTAATTCGATGATTTAACTACTCGATTATAAGGGCAATCCGTTGTAGAGGTTTTGGAAGTTAAATCGGGCTTTGCATTTGTTTATGCTAGACCTTTGTTCACCCTTGATTGTGTGTAGAGAGTGGAGTAAATGGGTTTCCGAGCATGTTTATGCTAGAACCCTTTTGAAGTAGTACATTAGCATGTGTCTTGTGATTACGAGTTGTTCTTGAAAATTTGAGGTAATATGATTGTGTGGTATCTATCTGTGGCGCTTTGGGTGCCTTTAATCAAATTAAGGTTGAATAGTAGAGCGAGATGTCTAGAGCAATCGGAAAAAAATCAATGGAGTCTCTCCACCATGGTGTGGATGATGTATTTCAGTTTGAGCATAATTTGATAATGTTCAATTAAGAGGTTTAATCTCTTGAGGTATCGATGAATTGAATTCCAATATTGGAGAAAGTTTTACTCCTCGAAGAGAGCGGAAGAAAGGATGTTTTCTTGGAAAATGATGCGTTTCCTTGCTTCTCGTTTGGGTTTTGTCTTTGTTGATAAGTGTTTTACGCACTTTGAGTTGGGGCGTGTTGGCATGGTGAATCTTTCGAGTTCGATCGGAGTAAAAAAATATTTGATTTGAGTATTCAAGCAAATTTCTCTTTTAGTTTCCGTGGTGTTCTTTATAAATTGATTCATTGGAAGTGGAATTGCTTTCTTGATGAATTGTCACATTTGGGATTTAACCTTTTTGGTGAAGAGTTAACATTGCGTGGTTGCGATGAGAACTCTCTTTTTCGATTGGATTCTCTTCATTTCGCGTTAGAAGAAATTAGGAAGGCGGCTTATCGCTTTGGCCGTCACGGTACATCTGCGAAATGCATAGCGTAAGGTGCGTGCTAGTCTTGAGTGAGCGGCGGGACTATTCAAAGTTGGAGATTAAGTTAAAAGCGTTGACCATCGAGTAAGGTCTTACATTCGATCCTCTTGATGAGTGTACCTAGAAAGTTCAAGTTGATTGTTAGGTGGGACATCGTTTCACATCTTTGCTTTGTGGTTTCTCTATTAGAGAGAGGCCACTTGGAAGATAGAGTCTCGCATGCTTGCGGCGATATCGATTTGTTAGTTTAAGTGCGTGTTTATCCTTGATAATTTCGGCGTAGTTTTTGTTAAAGTGGATTGGCACGTAGATTCGAGTCGAATCCTATTAAGGGGTAGAATGTAATACCGGAAGCGAAAAGAGTAAAGAATCGAATCGAGTAATTTGAATGGGCAGGGAAAGAAAAGACAATTAAAGGAGTAGAAATTCTGAAAAATAGAAGGGGTTTTCCATAAACTCTCGACAACTTTGGCACAGGCCCACGGCCGAGGGGCCATGTGGTGGCCGGCCATAAGGGGGTTCCACCCCAAACACTAAACTCACATTTCTCTCCCCTCCCCCTTTGGAGTAGCCGCCCCCCCCCCTTCCCCTTCCTGTGCACCGCCTTGTGCGTCGATTTTGGGTAAGATGCGTTCATTTTCTGTCCTATCCATATCTTAGAAAGTTGTAGGTATTGTTCTTAGATTTACATAGCCACCGAGATCACGTGATTCCGCCTTACGGTTTAGGAGATATGATTTGTTTAGTGCGTGCTGCTCTGTCTGTCGACGAGAAGGATCTGTCGGTTTGATCTTAGATTTTGATTTAGTTAGAGGCATTTCCAGAACCTCCACCCAAATAAGTTATTGTATCACTTTAAATTATCTTTCAAAGCTGATAAAGATCACCTCCATTGGATCTGTATAATGAAAGTTATGATATTTTCTTTACCACTATTCTGATTCAGGGCAGATAAATGTTAGTGTTTTCATCTATTGTTTAGACTACTGTAGAGGCCGAATCTGGGATTTTGCCCTTCTATAGTTTTATTCCTGAGAACGTTAGCTTTCTTTTGGCACTGAGATCAGGAAAATCCGATCTGTAGTTTGGGAGATATGAATTTTTGATTACGAACTGTCGGTCTATCTGGCTGAGGTTCGATGAGTTTGTCCCTCGGTTTTGTTCAAATTAGGGCGAATCAGAACCTTCACCCAACTAAGTTATTTTAGCCCTTAAATTATATTTCCAAGCTGATAAGAATAATTCTCATTGGATCAATAGGTTGAAAGTTACGCTGTTTTCTTTATCTCGATCGTATTACGGACAGGCGTAGATGGGTTGTGTTTAGCTGATAATTAGCCCTCTGTTTTGGCCGAATCGGGATTCCGCCAACTAATGTTTTGTAGCCTGATCTGTTAAGATTCAGTGAGCACTAGTTTCAGGTCTTTTAGAGTTACAGATAATTAATGGTGAATTTTCTCGTACCTCTGCTCGAAGAAGAAGGCTGAAATCTGGTGAATAGTTTATTTTCATTTTGGGTCTATCACGGTATATTGGATAGTCGGGGTTATTGTAGAACACGGTAGCGAGTGTTATATCGTTGTTCTTATTTTGGGAACATGCTTGTGTAGGCGGCGAGGCATCATGTGTGGGAACACCTCAGTTGCCTACTAACGTGTCTATGCGAAAGGCAAGTCTTGTATGTTAGCGGTGTTGAATTCAAAGGAATGCATAATGATATGTTGTTTACATGAATGTTCTTGTGCTTTGTTCATGGTGTTGATATCTTGCAAGTGACTAGTGTGGCCTTATTGGTACATTATGTTGAGTGTGAATACATACTTATACTTGTTTACACATGTTGTTGAATGCCATGTGTCTTTTCCACTAATGTGTGTTATTCATTCATACCATGAAATCATCATGTTCATTCATAAAATTCATTATGACCACAGTGGATTCTTTTAGTAAGTCCCATCAATTCCGTATGGGCATTTGAAAGACCCATCAATTCCGGCATGGGCATTTGAAAACCCACCATTCCAATGTGGGTAGTGTTGACCACCATTCCAATGTGGCAACTTGGACACCGTGTAAACGTTCTTCATCGTTGATTGGGTCCGTGCTTTGTGAAATCACGGGCTTAAAATGAATTTCCAAGCGGGTGTATCACTCGCTATCTTGTATATCACGATCGATAAGTCCATACCTTCAATACATTCTTACATTTCATCCATTCATGTATTCATTCCATACGTACATGTATGTGTTCCAATAATTGTTAAGTAATTCAAGCGAATTGTGTTGTCCACTCCATGCTTGATTATTCTTGTTTAGTACTTGCTGAGTCTTTGACTCACCCTTGCTTTATATGTTTTAATTAGGTAATTGAGGAAGGCGACAAGATGATTTGGTGGGGTAGTTGGCACACTACACTTCACTTTTATCCAATCGAACAATTATTCTTGCCATTCGATCAAGTCAAATTGTTGAAATAAGTTCCGTTGTAATAATCCTATGTTAGTATCGTTTGTTGTTAGTTGGTATTATACCGTTTATCCATTCTTTACCATGATTCTAGTGATCGTTCATTGTCTTTCCTTAGGAATTTATGTTGATTGAATCGGATAATCTAATTTTAATGCTATGCTTAGTAGTTTGATAGGTTTGCGTGACATTTTGGCTTCGAATAGCGAGTGTTACAATAGTAAAGCGAGCATGTGCCTTGACATCTAGAGATTCGATGGTACATACCATCTTGAAAAAATGAAGATCTCACCCAATCGATCTTGCTCCTCGGTGGAGATCAGCGTCAGATTGAGAGAAGAGGCGCGATATTTGTGGTCATCGTCGTAGAATCTTGAATACGCCACAACATGGCTTTAACCTCGGATCGCTCCATTGATGCGGTGGCGATCCTTTCACATTCCATGTCGATCGTTCTAAACCCATCGGCGAGGAAGTGACTCAACTCTCACTACTACAAAAAGATCATTATAGACGGTTCAAAAATGTAGCCCACAGACGGTTTAAGTGAACGTCTAAGTTTCTCGAATCGATAATGACATAAGGTCATCACATACGGTTTTCAAACCGTGCGTAATAACAAACTATCACGACGGTTTGTAGATGAAATAAATGCGTAATAGATGATATATCACGACGGTTTGTCCTAAGGAACCGTCTGTGATATTCTTTTGCATTGCTAAATCTATTTACATTTATTGGCTAGCCTCTACGGAAATGGTAGGCATCCCCTCAAACAAGCGAAACACAACAAGTACATGTATACATGCAACTCACATTCACTTGAAAACAAACACATCCATTTCACAAATCAATTAACTCAAATGAACTAAAATTAACCATTCAAGAACAAATACATACATGTACCATTAAGTTCAATCTTACCACAATCAAGTTCAATCTAAATTGTGGAACTCCCATTTTCGGTTTATGACCTAGACAACAAGAAATGCAAAACTCTCCTCGAATCTTTTGAGCTCGCCTACCTGTTCAACGCAGTTGTAGTGATGCTCGGAACACATCGCTAGGAAGATTAAAGTCGTGCATATATATAAATTGATAAGTGTGAAATAATTATTGCAAGGTGACAAGCCTAAGGATCATTGGTCATTGCGGGCAGGAGTAGTTGCATGTTGTGGCGAACATAGTATCCACAGTTATTGCCCGTGATGCTTGGTGGCACTACAAAAATAGAATTAGTTAGTTCGAGAGGCATTAGTACGAAGTGTTATATATGATTAATGTGTACTAGCAAATACTAAGAAATTTAGATCGTGTTGCGAGACCTTGATCCTTCCTTGGATCTCCCTCTAGTAGCATTGCAAGCGAAGGAAAGACTACAATAGAGTTATTTATGAAGCAAATGTATTTGCAGTTGATTAATTGTGGGACAAGCTGCTAAGTCGTATTTGGCCCTCTTTAGGGAATCAAGGTATATTACATTGTTCTATTTTGGTATAATTACAATTAGAATCTAGTTGAACCTACACAGGTATGTCTCCATGGTCATTAAACCTAAGTTCGTGTTGCTTATAAAGTACAAATCAACAAGTATAGCCACAAGTGCATCACTTACCCCTGGTTGTAGGGAAAAAGTATGAATTCCTTGTTGTGGTGAGCCAGCAATGACGTCGTCATAAAATCCTCGACGAAGGATACATTCTCCTGGATGTTTTGCATGGAGACCAAGTGCGGGTCGAGGAAATCTTTCGGTGATCTCTTTGATCTGGTTTCTCCAATCATGTATCTATATATATGTACAAAAGCAAGGAATTATATATGATATTTATCGATATTATCTGACGTGAAGCGTGATTGTACACACTTATAGTGTTGACATCCATACAGTGAGGTGTCGAGGTTGAAGAGTAAGAACAAATCCTCGAAGGTCACCGTGAAGACCACAGTCTTGAACCTCATGGTTAAAATAACGCGGCTGAACTTAACGTTGACACACAGTGTCGTTGTCCATCCGTCATGTTGGTATGTTACATGTACCATGCATGCAATCTCGTGCAAGCCATTTCTAGGCATGGAGAGCAGGAGGCGCATGGCACCAAAGCGGAGGAGTGCGAGGGCGGTGGCGAAAATGTCGGGTGGTCTAAGGGGCTAGGGTTAGGGTTTTATAGCTCGATACCATGTTGGAATGAACCCTTGTATATTCGAATGGTGAAAAACCAATATAAATATACATGTCTGAGGTACATCAATGTGCAAAGAACATCCTAAGCTCTAAGCTATATACATATCTACTTGACTAGAGGGAAGGAGTTGAAATTAGTAGCATGCCCATTTGTCGTGATGTTGGTGGAGGTAGGATCAAGACCCAAGCACCACAAGCGACAACATGTCAAATTTTAAAGCATGCGGTAATCTGCAATCATGTCATCTACATCGATATTGTGGTACCATCTCGGCGTCGCATTGGCAATCGCTTAGAACAAAGCTGGATGAATAAGAGTCGATGTTGTTGCCATGGGCACTCATGAACATCACCCACAGAGCAACCACAACATGTCGCCTCTAGGTGATGTGTCACTGGTAGTTATGCACGTCAGTGCCATTTTCCCAACTTTGCAAGAAGAATAATGCATTAGATCGATTAAAATGTGGAATGAAACCGTTACAAAATTGTAAAAGCACTAACCTTGTCTTTGTTGTAGCAACCTATCGTCGATCAGTGCTTGACTTTGCGAAGACTTTGTAGGTGCCTCACCCTCATGTGGTGGTGGAAGAACTTTGTGGAACCTCTGCGGCAAATAAGCCCTCGATGCGCCCCATGCTCCTCGGCACTATTGGGAGGCCGTCGATCGGTAGCCAGTGAGCATGCCCACATCTGTAGAGTAGGCACCGTCTCACCGCGCAGCGGTGGAAAGTGTGCATCTCCGACCACCAATGGTCCCTTTGGGCGGGGGTGAGTGGTCGAAAGGAAGCGTCGAGACAGCTCAACATCCACCCCTGGGGCAACATCATGCTCGGCATCTTCCTCCAGACCCCTGGGGCAACATCATGCCCGGCATCTTCCTCCAGAGTGGCCTGAAACATCTGAGCTAGCTTTATATAAATTATTTCTTCAGAAAATTAGCTTTCTGTCGATGGTTGAGAGCAGCGGCGTGCTCGATCGCTTTACGGGTGGCGAGTGGCGACTATATGCAGCACGGGCCTCGATCGTGCCACCAACTCGCGGCCGAGACATGTGGTGAACCTAGGCCTCGATCGCGGTTACATCGGCTGAGACTCGTGTCAACTAGTCGCTGGCCCATCACGCGATTAGGCCTAGTCGATTGGTCGGCCGACGACTGAGTTTTATTTTTGTAAAACAATTAAAAAAAAATTTATTTAGAAGAAAAAAAAATCCGGTCACGTCTGCAAACTAAGCCAGTCTCTGCAGTCTTAACTTTTTGGTGGTTGCTTTCACTACTATAGTACTATGTACTTGAAATTGTTGCTGATGGTGCACGAGTTTGCGTACCAGCAACATGGATAGTATGTAAAACCAGATGTTCATACCTGGCAATATTTTTATATCTTGGGTACAGAAAATGCTTTGTCTGTTGTCTCCGCTATTCTATGGAAAGTTATTTCATGTTTTTTGTCCAGAGTATCAGACAGTTCATATTGATATTGCTGCTTAATTGCTAATTCGATGCTTTAAATAATTTTAGTGTGAAACTTTTGAATTATGACAAGAATCAACTATTTAGCTTTTCACATATGAGGTTAGTTTGTGTGATTTTTTAAGATTTGTCCCCTGTGCCCTTGTGCAAGGGCAATTGTCTTTGTCAGCTGCTTCATGTAGACAAGCTCCCACATGCGGCATAATATAATTATTTGAAAGTTTCCACAATTTTATAGTCTATTTATGTAGATATTGTTGGACCGAAAAGGCGACTAGGGGGGGTTGAATAGGAGCACACTCACCTTTTCACAAATAATTGATTCAATAATATTTTACTCGGTAGCTATGAAAGCTATGAAGATCGATTATATAATCTGTGGAAGACTAATATTGAAACTAATTTAAACCCTAAGCAATACGATAAAATCAACACAGACTAAAGCAATTCAATGCCTTTGGCGGTGGACATTTGGATCAATGGCGATCGGACCGATTCCTGTGGTCGACCGGTTGCCTTAGGGGATTACGACCGCCGGCCTAAAACAGAACACAAAGCGACGATGGCGAAGTTGCAAATAGATGAAACTTTTGATCTCTGCTCCAAACTTGATGAAACTTGGAACACATCTTCTCTATGATGTCGAGGGAACCTATTACAATCGAATATTGTGATAATTCTTAGAAGACTAAGGATCCTTTTCCGTTTTATTGAAGAAGAGTTCAAAAGCAAGGTCAAAAGCGAAAACTTGATCCAAAAACTTGCTCGTGGGTGATTGATGATCAAGATGATCTGGATATGTTCCCACATGTCACAGCAAGCTAGATCACATGAATAATTCAATCAAAAACTTCGCGGATCAAAGAAAGACTCAAAATCATCAAATATAGATAAAGAGCATAATGAGACAAAATATTGATCAAACTTTCCTTTGATTGATTGATATGATATGGGCTTCTGACCTCTCCATCAATGGAGGACAATGCTCAATCTAAAACACGAAAATCACATCAAACTATCAAGAACCCTAGTCTCCCCAAAGCTCTCCCTAAGCAAAATTAGGGTTTACAAAATAGCAAAAGAGAGGAAGCGGAGGTGCAACCACCTCCCTTCCCTATTTATAGTGGAGCTAAACCTTCTAAGTTTGACTCAATTGGGCTCCGTTAAGATCCAAAACAAGCGGGACACATACTTGCGCATTTTTTTAATCGCAGTCTTTAACACCACTTGACCTGTTTAGCTACACCTTGCGCCATCTTGCGCCTTGGATTAGCAATAGGTCACCTTTATCCATATTGCTGCAGCTTGAGTACATTGACCTCACGGCGGCATCGTCGATCGTTACGGACCTCGGCTCTCCAAGCCTAGTCCGATCATCCTCGCCGTTGACCGTCGTTGACCACCAAGCAACCTGCACAACAATAGACAAGTAAGCGAATTTGGGAACAAGTTCTTCAAAACTTGACCCATGTTAGTCAAAACATGCATCATGCAACATATATGCCCTGAAACTCATGACTTTGACATAACAACCGAATATCGCCGCCACGACGGGCGATGATCCAAGTGAAACCCGTCGGACCGCCCCTAGGGCGATCGACCGCTCCTATGCCGGTCGACCGCCACCTATTGGCGATCGACGGCGAGAAACTTTATCCGATTTTTCTCTCTGGAAGCGAAACCTTCTCGAATTTTCAAACCAATAGAACTTTTGACTGGAGACTCCAAAAATTATGGGACAATGTGCAATAGAATCCCCTCTCTTACCTACACCCTCTATTTTTGGCCCAGCTCAAAATAACATTTTTGAAGTTGGCCGGTCCGACCGCCGCTATGGCGTCGGACGACGATCTGAACGATCTGACGGTAGCTTGGCCGGGTCGGACCACTTTGAGACCCCATGATCTGAAACTTTGCCAAAAACATAAAATGACAAACCGTTAACACCATTGCCAATTGTCACATCATCCAAAGATCGGAGTATATCCCCATGATATCCACGGATATGTTTAGAACAAGCTGTTGTGTTTACCATTAATAGCTTGTCTAATATCAATTATGATTTTGAAAGAGCCACTCTTTTAAGTCTGTATATATGTCACTTTTTCATTAGGCCATACCCTAACCGCATACAGAAAAACTATGACAAGATTTTCACTAGCAAGTGGGCAACCCACAATTTGTTAAATTCTGTGACTAGGTTTCTGTGCTAGACAATCTATTATACTAATTCCTGTGATACCTAACAGTGTAGTAATAATATGACACTATTTTTGGTCTACATGTGGTACTTGTATAGCTACGTTGTTCTTTTGCACTTAGTATGCTGCAATTGCTTATAGCATAATGTAACCGTATCTTGCAAGGAGGTTACCATAATAACTACACAAAGATTGAAGTAATAGGAAGTTCATCAGAGCTCACAGAGTTAGGCGTCCAAATGGCAGCATTTTAGTTGGGGACTTTTCTGTTTGTAGAGTTAAATACAGTGATGAGCTGTTGGAATTAATCTGTTTGGTCTAATTTTAACTCTAATTAATTCTGAAATCTCAAAGGCCCATGTGCGTGCTAAAACTGTTTAGTCCCACATGAAGTATTAGTGGGAGTTACACCACTTTATAAGGTGGATCGTGGTAACCCCCTTGTGGAATTGGAGAGAGTCAACACTGCCTTGTTCGCTCGCTCATCGAGGCGGTGCAGTCGTCTTGTATATGCATCTGTGATAGCGTCACGTGCTGTAGCGTTTTCTTTATCTATTCGAATCAAAGCGCACCGCCCGACTCGAGATGCAGGTTGGATTACTAGTGAGCTGCATTGCTTTGGTTGATGGTGGCGATTTCCATTCTCTTTGTTTTTTGTGGACCATAAAAGAATAGTGAAGCTGTTAGGTGAGACTCTTCCTCTCCATTCTCTCTTTTCACTCCACGAGGCTCGTGTGCAGTCGAGCAGGAGGCGAGCCTCGGAACCCGTCCTTGAAGGCTTACGGCGAGGGCGAATAAGGTTTTGGGGGCGTTAGCGCGACTACCGCTTCTTCGTCATCATCCGATCTTACTGCTTCATCTACATCTTACGCTTTATCTACATCAAGCGCCGACTCGTCCACTCGCCATGGCGAACGACAATCTCGTTAACTCTTCTCTGTTGCTTTGCTCCTTCAAGCGGTTACGGGTATATCAATCTAATCCTTGTACTTTGTTTATCTTTAGTTTATGTTATTGCTTTGAACCTTTGAAATAAAATGCTAGTTTACATTCTATTAGAAATTGGTATGACTATGGTATTCATGTTTCTCTGTTATATGCAAAGGGCTAGAATATTGTTCATATTTCATCTAGTATATTTACGGATTAAAGTAATTTGAAAAATACTTACATATTCAACATGAGCAAGGACCATTTCTGTGAAGTAGTTACAAAATGTCAGTGCTTTTGCCATTTGCAATACATTACTTGCCACATCTGCGTAACCATCATAAGCTCCTAGAACCTCTAATCATGACAATTCTGATGACACCTTGGTCCTGTAAAATTAGAATCTTCTAATTTGGTTGTCTAAGGAATATGCCGTGAAAATTTTGTGCAGAGCTCCCTCTTGAGCCTTCTCTTTCAAGGACCTTGATTGAAGCGAACGAATTGGGATGTCTGTCTCAGGCATTAACTGTTGCTGCAATTTTGTCAGCTGAAATCACATTGCGGGCAACTAGAAGGTGACCATTTATTTCTTTCTTTTTTTTGTAGTTCATCTAGGCTATTATAATTCATTCACCAATCGTGTGATGTGTTGAGTATATAAGCATTTTTGAATTATTTTAATTCAGAAATATAATAGATGAAACAAATGCATAAAGCGAATCACAAAGAACACTATAGAAATACGATTGATTCTAGAAGAGCGAAGCTAGCAGTTCTATCTCGGTGTTCAAGACAACAATTAACATTAAAGCAAAACAAGTAACAAGAAAGATATAGGCATACCCAGTTAGAGGAAGATGCGATGGTGTTCTTGATGATTCGTCGTTCGTCATGGCGTAGTGGTAGTAGTAGTAGTATGGTTGATGTAGAATGTAGTAGCGGTAGCGGTTGATGTAGAGCGTGCGGGCGTTGATGATGTGAGCGTAGCGTGGCGATCGGCTTGTGACGCTCCCAAAAACCTTATTGCGTCCTCGCTTCGTGCAAGCCTTCGAGGATGAGGTTCAGGCTCTCTCCCGTATTGACCGTACAACGTCTCGCCGGGATGGAGAGTGCCGAGAGACAACAACAAAAGGCGTGGAAGCGTATTGTGGAAAAACCAACTGACCAAGCGAGCGCCTTTGTTCCTTTTATAGCCAAAACTTCGAGTCAAAGGCCAGCGATTGCGAAACCAAAGGCCAACGATTACGATGCTTGAAACTAAAAGCCAGCGATTGCGAAATCAAAGACAACGATTACGAAGTTAAAGGTGAGCGATTACCATTAAGGACGAAGCGTTGTTCTTTTAATGGCAAAAAATAAAAAGACTAGAGACCAACGATGCGCCATCAATGTCGAGCGTTTGATTTTGAATAGATAAAGAAAATAGCGCCCTTTTGATGCGCTGTGTGCCGCGTACATGCCTGACCGCAACCTGACCGCACCACGGCACGCGGCTTGCACGGCAACGCAGCGGCGGCGGCGGCGTGTGTTGTCTCTTAGCTCTCTCAATTCCACAGAAGAGGTCTCACGTTCCACCTTATAAGCAAGTGCAACCCCCTTGATTGTCCATATGGGACTAAACAATTTAGAACAAGCATATGGGCTTTTGAGATTTACCGGGAATTAAATTGAATATTATAATATGGGCTTAGCCCATTTAATTTAACAATCCCCACCGGATCTCAAGAGCACATGTCAAATGCCTTGATCCACGATTATTGTTTTAATATACGGTGTTTTGATGGAGGCAGGTTAGGGTTGAACATCCACCTAGAACGAAGCTACACTTATTCACAAGCACAAGGACAAAGCCTTGAATTGAGCGGTTTGTGTGAATAAGTTTCACTATGTCCTTAGCGATACTAGGCATGTCGGGCATCCCGCGAGTTGGAGCATAAAAGTCATACTCCATGCCTATTCATGAGTTTCCTAAAGATTACCCTATCTCATAGGCTGTGACTAGCGGTCGGGCTCATATAGGTGTGCTCTTTCAAGGCGCTTTGTAGAATGACATCTTTGCTTAAATAAGCCACGAGAACACATTAAGATAAAAATCAACTTTGCCATACTGATTTAGGAGAAATTGCATCTCCAATGGGTGGAGTGCATTAAAGTACTCTCCTCCCGATTAACCAATAGCTTGTTTCGCCAATTCTACTTCACGGGATCTCCGATCACATAGGATGGAGTTACCACTATGGTAAAACTCACGTGGGTCTCAAACCCATCTCCTCGATGCATTGTCTATCACATTCCGTGATAAACCCTTTGTGAAGGATGCACGATTCTTAGGCATTTGGATATAATCCAAAGCTATTACTCGGAGTTTCTTATTTTTACGGAGGACTTGAGTCTTCTCTTCACATGTCTTGATGACTTCATATTATCCTTAGAAGTGTTCACCTTAACAATCACGATCGATTGTCACAGTTCATCGAAATAGCGATGTGCAGGTTTTCAACCATAAGCAAATCCATCAAGACTCACGAAGCCATTAGGCTACTTGATGGCGATATCTAATCTTTGTGAGTTACGCTTCCATTGTTGACCTCGTTAAGATAGTGCGCTTGCAAGACTTCCATGAAGCAGCGCCACCTCCAAGTAAGAAGACATATCCGCTTGTGGCCTTAATCTCATCGACATCGGATATCGGTTTGAATCGCTATAACCCTCCGGTACCCTAGAATGCGGTATAGTGAATGCCATAGCTCATAGTACCCTTTAGATAGCGCATTACCCTCTTAAGAGCATGCCAATGATCATCTCGGATTGGAAACAAAGCGGCTTAGTTTGCTCCGACAAGCGAGATATCGAACTTTGTGCAGCTAGCTAAATACATGAGTGAACCAATTATCGAGAATATCTCAATTGGTCTCTATCTATTCTCCGATACTTCCTAAGCAACACGCTAGGATCATAAGGTGTTGGAGAGGGTTTGCGATCGCTATATCCATAACGACTGGAACCTTTTCCACATAATGGGATTGCAACAAAGTAATCCACCATCATCACCTCTCAACGACTTGATGTTTAAGATACATGACTACTCCCGATTTTCCTCTCCACTTCCCTCCTTTGCTCCCAGTAATGTGATAGCACCAAGTACCATTAATGGCTATCAAATTATTTTCACTCATTTCCTCTCCATTCAAAACCTTAAATTGATTTCTTTTGTTGAGAAACGTTTTCATTAAACTCCTCCACGATGCCACGCTCCCATTTGAGCAGCCAGCTAGTGCATACATTCTTACGTTTCCAAAACCAAACCGACACCATAGCTTTTGTCTACAGACGTTGTAGTTCCCAGTTGCAGCTATATAAGGGCATGACATCTCTTCTCTGAACCTTCACACCCTCTCCAAGTCTGTGAATCACCAGTGTGATCTCCATCCTCATATTCCACCATTTGTCGCTGCTGTAGAGCTTGGTAAGCCTCCTCCGGCCACCATCACCGACACCGCCGGCCAGCCCTTTTCCATCTTCTGCTTCATGTACTTCATGCGACTGCATGTTGTTGTTCCATTCGGTTGTTTGTTGTTCCATTCGGCTGCTACATATACCTTCTGTTTGTTCGGGTAGATTGTTGATGAACTGTGATGACTAGTTAATCCTTGCATGGTGCTTTACACATGCATATTTTTTTTGAGATTTTATTTTCTACAATTTAGTTCGTTCTCACACGAACTCCAAATCCAACAATTCTTTCTCTTAAAATCATCTAAATTCATTCTCTACTTCAACTATTTATTTTTGTAATTTTGTAATTTTATTTTATTTTATTTGAATTTGGCTTATTTTCACGTATAGATTTAAACGACTCCGGAGAGCTTGATCCTGTTGAAGAAGTAGAATATCAAGATTTTGAGCAAGGCAAGTTACACCATTGACCATTTTGCCCCCAATATTTAAAATTATTTAATTTCTGTTTTAAATTATTATTACATGCATAATTGTATTTAATTATTTTAAATTCCTGTTTTAAATGCTTAATTATTCCAATTCCTTTGTATAGCCAAATTTGAATGTTGTAATACCAATTCCTTGTCACCTTAGTCAAATGAATTTAAAAATAAATATATGCTTAGCAAATGCTTAGACCATGAAATATTTGATTTTGGGAGAATTTAGCTAAAATTTCAAAATTTGATTAAAAAAAAGCCTATGACATTGTTATGTCATGGTGGACTTTTGCAAATGTCTTTGAAAATTATAAAAAAATAATAATAAAATGGTTTGTACTTGGGCAAAAATAGACCGTTGGTGGGTGCAGGTTTATGCACGGGCTTGTCTGGTTAGGATTGAGACCCAGGGTTTTTTTTATTATTGAAAGTTGCCCAAGTAGGTTAAGGACCGGTCTTTGAGCCGCATCTTGCAAAGCTCCACCGTACTACCACATGTTCTGTATAGGCAGAACCAGGCTTAATAATTTGTCTTACCTCATTATTGTTTATGCCATTTTTGTTGTGTGGGTGTCGGTTAGACTTTATTCCCACTTGCGCAAGAGGGGGCTTCCGGCAGGTGGATAGTCTAATGGAAGTGAAACCTTAGCGGGCATATTAGTAGTGAGGTAGTGCATTGGAAACGACTTGTGATAATTGCCTAGTCACACGCCTAAGGAAGCGTGCATTGGCCGACATAACGGGCAAATTATCTCGTGTGGGTAAAGTTGTACCCCCTCTGCAGAGTGTAAATATATTCGAATAGCCGTGTCCACGGTCATGGACATGCTGAGCAAAGCCACTCTAAGTTAGACTTGTTTTTGGTTTTAAAATAACTTTGGACATGATTTGAGGATGGTTAATCCTTGTGGTAAAATTGGGCGGGTAGCCTTGTGATAGGAGGGTATCCTTCGCCATGTTTCATATGGAGGTTATCCACTATAAAGTGATAAATTTTAAAATCTGATTTTAGCTATGGAATAAAAATGTGCCTTGAAACTTATTATAACTATTTAAACCCAAAAATGCTGAATTACGCAAATAAACCCTACAACCTTCCTTTGAATAACTTATGCATGCATTCTAAATTCTGTATTGGGTGTAATTTGCGAGCACGGTTGTAGTGCTCACTCTTGCTGAATATTATTATTCAGGAGAAGACTACTATCCGGAAGGTGAGGAGCAGGACGATTAGGCAGCGACCTCCAGACGATTACTGTGGCGTGTCGTGTGGCTTACCATTATCTTTGCTTTAAGCAATGTTTTATTTGGCCTCGGGCCCAAATTGTAATAAACTCTATGCTTATTAATAAATCTGTTGGATATGTTTGTGATAACATTTTGTGTTGTGTACTGCTGGAAATCTTGGACTAGTGTATGAACACGAGAATTCGGGATCCTTCGTTCCGGGTTCGACATCTTCGATAGACACGACTATGCCTATTGGAAGAATCGCATGCGAGTCTTCCTTGAGAGCGAAGGACAAGTTATATGGGAGATTGTTCGAGCCCCGCTCGTCCTTCCTGAAGTTGTTACGCTGGCTTCAACAGCTCTCTTGACTAACAACAATAAGGCAAAATACCTCTTATATGGTGGGCTTGGTAGGCGAGAGTATGTGTGGATATCGTGGGGATATGTGCATGATCTTAGAGTGATGAGTCAATTGGCAATGGCGTTGTTGGTTTGTGAATCTCGCATTTTCGAAAAACTTGAGTCTTTGTCGGGTCATTAGCGGTCCGGCCAGGCCAAGCCTCGGTCGGACGCCGCCGTGTGCGATCCATTGGCAATGCTTGCGGTCCGGCCGCCTGATTTATGATGGAGTTTGGAGCTAGGCCAAAAATAGGTTGTGTAGGCATGAGAGGGGAGTCTCCTGGATGTGGTCACATAATTTTTGGAGCTTCCAGTCAAAAGTTCTATCAATTTGAAAATTCCAGAGAGGTTGCGGATTTATGAGTTGAAATTTGTCTAAGTATTTTGGGGCGATCAGACCGCCGGATTCGGAATCGGTCAAGCCATTGGGAAATCGGTCCGACCAGAAGCAGTAGAGCGGTCGGACCGACTTCCACTTGGACTTTGGCCATTTTGGTATTTGTAACATCCCAAATATGGATTTGTGTTTCAAATGTAAGAAAATGAAAAGAAATTACAACTTTTCTTGCATCTTGAAGTCTTTGGGCATTTTTGTAATTCTTGAAAAGGAATTATGGAAATCAAAAATCAAAATCCTCAATGACTCCAATCAAAAACCTCTTTGGAAAAAATCTTGTGCCAAACCTCTGTGAATATTTTTCCTGAGTTCTAGGGAGGCTTGGTAACACCTCTGAATTATTTCATGATTTTTAGAAATTATTTGATAATTATTGGAGGCAAGTCAAACCAAGTCAAAGCTTGGTCAAACCCTAATTCAAACCTTCTTGAATTTCTGGAGAACAATGTAGTGCATGAAAATCTCTGGAAATTTTATGTAAGGTTTATCCTTAAGTCATAAACCTCCAGTTAAAATTTCATAATTTTTGGAGCTGGTTTACTACCTTAAGCAAATCCTCCAAAAATCAGCTGTTAATTCAAACCCTAGCCGGTTTTCACTGTTCCTTGGGTTCGAGTCAGACTCGGGCTCGAGCCACTTGACTTGGTTCAGTCAACTAACTGCACCGCCACGGTCGATCGAGCGTGAGCGTTGTGGGTCGTTCGATCGGCATCGAACGGCCCACGATCGCGTGAACGTTCGGACCATCCGAGCGCGTCGATCCATCTGTACCGTAGGATCCTAGATCGATCGCTCAGATTCGCGTGAATGTTCGGACCATCCGAACACCTCGCGCAGTGTGAGCCATAGGATCCAGATCAACGGCCCGGGTTAAGTGAACTTTCGAACCGTTCCAATCGCCCCGTTTCATTTGAACCGTTCGATTTAGATCCAACGGTGGCCGCGTCGTCTCCTTCCTCAAGTCTAAGCGTGCGTTTGAGTCAAGCAATGGCGTGAGCAGTGGAGAAGAGCGCAGCGTTGGGTCACCTCGGTGGTCACCTTTAAACGGCTCTCTCTGCTCGCATTAAATGCCCGTCGTGCACCGCCCTCAATCGTCCATTTCTCAACTGCTCCCGTCGCTCTGAAGTGCTCCCATGGCAGTGTTGACCCGAGGGGGATTGTTGACGTTGCTCTCTGCCATTTCCTCTATTTAAGCTCCGTTGCTTCCTCTGTTGGCTTCCTTTAGCATTTCCACAACTCTAGCTAGCACCTTAGTGCATGTTTGAGCTTGAATCACCCGAAACCGTTTCGGCCGCCATTGTTGAGCTTCAAGCTTACGGTGAAGGCGGTATCACAGTGGCTCTCTCTTTCCATTTCTTGTTCCCTCTGCTCTCTCTTTACTCTCTTGAGCTTAACCCTCACTTAATTTCACTTATCTTGCTTAGGGCTTGACTGAATTTGGATTTCCCCATTTTCGGCCGAAAGCACCATTTTTCATCGCCGGAGCAGCTTCAACCTTCTCTGTGCCTCTCCAGTGCTAAGTTAGCTCCACATTAGTCCCTAGATGCTTGGCACACGCTTACTTGGACATGTGAGCTCCTTTGCATTTTTCGTTTTTCGGCCGTTTTGGTCATCTCTGTCAACTCCGGCTTGACGGCGTTCTAGACCGCCGCAGCCACAATTGTTGGTCCCATTGTGTGCGCAAGGTTATTATGAACCCATTTTGGAACTTAGCTCGCGCCGCCGTGACCAGAGTCGCCGGCGGGGAGCCTCCTTCCGTCGTCGTTTTTGTGAGACCCCGGTTTATCGAGCTTGTAATGCTTAACCATCCACTTGGTCCTAGCATCACAAACCAGATAACCCAAGACTCGAGACATGTATACTTCCCAGAAATGCAGTATACCCACCCCTTTACAAAATTCATGCATCAATTCCATTCATTCACATAGAACCGAAGCACAGCAACAAACCAGAAGTTAGAATAAATAAAGGATAGTTATTACAAGAGAGAGAGGCCAACAGGCCAAATTACATATAAATACAAGAATTGAACAGCGGAAGCAAAAGTGTCATAAGATGGCCATAAACAAAAGAGTCCATCAGTGTGCCTTTAACCCACAAGGCAACCGACCGGACCGCCAAGCTAGTCGTCGAACCCGCATCACATTTCACAAAAAGTGAGGCCCTTGGAGCTCACCTTCCTCCTCTGCAACAAATAGTTAAGCAAAGCAAATGAGTACAAAAATTGTACTCCGCAAGACTTACGTGTAGACTAACAGACCTATACATATGCTACATGCAAGCTTATTTAAGTGGAGGTTGTATGTTTCATTTTCAGCACAAAGCAACCTTTATTTGCAATAATGTAGTACATTTAAAAGCAAGTTGACCAATCTGTTTTTAATGTTCAAATAACAGCAAATGATAACAATATAATAGTAGATAGATGAAAAAAACAATCCTGGAAATGACTAAACCCATAATCACCACAACAATAGCATGAATTACCCATTCATGCCAACCATGTCAAATTTTAATTAAAAAGATTGCAGTCTAACTCTTGCAAAACCTAACCAAGTGTGTCCATAACCTAGGACGAGGCTATTCGAATAGTTTTATCCCTGCAGGGGTGTACCAATGTACCCACACGTCAGACCACCTTTTTGCCACATGATTAGCATACTTCCTTTGGTATGCCGGCACAGCTAAGTCCTTCGAGACATTTCCAATATTATGCATTAACTACGAGCCACCCGTATGGATAGAAACCCATATGTTGTGTCGGAGTCATCGTAAAGCCTCGGTCAACTACCCCTCGTGGTTAAAGCCTTGGACAACTACGACCCCCCTCGAGGTGGAGAGCCTACCCGGAATCTCCACCACCGCACACCCAACACAATAACACATATCCTTTTTCACACAACATACACAACCCCCTCCTGCGACTCGGAGATAACACACGCCAAAGTACTTAGTTAAGAGAGGTCTCATATCCCTCTCGCGTGGTTAGCATGCAAAAAAGCATGGAGAGTGTGACACAAGATGTTCGGTCCTTGTTAACTTAGGCAAGACATCCACAAACCCAATAACCCACCATGCATCCTCTTGCCCAAGTACAAATAAATTTTTTATTTTTAGATTTTGTCTTTACAAAATACCCAAAGCACAAGTGCTGGATATAATGGAATAATAATTAGATGTGTGATCAAGATCATCGAGTAAAATCGATGATTGCCCATTACTACCGAAACTAAGCATTTCTAAGCAATTACAATTCGCAATCTACTAAGTGACAAGAGCTCATCCATCGAACTCACATCACAGCAAATAACCTAGGCTCATGGTAGTAGAGGATAATCCATTCCTACAGATTATGCAACTATAGGATACTAACCATAATTTAACAACAACATAGCAATGCATACATACAAGTTGAAATCAATATATTAGACTTGAAAATCTGGGATTAACATGATCAAACCGCATGCTGATTCTTTGTGGTTCAAGATGTTGCGGAGGATCACTTAAGTTATCAACGTGCTCTTCGGAACCTAGCGAGAAAGCGAGAAAGAACCGATAAGAACGAAAGAAAACACAAAGACTCAACAGCAAACTTTCTCCAAATGTTTTGAAAATTTTACAGCAGCAAGAACCAATTGATTTGGATTCTTAATGCAAAAGATATGAGCAAAATAATTTTGCTCAGCCTTATAAATCATAAATGCTACTATTTGTTACACTAACATTTTAGCAAAATTTTCTGGAGATATAATGAGGTTAGAAGCATTTTTAGATTAAATTTTAGTTAAAACATAACTAACAAAATTTGAACCAACTGAAAAGGAATTAAAATAAAAAAGTTATGCATTTTACAAGTAAATTACATTTTTTAGTTAACAATTAATCCTTTCGGGAAAATCCAAAATTAACACGACGTGTACGAACTTGGATCGTTGATCTTGGATCCAACGGTCCAAGTCCACGGGATAGCACGCGCGGCACACAAATCCCATACGCTCACCGTTGGATTTGGATCCAACAGTTCACGTGGATCCAACAGTTCACGTGGATCCAACGATTGACGTGGATCTAGTCGATCTGGGATCCAACGGTCCACTGATAAAGGCGTGCGACCAATCCAACGTTCGCGCGATCCTGGGTCGTAGATCTAAAGATCGACGGTCCACAGCGAACTACGTTCAAAAGCTCGCGCCCGATTTCATCCGACAAAACAACGGCGAAAGGAGGCTCACCGCCGGCGACTCTGGTCACGGCGGTGCGAGCAAATGCCCAAAATGGGTTCTCAATATTTTTGCGCACCCAATCGGACCAACAATTTCGGCTACGGCGGTCTAGAACGCCAACAAGCCGGAGTTGATATAGATGACCAAAACGGCCGAAAAACAAAAAATACAAATGAGCTCTACTGCGGTCCAAGTAAGCGTGTGCCAAGCAACTAGGGACTACTGTGGAGTTACCTTAGAACGGGGAGGACACAGAGAAGGTTGAGTCTGCTCCGGTGATGAAAAATGGGGCTTTCGGCCGAAAATGGGAAAACTCCAGTTCAGTCAAGCCCTGAGCAAGATCATCAAAATTGAGCGAGGGTTAAGCTCAAGAGAGTAAAGAGGGAGAAAGAATTGGCAAAAGAGAGCCACTGAGGTACCGCCTTCACCGTAAGCTTGAAGCTCATCAATGGCGGCCGAAACGATTTCGAGTGATTGCAGCTCCAACAAGCCCGTGGGTGCTAGCTAGAGTTGCGAAAGTGCTAAAGGAAGCCAAGAGTGGAGCAATGGAGCTTAAATAGCTGAGAATGGTAGAGAGCAACGACGATATTTCTCCTCGGGTCAATACTGCCATGAGAGCACTTGAGAGCGACGGGAGCAGTTGAACCATGGACTTCTAAGGCGGTGCAGCGGGCATTTAATGCGGCGAGAGAGCCGTTTAAAGGTGACCACGGAGGTGACTCAACACTGCGCTCTTCTCCTCTGCTCACGCCATTGCTTGACTTCGGGCGTGCGCTTGACCGAGGAAGGAGACGACTCATCCACCGTTGGATTGAAATCGAGCGGTTCAAATGAAAAGGCGATTAGAGCGGTTCGACGCTCTCTTTAACTTTGGCGTGGATGCGGATCCTACGGTTCTCATTGCGCGAGCGTTCGGACGGTCCAAACGTTCACGCGAATCCGAGCCCTTGATTTAGAATCCTACGGTTCACATGGATCGGCGCTCGGATGGTCGAGCGTTCACGCGATCGTGGGCGTTCGATGCCGATCAACGAACCACAACGCTTCGCTCGGCGGCCGAGGTGGTGCGATTAGTTGATCGCACCAAGTCAAGTGGCTCGAGCCCGAGTCTGACTCGAACCCAAAGAACAGTGAAAACCAACTAGGGTTTGAATTAATATCTGATTTTTTGAGGATTTGCTTAAGGTAGCAAATAAGCTCCAAAAATCATGAGATTTTAACTGAAGGTTGCTGACTGCAGAATAAACCTCACATAAAATTTCCATAGATTTTTATACACTGCATTTTTCTCAAGAAATTCCAGAAGGTGTGAATTAGGGTTTGACCAAGCTTTGACTTGGTTTGACTTGCCTCCAAAATTATCAAATAATTTCTAAAAATCATGAGATAATTCAGAGGTGTTACCAAGCCTCCCTAGAACTCAAGAAAATATTTACATGGATTTGGCACAAGATCTTTGTCAAGGAGGTTTTTTATTGGAGTCAATTGAGGATTTTGATTTTTGATTTCCATAACTCCTTTACAAGAATTACAGAAATGATCAAGGACTTCAAGATGTAAGAAAGTTTTAATTTCATCTCATTTTCTTACATTTGAAACACAAATCCACATTTGGGATGTTACAAAACCTCCCCCCTACAAAAATCTCGTCCCGAGATTTGGCTCACTCGGTAAAGAAAGATGGATAGTCTGCACGGAGACGATCTTCCCTTTCCCAATTAGCCTCATCCTCAGAATGATTCGACCACGGAACTTTAAGGAATCTAATGGTTTTATTCCTTGTTCTTCGTTCAGCCTCATCGAGTATGCGAACAGGGTGCTCGCGATAGGTCAAATCCTCTTGGACATCGAGAGTTTCCAACGGAGGTTCCTCTGTTGGAACACGGAGGCACTTCTTTAATTGGGACATATGGAACATGTAACAGCCTCAATTTTAATAAACAGTAATTATATGCATTTTATATTATATTTGTTATTTCTGAAGCATTTGCATAAATTTTGTATTTATAAATATCCTAATCAAAATCTAATAGGTAACTCCAATCACAACTCCAAAGAGAGACAACAATTAACACTTAAGAAATTCTCTGGGAAATAATTTAATTAAGAACCTTACAATGTTTATCATAAATAACAATCTTCTCAATACAAGTAACACAAGAATTTATTTACATCAGATCAGATTATGTTTTACAACTTTGAGTCATTTACAAAATATTAAAATAAAACTTGCATTGCATGTCGCCTAAAGCCTTCCTTGAAATCTTGCCCGTCCATCGTTGTTCAGACAAACCGTCTTCCTCGAACCAATCCGAAACACCATTCGCAGCTCCATAGTTCGCCAACCAATCAAAAGACCATTAGTTGTTCAAAAGCAGTATAATAGAGTTAGAATAAAATAAATTGCCGTCAGTATACCATTGGAATCGTTGCGGTTCCCTGATCTACCTAGATTAGTCGGCACCTTGAGTATCGCGACTACCCACACCAACACAGGTTAGCAGGCATCTTGGCTTTTCAAGTCACCTAGGCTAACCAGTTAGTCGACACCGGGATACCCAAGATACCTAGACTAACCTAAGTAAATCGGCACCGTCTTATTTCCGTAGGTTCTCATCATTCGGCATTTAGGGAAATCCAAAACCTACGTATACTGAATTGCCTCAATTGTCGCAAATCCATTGCATAATGAATTGCTAACCAATGGACCAAAAATGCCCAGCCCAAAAATATCTTAGGAGCCATCTGGATAAGCACAAATGCATGAGCATCATTAGCAATTTGCAATGACAGCTCATTCACCTCACCAAGTCAAGCACCACCGCAAGCATCATTCGATTGCACCACCAAGGCAAGCAAGAGAAGAGCGAGCCGACAAAGCACCGAGGGCAAAGACAAATTTGTTCAGAGAATTCCCAACCCCGCAAAATCAGCGAGAGCAAGCAACCCATTTCCTCCCAAAGATTTTCCCTTCCCAATTCCCTCACCAACCCCATTTCCATCTCTTCTCGAAGCAAGAACCAAGGCAATCAAGAGCGAGGACAACCAAAGCCAAGGCGAGGAGCAAATCATCGAGTCAAGCCAAGCCAAGCCGGCATCACCATCATCAATCGATGTTGCAACCAGTAGAAGGCAAGCCAAAGAAAGCGACCGAGGAGCAAGAGGAGGAAAGAAGCATCGAGGAGCCAGGAAGCACGGGAGGAGAGGAGCACCGGCGAGAAGGCGCACGGAGGAGCACCGGCCACGGCCAGACGCCACCCTCTTCTTCCCAAACCCAAGTCCCAGATGAGGTAACCCCAACCCATATCGGTTGGCACCGCAAAGATTCAAAGATGCATCACTTGCACATCATCAATCACGGACCTCGGTATGCATTGCACTCATCAAATCATTCTCACAAATCACGGATCTTAATAGAATCAATCCCGGATCTCGGTAGAACAATCGGTATAGCTCTCGGTTCATCTTCATCACAGAAGCGGTAGGGGTAGGGTAGAGAGGAGATCGGTAGAGGTCTTACCTCGGTGGCAGCCGAACCCAATATCCATCATCCACCACCTCGGTTGGACCTCCATGAGCATGCATACACAAATAATCAAAGAACATTAATCTGAAATCAACTGGTTTTGCTAAAAATCAACATAGTGAAATCAATTAGAGCGGAAACTAAGTCGATGAGAGCCGAGCCTAGAACGAGCGGCCGAGTAGCCGAGGCGGTTCGGAGGAGCCAAAGCGGCCGCGGCGGGAGGCCGAGCCACCCACCAGCAAGACCGGAGTAGGCGAGTCGGCGTGGCGCCAAGCACCAAGCCGTAGAGGGAGAAGTAGCGCAAAGGTGCGAGGCGCGCATGGCCTCGGCCGCCGGAGGAGGAGGAGTAGGAGAAAGCGTGAGTCGCCGAGGAGAGAGCGGCCGAGCCGGAGTGAGGGCCGGGGTTAGCAGCTGGCTGGCTGTGAGAGAGAGAACCAAGAAGGCGAGTCGGCGTCGGCAGCCAAGCGGCGGCATCGCGAGAGCCGAGGCGGGCGCCGTGAGGAGGCGAGAGAGAGCGAGAGGCGGAGAGGCAGAGAGATGAGGAAGGGAGGAGAGTCGGCCGAGAGAGATAAGGGAGAGAAGGGGCTTCGGCCGAGAGGAAGACAGGAAGAGAGAGAGAGTGAGAGAGTTTGTGATTAGGGTTAAAAATAAATATTAGGGATTAAGGGTTGAATAAAAATTAGAATTAAAGGATTAGTGTAAATAAATTTCAATATATAGTAATGGATAGTTTTAGCTGTTTAAATTGATGTTAATTAGTAAGTATTATTAATACCATATCAATATTGCAATCGATCTAAGTTTTAGTCATCCGCAATTAAATATCAGCAAATCGACTCTTAGAAAATAAAATCAAGCGTAGTGTATATAGATTAATCTGAGCCTTAGGGATGAATTGACCGCCATTAGAATTCACCCGATTAAATACAACGACCTGTTGTGTTATAAGTTATTCGAAATAGATTAATTAAATCAAGCCCTGCGACTGTAGATAATAGATGTGCACACAATCACCATCAAAGTCTGCCGAAAGAAGAGAGCATATTAGATGATTGATTTTGACTGTAGAATCATCGTGGATGTATACATAGAATACCCGGAGAGAGTGTTTGTGAGTACTAGGTGTCCTGTTAAGGAAAACAACATCACCTAAACTCTAGGTATCGTCAGTCATTATAATTCCACCAGAAATTGAATTAACTTTAACCAGTCCATAAGAAATTGAATTTTTATTAAACTACAATCTATACCTAAGTGCATCTAGAATCATAACCTCATTAATATGTAATTATCATGCATTTTTGAGCATTTTGGATTTCTAGATTTTATCGGTGTTTATTCGCTATTGTATTCTCTTTTTAGATTCAATTGCGCGACGTGAGCGATTATGCCTACAATAGTGAACAAGTGGACTTCTACCAAGGCAAGCATCCTCTCTGCACCATGTTGATCCTAATCTTTTGAACTGTAGATTTATAAAATACAGTGATACTGTTGCATGCAATTTTCTAAAAACTATTTATGCTCTGTTCCTAGTTAGCTATGACCAGAACTTATGGCTTACCTTGAATTGATCATACACTCAACCTAAGGTAGTTTGTGGTGATATAATACTTAATTTCAATTTTGCTTAGCCATGCGATCCATAGAACGGTAGTGTTTGGCAGGCTTATCTTGTCAAACCTGGGGAACAACAAATACATTTTTATTTTTGTTGATTCTTTGTTCAGTTTATTTAAATCTGAAATGAATCTAAATCTTGTTGTTAAACTTAATTCAAATCTGGACAAGTGGATGCTAGTGATGGTGCCTAGTGCGAGAATGGGAAGCTGTGGATGTCTTATGCAGGTTGGTTAAGGACCGAACTCGACGGCCCAATTCAAGCCCAGTACTTCCACACGCGATGTATGGTATTGTTTGGTTAAGTAAAGGGTTAATATTATTGAGTTGGATACAGGAGAGTAAGGACATGTGTATTGATTTCATATGGCATAGATGCTTAAGTCTTGGGCCGTGTCGTATGCCATGTGGAGCTTATATCGATATCGGATGTTCTTAGAAGGGTAAGGCGTAGATGTGTTACATCGCATGTACGTACCTTGAGGCCCCGATGCGGTGTAATATGTGTGGCTAACACGAGTTTGCATTTAATTGAGTGGTCGGCATTCCTGTACAACATGTGAACCTCGGTTGAATATATGCTATCGATCGTTGTTTAAGCGGGATCGGTTTCACATGGGTCATCCAACTCAATAGTGTTAACTTGTTGAAAAATACGAATTTTAGTTTACGGCGGCATACCAAAGGAAGTGTGCTATTGTTCTAGATGGCTTACGGGCTAACTAAATCGTGTGGGTAAAGATGTACACCCCTGCAGGGTTAAAACTATTCGAATAGCCGTGTCCACGGTTACGGACAACGCTTGGATTGATGTCACCTGTATAGAATTTGCTCTAATTTGGGTTTTGGGAATTATTAATTTCGGCATGAGGAGTGTCATGCTCGGTTTGGTAATGATCGGTGACCATTATTGATATTGTTTTTGCTTATGTTCGATTACTTACTATTTTTAGTCCAAATTGAATTATTAAAACTGCTTTGTCAAAATTTAGCAATTGTAGGTTAATATGTATCGCTTTATGCAAATTTAACCACTATAACCTTCCTGTTGTTAACCTTATGCATTTACAAATTCTAATCCTTTGTATAGGACCTCTCAAACACTTTATTTTAAATAGTTTGTGTAAGTCTTGCTGAGTACCTTCCGTACTCAGTGGAATTATCCACTTGTTGCAGGTAAAGAACGCCCTAGAAATATTTCAAATTGAAGCGATTACGGGGAAACTTCGGCTTTAATCCCAGTCAAGTTGCCCTTGGGTTGTGGCGCTCCACTGGGAAGTTTATTTTATTACTTCCTTTTCATTTATGATTTACTTAATGTTTCATTGTAAATTTTTATTAATATATTCCAATCGTGTATGCTTGTGATATCATGTTGTAAGGATATGTCTATGTTAGCGACTCATCACAGGAGCTAACATGAGAGGCATATCAGGAACACGAATATTGGAATTGTACCTTGTTAATGATTATACTTCTAGTATTATTTTTAATTGAGACTTGATTGTTCTTGATTAAAAATTTTGCTTTTAGTATGATTATTAATTTGGTATAAAACTCAATATTCGGGGTCCTCACAGCGTTAGTATCAAGTGTGTTATTTGAGGTTAAAGCCGTAACAATGGACGATGTTAGGAATTTGGTCTGCAAAAAGTATTTTCAAAACTAGCAAAAATTTGGGCCAAAAATGTAAATGATATGATTCTTTTCTTTCTTACCCATCCTAGCATCTAATTCTTATCTCATAATTCATTTGATTTGTGCAAATCAAATTTTCTCCGTTGTTCGTCTCTTTTCTCCAACAGTAGACACGCTAAGTAGTCAACTGGTGAGGACAATGGTGGCAAGACGAGAAGATGTTGTTTTCTCGCAAGATTAGGATTAATTTAGGGATTATTCTTAGATTATATATACCCTAATTATATTTCTTTAGCTTGTAGACGCTGGATTTTGTAATGTGGTCATTTGTTCTCTTTTGTTTCCAAATAGTTGCGCATTGCCTACAGGCAGCATGTATAGCAATTATATCGGAAACTAATTGTGGTTCAATTAAATCTTGTACTGGCCTTAAGGCTTAGTACACCCATTTGGATTTTGAGTTGCATGGTTTTGGAATTATGCATTCATAATAGGAATTATTGTCTCAGGGTTGTCCGCTTACTTATCTTATGCTCATTCTCTCCTCATTTTATTTCTTATGCACCATCATGTTTAAGGGGGGTAGAGAATACCCCAAGATATGTGTTAGGCACCATAATTCCTACACTTTGATCATGCATACAGTGGTATGTTAATTTAAGCATATCTTATTATTCAGGTTGTTAGCAAGAATCATAACTAAAAATGATTTATATAAATTAAGATGCATGATTAGTATTTCATCTTAGTGTGTAAAACAGGCAAATGACTAGTCTATAGCTATATAAATTGAAATTTGCTTTAGCTTAAGATTGTTAATTAAATTAGAATTTAACAACTTGCCATGCTTATATAGATTTCTTGTTTGAACTTAAAAATTTGAAAGTCATCGATGTGTAGTTTGATAGGTTAGATTGTTGTAAAATTAAACAACATGACTATCTTTTAAATTGTTAATGAGTGAAGATGTCATAACATGAGTGATGATAGTTTATTTTATTGTTATTCAATTAAAAGTAATTAGAATAGAGTAAGTTATACTGGTAGTTTCATACTCTTTGTCAAAGCAAAAGCCATTCTTTGTTATTGAGTAATTTTGACCTAGATAGTTTGGGCTGTTCTCTAGTGTCCTTAAGTAATCATAATCTTGAGAATTTTATTTGAGCACATGATAGTGTGTATTTCCCAAATATAATTTTTCCCAAAAGATTAATGAATTTGTTTTGTCTAGGAATTAATTCGAATACCTTGCAAGACTGATCTAGCTATTTTTGAAATCTAGAATTAATAGGAAGGTTTAAACTGCTAGTACCCAGTTCTCTAGTGCTTAGTATCACCTAACTAACCTGCCATAAGTTTTCTGTAATTTTTGAACCTAATTTTATTGGTGTTTGAGCCCTAGAACTTGTTTTGTGTCTGAGTTGATTTACCGACCAAAACCTGAATATGATGTGTAGAATAAATTCTTCTGATAATGTTAGAATCCTAACAATACTCCTGAATTTACCTAGCTAATTTAGTAATTTTTCCAAGCCCTAGTTGTTCACCAGTAGCAGTTAAAAACGAATTGTGAAGTAAATTATTTTGGTTGTTAAGGACCAGATCATGGTAGTGTTCATTCATATTATTGTTAAATTTTATGCTCACCCAATCTCTATAAAATTGGTTGGTTATAGTTTGGTAGAATCATGTAAGCAGGCATGTGAATCCTTGCATTCATTATATAACTCTAATTTTTCCAGAAATTGATTGCATTTTTGCATCCCTGCATGCATTCATCTAATACATTTTTCTCCAAATCGGGCAATTAGAATTAGCAAAACAAGGGTTAAGTGAGACTACCAGCAACCCTGCTTTGTCTTCTCTAAGTCTGTATACAACCTTCCTATACTATACTAGGTTACCATTTAACCAACCATTATGAACCCTCTCTTTAGGTAATCCCTTCTCTCGTAGATAGTTGGTCGATTTTCATCCTACCGGAAGAAGAGGTGAAACTCGACATGTTTGAAGTACCTTCGAATCAAGAAAGGAAAGGTTAAACAAAGCTTTCCTGTTTAGAACCTAAAACTGAAGGATAGCCTCACATGATTCGGATTTGAGTCCGGGTTGTGAATAAAATCCGAAGTGTGACCCTAGGACCAAACCTAGCTAGATCGCCATAGCCTATTGTCCTAATTTCTGAACCACCGGAATCTCGGGGACGAGATTCTGTTTAAGGGGGGTAGGTTTGTAACAGCCTCAATTTTAATAAACAGTAATTATATGCATTTTATATTATATTTGTTATTTCTGAAGCATTTGCATAAATTTTGTATTTATAAATATCCTAATCAAAATCTAATAGGTAACTCCAATCACAACTCCAAAGAGAGACAACAATTAATACTTAAGAAATTCTCTGGGAAATAATTTAATTAAGAACCTTACAATGTTTATCATAAATAACAATCTTCTCAATACAAGTAACACAAGAATTTATTTACATCAGATCAGATTATGTTTTACAACTTTGAGTCATTTACAAAATATTAAAATAAAACTTGCATTGCATGTCGCCTAAAGCCTTCCTTGAAATCTTGCCCGTCCATCGTTGTTCAGACAAACCGTCTTCCTCGAACCAATCCGAAACACCATTCGCAGCTCCATAGTTCGCCAACCAATCAAAAGACCATTAGTTGTTCAAAAGCAGTATAATAGAGTTAGAATAAAATAAATTGCCGTCAGTATACCATTGGAATCATTGCGGTTCCCTGATCTACCTAGATTAGTCGGCACCTTGAGTATCGCGACTACCCACACCAACACAGGTTAACAGGCATCTTGGCTTTTCAAGTCACCTAGGCTAACCAGTTAGTCGGCACCGGATACCCAAGATACCTAGACTAACCTAAGTAAATCGGCACCGTCTTATTTCCGTAGGTTCTCATCATTCGGCATTTAGGAAATCCAAAACCTCATTATCTTGAATTGCCTCAATTGTCGCAAATCCATTGCATAATGAATTGCTAACCAATGGACCAAAATGCCCGACCAAAAATATCTTAGGAGCCATCCGGATAAGCACAAATGCATGAGCATCATTAGCAATTTGCAATGACACTCATTCACCTCACCAAGTCAAGCACCACAAAGCATCATTCGATTGCACCACCGAAGGCAAGCAAGAGAAGAGCGAGCCAAGAAAGCAGGGAGGGACACAGACAGGTTCGGAGAATTCCCAACCCACGCAAAATCAGCGAGGAGCAAGCAACCCATTTCCTCCCAAAGACCATTTCCCTTCCCAATTCCCTCACCAACCCCATTTCCATCTCTTCTCGGAAGCAAGAACCAAAGGCAATCAAGAGCGGACAACCAAAGCCAAGGCCAGAGCAAATCATCAGGTCAAGCCAAGCCAAGCCAAGATCACCATCATCAATCGATCTCGCAACCAGCCAGAAAACAAGCCAATGACAGCAGCAGCCAGAGCAAGAGGAGGAAAGAAGCATCGGGGGCGAGGAAGCACGGGAGGAGAGGAGCACCAGCAGAAGGGCGCACGGAGGAGCACCCACGGCCAAGATCGCCACCCTCTTCTTCCCAAACCCAAGTCCCAAGTGAGGTAACCCCAACCCATATCGGTTGCACCGCAAAGATTCAACATGCATCACTTGCACATCATCAATCACGGACCTCGGTATGCATTGCACTCATCCAAATCATTCTCACAAATCACGGATCTTAATAGAATCAATCCCGGATCTCGATAGAACAATCAAGATAGCTCTCGGTTCATCTTCATCACAGAGCGGTAGGGGTAGGGTAGAGAGGAGATCGGTAGAGGTCTTACCTCGGTGGCAGCCGAACCCAATATCCATCATCCACCACCTCGGTTGGACCTCCATGAGCATGCATACACAAATAATCAAAGAACATTATCTGAAATCAACTGGTTTTGCTAAAAATCAACATAGTGAAATCAATTAGAACGGGAAACTAAGTCGATGCGTGCCGAGCCTAGAACGAGCGGCCGAGTAGGCGAGGCGGTTCTGGAGGAGCCAAAGCGGCCGGGCCGGGAGGCCGAGCCACCCCGCGGCCAGAGTAAGAAGCGAGTCGGCGGCGGCGCCAAGCACCAAGCCACCGTAGGGGAGAAGTAGCGCAAAGGTGCGAGAGGCGGCGCATGGCTCTCGGCCGCGGAGGAGGAGGAGGCGTGGGAAAGCGTGAGAGTCGCCGAGGAGAGAGCGGCCGGAGCCGAGTGAGGGGCCGGGGTTAGGCCAAGGCCAGGAGAGAGAGAACCGAGAGGAGCCGGAGTCGGCGTCGGCAAGCGGCGGCGGATCGCGAGAGCGAGGAGGCGGCGCCAGGAGAGGCGAGAGAGAGCGAGAGGCGGAGAGGCGAGAGATGAGGAAGGAGGAGAGTCGGCCGAGAGATAAGGGAGAGAAGGGGCTTGGTAGAGAGGAAGACAGAAGAGAGAGAGAGAGAGAGTTTGTGATTAGGGTTAAAAATAAACATTAGGGATTAAGGGTTGAAAAAAAATTGGAATTAAAGGATTAGTGTAAATAAATTTCAATATATAGTAATGGATAGTTTTAGCTGTTTAAATTGATGTTAATTAGTAAGTATTATTAATACCATATCAATATTGCAATCGATCTAAGTTTTAGTCATCATAATTAAATATCGATAAATCGACTCTTAGAAAATAAAATCAAGCGTAGTGTATATAAATTAATCTGAGCCTTTAGGGATGAATTGATCGCCATTAGAATTCACCGGATTAAATTCAACAACCTGTTGTGTTATAAGTTATTCGAAATAGATTAATTAAATCAAGCCCTGCGACTGTAGATATTAGATGTGCACACAATCACCATCAAAGTCTGCCGAAAGAAGAGAGCATATTAGATGATTGATTTTGACTATAGAATCATCGTGGATGTATACATAGAATACCCGGAGAGAGTGTTTGTGAGTACTAGGTGTCCTGTTAAGGAAAACAACATCACCTAAACTCTAGGTATCGTCAGTCATTATAATTCCACCAGAAATTGAATTAACTTTAACAGATCCATAAGAAATTGAATTTTATTAAACTACAATCTATACCTAAGTGCATCTAGAATCATAACCTCATTAATATGTAATTATCATGCATTTTTGAGCATTTTGGATTTCTAGATTTTATCGGTGTTTATTAGCTATTGTATTCTCTTTTAGATTCGAATTGCGCGACGTGAGCGATTATGCCTACAATAGTGAACAAGTGGACTTCTACCAAGGCAAGCATCCTCTCTGCACCATGTTGATCCTAATCTTTTGAGCTGTAGATTTATAAAATACGGTGATCTTTGTTGCATGCAATTTTCTAAAACTATTTATGCTCTGTTCCTAGTTAGCTATGACCGAACTTATGGCTTACCTTGAATTGATCATACACTCAACCTAAGGTAGTTTGTGGTGATATAATACTTAATTTCAATTTTGCTTAGCCATGCGATCCATAGAACGGTAGTGTTTGGCGAGCTTATCTTGTCAAACACAGGGAACAACAAATACATTTTATTTTTGTTGATTCTTTGTTCATTTATTTAAATCTGAAATGAATCTAAATCTTGTTGTTAAACTTAATTCAAATCTGGACAAGTGGATGCTAGTGATGGTGCCTAGTGCGAGAATGGGAAGCTGTGGATGTCTTATGCAGGTTGGTTAAGGATGAACTCGACGGCCCAATTCAAGCCCAACGTACTTCCACACGCAGATGTATGGTATTGTTTGGTTAAGTAAAGGGTTAATATTATTGAGTTGGATACAGAGAGTAAGGACATGTGTATTGATTTCATATGGCATAGATGCTTAAGTCTTGGGCCGTGTCGTATGCCATGTGGAGCTTATATCGATATCGGATGTTCTTAGAAGGGTAAGGCGTAGATGTGTTACATCGCATGTACGTACCTTCAGGGCCCCGACTGCGGTGTAATATGTGTGGCTAACACGAGTTTGCATTTAATTGACTGGGTCGGCATTCCCTGTACAACATGTGAACCTCGGTTGAATATATGCTATCAGTCGTTGTTTAAGCGGGATCAGTTTCACATGGGTCATCCAACTCAATAGTGTTAACTTGTTGAAAAATACCGAATTTTAGTTTACGGCGGCATACCAAAGGAAGTGTGCTATTGTTCTAGATGGCTTACGGGCTAACTAAATCGTGTGGGTAAAGATGTACACCTGCGCAGGTTAAAACTATTCGAATAGCCGTGTCCACGGTTACGGACAACGCTTGGATTGATGTCACCTGTATAGAATTTGCTCTAATTTGGGTTTTGGGAATTATTAATTTCGGCATGAGGAGTGTCATGCTCGGTTTGGTAATGATCGGTGACCATTATTGATACTGTTTTTGCTTATGTTCGATTACTTACTATTTTTAGTCCAAATTGAATTATTAAAACTGCTTTGTCAAAATTTAGCAATTGTAGGTTAATATGTATCGCTTTATGCAAATTTAACCACTATAACCTTCCTGTTGTTAACCTTATGCATTTACAAATTCTAATCCTTTGTATAGGACCTCTCAAACACTTTATTTTAAATAGTTTGTGTAAGTCTTGCTGAGTACCTTCCGTACTCAGTGGAATTATCCACTTGTTGCAGGTAAAGAACGCCCTAGAAATATTTCAAATTGAAGCGATTACGGGGAAACTTCGGCTTTAATCCCAGTCAAATTGCCCTTGGGTTGTGGCGCTCCACTGGGAAGTTTATTTTATTACTTCCTTTTTCAGTTATGATTTACTTAATGTTTCCGCTGTAAATTTTTATTAATATATTCCAATCGTGTATGCTTGTGATATCATGTTGCAAGGATATGTCTATGTTAGCGACTCATCACGGAGCTAACATGAGAGGCATATCAGGAACACGAATATTGGAATTGTACCTTGTTAATGATTATACTTCTAGTATTATTTTTAATTGAGACTTGATTGTTCTTGATTAAAAATTTTGCTTTTAGTATGATTATTAATTTGGTATAAAACTCAATATTCGGGGTCCTCACAACGTTAGTATCAGAATGTGTGTTGATGTAGGTTAAAGCGTAACAATGGGCGATGTTAGGAATTTGGTTTGCAAAAAAGTATTTTCAAAACTAGCAAAAATTTGGGCCAAAATGTAAATGATATGATTCTTTTCTTTCTTACCCATCCTAGCATCTAATTCTTATCTCATAATTCATTTGATTTGTGCAAATCAAATTTTCTCCGTTGTTCGTCTCTTTTCTCCAACAGTAGACACGCTAAGTAGTCAACTGGTGAGGACAATGGTGGCAAGACGAGAAGATGTTGTTTTCTCGCAAGATTAGGATTAATTTAGGGATTATTCTTAGATTATATATACCCTAATTATATTTCTTTAGCTTGTAGACGCTGGATTTTGTAATGTGGTCATTTGTTCTCTTTTGTTTCCAAATAGTTGCGCATTGCCTACAGGCAGCATGTATAGCAATTATATCGGAAACTAATTGTGGTTCAATTAAATCTTGTACTGGCCTTAAGGCTTAGTACACCCATTTGGATTTTGAGTTGCATGGTTTTGGAATTATGCATTCATAATAGGAATTATTGTCTCAGGGTTGTCCGCTTACTTATCTTATGCTCATTCTCTCCTCATTTTATTTCTTATGCACCATCATGTTTAAGGGGGGTAGAGAATACCCCAAGATATGTGTTAGGCACCGTAATTCCTACACTTTGATCATGCATACAGTGGTATGTTAATTTAAGCATATCTTATTATTCAGGTTGTTAGCAAGAATCATAACTAAAAATGATTTATATAAATTAAGATGCATGATTAGTATTTCATCTTAGTGTGTAAAACAGGCAAATGACTAGTCTATAGCTATATAAATTGAAATTTGCTTTAGCTTAAGATTGTTAATTAAATTAGAATTTAACAACTTGCCATGCTTATATAGATTTCTTGTTTGAACTTAAAAATTTGAAAGTCATCGATGTGTAGTTTGATAGGTTAGATTGTTGTAAAATTAAACAACATGACTATCTTTTAAATTGTTAATGAGTGAAGATGTCATAACATGAGCTGATGATAGTTTATTTTTATTGTTATTCAATTAAAAGTAATTAGAATAGAGTAAGTTATACCGGTAGTTTCATACTCTTTGTCAAAGCAAAAAGCCATTCTTTGTTATTGAGTAATTTTGACCTAGATAGCTGGAACTGTTCTCTAGTGTCCTTAAGTAATCATAAACTTGAGAATTTTATTTGAGCACATGATAGTGTGTATTTCCCAAATATAATTTTTCCCAAAAGATTAATGAATTTGTTTTGTCTAGGAATTAATTCGAATACCTTGCAAGACTGATCTAGCTATTTTTGAAATCTAGAATTAATAGGAAGGTTTAAACTGCTAGTACCCAGTTCTCTAGTGCTTAGTATCACCTAACTAACCTGCCATAAGTTTTCTGTAATTTTTGAACCTAATTTTATTGGTGTTTGAGCCCTAGAACTTGTTTTGTGTCTGAGTTGATTTACCGACCAAAACCTGAATATGATGTGTAGAATAAATTCTTCTGATAATGTTAGAATCCTAACAATACTCCTGAATTTACCTAGCTAATTTAGTAATTTTTCCAAGCCCTAGTTGTTCACGATGTGATTAAAAACGAATTGTGAAGTAAATTATTTTGGTTGTTAAGGACCAGATCATGGTAGTGTTCATTCATATTATTGTTAAATTTTATGCTCACCCAATCTCTATAAAATTGGTTGGTTATAGTTTGGTAGAATCATGTAAGCAGGCATGTGAATCCTTGCATTCATTATATAACTCTAATTTTTCCGAAATTGATTGCATTTTGCATCCTGCATGCATTCATCTAATACATTTTCTCCAAATCGGGCAATTAGAATTAGCAAAACAAGGGTTAAGTGAGACTACCGGCAACCCCGCTTTGTCTTCTCTAAGTCATATACAACCTTCCTATACTATACTAGGTTACCATTTAACCAACCATTATGAACCCTCTCTTTAGGTAATCCCTTCTCTCGTAGATAGTTGGTCGATTTTCATCCTACCGGAAGAAGAGGTGAAACTCGACATGTTTGAAGTACCTTGAATCAAGAAAGGAAAGGTTAAACAAAGCTTTCTGTTTAGAACCTAAAAACTGAAGGATAGCCTCACATGATTCGGATTTGAGTCCGGTTGTGAATAAAATCCAGTGTGACCCTAGGACCAAACCTAGCTAGATCGCCATAGCCTATTGTCCTAATTTACGAACCACCTAATCTCGGGGCGAGATTACATTTAAGGGGTAGGTTTATATGACCTCAATTTTAATAAACAGTAATTATATGCATTTTATATTATATTTGTTATTTCAAGCATTTGCATAAATTTTGTATTTATAAATATCCTAATCAAAATCTAATAGGTAACTCCAATCACAACTCCAAAGAGAGACAACAATTAACACTTAAGAAATTCTCTGGGAAATAATTTAATTAAGAACCTTACAATGTTTATCATAAATAACAATCTTCTCAATACAAGTAACACAAGAATTTATTTACATCAGATCAGATTATGTTTTACAACTTTGAGTCATTTACAAAATATTAAAATAAAACTTGCATTGCATGTCGCCTAAAGCCTTCCTTGAAATCTTGCCCGTCCATCGTTGTTCAGACAAACCGTCTTCCTCGAACCAATCAGAAACACCATTCGCGGCTCCATAGTTCGCCAACCAATCAAAAGACCATTAGTTGTTCAAAAGCGATAATAGAGTTAGAATAAAATAAATTGCCGTCGGTATACCATTGGAATCGTTGCGGTTCCTGATCTACCTAGATTAGTCGGCACCTTGAGTATCGCGACTACCCACACCAACCTGGGTTAACCGGCATCTTGGCTTTTCAAGTCACCTAGGCTAACCCAGATTAGTCGGCACCAGGATACCCAAGATACCTAGACTAACCTAAGTAAATCGGCACCGCCTTATTTCCGTAGGTTCTCATCATTCGGCATTTAGGAAATCCAAAACCTCATTATCTTGAATTGCCTCAATTGTCGCAAATCCATTGCATAATGAATTGCTAACCAATGGACCAAAATGCCCAACCAAAAATATCTTAGGAGCCATCCGGATAAGCACAAATGCATGAGCATCATTAGCAATTTGCAATGACACTCATTCACCTCACCAAGTCAAGCACCACCGCAAGCATCATTGATGCACCACCAAGGCAAGCAAGAGAAGAGCGAGCCGACAAAGCACCGAGGGACAAAGACCGGTTCGAGAGAATTCCCAACCCTGCAAAATCAGCGAGGAGCAAGCAACCCATTTCCTCCCGGCCCATTTCCCTTCCCAATTCCCCTCGGTAACCCCATTTCCATCTCTTCTCGAAGCAAGAACCAAGGCAATCAAGAGCGGGACAACCAAAGCCAAGGCCGGAGCAAATCATCGAGTCAAGCCAAGCCAAGCCAAAGATCACCATCATCAATCGATCTCGCAACCAGGTAGAAAGGCAAGCCAGCCAAGACAGCGGCGGCCAGAGCAAGAGGAGGAAAGAAGCATCGAGGAGCCAGAAGCACGGGAGGAGAGGAGCACCAGCGAAGGCGCACGGAGGGGAGCACCAAAGACACCACAAGATCGCCACCCTCTTCTTCCCAAACCCAAGTCCCAGTATGAGGTAACCCCAACCCATATCAGTTGGCACCGCAAAGATTCAGCATGCATCACTTGCACATCATCAATCACGAGACCTCAGTATGCATTGCACTCATCCAAATCATTCTCACAAATCACGGATCTTAATAGAATCAATCCCGGATCTCAAGAGAACAATCGGTATAGCTCTCGGTTCATCTTCATCACAGAGCGGTAGGGGTAGGGTAGAGAGGAGATCGGTAGAGGTCTTACCTCGGTGGCAACCGAACCCAATATCCATCATCCACCACCTCAGTTGGACCTCCATGAGCATGCATACACAAATAATCAAAGAACATTAATACTGAAATCAACTGGTTTTGCTAAAAATCAACATAGTGAAATCAATTAGAACGGGGAAACTAAGTCCATGAGCAGCCGAGCCTAGAACGAGCGGCCGAGTAGCCGAGGCGGTTCGGAGGAGCCAAGCCGGCGGCCGGGAGGCCGAGCCGACCACCAATGGCAGACCGAGAAGGCGAGTCGTGGCGGCGCCAAGCACCAAGCCACCGAGGGAGAAGTAGCGCAAAGGTGCCGAGGCGGCGCATGGCCTCGGCCACGCCGGAGGAGGAGGCGTGGGAAAGCGTGAGTCGCCGAGGAGAGAGCGGCCGGGGCCGGGAGTGAGGGCCGGGGTTAGCGGTGGCACTGAGAGAGAGTGTAATACTCTGAAAAAAATAATATTAATTTTAATATTCGCGTCTTAATGTTCGGAGAGTAATTAATTTAATGGTATTAGTAAATAATTAATTAAAATCGTCTTAAGGGCTTTTTCGTAATTAAATAAAAAGAATTCATGAAAATAGAATTTTCGGATTTTTTTATGAGTTGTATAAATAGTGGTGGAATTATGTGAAAACCCTAGTCATCTTTTCCAAGCCGCCTATTATTTTTCTTGTCTCTGGAAATCATTGTAGTTATTTTTCTTCGTAGTCCTCATGCGCCATAATTTTTTCCACCGACCAATCACCTCGGTGCACCAAGCGCTTGTTCTTTGTTCGGTGTTTTCTTTGCCGTCGTCTGCTTTTTGTCTGCAATTCTTTGCTTTCAGTAGGATCGCCGCGTGGCGTTGGTTCTGCCAACTGCTTATTGCTGCGGTGCCGTTGAAATTTCTTCTTCGCCGATCAAGAAACCACCTGCTTTCTGCCGCTTGCCGTCTTGGCGGTTGGTTGCCACTGCGTGTGGTCTTGCCGTTCGATCTTCGCGGTTGCTACTTTCTTTGTTTGTAGTGCGCCGTTCTTTGCGGTTGCCAATTCCTGCGCCGCCACGTGCCTTCTTGAGCCGAACCAACGCCGGTTCTTTGCGCTGTCGGTAGAGAAGGCGTTGTCTGCTTGCTCCAAGCCGAGTGTCGCTCTTTGCGTGTGTGCGTGTGTAACGGAGCGGCGATTGAGAAGGTAATTAGAAGTTCTGCCTTGATTGATTTTCGATGGGTTGTGCCGAACTAGACTCTGCTAATTGATAGTTAATTAGTGCTCACGTTTGGCTAGAGATGAAATTGATAGTAGATTGGTTTAGTCTAATGTTCCGTTGTATTATTTATTCGGATATCGTAATGGCAAATTTTGAAAATATCATCTACTAGTTAATTGTAGATAATTTCGATAGCTTTCTTTAGCATATTTTATTGCGTCAATCGGACGAGTATAATTAGAGTTATGTCTTTCGAAAGGCCGCTGTTTTTAGGGTTATCGTCTTTTGGCGCTGTTTTGGTAGATCGGTTATTAAAAATAGTAAATGGCTTAATTAGAGTTTTTGATCTACATGAAAGTTGTAGATAATTGTCCAATGGTTCTGTAGAATCTGAGAACGCGTATTTTGGTTGAGTAAATCAAAAGTTATGAATTTTTTAAGTCTGCTGCTCCGAAGCGGACAGATTGGCTTTCGGAGCTAAATACGGAGGGGTAGATGATTTAATCAGAGGTCTTCGTAATCTAAGAAAGTGTGGATAATTTTATGAAGAATCCAGAATGGGGTGGTTTGTGGTGATCGGACTTTCGAGTCAAAAGTTACGCTCTTTTTAGTAACCGGACAGCAATGGGTAGCTTTTCGATACCGGCGTTACGTGGTATATTTGGGGACGTGTAGGAGCGATGTCGATTGATTGCTATTCTTATGATGTTGTAGCTTGTATTGAGATGTGTGTATTTAATGTAGGAGAAGTGTCGTACTTGTTGCCATCTTCGAGTCAAATTGTGCGTCGCAACTAGTACAGGCAAGTGCATGGTAGACAGCGATCAATGATCGATCACTGTTTTCTTTATCTTCTATTACCATTATTGTTGTGCTTTTATTTGGTTTAATTGCAAACAATGAATTGGTATGTTTATATCTTTGTTGACAAGCATGATGAAAGTTGGATATGATGTTTATGATGGAGTTTGCATGTTTGCATTCATAAGCATCTTTGCATAAGAGAAGGTGATCATGATTGATCACAACTCCACGGGAGTGGAGGAGGTCCCCGATCCTTTTGGAGGAACGGGCTTGAGAGTGAATGTTGTCGCGAGCATTCACTCACGCTATACCGGTATACGCGAAAAGAAGTGCATGTGGACATATAGAATAGAGTTGCATTGATACTTGAGATTGATGAATGAGAATGTTAATAGAAGTGCATGTGATGATAATGAAGTTATTGAATGCTGATGATTTATTATTGTTCGTTGTTTATGGATGTGTTTGCTGAGTCGTGGACTCACCCTTGCTCTATTGTTGTTTTTAGGTGATCTTCGAGGGTGCCGTAATTGAGAGCGAGTAGAGCACGTGGACATCACATGATCATTCGCCATGATAATCTTTTCATTCAATATTGGTTTACAATTGGACATGTTAGTTATTGAATAATGTTTAGGATATCATTTGGACTAGACTATTTGCTTTATTAATTTGGATTCATTGGTGGATGCTGCTTTGGATTATTTACCTGGTTATATTTCCCATGTCTTATTTATTACCACATGATCCATAATTATGCATTGCTCTTTTGTGGTCCATGGTTTTGATTATCTTTGATTTCTTGCCGTTTTTATAAAGTGTGTCAATAATTATTTATTGGAAGATAGTTTAGTGGCATTCCAGGCTCAGTGTTGGGCTGGGGTGTTACAGTTGGTATCAGAGCGGGCTTTAGGTCCGTGGTGAATAGATTAACAACTTAGGCAAACTAAAATTGTTAAAATTTGTTTTAGTTAGTAAATCAACTAAAATTTGCTAATGGTTAACTAACCTAAAATTTGACACACTAGTGCACAGTAGGTTAGAGAGAGGTACGAATATAGTTTTACGCTTCCGTTATGTTGTTTATTGATGGATGAGTTTATTTTGAGCTTTGAGCTCATTGTGTATTGTTGATTGTGGTTGATAGCTATGCCGAGGGGTAGAGGACGTGGTCGTGGTGGCGCATGCGTGGAGGCTCGGGTCGCGGAAGAGGTTCCGTGGAGCCACCTCCTGAGTGAGATGAGTCGATGGTGAGGGGTTCTTTGTTGACCCGCCTCCGGTTGGGGTCCAGGATGAAACCCCTGCTTTGTTGAGAGAGTTGGTGGGAGAGATCCGTGCTCTTCGTCAACAGGCGGATATTTGGTGGGAGGTCGTGTTGTTTTCGAGGACCGCCACTCAAGGTCCAGTCACTTGGGAGGACTTTGTTGATCAGTTCAAGGGGAAGTTCTACCCCTACTCTTTTGTAGAGAAGATGGAGGTTGCCTTGAAGGCCTTTGCCCAGGGGAAGAGGTCTATTGCTGAGTATGAGGCTGAGTTCAACAACTTGGTTCGCTTTGTCCCTTCAGTAGCGAACGATGATCTTCAGAAAGCCAAGAGGTTCCGTCGGGGTCTCAATGCTGAGTACCGACATGTGTTGGGAGCTACTCCACTCCGTGATTACAGCTCTGTGGTGGAGCAAGCCAGGGGCATGGAGTTGGAGTTGCAGCTCACAAAGGCGACAAGCCTCTGTGGATCGTTGTTTCGTGGTGACGGAAGAGGAGCTCTAGTGAGGGAAGTGGGTCTGGTCAGCGACCTGCTTTCAAGAAATTCAAGGGAGGACCGCAGATCTTCGTGTCTAGCGATCGAGGCCGTTCTCTTCTTCGGCGTCTCGTCCTTTTGCAGGAACTCCAGCTCTTCGTCCTGTCCCAGGGCAGGGCATGCTTTGCTTTAAGTGCGGTGATGGACACTGCATGCCGAAAGTGCACTTGGACGGGAGATTGCCGTCGGTGTGGCCGACCGGGTCACAAGGAGCGGGTGTGTCGCCAGAACCCGCTAGCGTGATCAAGTGGGAGCCTGTGCCATCGTCTTCTTCTTCAATGGGTCCTGCTCGAGGATCTTTCCAGATGATGATCGCTCCTCCAAGAATGCCATTTCCTTCACTTAGGCGCCTCGGTAGAGGTACCATCGGCACCGCCACCTTCGCACCGCTTCAGGTTGCACGACCGCTTTACCGCACCGCCACAAAGAGATTGTTAGGGCTCGCCGCCCGCATCGTCTTCTTCGCCATGGCGCCACTCGAGGTACGCCATGCCTCTGCAGAGTCCGCGGGTCGTCCCGACGCGTGGTGATGATACTTTGCTTGTGGATTCGTTTGATGCTTTAGTCCTTTTGATTCGGGGCTACCTTTTCGTTTGTTTCGTGGCGTTTGCTAGGAGAGCGAAGTTGAGTATGCAATGGATTTCTCGATCGGTGTTGGTTAGTTCTCCGGGGTATTATTGCTAGCTCTCTTGTTTGTCCCGGTGTTCTATTGTTATTGATGGAGAGAAGTTCACGGCGAATTTGATAGTTATTCAAATGGAGCCGCTCGACGTTATCTTGGGTATGGATTGGTTGCACTCTTATCGAGCCGTGATATCCTGTTTACGTAGAGAATATCTGCATGCGCACCTCGCCTGGGAGACTTTGACTTTTCAGGGGAGTGCGCCTCCGCGCTCTCTTTCGATATTACCCGATCGTTCGGGTCGTGCGAAAACGGGCTTCGTTAGCTCTTCTTTGAGAAACCGAGTGTGGCTTCGCGATTGAGGAGATTCCAGTGGTTAGTGATTATCCGGATGTGTTTCCTACCGAGCTTAGGGTTTGCCACCTGCGCGAGACGTGGAGTTTCGCATTGATCTTGTCCCGGGTACTCGTCCCATCTCGATGTCTCCATATCGATTAGCACGTCCGTTTCAGGACGAGTTGAAGAAACAGTTGGATGAATTGTTGGCTAAAGGTTTGATCAGCGTAGTGTATCGCCATGGGGAGCTCTGCTCGCTCACGAGAGAAGAAGGATGGGAGTTGGCGTATGTGTATTGATTACCGCGGCGCTTAATGCGATCACAATCAAGAACAAGTATCCATTGCCCGCATTGAGGACTTGTTTGATCGGTTGAATGGAGCTCAAGTATTCTCCAAGATTGATCTCCATCGGTATAATCAAATCCGTGTGCGTGAGCGAGATGTAGAGAAGACCGCTTTCTCCACGGTATGGGCATTATGAGTATAAAGTTATGTCTTTTGGATTGACTAATGCACTGCCATTTTATGGAGACCACGAACAACATGTTGCACGAGTATCTAGATGACTTCGTGGTGGTGTTCATTGATGATATTCTTATCTATTCCAAGACCAATGAGGATCATGAGCGCCATTTGAGGTCGGTTTTAGATACCTTGAGAGAGCACAAGTTCTATGCTAAGTTGAAGAAGTGTGAATTCGGATTTCGTAAGGGTTTTTACGGTCATGTGATTAACCCTCGTGGTATTGTTTGTTGATCCTAGTAAGGTCTCTACGGTGGTGGATTGGAGGAGGCCGACTAATGTAAAGGAGGTGAGGAGTTTTCTGGGTTTGGCTGGTTATTATCGGCGTTTTGTGCAGGATTTCTCTATCATTGCCAAGCCGATGTCTCACCTACTCGAAAGGTGTAAGATTCCAAAGGGTGATGAGTGTGAGCGATTTACGCATTTTGAAGGAAAGGTTGGTGACCTCTCCTATTCTCACTCTTCCCGAGCCAGGGAAGCGGTTCACAGTCTTTTCGGATGCGTCTCGAGTGGGTCTTGGCTGTGTTCTCATGCAAGACGGTAAGGTAATTGCTTATCGTCGAGGCGCTTAAAGAAGCACGAGCGTAATTATCCCACTCATGATTTGGAGTTGGTGCGGTTGTTTTTGCTCTCAAGATTTGGAGGCATTATCTATACGGTGAGCCTTGTGATATTTTCACGCATCACAAGAGTCTCAAGTATATCTTCACCGAAGGATCTGAATTTGAGGCAAAGGAGGTGGTTGGAGTTGATCAAGGATTATGATCTTACTATTCAGTATCATCCAGGCAAGGCCAATGTTGTTGCAGATGCTCTTAGTCGCAAGGCGACTCCTGCTACTCTAGATTGCCTCATTGCTGATTTTGATCGCATGGGTACATCCTATTGTTATGCGGGCACATCACATGTTGAGACTCGCTTGATTCTTGAGTCACTATTCCGCATCGTGTCGGAAGCACAGCAGAGTGACCGGTTATTACAGGAGGTTAGGAAGCGTCTGGATGAGGGTAAAGAGAGTGATTTTAGCATGGACGATTCTGGTACTTTGAGGTTTAAAGGACGTCTTTGCGTGCCACAAAAGGCGGAGGTCAAGGATGATATTTTGAGGGAGGCACATCGCACTCCGCATAATCGCTTCATACCGGTGAGACTAAGATGTATCGAGATCTGAAATGAAATTTTGGTGGAAAAGAATGAAGGTGGACATCGCTAATTATGTGGCTTCTTGTGGTGTGTGTCGCCAAGTGAAAGTGAGCACAAGCGCCCCGCAGGTTGTTGCAGCCTTTGGAGGTACCCGAGTGGCCTTGGGATGATATCTCTATGGACTTTGTGGTGGCGTTGCCTCGCTCGCCGCGAGGAAGGATGCGTTTGGGTAGTGGTGGATCGATTCAGCAAGTCTGCGCACTTCATTCCTATTCGCACGACAAATTCAAATGAGTGATCTAGCTCCTATTTATGTGCGTGAAATAGTGAGACGCATGGTGTGCCAAAGACCATCATTTACGACGAGACGCCAAGTTTGTCTCCAAGTTCGGGAGAGTCTGCAGAGTGCATTGGGCACACAGACTCCGCTTTGATCTGCTTTCACCCATTGCATGTGATGGGCGGTCGAGCGTACTATTCGGACTTTGGAGGACATGTTGCGATCTTGCGTTTTGTCTTGGAAGGGTAGTTGGGAGGACCAGTTGCCACTTGCAGAGTTTGCTTATAACAATAGTTACCATTCCAGTATTAGAGCCGCGCCATTTGAGGTTCTCTATGGGCGGAAGTGCGATCGCCGCTTTGTTGGGATGCGATGGGAGAGAAGCGCGCTTTGGGTCCGGACCGGATTGAAGACCGTTGAGCGTGTGGCCATGGTGAGGCGAAATCATTAGCGCTCGTGAGCGCATGTAAAAGTTATCTTGATTTGAGGAGGCGTGACTTGGAGTTTGCGGTGGGTGACCAGGTGCTCTTGAGAGTGTCTCCCACTAAAGGTATTGTTCGGTTCGGTACCAGAGGGAAGCTTAGCCCGAGGTACGTTGGACCGTTCTCGATTATTGCAAGGATTGGGAAGCTAGCCTACCGCTTGGATCTTCCTGAGTCCATGCGTGGAGTTCACAATGTGTTTCATGTCTCGATGCTGAGAAAGTTTTTGAGAGACCCAGAGCATAAGATTTCATTAGAGCCGTTGACTATTGAGCAAGACCTCACAGTTGAGTCGCGTCCGGCGCGCATTTTAGAGAGGTCGGAGCGAGTGCTGAGGCACAAGACGTTGGTATCGTCAAGGTCTTGTGGGCGATCGACCGAGAGAAGCGACTTGGGAGTTGGAGTCTCGCATGCGCGAGCAATATCCGGAGTTGTTCACGTCGGGTACGTGTTGTTTTGTTGTTTAATTTCAGTTGTGCAGTTTTTCTTTGAGTAGAACGGCGATGTAGAATTCGGGGTCGAATTCTGTTAAGGGGGGTAGAATGTAATACTCTGAAAAAAATAATATTAATATTAATATTCGCGTCTTAATGTTCGGAGAGTAATTAATTTAATGGTATTAGTAAATAATTAATTAAAATCGTCTTAAGGGCTTTTTCGTAATTAAATAAAAAGAATTCATGAAAATAGAATTTTCGGATTTTTTTTTTATGAGTTGTATAAATAGTGGTGGAATTATGTGAGAAAACCCTAGTCATCTTTTCCAAGCCGCCGCCGCCTATTTTTTTCTTGTCTCTGGAAATCGTGCGTTATTTTTCTTCCTACCGTCACATGCGCGCAATTTTTTTCCACCAGCCAATCACCTCGGTGCACCAAGCGCGGCTGCTGTTCCGGTGTTTTCTTTGCCGTCGCGTGCTTTTGTCTGCAGCCTTCTTTGCTTTCAGCCGGATCGCCGCGTGGCGTTGGTTCTGGCTGCCACTGCGGTGCCGTTGAAATGCTTCTTTGCCGACCAAGAGCCCTGCCTGATCGCTTGCCGCTTGCTGCGCGTGCGAAGCCGTTGCCTGCGTGTGGTGCTGCCGTTCTCAGTGCTGCGGTTGCTACTTTGCTGTTTGTGGTGCGCCGTTGCTGCCGGTTGCCAATTCCTGCTGCCACGTGCACTGCTGAGCCGAACCAACGCCGGTTGCTGCGCCTGTCCAGCCGAGAAGCTGTTGCTGCGCTGCTCCAAGCCGAGTGTCGCTGCTGCGTGTGTGCGTGTGTAACGGAGCCGGCCGATTGAGAAGGTAATTAGAAGTTCTGCCTTGATTGATTTTCGATGGGTTGTGCCGAACTAGACTCTGCTAATTGATAGTTAATTAGTGCTCACGTTTGGCTAGAGATGAAATTGATAGTAGATTGGTTTAGTCTAATGTTCCGTTGTATTATTTATTCGGATATCGTAATGGCAAATTTTGAAAATATCATCTACTAGTTAATTGTAGATAATTTCGATAGCTTTCTTTAGCATATTTTATTGCGTCAATCGGACGAGTATAATTAGAGTTATGTCTTTCGAAAGGCCGCTGTTTTTAGGGTTATCGTCTTTTGGCGCTGTTTTGGTAGATCGGTTATTAAAAATAGTAAATGGCTTAATTAGAGTTTTTGATCTACATGAAAGTTGTAGATAATTGTCCAAAGGTTCTGTAGAATCTGAGAACGCGTATTTTGGTTGAGTAAATCAAAAGTTATGAATTTTTTAAGTCTGCTGCTCCGAAGCGGACAGATTGGCTTTCGGAGCTAAATACGGAGGGGTAGATGATTTAATCAGAGGTCTTCGTAATCTAAGAAAGTGTGGATAATTTTATGAAGAATCCAGAATGGGGTGGTTTGTGGTGATCGGACTTTCGAGTCAAAAGTTACGCTCTTTTTAGTAACCGGACAGCAATGGGTAGCTTTTCGATACCGGCGTTACGTGGTATATTTGGGGACGTGTAGGAGCGATGTCGATTGATTGCTATTCTTATGATGTTGTAGCTTGTATTGAGATGTGTGTATTTAATGTAGGAGAAGCGTCGTACTTGTTGCCATCTTCGAGTCAAATTGTGCGTCGCAACTAGTACAGGCAAGTGCATGGTAGACAAATGATCAATGATCGATCACTTTATTTTCTTTATCTTCTATTACCATTATTGTTGTGCTTTTATTTGGTTTAATTGCAAACAATGAATTGGTATGTTTATATCTTTGTTGACAAGCATGATGAAAGTTGGATATGATGTTTATGATGGAGTTTGCATGTTTGCATTCATAAGCATCTTTGCATAAGAGAAGGTGATCATGATTGATCACAACTCCACGGGAGTGGAGGAGGTCCCGATCCTTTTGGAGGAGCGGGCTTGAGAGTGAATGTTGTCGCGAGCATTCACTCACGCTATACCGTATATCTGCGAAAAGAAGTGCATGTGGACATATAGAATAGAGTTGCATTGATACTTGAGATTGATGAATGAGAATGTTAATAGAAGTGCATGTGATGATAATGAAGTTATTGAATGCTGATGATTTATTATTGTTCGTTGTTTATGGATGTGTTTGCTGAGTCGTGGACTCACCCTTGCTCTATTGTTGTTTTTAGGTGATCTTCGAGGGTGCCGTAATTGAGAGCGAGTAGAGCACGTGGACATCACATGATCATTCGCCATGATAATCTTTTCATTCAATATTGGTTTACAATTGGACATGTTAGTTATTGAATAATATTTAGGATATCATTTGGACTAGACTATTTGCTTTATTAATTTGGATTCATTGGTGGATGCTGCTTTGGATTATTTACCTGGTTATATTTCCCATGTCTTATTTATTACCACATGATCCATAATTATGCATTGCTCTTTTGTGGTCCATGGTTTTGATTATCTTTGATTTCTTGCCGTTTTTATAAAGTGTGTCAATAATTATTTATTGGAAGATAGTTTAGTGGCATTCCAGGCTCAGTGTTGGGCTGGGGTGTTACAGAGAGAACCGAGAGGAGCCGGAGTCGGCGTCGGCAACTGGCGGCGGCATCGCAGGAGCCAGGAGGCGGCGGCGCCGTGAGGAGGCGAGAGAGAGCGAGAGCGAGAGGCGAGAGATGAGGAAGGGAGGAGAGTCGGCGAGAGAGATAAGGGAGAGAAGGGCTTGGTAGAGAGGAAGACAGGAAGAGAGAGAGAGTGAGAGAGTTTGTGATTAGGGTTAAAAATAAATATTAGGGATTAAGGGTTGAATAAAAATTAGAATTAAAGGATTAGTGTAAATAAATTTCAATATATAGTAATGGATAGTTTTAGCTGTTTAAATTGATGTTAATTAGTAAGTATTATTAATACCATATCAATATTGCAATCGATCTAAGTTTTAGTCATCCGCAATTAAATATCAGCAAATCGACTCTTAGAAAATAAAATCAAGCGTAGTGTATATAGATTAATCTGAGCCTTAGGGATGAATTGACCGCCATTAGAATTCACCCGATTAAATACAACGACCTGTTGTGTTATAAGTTATTCGAAATAGATTAATTAAATCAAGCCCTGCGACTGTAGATAATAGATGTGCACACAATCACCATCAAAGTCTGCCGAAAGAAGAGAGCATATTAGATGATTGATTTTGACTGTAGAATCATCGTGGATGTATACATAGAATACCCGGAGAGAGTGTTTGTGAGTACTAGGTGTCCTGTTAAGGAAAACAACATCACCTAAACTCTAGGTATCGTCAGTCATTATAATTCCACCAGAAATTGAATTAACTTTAACCACCCATAAGAAATTGAATTTTTATTAAACTACAATCTATACCTAAGTGCATCTAGAATCATAACCTCATTAATATGTAATTATCATGCATTTTTGAGCATTTTGGATTTCTAGATTTTATCGGTGTTTATTCGCTATTGTATTCTCTTTTTAGATTCCGAATTGCGCGACGTGAACGATTATGCCTACAATAGTGAACAAGTGGACTTCTACCAAGGCAAGCATCCTCTCGCACCATGTTGATCCTAATCTTTTGAATCAGATTTATAAAATACAAGGATAATCTTTGTTGCATGCAATTTTCTAAAAACTATTTATGCTCTGTTCCTAGTTAGCTATGACCAGAACTTATGGCTTACCTTGAATTGATCATACACTCAACCTAAGGTAGTTTGTGGTGATATAATACTTAATTTCAATTTTGCTTAGCCATGCAGTCCATAGAACGGTAGTGTTTGGCAGGCTTATCTTGTCAAACCTGGGGAACAACAAATACATTTTTATTTTTGTTGATTCTTTGTTCAGTTTATTTAAATCTGAAATGAATCTAAATCTTGTTGTTAAACTTAATTCAAATCTGGACAAGTGGATGCTAGTGATGGTGCCTAGTGCGAGAATGGGAACCTGTGGATGTCTTGTCCGGTTGGTTAAGGACCGAACTCGACGGCCCAATTCAAGCCCAACGTATTTCCACACGCAGCAGTATGGGCGCCGTTTGGTTAAGTAAAGGGTTAATATTATTGAGTTGGATACAGAGAGTAAGGACATGTGTATTGATTTCATATGGCATAGATGCTTAAGTCTTGGCCGTGTCGTATGCCATGTGGAGCTTATATCGATATCGGATGTTCTTAGAAGGGTAAGGCGTAGATGTGTTACATCGCATGTACGTACCTTCGTGGCCCCGATCAGCGTGTAATATGTGTGGCTAACACGAGTTTGCATTTAATTGACTGGGTCGGCATTCCCTGTACAACATGTGAACCTCGGTTGAATATATGCTATCAGTCGTTGTTTAAGCGGGATCAGTTTCACATGGGTCATCCAACTCAATAGTGTTAACTTGTTGAAAAATACCGAATTTTAGTTTACCCTACGCATACCAAAGGAAGTGTGCTATTGTTCTAGATGGCTTACGGGCTAACTAAATCGTGTGGGTAAAGATGTACACCCTCGCAGGTTAAAACTATTCGAATAGCCGTGTCCACTGATTACTGACAACGCTTGGATTGATGTCACTGATAGAATTTGCTCTAATTTGGGTTTTGGGAATTATTAATTTCGGCATGAGGAGTGTCATGCTCGGTTTGGTAATGATCGGTGACCATTATTGATACTGTTTTTGCTTATGTTCGATTACTTACTATTTTTAGTCCAAATTGAATTATTAAAACTGCTTTGTCAAAATTTAGCAATTGTAGGTTAATATGTATCGCTTTATGCAAATTTAACCACTATAACCTTCCTGTTGTTAACCTTATGCATTTACAAATTCTAATCCTTTGTATAGGACCTCTCAAACACTTTATTTTAAATAGTTTGTGTAAGTCTTGCTGAGTACCTTCCGTACTCAGTGGAATTATCCACTTGTTGCAGGTAAAGAACGCCCTAGAAATATTTCAAATTGAAGCGATTACGGGGAAACTTCGGCTTTAATCCCAGTCAAATTGCCCTTGGGTTGTGGCGCTCCACTGGGAAGTTTATTTTATTACTTCCTTTTTCAGTTATGATTTACTTAATGTTTCCGCTGTAAATTTTTATTAATATATTCCAATCGTGTATGCTTGTGATATCATGTTGCAAGGATATGTCTATTTAGCAGCTCATCCTGGGAGCTAACATGAGAGGCATATCCGGGAACCTGAATATTGGAATTGTACCTTGTTAATGATTATACTTCTAGTATTATTTTTAATTGAGACTTGATTGTTCTTGATTAAAAATTTTGCTTTTGGTATGATTATTAATTTGGTATAAAACTCCAATATTCCGGGGTCCTCACAGAACACATCATGTACTCAAGTGCAGCTGGCAACTCCAACTTATAGGCAACAGCTCCTTTATTCTCGATAATACGGTAGGGACCGACATATCGAGGAGCTAACTTGCCCTTGACGCCGAAACGCTGATGGCCCTTCAAAGGAGAGACTTTGAGATAAACAAAGTCATTAGTTTCAAAGCTCAACTCACGACGACGGCGATCTGCATAGCTCTTTTGCCTAGATTGAGCTGTGCGTAAAAGATCACGAGTGAGCTGGACTTGACTCTCGGCCTCATTGATCGAGTCCGGACCAAAGAAAGGTCTTTCGCCAGTCTCAGACCAATACAACGGGGTTCTGCACTTTCTCCCGTATAAGGCCTCGAAAGGTGCCATACCGAGACTGGCCTGAAAACTGGTGTTGTAGGAAAACTCAGCAAATGGCAAGCACTTCTCCCAATTCTTTCCATAGGAAAGAACACAAGCACGGAGCATGTCCTCCAACACTTGGTTGACCCTTTTGGTCTGACCATCAGTTTGGGGGTGATATGCTGTGATAAAGGTAAGACGGGTTCCCATAGCCTCTTGCAAACACTTCCGAAACCTGGCGGTGAAAAGCGCACCGCGATCTGAAACGATCGTCTTTGGCACACCATGCAAGCAGACGATGCGGGAAATATAGAGGTCCGCTGGTAGACTCACACTGAGGTTTGTCCGTACTGGCAGAAAATGGGCTACCTTCGTCAATCGATCGATGACAACCCAGATGGAATCCTTACCTTTGGATGTTCGGGGCAGACCGGTGATAAAATCCATCCCGATCGAATCCCACTTCCACTCGGGAATTGGCAAAGGCTGAAGCAGTCCTGCTGGACGCTGATGCTTGGCCTTGACACGATGACACACATCGCACTCGGCAACGAACTTCGCGATCTCCCTCTTCATTCGGGTCCACCAAAATCTCTGGCGGAGATCTTGATACATCTTTGTGGCCCCGGGATGAATAGAAAAAGGCAAATCATGGGTTTCGCGGAGGATCAAATTCCACAATTCCATGTCCTTTGGAACCACAAGGCGTTGCCTGAACCTTACAACACCATGCTCATCCTCCGAGAAGCACTTGGCGGTTCTGTTTTTGATATTTTCTTTGATGTTGTTCACTCCAACATCCGATTGTTGAGCGATCTTAATCCGATCCACCAAGGTTGGTTGCACAACCAATGCAGCGAGGGAATCATGCTCAACCAAACCTAAGTTGAGACGCTGAAACTCCTCCAAAAGAGTGGGCTGAAGCTCCTTGAGCAAAAAGGCATTGCAATGCGCTTTACGACTAAGCGCATCGGCCACGATATTAGCCTTGCCCGGATGGTAGTGAATACCCATGTCATAGTCTTTGATCAACTCCAACCATCTCTTTTGCCTAAGGTTCAGATCTGGTTGGGTGAACAAATACTTTAAGCTTTTGTGATCCGAATACACTTCGCAACGATTATCGATTAGGTAATGTCGCCAAATTTTAAGTGCAAGAATCACAGCGGCCAACTCCAAGTCATGGGTAGGATAGTTGAGTTCATGAGGTCTCAATTGCCTTGATGCATAGGCCACTACCTTGCCTTCTTGCATAAGTACACAACCGAGTCTTCGACGAGAAGCATCGCAAAAGATATCGAAGCTTCGATGAATATCGGGAAGAACGAGAATGGGAGCAGTGGTCAAACGCTTCTTGAGTACTTGAAAGCTTTCCTCACAAGCATCGGACCACAAGAACTTCTTGTCCTTCTTGAGCAACTCCGTCATCGGCTTCGGAATCTTGGAGAAGTTCTCGATAAAGCGACGATAATATCCCGCTAAACCAAGAAAACTCCGCACTTTGCTATGATCAACGGCTACGCCTCCTGCTGAAAGAACATGACCCAAGAATGCCACTTCCTTCAACCAGAATGCGCACTTGCTGAAATTCGCATACAGCTGATGCTCACGAAGCCTGCCTAACACAAGCCTCAGATGCTGACCATGTTCCTCATCATTCTTGGAGTAGGTAAGAATATCATCGATGAAGACCACGATAAACTTATCCAAATACTCCAAGAATAACGAATTCATGAGGTTCATGAACAAGGCAGGAGCATTGGTTAAGCCGAACGATATGACGGTGTACTCATACAAGCCGTAGCGAGTAGAGAAAGCCGTCTTTGGAATATCCTCAGGTCGTATCCGAACTTGATGATATCCCACTCTCAAATCAATTGTGGAGAATACTCGAGCTCCAGTTAACTGATCAAAGAGATCATCAATGCGGAGCAATGGATACTTGTTCTTTACCGTTACCTCATTAAGCGGACGGTAATCAACGCACATGCGCAAAGTATTGTCCTTCTTCTTTACGAAGATTGCAGGACAACCCCACGGAGATGAGCTAGGGCGGATGAAACATTTCTCTTGCAGCTCACTCAATTGCTTGTTCAACTCCACCAACTCGTTTGGTGGCATCCGATAAGGCCTCTTTGAAATCAGGGTGGTACCGGGAACCAACTCAATGACAAACTCGAGGTCTCGAACTAGTGGCATCCCGGGAAGATCTTCAGGAAAGATATCAACGAAGTCACAAACCGTGGGGACTTCACAAATATCTAGAGCAGGCTTCGCTTCCAGCGCGAAGAGATGCGGACCTAGCAGCTTCGGCAAAAAACGAACCTGCTCACCGGAAAGACTAGATAGAGAGACACACTTCTTAGCACAATCGATTTGTCCCTTGTGCTGGGACAACCAATCCATGCCAAGAATTACGTCTAGACTTGCTGAATGGAGGAGGATAAGATTTGCTAAGAATCCTACCCCCTCAATCTCAATTGGGACTTCCCTACACTCAGATTCAGCCCTCAACTCCGAACCAGGAGAGCGAATGAGCAACGGGACCAAAAATGGAGTAAAAAGGAGCTCACTAATAGCAGCAAAAGACTCAGAAACAAAAGAATGAGATGCTCCTGAATCAAACAAAACAGTAGCAGAATGAGAGTTAACAGAAAGTGTACCCAGCACGACGTCGGGTGCCTCCTGTGCCTCCTCCGCGGAGATGAGGTTGACGCGACCACTACCCACACCTTGGGTAGCAGGGACTATCTTCAGGTCCTGAGAAGAATCACCTCCTTGCCCACGTCCTCCATTAGGACGAGGGGCTGCTCCTGTCTTCTTAGGGCATTGATTCGCATAATGCCCCTTCTGGTTGCAGGCGAAACAAGTGACTCCGGCAGCCGGGTTGCGGGGGCCACTCTGCTGACTCGCAGGTGCGCGTGATTGGGGCACGGCCTGCGAAGGACGAGGGGCAGGTGCTGACGGCCTCGGGGGTGCTGAGGCCTGATGATGTGACCCCTGAGACTGACTGAAGCGGGGATAGCTGGCCCTAGAGGACTTGTGGGCCTCCCACTTACGCTTGCGGGAATCCACAAGCGCTCTCCCTGAGTGTTCGGCGACGATGGCCTTGTCCACCAAGGTCTGAAAATCCAGGAAGTCGACGATAGATAGCTTGTCTTGCAGCTCCTCGGACAAATCATCCTTGAACTTCTCTTGCTTGGCCTCGTCAGTGGCCACCTCCTCCGGAGCAAAACGAGCTAAATGGTTGAACTCAAAGAGATACTCCGTAACTGATAAACGCCCTTGTTTGAGCGACAAGAACTCCTTCTTCTTCAGCCTCATCAAGCCGGAAGGAATATGACTCCGACGGAAGGCAGTGCGGAACTCCTCCCAAGTGACGGTGTGGCCGTCAGGCTGCATGGCAAGAAAGCTTTCCTACCAAGAGAAGGTTGCACTCTCCAGCTGGTGTGATGCAAACAGCGCCTTCTCGTGCTCCTGGCACTGCGCTATGCAAAGCTTCCGCTCAACCAGACTAAGCCAATCGCTCAGATCAGCGGGTCCTCGGACACGAGAAAATGGGGGAGTGCGAAGAGCTCCGCGAGTCCCCCACGCGGCTGGTGTCCACTCCCTTGCCCGGATCCCGAAGCACCGGTAAGGGCGGAGGTGTTACGCGTGATGACGTCCAGAAGAACCCTCCTATCTTCTGCCCGGTTGCGCTCAATCTGAAGGAGGACCTTGGCCATGGTCGGAGGAGGAGGAAGCTCCTCGTCCGGACCTGCTGACTGACCTTGGCCGCTACGAGTGCGTCTGGCCATCCTGTTACAAGGAACTTTAGTTAAAAATTAGACCTGAAAAACAAAGCCGAAAGAAAGCAAAAAGCTAATGACTAGGGGAACGGAATATCACCCTAATCGAAAGCCAAAAATAACAAGTATATAAACTTTAAAAAGGCTGATAAAAAGACTCCAAAAACAGCAAGAAATTACCAAACCAGAGCTCAACTTCCCACACAACTAACCCGTATTGAATGAACGAGTAATTGATTGAGAAGATGAAGATCAGAATTTAACGTAAGATCTAATACCACTAAAGAGCAAGGTTAAATCAGCGAAAATAGTGTTAGATACATAGCTAACTAGTATCACATCTTACCCTTCTATTCCCACAAGTTTTAGCTGATTAACCTCTCATTTTCTACCCCATTTAGAACCTTTGAGCTTGCTGTCCGGAAATTGAAAGATCGATGTCCAGGTTTTGCATCCAAGCTTCTAGTCGAAGTTATCCATTCCAGAAACTTCAAAACCTTGTAGAGGGCAGCCAACACTTCAATTTGCCAAACTCATTAGTTCCCAAAACCCAATTAAACGATAACAACTATCTTTGAAAGAAGGAGAGATAAACAATTTTTAAAACTCAAATTAGAGTAAGATGAGAGGAGAAAGCTAAGATAGGTAAGGAGTAAAATCTAAGAATTCCTTAAGCTTTCATAAATCATTTGATACTTTGAAAATAAGGTTTTTCTAAAATATCCTAAAGACGACCAAGCTTGGGGTATTACGGTCAGTATGGCTCTGATACCAAACTTTGTGAGACCCCAGTTTATCGGGCTTGTAATGCTTAACCATCCACTTGGTCCTAGCATCACAAACCAGATAACCCGAGACTCGAGACATGTATACTTCCCAGAAATGCAGTATACACACCCCTTTACAAAATTCATGCATCAATTCCATTCATTCACATAGAACCGAAGCACAGCAACAAACCAGAAGTTAGAATAAATAAATGATAGTTATTACAAGAGAGAGAGGCCAACAGGCCAAATTACATATAAATACAAGAATTGAACAGCGGAAGCAAAAGTGCCATAAGATGGCCATAAACAAAAGAGTTCATCAGTGTGACTTTAACCCACAAGGCAACCGACTGGACCGCTAAGCTAGTCGTCGAACCCGCAGCACATTTCACAAAAGTGAGGCCCTTGGAACTCACCTTCCTCCTCTGCAACAAATAGTTAAGCAAAGCAAATGAGTACAAAAATTGTACTCCGCAAGACTTACATGTAGAATAACAGACCTATACATATGCTACATGCAAGCTTATTTAAGTGGAGGCTGTATGTTTCATTTTCAGCACAAAGCAACCTTTATTTGCAATAATGTAGTACATTTAAAAGTAAGTTGACCAATCTGTTTTTAATGTTCATGTGGATATCGTGAGGATATGTGCACGATCTTAGAATGATGAGTCAATTGGCAATGGCTTTGTTGGATTGCAAAATCTCGCATTTTCGGTTTTACTTCAGCCTGTCAGACCACAGGCGGTCTGACCGGTGGCATCGGCGGTCAGACCGCCAGTGGAGAGGTCCGACCAGCCGTGGTTGCCGGTCCGACCGGGTTTGGTTAAAAGTGGATTTTGGAGCTGAGCCAAAAATAGGATGTGTAGGCAAGTGAGGGGAGTCTCCTGGATGTGGTCACATTATTTTTGGAGCTCCCAAATAAAGTTCTATTCATTTGAAAATTCCGAAGGTTTGGATTTTCGAGATGGAATTTTGGCTAAGTCATTTCGCGGTCCGGCGCAGTTATGGAATCGGTCCGACCGCTCGAATCGGTCGGACCAGGTGTGTAGGGCGGTCAGACCGCCAATCACTTGAAGCTTGGCCTTGTTGGCATTGATGTGAATTGAATGTGGTTATTGCATGGATTTCAATGTTGTATTGTTGCATATTGCATTGTTGAACCGCGTGGGTCAAGTTGTGAAGAACTTGTTCCCGAGACGATTTGTTTGTCTATTGTTGTGCGGTGGCTTGCGTGTCAACGACGTTAACGGTGAGGTGGATCGACTACGCTGGAGAGCCGAGGTCCGAGCGATCATGGATGCCGGGTGAGTCGTGTGACTCAAGCATGGTGCGAGAATGGGCAAGATGGATCGAGCGGGTAGTTCAAAGGTCACCGTTTGGATCGGCGGTCTGAAGTCGGTGCAAGTCTCGGAAGATTCCGATGGGATTGGACGGAGAGTCTTGCCGACATGATGAAAGCCACGATCAGCGTGACACGTGGTGAAGCAGGCGATTGCTTCAACAGATTGATGTGTGTGTGGGTCCAATGTGTGTGTGGGTCCCTTAAGTGAAACCCTAGGCCTCTCCTATAAATAGAAAGGGGGGAGATGTAAAACCCCCAAGCACTTTGAGCCCTCATTTGGAAAGCCCCTTGTTAGGGTTAGGGTTTGAGAGGAGAGGAGAGGCTTGGAGAGATTGTATGTGTGCTCTTTGATTGAGCTCTTGTCCTCCTTGACGGAGTGACTTTGTAAGCATCTTGTGAGATCAATCAATCTTGTGATGCTTGCTTGAGAGATCTAGTGTCTCCTTTGTGTTCTTCTCTCTTTTGATGAATTTGGTGCTTCCTTGATTCAAGTGTTTATGCTTGGTCTCTTGACCGATTTTATCTTGCTTTGACGTGTGGGAATACTCCTAGAATCATCTAGATCATCAACCCCCACAAGCAAGTCTTGAATCAAGATTTTCATATTTCTAGGGTTTGTGCACTTCTTTGGTAAAGTCTTCAGAGATCGTTTCTGTGAAGTGGATCTGGAGGATCGTCGCTAGAAATAGGTCTCTAATATCCTTAGGGAGGTGTGCGCCAAATTTGGTCAAGTTTCATTGGTTGAATCAAAAGTTGGACCAAATTTCGTTTTGGATTTGGGCATTGTAGTTCGGTTCTAGACTAAATCGGTCGGACCGATTTTTATAAGGCGGTCAGCCCGCCAGCATTCAGACCGCCCGTTAACGGCCGGTCGAACCGATTTAAATCGGTCAGACCGCCCTTTGGTAGCCGGTCAGACCGCCAGTGCCCAGAACAGACCAGTGAGATCAATTCTCCACATTTGTGTCTTGTGGTTAAGGGGGTTATCGAATTCAGCACAAGGCTTCCTCTGTGCGCTTACTGATCTTCTTAGCTTTCATAGCTAAAGGAGTAAAGTTCGTGTTGAATTTGATTAAGGCGAAGAATTCGAGAAAGCGCCTATTCACCCCCCCTAGTCGCCTTTACGGTCCTACAAATCAAATAACAGTAAATGACAACAATATAACAATAGATAGATGACAACAACAATCCTGGAAGTGACTAAACCCATAGTCACCACAACAATAGCATGAATTACCCATTCATGCCAACCATGTCAAATTTTAATTTAAAAGGTTGTAGTATAGTTCTTGCACGACCTTACCAAGCATGTTCATAACCTAGGACGAGGCTATTCGAATAGTTTTATCCCTGCAGGGGTGTAACAATGTACCCACACGTCAGACCGCCTTTTTGCCACATGATTAGCATACTTCCTTTGGTATGCCGACACAGCTAAGTCCTTCGAGACATCTCTAATATTATGCATTAACTACGAGCCGCCCGTATGGATAGAAACACATACGTTGTGTCGGAGTCATCGTAAAGCCTCGGTCAACTACCCCTCATGGGTAAAGCCTTGGACAACTACGACGGCCCTCGAGGTGGAGAGCCTACCCGGAATCTCCACCACCGCACACCCAACACAAGAACACATATCCTTTTTCACACAACACACACAACACCCTCCTGCGACTCGGAGATAACACACGCCAAAGTACATAGTCAAGAGAGGTCCCATATCCCTCTCGCGTGGTTAGCACGCAAAAAAAACTTGGAGAGTGTGACACAAGATGTTCGGTCCTTGTTGACTTAGGCAAGACATCCACAAACCCAATAACCCACTATCCATCCTCTTGCCCAAGTCCAAATCAATTTTTCATTTTCAGATTTTGTCTTTACAAAATACCCAAAGCACAAGTGCTGGAAATAATGGAATAATAATTAGATGTGTGATCAAGATCATCGACTAAAATCGATGATTGCCCATTACTACCGAAACTAAGCATTTCTAATTAATTACAATTCACAATCTACTAAGTGAAAAGAGCTCATCCATCGAACTCACTTCAGAGCAAATAACCTAGGCTCATGGTAGTAGAGGATAATCAATTCCTACAGATTATGCAACTATAGGATATTAACCATAATTTAACAACAACATAGCAATGCATACATACAAGTTGAAATCAATATATTAGACTTGAAAAATACTGAAATTAACATGATCAAACTGCTTACCTGATTGCTGTGGTTCAAGATATTACGGAGGATCACTTAAGTTATCAACGTGCTCTTCGGAACCTAGCGAGAAAGAACCGATAAGAACGAAGAAAACACAAAGACTCAACAACAAACTTTCTCCAAATGTTTTGAAAATTTTACAGCAGCAAGAGCATGATTTTTAAGGAATTGAACAAAGAACCAATTGATTTGGATTCTTAATACAAAAGATATGAGTAAAACAATTTTGCTCAGCCTTATAAATCATAAATGCTACTATTTATTGCACTAACATTTTAGCAAAATTTTCTGGAGATATAATGAGGTTAGAAGCATTTTTGGATTAAAGTTTAGTTAAAAACATAACTAACAAAATTTGAACCAACCGAAAAGGAATTAAATGAAAAAGTTATGCATTTTACAAGTTAATTACATTTTTTAGTTAACAATTAATCCTTTCGGGAAAATCCAAAATTAACATGATGTAGACGAACTTGGATCGTTGATCTTGGATCCAACGGTCCATGTCCATGGGATAACGCGCGCACACGCGGCTCACAAATCCCATACGCTCACCGTTGGATTTGGATCCAACGGTTCACGTGGACCAGAGCGTTCGGGCGGTCCGAACGTTCACACGCACATAAGTCGTTGATCTTGGACCAACGATTCACGTGGATCGAATCGATCTGGGATCCAACGGTCCACTGATAAAGGCGTGCGATCAATCCAACGTTCGCGCGATCCTGGGTCGTAGATCTAAAGATCGACGGTCCACAGCGAACCACGTTCAAAAGCTCGCGCCCGATTTCATCCGACAAAACGACGGCGAAAGGAGGCTCACCGCCGGCGACTCTGGTCACGGCGGTGCGAGCAAATGCCCAAAATGGGTTCTCAATAGTTTTGCGCACCCAATGGGACCAACAATTTAACTTCTGGGCGGTCTAGAACGCCGCAGCAAGCGAGTTGGCGAGATGACCAAAACGGCCGAAAAACGAAAAATACAAATGAGCTCTGCTGCGGTCCAAGTAAGCGTGTGCCAAGCAACTAGGGACTACTGTGGAGTTACCTGAGCACGGGGAGGACACAGAGAAGGTCGAGTCTGCTCTGGTGATGAAAAATGTTGCTTTCGGCCGAAAAGGGGAAAACTCCAGTTCAGTCAAGCCCTGAGCAAGATGATCAAAATTGAGCGAGGGTTAAGCTCAAGAGAGTAAAGAGGGAGCAAAGGGAGCAAGAATTGGCAAAAGAGAGCCACTGAGGTACCGCCTTCACCGTAAGCTTGAAGCTCGGCAATGGCAGCCGAAACGATTTCGAGTGATTGCAGCTCCAACAAGCCCGTGGGTGCTAGCTAGAGTTGCGGAAGTGCTAAAGGAAGCCAAGAGTGGATCAATGGAGCTTAAATAGCTGAGAATGGTAGAGAGCAATGGCGATATTTCTCCTCGGGTCAATACTGCCATGAGAGCACTTGAGAGCGACGGGAGCAGTTGAACCATGGACTTCTAAGGTCGGTGCAAGACGGGCATTTAATGCGAGCAGAGAGAGCCGTTTAAAGGTGACCACGGAGGTGACTCAACGTTGCTCTCTTCTCCTCTGCTCACGCCATTGCTTGACTCAGACGCACGCTTCGACCCGAGGAAGGAGACGACTCATCCACCGTTGGATTGAAATCGAACGATTCAAATGAAACGGGGCGATTAGAACGGTTCGAACGCTCACTTTAACCTGGGCTGTGGATCTGGATCCTACGGTTCTTGTTGCGCGAGGCGTTCGGACGGTCCTAACGTCCGCGCGAATCTGAGCCCTTGATTTAGAATCCTACGGTTCACATGGATCGGCGCGCTCGGATGGTCCGAACGTTCACGCGATCGTGGGCCATTCGATGCCGATCCAACGAACCACAACGCTCGCGCTCGAGTGACCGAGGTGGTGCAGTTAGTTGATCGCACCAAGTCAAGTGGCTCGAGCCCGGGTCTAACTCGAACCCAAAGAACAGTGAAAACCAACTATGGTTTGAATTAATATCTGATTTTTTGAGGATTTGCTTAAGGTAGCAAATAAGCTCCAAAAATCATGAGATTTTAATTGAAGGTTGCTTACTACAGAATAAATCTCATATAAGATTTTTAGAGATTTTTATACAATGTATTTTTCTCAAGAAATTCCAGAAAGTGTGAATTAGGGTTTGACCAAGCTTTGAATTGGTTTGATTTGTCTCCAAAATTATCAAATAATTTTTAAAAATCGTGAGATAATTCAGAGGTGTTACCAAGCCTCCCTAGAACTCAGGAAAATATTTACATGGGTTTGGCACAAGATCTTTGTCAAGGAGGTTTTTGATTGGAGTCAATTGAGGATTTAGATTTTTTATTTCCATAACTCCTTTACAAGAATTATAGAAATGATCAAGGACTTCTAGATGCAAGAAAAGTTTTAATTTCTTCTCATTTTCTTACATTTTGTGGATATCATGGGGATATGTTCCAGATCTTAGGATGATGTGACAATTGGCAATGGTGTTTACGGTTTGTCGTTTCACGAGTTTTCGACAAAGCTTCAGGCATTCTGGACAGGGGCGGTCCGACCGGCCATAGCATGGCGGTCCGATCGGTCCCAAATCGGTCGGACCGCCATGTGCGTGATCGGACCGTGTGATCTAAAAGTGGTCAAAGCGAGATGGGCCAAAAATAGGTGTTGTAGGCAAGTGAGGGATCCCAATGCACTTGGTCTCATGATTTTGGAGTCTCCATAAGAAGTTCTATTCAATTTAAGTTTCGAAGGTTTGAATTTGAGGCATGAATTTGGCTAAGTCTGGAGCGGTCCGCCACGCTCACGAGGAGCGTCCCGACCGCGGAGGCGGTCCGACCGCTCACATGGAGCGGTCGGACGGTTTACGCTGAACGTCGGCCAACCGTGGCGATGTTGATTTGTTAGGTCAAAGTCATTGGTTTCATAGCATATGATTTGCATGATGCATGTTTTGACTAACATGGGTCAAGTTGTGAAGAAATTATTCCCGAATTCGTGTTTGCTTGTCTATGGTTGTGCAGGTTGCTTGGTGGTCAACGACGGTCAACGGCGAGGAGGATCGGGACTAGACTTCGAGAGTTGAGGTCCAGAATGATCGACGATGTCGGGTGAGGTCAACGACTCAAGCGTGACACAAGATGGACAAGGGTGACCAATTGGCAAATCCATGGCGCATGGTGAAGCGGTTTAGGTCAAAAGGTTAAAGACGGCGCTTTGCGAAGCGTGCGTGTGTGACCCATTTGTTAGTGGGCCTTAACGGGAGCCCAATTAATTCAAACCCTAGAGAGTTCTAGGCCTCCACTATAAATAGGAGGAGGTGGTGGCTGCACCCTCTCTCTCGCTGTTTTTCACCTCTTTTGTTGTTTTCAAACCCTAATTGGCTTAGGGGTAGTTGAGGTGGAGGCTAGGGCTTTTCATGGTTTGAGGTGAATTTCGTGATCTTGGATTGACCACTGATCCATGATGGTGTGGGTGTAATCCATCAACGATCACGTTCTTAATCTATGCAAGGTTTGCTTGAGATAAGTCTCTTTTCGTTCTTGCTTTCAATTTCGTGATTTTAGGGCTTTCTTTGATCCGCGAGTTTGTGATTGATTCTTTCACGTAAATTAGCTTGTTGTGATATGTGTGAATCTATCTAGAATCATCTTGATCATCAATCACTCACGAACAAGCATTAGGATCAAGTTTTCGTTCTTGCCCGGTTTTAGACCTTCTGTTATTCAATTGTCAACTGTTCAGGATCTATCCAAGAATTATCATAATATTCGATTGGAATAGGTCCTCAATAGCATAGAGAAGGTGTGTGCAAAGTTTCGCAAAGTTTGGAGTTGAGAATCAAAAGTTTGACCTAATTGCAACTTCGTCATCGGTTTTTTTCTTGTTTGGATCGGTTCGAGCCGCCGGTCGAACCGCCCGTCATCACCGATCAGACCGATTTTGGAGTGGTCCGACCGCCAGTACAACAGCGGTCAGACCGCCCGGCAATCGGTCCAACCGGCTGGGTCCAGAGGTCAGACCGCCCGTGCTTTGTGATTCTGTAATCTTAGTTGATTTTGTTATTTTGCTTAGGGGATTTAATTGGATTCAATACTAGTCTTCCGCTGTACTGGTATATTGATCTTCATAGCTTCATCATAGCTATTGGAGTGAAATTGTGTTGAATTCATATTTTGTGAAAAAGTGAGCGTGCTCCTATTCACCGCCCCCCCCCCCCTCTAGTCGCCTTTTCGGTCCAACACATTTGAAACACAAATCCACATTTGGGATGTTACAAAACCTCCCCCCCCCCTTACAAAAATCTCATCCCGATATTTGACTCACTCGGTAAAGAAAGATGGATAGTCTGCACGGAGACGATCTTCCCTTTCCCAAGTAGCCTCATCCTCAGAATGGTTCGACCACTGAACTTTAAGGAATTTAATGGTTTTATTCCTTGTTCTTCGTTCAGCCTCATCGAGTATGCGAATAGGGTGCTCGCGATAGGTCAAATCCTCTTGGACATCGAGAGTTTCCAACGGAGCTTCCTCAATTGGAACACGGAGGTACTTCTTTAGCTGGGACACATGGAAAACATCATGTACCCCCTCCAGTGCAGCTGGCAACTCCAACTGATAGGCAACAGCTCCTTTCTTCTCGATAATACGGTAGTGTTGGACCGAAAAGGCGACTAGAGGGGGGGTGAATAGGAGCACGCTCACTTTTTCCCAAATAATGAATTCAACACAATTTCACTCCAATAACTATGATGAAGCTATGAAGATCAATATACCAGTACAGCGGAAGACTAGTATTGAATCCAATTAAATCCCCTAAGCAAAATAACAAAATCAACTAAGATTGCAAAGACACACAGCACGGGCGGTCTGACCGATGTACCCAACCGGTCGGACCGATTGCCGGGCGGTCTGACCGGAGTTGTGCTGGCGGTCGGACCGCTCCAAAATCGGTCGGACCGGTGATGACGGGCGGTCTGACCGGTGACTCGAACCGATCCAGAATAAAGAAAATCACCCGATGACGAAGTTGCAATTAAGTGAAACTTTTGATTCTCAACTCCAATCTTTATGAAACTTTGCACACACCTTCTATATGCTATTGAGGACCTATTCCAATTGAATATTATGATAATTCTTGGAACGATCTTGAGCAATTGCCAATTGATTAACAGAAGGTCTAAAACCGGGCAAGAACGAAAACTTGATCCTAAAGCTTGTTCGTGAGAGATTGATGATCAAGATGAAGCTAGATAAATTCACACATATCACAGCAAGCTAATTCACGTGAAAGAAGCAATCACAAACTCATGGATCAAAGAAAGCCCTAAAAACACGAAATTGAAAGCAAGAACGAAAAGAGATTTATCTCAAGCAAACCTTGCATAGATTGATTTCGTGATTGTTGCTGGATTACATCCACACCATCATGGATCAGTGGACAATCAAAAATCACGAAATTCACCACAAACCATCAAGAGCCCTAGCCTCCACCTCAACTCCCCTAAAGACAATTAGGGTTTTGAAACATAAAAAGGCGAGAGAGAGAGAGGGGTGCAGCCACCACCTCCTCCTATTTATAGTGGAGGCCTAGACTCCTAGGGTTTGACTCCATTGGGCTCCCGTTAAGGCCCACTAACAAACGGGTCACACACGCACGCTTCGCAAAGTGCCGTCTTTAACCTTTTGACCTAAACCGCTTCACCATGCACCATGGATTTGCCAATAGGTCACCCTTGTCCATCTTGTGTCACGCTTGAGTCGTTGACTTACCCGCATCGCCGATCGCTCGACCTCAACTCTTCAAGTCTAGTCCCGATTCTCCTCGCCGCTGACCGTCGTTGACCACTAAGCTACCGCACAACCACGCATAAGAAAACACGAATTCGGAACAAGTTCTTCACAACTTGACCCATGTTAGTCAAAACATGCATCATGCAAATCATATGCCATGAAACCAATGACTTTGACCTAACAAATCAACATCGCCACGGTTGGCCGACGCTCAAGTAGAAACCGTCCGACCGCTCCAGTGAGCGGTCGGACCGCCCCATGGCCGGCCGGACCGCCTCGTGAGCGGTCGACCGCCTTGGGACTTAGCCAAATTCATACTTCCAAATTCAAACCTTCTAGAAATTAAAACCAATAGAACTTTTTATCGAGACTCCAAAATTATGAGACCAAGTGCATTGGGATCCTCACTAGCCTACAACACCTATTTTTGGCCCACTGCTTTGAACACTTTGTCACCACGTCCGATCGCCCACATGGCCGGTCCGACCGATTTGGGACCGGCGGACCATTGTGCAAGGACGGCCGGACCGCCCCGCCCGTAATGCTCAGTAGCTTTGTCGAAAACGCGTGAAATGACAAACCGTAAACGCCATTGCCAATTGTCACATCATCCTAAGATCTGGAGCATATCCCCATGAAATCCACAGGTAGGGACCGACATATCGAGGAGCTAACTTGCCCTTGACACCGAAACACTGATGGCCCTTCAAAGGAGAGACTTTGAGATAAACAAAGTCATTAGTTTCAAAGCTCAACTCACGACGACGGTGATCCGCATAGCTCTTTTGCCTAGATTGAGCTGTGCGTAAACGATCACGAATGAGCTGGACTTGACTCTCGGTCTCATTGATCGAGTCCGAACCAAAGAAAGGTCTTTCGCCGGTCTTAGACCAATACAACGGGGTTCTGCACTTTCTCCCGTATAATGCCTCGAAAGGTGCCATACCAAGACTGGCCTGAAAACTGGTGTTGTAGGAAAACTCGGCAAATGGCAAGCACTTCTCCCAATTCTTTCCATAGGAAAGAACACAAGCACGGAGCATGTCCTTCAACACTTGGTTGACCCTTTCGGTCTGACCATCAGTTTGGGGGTGATATGCTGTGATAAAGGTAAGACGGGTTCCCATAGCCTCTTGCAAACACTTCTAAAACCTGGCGGTGAAAAGCGCACCGCGATCTGAAACGATCGTCTTTGGCACACCATGCAAGCAGACGATGAGGGAAATATAGAGGTCCGCTAGTAGACTAACACTGAGGTTTGTCCGTACTGGCAGAAAATGGGCTACCTTCGTCAATCGATCAATGACAATCCAGATGGAATCCTTGCCTTTGGATGTTCGGGGCAGACCGGTGATAAAATCCATCCCGATCGAATCCCACTTCCACTCGGGAATTGGCAAAGGCTGAAGCAGTCCTGCTAGACGCTAATGCTTGGCCTTGACACGACGACACACGCGCACTCGGCAACGAACTTCGCGATCTCCCTCTTCATTCGGGTCCACCAAAATCTCTAGCGGAGATCTTGATACATCTTTGTGGCCCCGGGATGAATAGACAAAGGAGAATCATGGGTTTCGCGGAGGATCAAATTCCACAATTCCATGTCCTTTGGAACCACAAGGCGTTGCCCGAACCTTACAACACCATGCTCATCCTCAGAGAAGCACTTGGCGGTTCTGTTTTTGACATTTTCCTTGATGTTGTTCACTCCAACATCCGATTTTTGAGCGATCTTAATCCGATCCACCAAGGTTGGTTGCACAACCAAGGCAGCGAGGGAACCATACTCAACCAAACCTAAGTTGAGACGCTGGAACTCCTCCAAAAGAGTGGGCTGAAGCTCCTTGAGCAACAAGGTATTGCAATGCGCTTTACGACTAAGCGCATTGGCCACGACATTAGCCTTGCCCGGATGGTAGTGAATACCCATGTCATAGTGTGAGGACCCCGGAATATTGGAGATTTATACCAAATTAATAATCATACCAAAAGCAAAATTTTTAATCAAGAACAATCAAGTCTCAATTAAAAATAATACTAGAAGTATAATCATTAACAAGGTACAATTCCAATATTCAGTTCCTGATATGCCTCTCATGTTAGCTCCTGTGATGAGTGCTAACATAGACATATCCTTACAACATTATATCACAAGCATACACGATTGGAATACATTAATAAAAATTTACAGCGGAAACATTAAGTAAACCAGAAATGGAAACATAAATAATAAAATAAAATCTCCAGTGGAGCGCCACAACCCAAGGGCAACTTGATCGATTAAAGCCGAAGTTTCCCCGTAATCGCTTCAACTTGAAATATTTCTAGGGCGTTGTTTACCTGCAACAAGTGGACAATTCCACTGAGTACAGAAGGTACTCAGCAAGACTTACACAAACTATTTAAAATAAAGTGTTTGATAGAACCTATACAAAGGAATAGATTTTTATAGATGCATAAGGTTAACAACAGGAAGGTTATAATGGTTAAATTTTGCAGAAAGCAATACATCTTAACCTACACTTGCTAGGTTTTGGTAAAGCAATTTAATAAATCAATTTGGATTAAAACAGTAAATAAATAAAAGTATGATCATAATTAGTATCAAATCAAGTGGCTACAACCACTAACAATAAATTGCATGACTCACTATCATGCTGAAATTAATAATTCCCAAAACCCAAATTAGAGCAAATTCTATACAGGTGACATCAATCCAAGCGTTGTCCGTAACCGTGGACACGGCTATTCGAATAGTTTTAATCCCTGCAGGGGTGTACATCTTTACCCACACGACTTAGTTAGCCCGTAAGCCTCCTAATAATAGCACACGCCTTTGGTATGCCGTAGGGTAAACTAAGATTTGGTATTTTTCAACAAGTTGACACTATTGAGTTGGATGACCCATGTGAAACTCGATCCCGATTAAACAACGATCGATAGCATATATTCAACCGAGGCTCACATGTTGTACAGGAATGCCGACCACCAATTAAATGCAAACTCGTGTTAGCCACACATATTACACATGATCGGGGCCTCGAAGGTACGTACATGCGATGTAACACATCTACGCCTTACCCTTCTAAGAACATCGATATCGATATAAGCTCCACATGGCATACGACACGGCCCAAGACTTAAGCATCTATGCCATATGAAATCAATACACATGTCCTTACTCTCCTGTATCCAACTCAATAATATTAACCCTTTACTTAACCAAATAGCGCCCATACACTGCGTGTGGAAGTACTGGGGCTTGAATTGGGCCGTCGAGTTCATCCTTAATCAACCTGCATAAGACATCCACAGCTTCCCATTCTCGCACTAGGCACCATCACTAGCATCCACTTGTCCAGATTTGAATTAAGTTTAACAACAAGATTTAGATTCATTTCAGATTTAAATAAAATGAACAAAGAATCAACAAAAATAAAAATGTATTTGTTGTTCCCGTGTTTGACAAGATAAGCCTGCCAAACACTACCGTTCTATGGACTGCATGGCTAAGCAAAATTGAAATTAAGTATTATATCACCACAAACTACCTTAGGTTGAGTGTATGATCAATTCAAGGTAAGCCATAAATTCTGGTCATAGCTAACTAGGAACAGAGCATAAATAGTTTTTAGAAAATTGCATGCAACAGTATCACTGTATTTTGTAAATCTACAGTTCAAAAATTGGGATCAACATGGTGCAGAGAGGATGCTTGCCTTATGGAATGTCCACTTGTTCACTCTCGGAGGCGTTATTATTTCCGTCGCACAATTCGTAATCTAGAGAGAAAATACAAAAGCAAATAAATACCAACAAAATCGAGAAATCCAAAATGCTCAAAAATGCATGATAATTACACATTAATGAGGTTATGATTCAAGATGTACTTAGGTATAGATTGTAGCTTAATAAAAATTCAATTTCTTATGGACTGGTCAAAGTTAATTTAATTTCTGGTGGAATTATAATGACTGACAATACCTAGAGTTTAGGTGATGTTGTTTTCCTTAACAGGACACCTAGTACTCACAAACACTCTCTCCAGGCATTCTAGGTATACAACCACAATGATCCTACAGTCAAAATCAACCATCTAAGATGCTCTCTTCTTTCGGTAGACTTTGATGGTGATTGTGTGCACATCTATTATCTGCAGTCGCCGCGTTTGATTAATCTATTTCGAATAATCTATAACACAACAGGTCGTTGCATTAAATCAGGTGAAAACTAATGGCGGTCAATTCATCCCTAAAGGCTTAGATTAATCTATATACACTACGCTTGATTTTATTTTCTAAGAGTCGATTTACTGATATTTAATCGCGGGCGACTAAAACTTAGATCGATTGCAATATTGATATGGTATTAGTAATACTTACTAATTAACATCAATTTAAACAGCTAAAACTATCCATTACTATATATTGAAATTTAGTTACACTAATCCTTTAATTCCAATTTTTATTCATCACTTAATCTCTAATGTCCATTTTTAACCCTAATCACCTATCTCGCTTTCTATCTGATTCTCTCTCGGCCGAAACCTCCCTCTCTCCCTTATCTTATCTCTTTGCCGCACTCTCGGCCGACGCTTCTTCTTCTATCTCTCGGCCTCTCTCTCTCTTTTGGCCGCTCCGCCTCTCGCTCTCCTGCTCCCTTACGACGGCCGCCTGGCTCCTGCGCTCATTGCCGCCACCGCCCGATCGCCGACGCCGCCTCCCGCTCCTCTACGCTCCTCCCCTCGGTGGCTTGGCGCATTGCGCCGCCGCCGAGTTCTCCCTAGCGTCCAGTGTCCGCCCGGATCTGGTTTTCCCTCGAGGATTGGGTCCCCTACCGTTCGGTCCGGCGCTCACCACGCAGCGCGCCTACTCCGATCTTCGGTTTGGTAGCTTCGGCTGCTCACAGACTCGATTTTCCCCGATCCAATTGATTTCAGATATGATGATTTTTAGCAAAACCGCTTGATTTCGTGGATTAATGCTTATTGATTATTTATGAATGCATGTTCATGGAGGTCCATCCGAGGTGGTGAATGCTATCGATGGTGGAGGTGGGTGTTGGGTTGGTTGCCACCGAGGTAAGACCTCGGTGATCTCCTCTCTACCCTACCCCTCTTTGCTCTGTGATGATGATGAACCGAGAGCTATACCGATTGTTCTCTTGATATCCGGGTTTGATTCTATTAAGATCCGTGATTTGTGAGAATGATTTGGATGAGTGCAATGCATCTTGAGGCACAGTGATTGATGATGTGCAAGTGATATGCTTGCCGATGGGTACTTGGGTTACCTCTTGATGATTTTAGGGTGGAAGAAGAGGGTGGCGCACCGCTTTGTCTTTGGTGCTCCCCTCTGGGGCCCTTCTGCTGTGCTCCCCCTCCTCCCGAGCTTCCGCTCCTCGATGCTTCTTTCCTCCTCTTGCTCACAGGCTGCTGCTTCTTTTTGCTTGCCTTCGGTTGTTGCGACATCGATTGATGATGGTGATGCTGGCTTGGCTTGGCTTGACCTGATGATTTGCTCCTGGCCTTGGCTTTGGTTGTCCTGCTCTTGATTCCCTTCGGTGGTGCATTGAATGATGTTGGGTTTGTGTGTGCCGGCTTGGCTGGTTTTGCCTTCGGTTCTTGCTTCTGAGAAGAGATGGAAATGGGTGTCGGCTGAGGGGAATTGGCTGCTGGGGAGGAATTGTGTTGCTTCTGCTGGTTTTGCAGTGGGTTGGGAAATCTCTGGAAGGGGGCTGTGCTGTCCCTGGTGCTTTGCTGGCTCTGCTCTTGCTGCCTTCGGTGGCTACCAGGCTGGTGCTTTGACTGGTGCTTGGCTTGGAGAAATGAATGAGTTGTCATTGCAAATTGCTAATGATGCTCATGCATTTGTGCTTATCCAGATGGCTCCTAAGATATTTTTGGGCTGGGCATTTTTGGTCTATTGGTTAGCAATTCATTATGCAATGGTTTTGTGACAGTTGAGGCAATTCAGTATACGTAGGTTTTGGATTTCCCTAAATGCCGAATGATGAGAACCTACGGAAATAAGATCGGTCTGATTTACTTAGGTTAGTCTAGGTATCTTGGGTATCCGGTGCCGACTAATGCTGGTTAGCCTAGGTGACTTGAAAAGTCAAGATGCCTGCTAACCTGTGTTGGTGTGGGTAGTCGCGATACTCAAGGTGCCGACTAATCTAGGTAGATCAGGGAACCGCGATGATTCCTATGGTATACTGACGGCAATTTATTTTATTCTAACTCTATTATACTGCTTTTGAACAACTAATGATCTTTTGATTGGTTGGCGAACTATGGAGCTGCAAATGGTGTTTCGGATTGGGTCGAAGAAGATGGTTTGGCCGACAACGATGGATCGCAAGATTTCAAGGAAGGCTTTAGGCGACATGCAATGCAAGTTTTATTTTAACATTTTGTAAATTACTCAAAGTTGTAAAACATAATCTGATCTGATGTAAATAAATTCTTGTGTTACTTGTATTGAGAAGATTGTTATTTATGATAAACATTGTAAGGTTCCTAATTAAATTATTTCCCAGAGAATTTCTTAAGTATTAATTGTTGTCTCTCTTTGGAGTTGTGATTGGAGTTACCTATTAGATTTGATTAGGATATTTACAAATGCAAAATTTATGCAAATGCTTCAGAAATAACAAATATAATATAAAATGCATATAATTACTGTTTATTAAAATTGGGGTCATTATAAACCTACCCCCTCTTAAATGTAATCTCGTCCCGAGATTCCTGGTTCGTAAATTAGGACAATAGGCTATGGCGATCTAGCTAGGTTTGGTCCTAGGGTCACACTTCGGATTTTTATTCACAACCCGAACTCAAATCCGAATCATGTGAGGCTATCCTTCAGTTCTAGGTTCTAAACAGGAAAGTTTTGTTTAACCTTTCCTTTCTTGATTCGAAAGTACTTCAAACATGTCGAGCTTCACCTCTTCTTCTGGTAGGATGAAAATCTATCAACTGTCTACGAGAGAAGAGGTTACCTAAAGAGAGGGTTCATAATGGTTGGTTAAATGGTAACCTAGTATAATGTAGGAAGGTTGTATATGAGACTTAGAGAAGACAAAGCGGGGTTCTTTGGTAGTCTCACTTAACCCTTGTTTTGCTAATTCTAATTGCCCGATTTGGAGAAAAATGCATTAGATGAATGCATGCAAAGATGCAAAAATGCAATCAATTTCTGAAAAAAAAATCAGAGTTATATAGAGAATGCAAGGATTCGCATGCCTGCTTACATGATTCTACCAAACTATAACCAACTAATTTTATTGAGATTGGGTGAGCATAAGATTTAACAAATAATATGAATTAACACTACCATGATCTGGTCCTTAACAACCAAAATAATTAATTTCACAACTTATTTTTAAGCACACATCAGAACAACTAGGGCTTGAAAAATTACTAAATTAGCTAGGTAAATTCTAAAAAAAAAAAACAGGAGTATTGTTAGGATTCTAACATTGTCAGAAAAAAAAATTTATTCTACACATCAGGTTCAGATTTTGGTAGGTAAATCAATTCAAACACAAACAAGTCCTAGGGCTCAACACTAGTGAAATTAAGTTCAAAAATTCCAGAAAACTTATGGTAGGTTAGTTAGGTGATACTAAACACTAGAAAACTAGGTACTAGCAGTTTAAACCTTCCTCTTAATTCTAGATTTCAAAAATGGCTAGAACAGTCTTGCAAGGTATTTGAATTAATTCCTAGCCAAAACAAATTCATTAATCTTTTGGGAAAAAAAATATATTTGGGAAATACACACTATCATGTGCTCAAATAAAACTCTCAAAATTATAGACTACTTACGGACACTAGGGTACAGTTCCAGTTATCTAGGTCAAAATTACTCAATAACAAAGAATGACGTTTTTGCTTTGACAAAGAGTATAAAATTACCGGCATAACCTACTCTGTCTTAATTACTTTTAATTGAATAACAATAAAAATAAACTATCATCAGCTCATGTTATGACATCTTCACTCATTAACAATTTAAAAGATAGACATGTTTAATTTTACAACAATCTACATATCAAACTACACATCGATGACTTTCAAATTTTTAAGTTCAAACAAGAAATCTATATAAACATGGCAAGTTGTTAAATTCTAATTTAGTTAACAATCTTAAACTAAAGCAAATTTCAATTTATAAAGCTATAGACTAGTCATTTTCATGCTTCTAACTTCAATATGAAATACTAATCATACATCTTAATTTATATGAATCCTTTTTAGTTATGATTCTTGCTAACAACCTGAATAATAAGATATGCTTAAATTAACATACCACTATATGCATGATCAAAGTGTAGGAATTATGGTGCCTAACACATATCTCGGGGTATTCTCTACCTGTAACACCCCAGCCCAACACTGAGCCTAGAATGCCACCACACTACTCTTTAAACTAATAATTAATGACACACAATAAAATTTCAGCAAGAGAACAACAATAATCATATCCAAGGATCACAAACGAACATGTATAAATATGGATCAAGCGACAATAAATAATCAATGAGAATGATAACCAGGTAAATAAACCAAAGTAGCATCAATATATGAATCCAAATTAATAAAGCAAATAGTCTAGTTCAAATGATATCCTAAACTTTATTCAACCTCTAACATGTCCATGTGTAAACCAATATTGAATGAATATTATCATGGCGAATGATCATGTGATGTCCATGTGCTCTACTCGCTCTCAACTACGGCATCCTCGAAGATCACCTAAAAACAACAATAGAGCAAGGGTGAGTCCACGACTCAAAGAAACACATCATATACAACGAGCAATAATATATCAACAAAGATTCAATAACTTCATTATCATCACATGCGCTTCCATTCACATTCTCATTCATTAATCTCAAATATTAATGCAACTCTAATCTATATGTCCACATGCACTTCTTTTCACAGATATCAGGGTATAGCGTGAGTGAATGCTCACGACAACATTCACTCTCAAGCCCGTTCCTCCAAAAGGATCGGGGACCTCCTCCACTCCCGTGGAGTTGTGATCAATCATGATCACCTTCTCATATGCAAAGATGCTTATGAATGCAAACATGCAAACTCCATCATAAACATCATATCCAATTTTCCATCATGCTCATCAGCAAAGATATAAACATACCAATTCATTGTTTGCAATTAAACCAAATAAAAGCACAACAATAATGGTAATAGAAGATAAAGAAAACAGTGATCCATCATTGATCGCTGTCTACCATGCACTTGCCTGTACTAGTTGCGACGCACAATTTGACTCGAAGATGGCAACAAGTACGACGCTTCTCCTTAGTGGTGAGCAGCAAACTTGCAGGCACGCGGCAACACACGGCGCACAGGCGGCGGCAAAACCGGCAACGCAGCGGCAAATAGATTTCAATGGCGGCACATGCGGTCGGCAAAGACAGCGCTTACTCAAAGACAGCGCAGCTGCCTCTCCAGCTCGGAGGACAGCGGTGCAAAGAAGCGGTAGCGGCAAGCGACTTGAAAAGTGTAACGACAAAGACGCGACAATGCCGGCCGGTCCAAATGGTTCGCAATGTCAAAGTGGTTCGACAAGACGCAGGCGCACGCCTGCAAAGAACTTTGCGGTCTACAACTTTAGCCTAATCGGCGAAAGACAACCTGACGGCGATGATGGCAAGCAAAGCGGCTCGCGAATAGAAAGGCAAGCGTGACGACGGAATAAGACAGGCATGCGGCAAGCGCGAAGAAAGAAAAGAAAACAAGTCGTAGCGTAGAAAAAAAAAAGGTCGCTTAGGGTTTCTAAAGACTCCACAATCCATTTATATAGTCCCAAAAATTCCGAAAATCCTATTTTTTTCAAAATTCTTTTTATTGAATTACGCTCAAGCCCTTAATTCTTTAACTAATTAATTTACTTATTGATACCATTTAATTAATTACGCTCCGACGCGATTAATAATATTTATAATATTTTCAGGGTATTACATTCTACCTCTTAACGAATTCGACCGAATTCTAATCGCGTTCTACTCAAATAAAAACTCCACAGCTGAAATTAAACAACAAAAACAACACGTACTCGACGTGAACAACTCCGGATACTGCTCGCGCATGCGAGACTCCAACTCCCAAGTCGCCTCTCTCTCGGTGATCGTCCCACACGGACCTTGACGATACCAACGTCTTGTGCCTCAGCACTCGCTCCGACCTCTCCAGAATGCGCGCCGGACGCGACTCAACTGTGAGGTCTTGCTCAATAGTCAACGGCTCTAATGAAATCTTATGCTCGATCTCTCAAAACTTTCGGCAAAGATCGAGGCGTGAAATACATTATGAACTCCACGCATGGACTCGGGAAGGTCCAGCGGTAAGCTAACTTCCCAATTCTTGCAATAATCGAGAACGGTCCAACGTACCTCGGGCTAAGCTTTCCTTTGGTACCAACCGAACAATGCCTTTAGTCGGAGACACTCTCAAGAGCACTGGTCACCCACCGCAAACTCCAAGTCACGCCTCCTCAAATCAAGATAACTTTTCTCTACTCGAGCGGCTAATGATTACGCCTCACCATGGCCACACGCTCAACGGTCTTCTCAATCCAGGACCCAAAAATCGCCTTCTCTCCAATCGCATCCCAACAGTGGCGATCCGCACTTCCGCCATAGAGAACCTCAAATGGCGCGCTCTAATACCGAATGGTAACTATTATTATAAGCAAACTCTACAAGTGGCAATGGTCCTCCCAACTACCCTTCCAAGATAGAACACAAGATCGCAACATATCCTCCAAAGTCCAATAGTACGCTCTGATCGCCATCATGCTCATGGGTGAAACGTTTGTACTAAGGAGGGTGTGTGCCCAATGCACTCTGCAGACTTTCCTGAACTTGGAGACAAACTTGGCGTCCTCGCTGAAATGATGGTCTTTGGCACACCATGCGCCTTACTATCTCACGCACATATATAGGAGCTAGATCACTCATTTGAATTTGTCGTGCGAATAGGAATGAAGTGTGCGATTCTTCAATCGATCCACAACTACCCAAATCGCATCCTTCCTCGCAAGGCGAACGAGGTAACGCTACCACAAAGTCCATAGAGATATCATCCCAAGGCCACTGGGGTACCTCCAAAGGCTGCAATAACCCTGCGGGACGCTTGTGCTCAGCTTTCACTTGCTGACAAACACCACAAGAAGCCACATAGTTAGCAATATCCACCTTCATTCTTTTCCACCAAAAATTCTGTTTCAAATCTCGATACATCTTAGTCTCACCAGGATGAGCGATTATGGAGTGCGATGTGCCTCCTCAAAATATCATCCTTGACCTCCGCCTTTTGGCACGCAAAGGCGACCTTTAAACCTCAAAGTACCGTAATCGTCCATACTGAAATCACCCTCTTTACCCTCATCCAGACGCTTCCTAACCTCCTGTAATAACCGGTCACTCTGTTGTGCTTCCCGCACACGGTCTGGAATAGCTGACTCAAGAATCAACTGTGTCTCAACATGTGTCGTGCCCGCATAACAATAAGATATTCCCATGCGATCAAAATCAGCAATGAGGCAATCTAGAGTCGCGGGAGTCGCCTTTACGACTAAGAGCATCTGCAACAACATTGGCCTTGCTCGGATGATCTTGAATAATAAGATCATAGTCCTTGATCAATTCCAACCACCTCCTTTGCCTCAAATTCAGATCCTTCTGAGTGAAGATATACTTGAGACTCTTGTGATCTGTGAAAATATCACAAGGCTCGCCGTATAGATAATGCCTCCAAATCTTGAGAGCAAAAACAACTGCAGCCAACTCCAAGTCATGAGTGGGATAATTCTGCTCGTGCTTCTTTAACTGCCTCGACGCATAAGCAATTACCTTACCGTCTTGCATGAGAACACAGCCAAGACCCACTCGAGACGATCTGAAAAGATCAGGAACCGCTTTCCGGCTCGGGAAGAGTGAGAATAGGAGAGGTCACCAACTTTGTCCTTCAAAATCTGCGTAAAGCGCCACACTCATCGGTCCACTTTGGAATCTCACGCCTTTCTGAGTAAGCTGAGACATCGGCTTGGCAATGATAGAGAAATCCTGCACAAAACGCCGATAATAACCAGCCAAACCCAAGAAACTCCTCACCTCCTTCACATTAGTCGGCCTCTTCCAATCCACCACCGTAGAGACCTTACTAGGATCAACAGCAATTCCCTGAGGGTTAATCACATGACCCAGAAAACCCACTTCTGAAATCCAGAACTCACACTTCTTCAACTTAGCATAGAACTTGTGCTCTCTCAAAGTATCTAAAACCAACCTCAAATGACGCTCATGATCCTCATTGGTCTTGGAATAGATAAGAATATCATCAATGAACACCACCACGAAATCATCTAGATACTCGTGTAACATGTTGTTCATGGTTTCCATAAAAATGGCAGGTGCATTAGTCAATCCAAAAGACATAACTTTATACTCATAATGCCCATACCTGGTGGAGAAAGCAGTCTTTTCTACATCCTGCTCACGCACCCGGATTTGATTATACCCTGACTGGAGATCGATCTTGGAGAACACTTGAGCTCCATTCAACCGATCAAACAAATCCTCAATGCGGGGCAATGGATATTTATTCTTGATTGTGACTGCATTAAGTGCGCGGTAATCAATACACATACGCCAACTCCCATCCTTCTTCTCTGTGAACAGAACAGGAGCTCCCCACGGCGATACACTACGCCTGATCAAACCTTTAGCCAACAATTCATCCAATTGCTTCTTCAACTCGTCCTGAAACGGACGTGCTAATCGATATGGAGACATCGAGATGGGACGAGTACCCGGAACAAGATCAATGCGAAACTCCACGTCTCGCGCAGGTGGCAAACCCGGAAGATCAGCTGGGAACACATCTAGGTAATCACTAACCACTGGAATCTCCTCAATCTGCGAAGCCACACTCGGTTTCTCGGCAAGAGCTAAAAGAAGTCCAGTTTTCACTGCACGCTGACCCGGGAACAGTCCAGCCAACATCGAAAGAGAGCGCGGAGGCGCACTCCCCTGAAAAGTCAAAGTCTCCCAGGGCGAGGTGCGCAGTATTCTCTGAAACAAGATATCACGGCTCGATAAGAGTGCAACCAATCCATACCCAAGATAACATCGAGCGGCTCCATTTGAATAACTAACAAATTCGCCGTGAACTCCTCTCCATCAATGACAATAGAACACCCAGACAAGCAAGAGAGCTAGCAATAATACCCCGGAGAACTAACCAACACCGATGAGAAATCCATCATACTCAAGTTCGCTCTCCTAGCAAACGCCGAAAAACAAGCGAAAAGGTAGCCCCGAATCAAAAGGACTAAAGCATCAAGCGAATCCACAAGCAAAGTACTGTCACCACGTCGGGGCGACCCGCGGACTCTGCGATGAGGCATGGCGTACCTCGGTGGCGCCATGGCGAAGAAGACGACGGCGGGCGGCGAGAGCCCCACCATCTGCCGTGGCGGTCGAGGTAAAGCGGTCGTGCAACTGAAGCGGTGCGAAGGTGGTAGCCGCCGATAGTACCCTCTTGGGCGCCCAAGTGAAGGAAATGGCATCGCGGAGGAGCGATCATCATCCGGAAAGATCCTCGGCGGGACCCATCAAGAAGAAGATGGCACGGGCTCCCACTTGATCACGCTAAGCGGGGTTACGGCGACACACCGCTCCTTGTGACCTGTCGGCCACACCGACGGCAATCTCCGTCCAAGTGCACTCAGGCAGCCAGGTGTCCATCACCGCACTTAAAGCAAAGCATGCCCCGCCTACGGGCAGACGAAGAGCCGGAGTACCGCAAAGGGCGAGGCGCCAAAGAAGGGTCGACCTCGATCGCTAGACACGAAAGATGCGGTCCTCCCTTGAATTTCTTGGCGGTGTCGACTGCACCCACTTCCCTCACTAGAGCTCCTCTTGGTCACCACCAAGCAACCATCCACGAGGCTTGCTCGCCCTTTTGTCACCGCATCTCCAACTCCATGCCCCTAGCTTGCTCCACAGCAGAGCTGTAGTCACAGAGTGGAGTAGCTCCCAACACATGTCGGTACTGTAATGAGACCCAGACGGAACCTCTTGGCTTTCGAAGATCATCATTAGCTCATCAAGGAAAGCGAACCAAGTTGTTGAACTCACCTCATACTCGGCAATAGACCTCTTCCCACGCAAAGGCCGTCAAGGCAACCTCCATCTTCCCAACAAAAGAATAGGGGTAGAACTTCCCTTGAACTCGATCTACAAAATCCTCCCAAGTGGCCGGACCTTGAGTGGCGGTCCTCGAAGACAACACGACCTCCCACCAAATATCCGCTTTGTTGACGAAGAGCACGGATCTCTCCCACCAACTCTCTCGACCAAAGCGGGGTCTCATCTTGGGCCCCAACCGGAGGCGGGTCAGCAAAGAACCCCTCGACTCTCGACTCAAGCACTCTGGGAGGTGGCTCCACGGAACCTCTCCGCGACCACGACCTCCACGACCGTGGCCACCACGACCACGTCCTCTACCCTCGGCATAGCTATCAACCACAATCAACAATACACAATGAGTTCAAAGATCAAAATGAACTCATGCATCAATAAACAACATAATGGAAGCGTAAAGCGATATTCGTACCTCTCTCTAACCTCATGCACTAGTGTGTCAAATTTTAGGTTAGTTAACCATTAGCAAATTTTAGTTGATTTACTAAACTAAAACAAATTTTAACAATTTTAGTTTGCCTAAGTTGTTAATCTATTCACCACGGACCTAAAGCCCGCTCACGATACCAAGCTGTAACACCCAAATAACACCGAGCCTAGAATGCCACCACACTACTCTTTAAACTAATAATTAATGACACACAATAAAATTTCAGCAAGAGAACAACAATAATCATATCCAAGGATCACAAGCGAACATGTATAAATATGGATCAAGCGACAATAAATAATCAATGAGAATGATAACCGTAAATAAACCAAAGTAGCATCAATATATGAATCCAAATTAATAAAGCAAATAGTCTAGTTCAAATGATATCCTAAACTTTATTCAACCTCTAACATGTCCATGTGTAAACCAATATTGAATGAATATTATCATGGCGAATGATCATGTGATGTCCATGTGCTCTACTCGCTCTCAACTACGGCATCCTCGAAGATCACCTAAAAACAACAATAGAGCAAGGGTGAGTCCACGACTCAGCAAACACATCATATACAACGAGCAATAATATATCAACAGCATTCAATAACTTCATTATCATCACATGCGCTTCCATTCACATTCTCATTCATTAATCTCAAATATTAATGCAACTCTAATCTATATGTCCACATGCACTTCTTTTCGCGTATACCGGTATAGCGTGAGTGAATGCTCGCGACAACATTCACTCTCAAGCCCGTTCCTCCAAAAGGATCGGGGACCTCCTCCACTCCCGTGGAGTTGTGATCAATCATGATCACCTTCTCATATGCAAAGATGCTTATGAATGCAAACATGCAAACTCCATCATAAACATCATATCCAATTTTCCATCATGCTCATCAGCAAAGATATAAACATACCAATTCATTGTTTGCAATTAAACCAAATAAAAGCACAACAATAATGGTAATAGAAGATAAAGAAAACGATGATCCATCATTGATCATTGTCTACCATGCACTTGCTGTACTAGGCTGCGGCGCACAATTTGACTCGAAGATGGCAACAAGTACGACGCTTCTCCTTAGTGGTGAGCAAAGAAACTTGCGGTGCACGCGGCAACACACAGCGCCTGGCGGCAAAACCGCAACGCAGCGGCAAAGAGATTTCAATGGCGGACATGCGGTCGGCCAAGACAGGCGCTACTCAAGATGGCGCAGCGGCCTCGGCTCAGGGACAGCAGTGCAAAGAAGCGGCAAGCACGACGCAGAAAAAGTGTAACGACAAAGACGCCTTAACGGCCATTTCTTTGGGTCCAATGGTTCGACAATGAAGCGGCCGGCGAAGCCGCGCGAGCGGCGGCGGTCAAAGCAACTTTGCGGCTACACGGCTAGCCTAATCTAAAGACAAAGCGATTTTACGGTGATGGCACAAAGCAGCAATGGCTCGGCGGCGAGAAAAGGCAAAGAAAGACGGCGTACAGGCGTACCAGCAGATCGGCAAATAGCAGAAGAAAAGAAAACAAGTCAAGGCGTAGAAAAAAAAAGGCTGCTTAGGGTTTCTAAAGACTCCACAATCCATTTATATAGTCCCAAAATTTCCGAAAATCCTATTTTTTTCAAAATTCTTTTTATTGAATTACGCTCAAGCCCTTAATTCTTTAACTAATTAATTTACTTATTGATACCATTTAATTAATTACGCTCAACGCGATTAATAATATTTATAATATTTTCGTGGTATTACATTCTACCCCCTTAGCGAATTCGACCCCGAATTCTAATCGCCGTTCTACTCAAATAAAAACTCCACAGCTGAAATTAAACAACAAAAACAACACGTGCAGGCGTGAACAACTCGGATCTTGCTCGCGCATGCGGACTCCAACTCCCAAGTCGCCTCTCTCTCAGACTGATGCGTCCACAGCACCTTGACGTATACCAACGTCTTGTGCCTCAGCACTCGCTCCGACCTCTCCAGAATGCGCGCCGGACGCGACTCAACTGTGAGGTCTTGCTCAATAGTCAACGGCTCTAATGAAATCTTATGCTCTGGATCTCTCAAAAACTTTCTCAGCATCGAGACGTGAAATACATTATGAACTCCACGCATGGACTCAGGAAGGTCCAGGCGGTAAGCTAACTTCCCAATTCTTGCAATAATCGAGAACGGTCCAACGTACCTCGGGCTAAGCTTTCCTTTGGTACCGAACCGAACAATGCCTTTAGTCGGAGACACTCTCAAGCACTGGTCACCCACCGCAAACTCAAGTCACGCCTCCTCAAATCGGCATAACTTTTCTCGTCTACTCGAGCGGCTAATGATTACGCCTCACCATGGCCACACGCTCAACGGTCTTGAATCGGTCGGACCCAAATCGCCTTCTCTCCAATCGCATCCCAACAGTGGCGATCCGCACTTCCGCCCATAGAGAACCTCAAATGGCGCGGCTCTAATCTTGGAATGGTAACTATTATTATAAGCAAACTCTACAAGTGGCAATCGGTCCTCCCAACTACCCTTCAAGATAGAACACAAGATCGCAACATATCCTCCAAAGTCTGAATAATGCGCTCTGATGCCCATCATGCTCAGGGGTGAAACGCAGATTTGTACTAAAGGCGGGCTGTGTGCCCAATGCACTCTGCAGACTTTCCCGAACTTGGAGACAAACTTGGCGTCCTCGCTGAAATGATGGTCTTTGGCACACCATGCGCCTTACTATCTCACGCACATATATAGGAGCTAGATCACTCATTGAATTTGTCGTGCGAATAGGAATGAAGTGTGCGATTCTTGAATCGATCCACAACTACCCAAATCGCATCCTTCCTCGCGGCGAGCGAGGTAACGCTACCACAAAGTCCATAGAGATATCATCCCAAGGCCAGCTGGGTACCTCCAAAGGTCGCAATAACCTGCGGGGCGCTTGTGCTCGGCTTTCACTTGGCGACAAACACCACAAGAAGCCACATAGTTAGCAATATCCACCTTCATTCTTTTCCACCAAAAATTCATTTCAAATCTCGATACATCTTAGTCTCACCAGATGAGCGATTATGCGGAGTGCGATGTGCCTCCTCAAAATATCATCCTTGACCTCCGCCTTTTGTGGCACGCAAAGGCGACCTTTAAACCTCAAAGTACCGAATCGTCCATACTGAAATCACCCTCTTTACCCTCATCCAGGGCGCTTCCTAACCTCCTGTAATAACCGGTCACTCTGTTGTGCTTCCCTTTGCAGTGCGGAATAGCCGACTCAAGAATCAACTGTGTCTCAACATGTGTCGTGCCCGCATAACAATAAGATATTCCCATGCGATCAAAATCAGCAATGAGGCAATCTAGAGTCGCGGGAGTCGCCTTACGACTAAGAGCATCTGCAACAACATTGGCCTTGCCTGGATGATACTGAATAATAAGATCATAGTCCTTGATCAATTCCAACCACCTCCTTTGCCTCAAATTCAGATCCTTCTGAGTGAAGATATACTTGAGACTCTTGTGATCTGTGAAAATATCACAAGGCTCGCCGTATAGATAATGCCTCCAAATCTTGAGAGCAAAAACAAGCGCAGACCAACTCCAAGTCATGAGTGGGATAATTCTGCTCGTGCTTCTTTAACTGCCTCGACGCATAAGCAATTACCTTACCGTCTTGCATGAGAACACAGCCAAGACCCACTCGAGACGCATCTGAAAAGACTGTGAACCGCTTTCCCGGCTCGGGAAGAGTGAGAATAGGAGAGTCACCAACTTTGTCCTTCAAAATCGTAAATCTAGGCTCACACTCATCGGTCCACTGGAATCTCACGCCTTTCTGAGTAAGCTGAGACATCGGCTTGGCAATGATAGAGAAATCCTGCACAAAACGCCGATAATAACCAGCCAAACCCAAGAAACTCCTCACCTCCTTCACATTAGTCGGCCTCTTCCAATCCACCACCGTAGAGACCTTACTAGGATCATGACAATTCCACGAGGGTTAATCACATGACCCGGAAAACCCACTTCGAAATCCGAACTCACACTTCTTCAACTTAGCATAGAACTTGTGCTCTCTCAAAGTATCTAAAACCAACCTCAAATGACGCTCATGATCCTCATTGGTCTTGGAATAGATAAGAATATCATCAATGAACACCACCACGAAATCATCTAGATACTCGTGTAACATGTTGTTCATGGTTTCCATAAAATGGCAGTGCATTAGTCAATCCAAAAGACATAACTTTATACTCATAATGCCCATACCGGTGGAGAAAGCGGTCTTTTCTACATCTCGCTCACGCACCGGTTTGATTATACCACGATCGAGATCGATCTTGGAGAACACTTGAGCTCCATTCAGCCGATCAAACAAATCCTCAATGCGGGGCAATGGATATTTATTCTTGATTGTGACGCATTAAGTGCGCGGTAATCAATACACATCGCCAACTCCCATCCTTCTTCTCTGTGAGCGAGCAGAGCTCCCCACGGCGATACACTCGCTGATCAAACCTTTAGCCAACAATTCATCCAATTGCTTCTTCAACTCGTCACAAAGCGGACGTGCTAATCGATATGGAGACATCGAGATGGGGCGAGTACGGAACAAGATCAATGCGAAACTCCACGTCTCGCGCGGTGGCAAACCGGAAGATCACCGGGAACACATCTAGGTAATCACTAACCACCGAATCTCCTCAATCTGCGAAGCCACACTCGGTTTCTCGGCAAGAGCTAAAAGAAGTCCGATTTTCGCACGCCGACGAGGAACACCCGACCAACATCGAAAGAGAGCGCGGGCGCACTCCTGAAAAGTCAAAGTCTCCCAGGCGAGGTGCGCAGATTCTCTGAAACAAGATATCACGGCTCGATAAGAGTGCAACCAATCCATACCCAAGATAACATCGAGCGGCTCCATTTGAATAACTAACAAATTCGCCGTGAACTCCTCTCCATCAATGACAATAGAACACCGGGACAAGCAAGAGAGCTAGCAATAATACCCCGTGAGAACTAACCAACACCGATCGAGAAATCCATCGCATACTCAAGTTCGCTCTCCTAGCAAACGCCGACGAAACAAGCGAAAAGGTAGCCCCGAATCAAAAGGACTAAAGCATCAAGCGAATCCACAAGCAAAGTACTGCCACCACGTCGGGGCGACCAGCGGACTCTGCGATGAGGCATGGCGTACACTCGGTGGCGCCATGGCGAAAGAAGACGACGGCGGGCGGCGAGAGCCCCACCATCTGCTGTGGCGGTCGCGGTAAAGCCGGTCGTGCAACCTTGAAGCGGTGCGAAGGTGGTGCTGCCGATAGTACCCTCTTGGGCGCCCAAGTGAAGGAAATGGCATCGCCGGAGGAGCGATCATCATCCGGAAAGATCCTCGGCGGGACCCATCAAGAAGAAGATGGCACGGGCTCCCACTTGATCACGCTAAGCGGGGTTACGGCGACACACCGCTCCTTGTGACCTGTCGGCCACACCGCGGCAATCTCCGTCAAGTGCACTCGGCAGCCAGGTGTCCATCACCGCACTTAAAGCAAAGCATGCCACGCCAGGGGACAGACGAAGAGCCGAGTACACGCAAAGGACGAGGCGCCAAAGAAGGGTGCGGCCTCGATCGCTTAGACACGAAAGATGCGGTCCTCCCTTGAATTTCTTGGCGGTGTCGACTGACCCACTTCCCTCACTAGAGCTCCTCTTACGGTCACCACCGAAGCAACCATCCACGAGGCTTGCGCCCTTTGTCACCGCATCTCCAACTCCATGCCCCTAGCTTGCTCCACAACAGGCTGTAGTCACAGAGTGGAGTAGCTCCCAACACATGTCGGTACTCGAGGTGAGACCCCGACGGAACCTCTTGGCTTTCTGAAGATCATCATTCGCTACTGAAGGAACGAAGCGAACCAAGTTGTTGAACTCAGCCTCATACTCAGCAATAGACCTCTTCCCCTGAGCAAAGGCCGTCAAGGCAACCTCCATCTTCCCAACAAAAGAATAGGGGTAGAACTTCCCCTTGAACTGATCTACAAAATCCTCCCAAGTGACTGGACCTTGAGTGGCGGTCCTCGAAGACAACACGACCTCCCACCAAATATCCGCCTGTTGACGAAGAGCACGGATCTCTCCCACCAACTCTCTCGGCCAGCGGGGTCTCATCTTGGGCCCCAACCGAGGCGGGTCAACAAAGAACCCCTCGGCCATCGACTCAAGCCCTTTCAGGAGGTGGCTCCACGGAACCTCTCCCGCGACCACGACCTCCACGACCGTGGCCACCACGACCACGTCCTCTACCCCTCGGCATAGCTATCAACCACAATCAACAATACACAATGAGTTCAAAGATCAAAATGAACTCATGCATCAATAAACAACATAATGGAAGCGTAAAACGATATTCGTACCTCTCTCTAACCTACTGTGCACTAGTGTGTCAAATTTTAGGTTAGTTAACCATTAGCAAATTTTAGTTGATTTACTAAACTAAAACAAATTTTAACAATTTTAGTTTGCCTAAGTTGTTAATCTATTCACCACGGACCTAAAGCCCGCCTCGATACCAATCAGAACACCCAAATTTCAACACTGAGCCTAGAATGCCACCACACTACTCTTTAAACTAATAATTAATGACACACAATAAAATTTCAGCAAGAGAACAACAATAATCATATCCAAGGATCACAAACGAACATGTATAAATATGGATCAAGCGACAATAAATAATCAATGAGAATGATAACCAGGTAAATAAACCAAAGTAGCATCAATATATGAATCCAAATTAATAAAGCAAATAGTCTAGTTCAAATGATATCCTAAACTTTATTCAACCTCTAACATGTCCATGTGTAAACCAATATTGAATGAATATTATCATGGCGAATGATCATGTGATGTCCATGTGCTCTACTCGCTCTCAACTACGGCATCCTCGAAGATCACCTAAAAACAACAATAGAGCAAGGGTGAGTCCACGACTCAGCAAACACATCATATACAACGAGCAATAATATATCAACAGCATTCAATAACTTCATTATCATCACATGCGCTTCCATTCACATTCTCATTCATTAATCTCAAATATTAATGCAACTCTAATCTATATGTCCACATGCACTTCTTTTCGCGTATACCGGTATAGCGTGAGTGAATGCTCGCGACAACATTCACTCTCAAGCCCGTTCCTCCAAAAGGATCGGGGACCTCCTCCACTCCCGTGGAGTTGTGATCAATCATGATCACCTTCTCATATGCAAAGATGCTTATGAATGCAAACATGCAAACTCCATCATAAACATCATATCCAATTTTCCATCATGCTCATCAGCAAAGATATAAACATACCAATTCATTGTTTGCAATTAAACCAAATAAAAGCACAACAATAATGGTAATAGAAGATAAAGAAAACAGTGATCCATCATTGATCGCTGTCTACCATGCACTTGCCTGTACTAGCTGCGACGCACAATTTGACTCGAAGATGGCAACAAGTACGACGCTTCTCCTTAGTGGTGAGCAAAGAAACTTGCGGTGCACGCGCAACAACACACAGCGCCGCAAAGCGGCGGCAAAGCCGCAACGCAGCGGCAAAGAGATTTCAATGGCAAAGACATGCGGTCGGCCAAGACAGCGCTACTCGGCCAGCGCAGCGGCCTCGGCTCGAGTGGACAAGCGGTGCAAAAGCGGCAGCGCACGGCGACTTGGAAAAGTGCAGCGCCGCGAAGACGCCGCCACGGTAATTCTTTGGGTCCAAATGGTTCGGCAACGAAAAGCACTTCGGCGCGCACGAGGCGTGGCGGTCTGCAAAGAACTTTTCGGCTACACGGCAGCCTAACGGCGGCCTGACAAAGCGACGGTGATGGCACAAAGAAGAAATGCTCGGAATAGAAAGGCAAAGAAGACGGCAGCAATATGAGGCGCGGCAGCAAGCAAATGGCCGAAGAAGAAAGAAAACAAGTCAAGGCGGCGTAGAAAAAAAAAGGCTGCTTAGGGTTTCTAAAGACTCACAATCCATTTATATAGTCCCAAAATTCAAAAATCCTATTTTTTTCAAAATTCTTTTTATTGAATTACGCTCAAGCCCTTAATTCTTTAACTAATTAATTTACTTATTGATACCATTTAATTAATTACGCTCCGACGCGATTAATAATATTTATAATATTTTCAGGGTATTACATTCTACCCCTTAACTAATTCGACCCGAATTCTAATCGCCGTTCTACTCAAATAAAAACTCCACAGCTGAAATTAAACAACAAAAACAACACGTACCCGACGTGAACAACTCCGGATACTGCTCGCGCATGCGAGACTCCAACTCCCAAGTCGCCTCTCTCTCGGACTGATGCGTCCACAGCACCTTGACGTATACCAACGTCTTGTGCCTCAGCACTCGCTCCGACCTCTCCGAATCGCGCACGGACGCGACTCAACCTGTGAGGTCTTGCTCAATAGTCAACGGCTCTAATGAAATCTTATGCTCTGGATCTCTCAAAACTTTCAAAGATCGAGACGTGAAATACATTATGAACTCCACGCATGGACTCAGGAAGGTCCAGGCGGTAAGCTAACTTCCCAATTCTTGCAATAATCGAGAACGGTCCAACGTACCTCGGGCTAAGCTTTCCTTTGGTACCGAACCGAACAATGCCTTTAGTGGGAGACACTCTCAAGAGCACCTGGTCACCCACCGCAAACTCCAAGTCACGTCTCCTCAAATCGGCATAACTTTTACGTTTACTCGGCGGCTAATGATTACGCCTCACCATGGCCACACGCTCAACGGTCTTCAATCGGTCGGACCCAAAATCGCCTTCTCTCAATCGCATCCCAACAGTGGCGATCGCACTTCCGCCCATAGAGAACCTCAAATGGCGCGCTCTAATCTTGGAATGGTAACTATTATTATAAGCAAACTCTACAAGTGGCAACTGGTCCTCCCAACTACCCTTCCAAGATAGAACACAAGATCGCAACATATCCTCCAAAGTCTGAATAGTACGCTCTGACTGCCCATCTGCAATGGGTGAAACAGTACTAAGGCGGAGTGTGCCCAATGCACTCTGCAGACTTTCCCGAACTTGAGACAAACTTGGCGTCCTCGCGTAAATGATGGTCTTTGGCACACCATGCAGTCTTACTATCTCACGCACATATATAGGAGCTAGATCACTCGCTGAATTTGTCGTGCGAATAGGAATGAAGTGTGCAGATTTACTGAATCGATCCACAACTACCCAAACTGCATCCTTCCCTCGCGGCGAACGAGGTAACGCTACCACAAAGTCCATAGAGATATCATCCCAAGGCCACTGGGGTACCTCCAAAGGCTGCAATAACCCTGCGGGACGCTTGTGCTCAGCTTTCACTTGCTGACAAACACCACAAGAAGCCACATAGTTAGCAATATCCACCTTCATTCTTTTCCACCAAAAATTCAGTTTCAAATCTCGATACATCTTAGTCTCACCAGGATGAACAGTGTACGGAGTGCGATGTGCCTCCCTCAAAATATCATCCTTGACCTCCGCCTTTTGTGGCACGCAAAGACGACCTTTAAACCTCAAAGTACCAGAATCGTCCATACTGAAATCACCCTCTTTACCCTCATCCAGACGCTTCCTAACCTCCTGTAATAACCGGTCACTCTGTTGTGCTTCCCGCACACGGTCTGGAATAGCTGACTCAAGAATCAACTGTGTCTCAACATGTGTCGTGCCCGCATAACAATAAGATATTCCCATGCGATCAAAATCAGCAATGAGGCAATCTAGAGTCGCGGGAGTCGCCTTACGACTAAGAGCATCTGCAACAACATTGGCCTTGCCTGGATGATACTGAATAATAAGATCATAGTCCTTGATCAATTCCAACCACCTCCTTTGCCTCAAATTCAGATCCTTCTGAGTGAAGATATACTTGAGACTCTTGTGATCTGTGAAAATATCACAAGGCTCGCCGTATAGATAATGCCTCCAAATCTTGAGAGCAAAAACAAGCGCAGACCAACTCCAAGTCATGAGTGGGATAATTACGCTCGTGCTTCTTTAATCGCCTCGGCGCATAAGCAATTACCTTACCGTCTTGCATGAGAACACAGCCAAGACCCACTCGAGACGATCTGAAAAGATCGTGAACCGCTTTCCGGCTCGGGAAGAGTGAGAATAGGAGAGGTCACCAACTTTGTCCTTCAAAATGCGTAAATCTCACACTCATCGGTCCATCGGAATCTCACGCCTTTACGAGTAGGTGAGACATCGGCTTGGCAATGATAGAGAAATCCTGCACAAAACGCCGATAATAACCAGTCAAACCCAAGAAACTCCTCACCTCCTTCACATTAGTCGGCCTCTTCCAATCCACCACCGTAGAGACCTTACTAGGATCAACAAAGAATTCCACGAGGGTTAATCACATGACCCAGAAAACCCACTTCTGAAATCCAGAACTCACACTTCTTCAACTTAGCATAGAACTTGTGCTCTCTCAAAGTATCTAAAACCAACCTCAAATGACGCTCATGATCCTCATTGGTCTTGGAATAGATAAGAATATCATCAATGAACACCACCACGAAATCATCTAGATACTGTGTAACATGTTGTTCATGGTTTCCATAAAATGGCAGTGCATTAGTCAATCCAAAAGACATAACTTTATACTCATAATGCCCATACCGTGGAGAAAGCGGTCTTTTCTACATCTCTCCACGCACCGGATTTGATTATACCCTGACTGGAGATCGATCTTGGAGAACACTTGAGCTCCATTCAACCGATCAAACAAATCCTCAATGCGGGGCAATGGATATTTATTCTTGATTGTGACTGCATTAAGTGCGCGGTAATCAATACACATACGCCAACTCCCATCCTTCTTCTCTGTGAACAGAACAGGAGCTCCCCACGGCGATACACTACGCCTGATCAAACCTTTAGCCAACAATTCATCCAATTGCTTCTTCAACTCGTCCTGAAACGGACGTGCTAATCGATATGGAGACATCGAGATGGGACGAGTACCCGGAACAAGATCAATGCGAAACTCCACGTCTCGCGCAGGTGGCAAACCCGGAAGATCAGCTGGGAACACATCTGGGTAATCACTAACCACCGGAATCTCCTCAATCTGCGAAGCCACACTCGGTTTCTCGGCAAGAGCTAAAAGAAGTCCGATTTTCACGCCGACCGAGAGCAGTCCACCAACATCGAAAGAGAGCGCGGAGGCGCACTCCCCTGAAAAGTCAAAGTCTCCCCAGACGAGGTCTGCACAGAGACTGTTCTACAGAAACAAGATATCACGGCTCGATAAGAGTGCAACCAATCCATACCCAAGATAACATCGAACGGCTCCATTTGAATAACTAACAAATTCGCCGTGAACTCCTCTCCATCAATGACAATAGAACACCCAGGACAAACAGTAGAGCTAGCAATAATACCCCCAGGAGAACTAACCAACACTGACTGAGAAATCCACTGCATACTCAAGTTCGCTCTCCTAGCAAACGCCGACGAAACAAACGAAAAGGTAGCCCCCGAATCAAAAAGGACTAAAGCATCAAACGAATCCACAAGCAAAGTACTGCCACCACGTCGACGACCCGCGGACTCTGCGAGAGGCATGGCGTACCTCGGTGGCGCCATGGCGAAAAGAAGACGACGGCGGCGGAGAGCCCGACCATCTGCTGTGGCGGTGCGGTAAAGCGGTCGTGCAACCCAAGCGGTGCCGGAAGGTGGGCTGCCGATAGTACCCTCCGAGGCGCCCAAGTCAAGGAAATGGCATCGCCGGAGGAGCGATCATCATCCGGAAAGATCCTCGGCAGACCCATCAAGAAGAAGATGGCACGGGCTCCCACTTGATCACGCTTAGCGGGTTACGGCGACACACCGCTCCTTGTGACCACAGCCGCCACACCGACGGCAATCTCCGTCCAAGTGCACTCGGCAGCGCGTGTCCATCACCGCACTTAAAGCAAAGCATGCCCGCCTCGGGACAGACGAAGAGCCGAGTACTGCAAAAGGACGAGGCGCCAAAGAAGGGTACGGCCTCGGCGCTTAGACTCAAAGATCGGTCCTCCCTTGAATTTCTTGGCGGTGTCGACTGCACCCACTTCCTCACTAGAGCTCCTCTTCCGTCACCACCGAAGCAACGATCCACCAGAGGCTTGTCGCCTTTTGTCACCGCATCTCCAACTCCATGCCCTAGCTTGCTCCACAACAGAGTAGTCACAGAGTGGAGTAGCTCCCAACACATGTCGGTACTCGAGGTGAGACCCCGACGGAACCTCTTGGCTTTCGAAGATCATCATTCGCTCTCAAGGAACGGTTTAACCAAGTTGTTGAACTCACCTCATACTCAAAGAATAGACCTCTTCCCCTGAGCAAAGGCCGTCAAGGCAACCTCCATCTTCCCAACAAAAGAATAGGGGTAGAACTTCCCCTTGAACTGATCTACAAAATCCTCCCAAGTGACTGGACCTTGAGTGGCGGTCCTCGAAGACAACACGACCTCCCACCAAATATCCGCCTGTTGACGAAGAGCACGGATCTCTCCCACCAACTCTCTCAGCAAAGCGGGGGTCTCATCTTGGGCCCCAACCGGAGGCGGGTCAACAGCAACCCCCTCAGCTACTGACTCAACTGCTACAGGAGGTGGCTCCACGGAACCTCTCCCGCGACCACGACCTCCACGACCGTGGCCACCACGACCACGTCCTCTACCCCTCGGCATAGCTATCAACCACAATCAACAATACACAATGAGTTCAAAGATCAAAATGAACTCATGCATCAATAAACAACATAATGGAAGCGTAAAACGATATTCGTACCTCTCTCTAACCTACTGTGCACTAGTGTGTCAAATTTTTAGGTTAGTTAACCATTAGCAAATTTTAGTTGATTTACTAAACTAAAACAAATTTTAACAATTTTAGTTTGCCTAAGTTGTTAATCTATTCACCACGGACCTAAAGCCCGCTCTGATACCAACTGTAACACCCCAGCCCAACACTGAGCCTAGAATGCCACCACACTACTCTTTAAACTAATAATTAATGACACACAATAAAATTTCAGCAAGAGAACAACAATAATCATATCCAAGGATCACAAACGAACATGTATAAATATGGATCAAGCGACAATAAATAATCAATGAGAATGATAACCAGGTAAATAAACCAAAGTAGCATCAATATATGAATCCAAATTAATAAAGCAAATAGTCTAGTTCAAATGATATCCTAAACTTTATTCAACCTCTAACATGTCCATGTGTAAACCAATATTGAATGAATATTATCATGGCGAATGATCATGTGATGTCCATGTGCTCTACTCGCTCTCAACTACGGCATCCTCGAAGATCACCTAAAAACAACAATAGAGCAAGGGTGAGTCCACGACTCAGCAAACACATCATATACAACGAGCAATAATATATCAACAGCATTCAATAACTTCATTATCATCACATGCGCTTCCATTCACATTCTCATTCATTAATCTCAAATATTAATGCAACTCTAATCTATATGTCCACATGCACTTCTTTTCACAGATATCAGATAGCGTGAGTGAATGCTCACGACAACATTCACTCTCAAGCCCGTTCCTCCAAAAGGATCGGGACCTCCTCCACTCCGTGGAGTTGTGATCAATCATGATCACCTTCTCATATGCAAAGATGCTTATGAATGCAAACATGCAAACTCCATCATAAACATCATATCCAATTTTCCATCATGCTCATCAGCAAAGATATAAACATACCAATTCATTGTTTGCAATTAAACCAAATAAAAGCACAACAATAATGGTAATAGAAGATAAAGAAAACAAGTGATCCATCATTGATCGCTGTCTACCATGCACTTGCTCGCACTAGCCGCGACGCACAATTTGACTCAAGATGGCAACAAGTACGACGCTTCTCCTTAGTGGTGAGCAGCAAACTTGCAGGCACGCGGCAACACACGGCGCACAGGCGGCGGCAAAACCGGCAACGCAGCGGCAAATAGATTTCAGTGGCGGACATGCGGTCGGCCAAGCCACAGCGCTACTCAAAGCCAAAGCGCGGCTCTCGGCTCGTGGACAAGAAGCAAAGAAGCAAATACGCAGGCAGAAGATTTGAAAAGTGCGGCAGACAAAGACGACGCACGCCATTGGTCCACTGGTTCGGTGGTGTAAAAGCGAAGCGCAAAGACGGCAGGCGCCGGCAGCAGCGAACTTTATGGCGGCAACTGCGGCTAAATCGAAGACAAAGGCCTGACGATGGCATGTAGAAGAATGCTTCTAAGAATAGAAAGGCAAAGAAGACGGCAATAAGGCGGCGCCGCATCTGACGGCCGTAAAGAAAAAGAAAACAAGTCAAGCGCGTGAAAAAAAAAAAGGCTGCTTAGGGTTTCTAAAGACTCCACAATCCATTTATATAGTCCCAAAAATTCCGAAAATCCTATTTTTTTCAAAATTCTTTTTATTGAATTACGCTCAAGCCCTTAATTCTTTAACTAATTAATTTACTTATTGATACCATTTAATTAATTACGCTCCGACGCGATTAATAATATTTATAATATTTTCAGGGTATTACACTACCCCCCTTAAACATGATGATGCATAAGAAATGAAATGAGGAAAGAATGAGCATAAGATAAGTAAGCGGGCAACCCTTAGACAATAATTCCTATTATGGATGCATAATTCCAAAACCATGCAACTCAAAATCCAAATGGGTGTACTAAGGCTCAAGGCCAATACAAGATTCAAATGAACCACAATTAGTTTCCGATATAATTGCTATACATGCTGCCTGTAGGCAATGCACAACTATTTGGAAACAAAAGGGAACAAATAACCATATTACAAAATCCAGCGTCTACAAGCTAAAGAAATATAATTAGGGTATATATAATCTAATGATAATCCCTAAATTAATCCTAATCTTGCGAGAAAACAACATCTTCTCGTCTTGCCACCATTGTCCTCACCAGTTGACTACTTAGCGTGTCTACTATTGGAGAAAAGAGACGAACAACGGAGAAAATTTGCTTTGCACAAATCAAATGAATTATGAGATAAGAATTAGATGCTAGGATGGGTAAGAAAGAAAAGAATCATATCACTTACATTTTTGGCCCAAATTTTTGCTAGTTTTGAAAATACTTTTTGCAAACCAAATTCCTAACATCGTCCATTGCTACGGCTTTAACCTACAGTCAACACAGCTCTGATACCAACGTTGTGAGGACCCCGGAATATTGGAGATTTATACCAAATTAATAATCATACCAAAAGCAAAATTTTTAATCAAGAACAATCAAGTCTCAATTAAAAATAATACTAGAAGTATAATCATTAACAAGGTACAATTCCAATATTCAGGTTCCCGGATATGCCTCTTGTAACACCCCAGCCCAACACTGAGCCTAGAATGCCACCACACTACACTTTAAACTAATAATTATCGACACACTATAAAATTACATCAAGGAAACAATGATAATCAAATCAATGGACCACAAACGAACAATAATAAACCAACAGCATTCAATAACTTCATTATCATCACAGGAACTTCTATTTGATTCACATTCATTAATCTCATGTTTCAATGCAAATCTAATCTACATGTCCACATGCACTTCTTTCACAGATATCAGGTATAGCGTGAGTGAATGCTCGCGACAACATTCACTCTCAAGCCCGTTCCTCCATAAGGATCGGGGACCTCCTCCACTCCCGTGGAGTTGTGATCATCATGATCACCTTCTCTTATGCAAAGATGCTTATGTATGCAAACATGCAAACTCCATCATAAACATCATATCCAACTTTTCATCATGTTTATCAACCAAGATAAATCCATACCATTCCATTGCTTGCAATTAAACAAAATAAAAGCACAACAATAATGGTAATAAAAGATAAAGAAAACAGTGATCGATCATTGATCGCTGTCTACCATGCACTTGCCTTTACTAGTTGCGACGCACGATTTGATTAGAAAACGGCAACAAGCACGACGCCTCTCCTATATTAAATACACCAACTTCAATACAAATTACAGCAACAAGAATAGCAATCAAAATGCTTCGCTCCTACACGTCCCCAAATATAACACGTTACGCCGGTACCGACTAGTTACCTATAGCTGACCGGTTACTAAAAAGAGCGTAACTTTTGACTCAAAAGTCCAATCACCACAAACCACCCCATTCTGGATTCTTTATAAAATTATCCACATTTTCTTAGATTACAAAGACTTCTAATTAAATCATCTAACCCTCCGTATTTAGCCCAGAAAGCCGATCTGTCCGCTTCGGAACAGCAGTCTTACTAAAATCATAACTTTTGTTTTACTCAACCAAAATGCGCGTTCTCAGATTCTACAGAACCATTAGAAAATTAGCTACAACTTTCATGTACATCAAAAACTCTAATTAGGCTATTTACTATTTTTAATTTACAGTCTACCAAAACAGCGCCGAAAGACGATAACCCTAAAAACAGCGGCCTTTCGAAAAACATAACTCTAATTCTACTTGTCCGATTGACATAATAAAATAGGCTATAGAAAGATATCGAAATTGTCTACAATTAACTAGTAGATGAGATTTCCAAAATCCGCCATTAAGATATCCGAATAAATCGTACAACAGAACAGCCTATTCTCTTCTACCACTGTTGAAGTTTTCACGTAGCCATACAAAATACAGGACTCAATTAACTAGTAGCTAGCACTTGCATGCAGATTCCATTAGATCAATTCCTAGCAGTGCACTAAAATTTAATCAAACACTAATCGCAACCCTCTTAATTAAATGCTAACATTAGTATTATAAAATTGATAACTCATCTACCGATTAAACCTACAGGCTTGCACGAAAAGAAGCATTCACGAGCCAACTAATTGCAGCCGGGAAAAGAAACACGCAAACCTCCAAGAAACGGCTACACCGGGCGGTACTCGGCGGCAAAGACAGTCTTCGGCTCGGCGGCAGAGCTGTGAAGAAAAAATGAAGCAATGGCGCAATGTACACCAAGAAAAAAATCAAGCCACAGAAGTCTCGGTCAGAACTCGGCGCAGCGACTCCGGCCAAAGACTCCACGCCAGCGACTTCCAATGGCCTGGCCAGATCACCGTCTTCTAATGGTCGACAAAGAACAACGCAGAGCAACGCAAAGACAAAGACGCAGAAAAAAAAAATAGAGAGCGGCCACAGCAGCAGCATGCACGGCTGAAGAAAAGATCGGTGGCAAGCGGCGGTGGAAGAAAAAGAAAACTAGGGTTTTCTAAAATAATTCCACCACTATTTATACAGCTCACAAAAATTCCGAAAATTCTATTTTTTTCGTATACTAAATTCTTTAATTACGCACAAGCCCTAAACTCTTAACTAATTAAATTTAATTACACTCAGACCCTTACGACGTTTGTATTAATATTAATATTATTTTTCGAGTATTACATTCTACCCTCTTAATGAATTGACCCGAATTCTACATCGCGCTCTACTCAAATAAAAACTACATCGCTGAAATTAAACAACAAAATAACACATACCCGACGTGAACAACTCCGGATATTGCTCGCATGCGAGACTCCAACTCCCAAGTCGACTCTCTCTCGACAATCGTCCACAAGACCTTGACGATACCAACGCCTTGTGCCTCAAAGACTCGCTCCGACCTCTCTAAAATGCTTGCGGGGACGCGACTCAACCGTGAGGTCTTGTTCAATAGTCGTGGCTCTAATGAAATCTTATGCTCTGGGTCTCTCAAAACTTTCTCGCATCGAGGCGTGAAACACATTATGAACTCCACGCATGGACTCGTGAAGGTCCAGCGGTAGGCTAACTTCCCAATTCTTGCAATAATCGGGAATGGTCCAACGTACCTCGGGCTAAGCTTCCTCCGTACCGAACCGAACAATACCTTTAGTGGGAGACACTCTCAAGAGCACTGGTCACCCACCGCAAACTCCAAGTCGCGCCTCCTCAAATCAGCATAACTTTTCTGTCTACTCTGAGCTGCTAATAGATTCTGCCTCACCATGGCCACACGCTCAACGGTCTTCAATCCAATCCGGACCCAAAATTGCCTTCTCTCCAATCGCATCCCAACACAAGTGGCGATCGCACTTCCGCCCATAGAGAACCTCAAATGGCGCGGCTCTAATATCGAATGGTAACTATTATTATAAGCAAACTCTGCAAGTGGCAACTGGTCCTCCCAACTACCCTTCCAAGATAGAACACAAGATCGCAACATGTCCTCCAAAGTCTGAATAGTCCGCTCTGACTGCCCATCTGTCTGTGGGTGAAACGCTGTACTAAGGCGGAGCTGTGTGCCCAATGCACTCTGCAGACTCTCCCGAACTTGAGACAAACTTGCATCCTCGCTAAATGATGGTCTTTGGCACACCATGCAGTCTGACTATTTCACGCACATAAATAGGAGCTAGATCACTCGCTGAATTTGTCGTGCGAATAGGAATGAAGTGTGCAGACTTGCTGAATCGATCCACCACTACCCAAACTGCATCCTTCCCTCGCGGCGAACGAGGTAACGCCACCACAAAGTCCATGGAGATATCATCCCAAGGCCACTGGGGAACTTCCAATGGCTGCAACAACCCTGCAGGACGCTTGTGCTCAGCTTTCACTTGCTGACAAACACCGCAAGAAGCCACATAATTAGCAATGTCCACCTTCATTCTTTTCCACCAAAAATTTTGTTTCAGATCTCGATACATCTTAGTCTCACCAGGATGAATAGTGTACGGAGTGCGATGTGCCTCCCTCAAAATATCGTCTTTGACCTCCGCCTTTTGTGGCACACAAAGACGACCTTTAAACCTCAAAGTACCAGAATCATCCATACTAAAATCACCCTCTTTGCCCTCATCCAGACGCTTCCTAACCTCCTGTAATAACCGGTCACGCTGTTGTGCTTCCCGCACACGGTCTGGAATAGCTGACTCAAGAATCAACTGAGTCTCAACATGTGATGTGCCCGCATAACAATAGGATATACCCATGCGATCAAAATCAGCAATAAGGCAATCTAGAGTAGCAGGAGTCGCCTTGCGACTAAGAGCATCTGCAACAACATTGGCCTTGTCTGGATGATACTGAATAGTAAGATCATAATCCTTGATCAATTCCAACCACCTCCTTTGCCTCAAATTCAGATCCTTCTGAGTGAAGATATACTTGAGACTCTTGTGATCTGTGAAAATATCACAAGGCTCACCGTATAGATAATGCCTCCAAATCTTGAGAGCAAAGACAACCGCAGCCAACTCCAAATCATGAGTGGGATAATTCTGCTCGTGCTTCTTTAACTGCCTCGACGCATAAGCAATCACCTTACCGTCTTGCATGAGAACACAGCCAAGACCCACTCGAGACGATCTGAAAAGATCAGAACCGCTTCCGGCTCTGGAAGAGTGAGAATAGGAGAGGTCACCAACCTGTCCTTCAAAATGCGTAAATCGCTCACCACACTCATCACCCACTGGAATCTCACACCTTTCTGAGTAAGCTGAGACATCGGTTTGGCGATGATAGAGAAATCATGCACAAAACGCCGATAATAACCAGCCAAACCCAGAAAACTCCTCACCTCCTTCACATTAGTCGGCCTCTTCCAATCTACCATCAGAGAGACCTTACTAGGATCAACAAAGAATACCCCGAGGGTTAATCACATGACCCAAAACCCACTTCTGAAATCCAAAACTCACACTTCTTCAACTTAGCATAGAACTTGTGCTCTCTCAAGGTATCTAAAACCAGCCTCAAATGACGCTCATGATCCTCATTGGTCTTGGAATAGATAAGAATATCATCAATGAACACCACCACGAAGTCATCTAGATACTCGTGTAACATGTTGTTCATGGTCTCCATAAAAATGGCAGGTGCATTAGTCAATCCAAAAGACATAACTTTATACTCATAATGCCCATACCTGGTGGAGAAAGCCGTCTTCTCTACATCCGCCACGCACCGGATTTGATTATACCACGATCGAGATCAATCTTGGAGAACACTTGAGCTCCATTCAAGCGATCAAACAAGTCCTCAATGCGGGGCAATGGATATTTGTTCTTGATTGTGACCGCATTAAGCGCACGATAATCAATACACATACGCCAACTCCCATCCTTCTTCTCTGTGAATAGAACAGGAGCTCCCCATGGCGATACACTATGCCTGATCAAACCTTTAGCCAACAAATCATCCAACTGCTTCTTCAACTCGTCCTGAAACGGACGTGCTAATCGATATGGAGACATCGAGATGGGACGAGTACCCGGAACAAGATCAATGCGAAACTCCACGCCTCGCGCAGTGGCAAACCCTAAGCTCACGGTGGGAACACATCCGGATAATCACTAACCACCGAATCTCCTCAATCTGCGAAGCCCCACCGTTTCTCGGCAAGAGCTAAAGAAGTCCGCTTTTCATCGCCGCGACCGGGAATAGTCCGGCCAACATCGAAAGAGAGCGCGGAGGCGCACTCCCCTGAAAAGTCAACGTCTCCCGCACGCGAGTGCGCACGAGACCGCTCTCGTAAACAGATATCACGGCTCGATAAGAGTGCAACCAATCCATACCCAAGATAACGCCGAACGGCTCCATTTGAATAACTATCAAATTCGCCGTGAACTTCTCTCCATCAATAATAATAGAACACCCAGATGACATAAGTAGAACTAGCAATAATACCCCGTGAGAACTAACCAACACCGATCGAGAAATCCATCGATACTCAAATTCGCTCTCCTAGCAAACGCCGTTGAGACAAACGAAAAGGTAGCCCCGAATCAAAAAGGACTAAAGCATCAAACGAATCCACAAGCAAAGTACTGGCCACCACGCCAGACGACCGCGGACTCTCGTGGGCATGGCGTACACCGGTGGCGCCATGGCGAAAAGAAGACGACGGCGGGCGGCGAGAGCCCCAACAATCTGCGTGGCGGTGCGGTAAGGCGGTCGTGCAACTGAATCGGTGCGAAGGTGGCGGCCGCCGATAGTACCACTAGAGGCGCCTAAGTCAAGGAAATGACATCGCCGGAGGAGCAATCATCATCCGGAAAGATCGTCGAGCAGACCCATCAAGAAGAAGATGGCACAGCTCCCACTTGATCACGCTTAGCGGGTTACGCGACACACCGCTCCTTGTGACCCGTCGGCCACACCGACGGCAATCACCCGTCCAAGTGCACTCAAGAGCGCGTGTCCATCCCCGCACTTAAAGCAAAGCATGCCCCGCCTCGGGCAGACGAAGAGCCGAGTACTCGCAAAAGGACGAGGCGCCAAGAAGGAACGGCCTCGATCGCTAGACTCGAAGATCGCGGTCCTCCTTGAATTTCTTGAAAGCGGTGTCAATGCACTCCACTTCCTCACTAGAGCTCCTCTTCCGTCACCACGAAACTACCAATCCACCGAGGCTTGTCGCCCCTTTGTGAGTCGTGCATCTCCAACTCCATGCCCTGGCTTGCTCCACCACGTAATCAGTAATCACGGAGTGGAGTAGCTCCCAACACATGCCTGCATTTCTAATTGAGACCCGACGGAACCTCTTGGCTTTACGAAGATCATCGTTACATCAAGGGACAAAGCGAACCAAGTTGTTGAACTCACCTCATACTCAAGAATAGACCTCTTCCCTTGAGCAAAGGTCGTCAAGGAAACATCCATCTTCTCAACAAAAGAATAGGGGTAGAACTTCCCTTGAACGATCAACAAAGTCCTCCCAAGTGATCGACCTTGAGTGGCGGTCCTCAAGACAACACGCCCTCCCACCAAATATCTGCTGCCCTTTCAAATGAAAGGCTACAAACGGACCCTCCGAGGTGAAGACATCTCTAAAGCTCCAAACGCTTCTCCATGTAACGCAACCATCCATTGCTCGACGGTGTGCCCGACCAGTCAAACGGATCCAACCTCAACCCCATCCACTCTCGAAGTGTCATCCGCACCTCAGGAACCGGTGGATGTGCGACAGGAGCAACAACAGATGCCGCAGAATGAGGCTGCCGGCGCTGCTGACGAAGAGCACGGATCTCTCCCACCAACTCTCTCAAGAAAGCGGGGTCTCATCACGGGCCCCAACCGAGGCGGGTCAACAAAGAACCCCCTCACCATCGACTCAATCAAGCACAGAGGTGGCTCCACTAACCTCGCCTCGCGACCACGACCTCCACGCATCACGGCCACCACGACCACGTCCTCTACCCCTCGGCATAGCTATCAACCACAGTCAACAATACACAATGAGTTCAATGCTCAAAATAAACTCATCCATCAATAAACAACATAACGGAAGCGTAAAACTATATTCGTACCTCTCTCTACCCTACTGTGCACTAGTGTGTCAAATTTTAGGTTAGTTAACCATTAGCAAATTTTAGTTGATTTACTAAACTAAAACAAATTTTAACAATTTTAGTTTGCCTATGTTGTTAATCTATTCACCACGGACCTAAAGCCCGCTCTGATACCAACTGTAACACCCCAGCCCAACACTGAGCCTAGAATGCCACCACACTACACTTTAAACTAATAATTATCGACACACTATAAAATTACATCAAGGAAACAATGATAATCAAATCAATGGACCACAAACGAACAATAATAAACCAACAGCATTCAATAACTTCATTATCATCACAGGAACTTCTATTTGATTCACATTCATTAATCTCATGTTTCAATGCAAATCTAATCTACATGTCCACATGCACTTCTTTCACAGATACGGTATAGCGTGAGTGAATGCTCGCGACAACATTCACTCTCAAGCCCGCTCCTCCATAAGGATCGGGACCTCCTCCACTCCCGTGGAGTTGTGATCATCATGATCACCTTCTCTTATGCAAAGATGCTTATGTATGCAAACATGCAAACTCCATCATAAACATCATATCCAACTTTTCATCATGTTTATCAACCAAGATAAATCCATACCATTCCATTGCTTGCAATTAAACAAAATAAAAGCACAACAATAATGGTAATAAAAGATAAAGAAAACGTTGATCGATCATTGATCGCCGCCTACCATGCACTTGCCTTTACTAGTTGCGACGCACGATTTGATTAGAAAACGCAACAAGCACGACGCCTCTCCTATATTAAATACACCAACTTCAATACAAATTACAGCAACAAGAATAGCAATCAAAATGCTTCGCTCCTACACGTCCCCAAATATAACACGTTACGCCGGTACCGACTAGTTACCTATAGCTGACCGGTTACTAAAAAGAGCGTAACTTTTGACTCAAAAGTCCGATCACCACAAACCACCCCATTCTGGATTCTTTATAAAATTATCCACATTTTCTTAGATTACAAAGACTTCTAATTAAATCATCTAACCCTCCGTATTTAGCCCAGAAAGCCGATCTGTCCGCTTCGGAACAGCAGTCTTACTAAAATCATAACTTTTGTTTTACTCAACCAAAATGCGCGTTCTCAGATTCTACAGAACCATTGGACAATCAGCTACAACTTTCATGTAGATCAAAAACTCTAATTAGGCTATTTACTATTTTTAATTTACAGTCTACCAAAACAGCGCCGAAAGATGATAACCCTAAAAACAGCGGCCTTTCGAAAAACATAACTCTAATTCTACTTGTCCGATTGACATAATAAAATAGGCTATAGAAAGATATCGAAATTGTCTACAATTAACTAGTAGATGAGATTTCCAAAATCCACCATTAAGATATCCGAATAAATCGTACAACAGAACAGCCTATTCTCTTCTACCACTGTTGAAGTTTTCACGTAGCCATACAAAATACAGGACTCAATTAACTAGTAGCTAGCACTTGCATGCAGATTCCATTAGATCAATTCCTAGCAGTGCACTAAAATTTAATCAAACACTAATCGCAACCCTCTTAATTAAATGCTAACATTAGTATTATAAAATTGATAACTCATCTACCGATTAAACCTACAGGCTTGCATGAAAAGAAGCATTCACGAGCCAACTAATTGCAGCCGGGAAAAGAAACACGCAAACCTCCAAGAAACGGCTACACCGGGCGGTACTCGCGACAAAGATGTGTCTTCGGCTCGGCCAGCGCGAGAGCGAAAGAAAAACAAAGAATGGCAGCGGCAATGTACAGCCAAGAAAAAATCAACAAATAGTAGAAGTCTCTACAGAATTTCGGCAGTTAGCCCCAAACTCAAGACTCCACGCCAAGCAGCCTTCCAATGCAAGACACAGATCACCGTGTCTTCGGCAGTCGGCACAGCAACCAACGCAGAGCAACGCAAAGACAAAGACGCAGAAAAAAACATAGAGAGAGCGCCACGCCAGCAGCACTACTGAAGAAAAGATCGGTCATGCGGCAAGTGGAAGAAAAAGAAAACTAGGGTTTTCTAAAATAATTCCACCACTATTTATACAGCTCACAAAAATTCCGAAAATTCTATTTTTTTCGTATACTAAATTCTTTAATTACGCACAAGCCCTAAACTCTTAACTAATTAAATTTAATTACACTATGACCCTTACGACGCTTGTATTAATATTAATATTATTTTTCAGAGTATTACACCTCTCATGTTAGCTCCCAGGATGAGCTGCTAACATAGACATATCCTTACAACATTATATCACAAGCATACACGATTGGAATACATTAATAAAAATTTACAGCGGAAACATTAAGTAAACCAGAAATGGAAACATAAATAATAAAATAAAATCTCCAAAGGAGGCGCCACAACCCAAGGGCAACTTGATCGATTAAAGCCAAGTTTCCGTAATCGCTTCAACTTGAAATATTTCTAGGCGTTGTTTACCGCAACAAGTGGATAATTCCACTTTGAGTACGTAGGTACTCAAAGAAGACTTACACAAACTATTTAAAATAAAGTGTTTGATAGAACCTATACAAAGGAATAGAATTTTATAGATGCATAAGGTTAACAACAGGAAGGTTATAATGGTTAAATTTTGCAGAAAGCAATACATCTTAACCTACACTTGCTAGGTTTTGGTAAAGCAATTTAATAAATCAATTTGGATTAAAACAGTAAATAAATAAAAGTATGATCATAATTAGTATCAAATCAAGTGGCTACAACCACTAACAATAAATTGCATGACTCACTATCATGCCGAAATTAATAATTCCCAAAACCCAAATTAGAGCAAATTCTATACAGTGACATCAATCCAAGCGTTGTCCGTGAATCGTGGACACGGCTATTCAATAGTTTTAATCCTGCAGGTGTACATCTTTACCCACACGACTTAGTTAGCCCGTAAGCCTCCTAATAATAGCACACCGCCTTTGGTATGCCGTACGGTAAACTAAGATTTGGTATTTTTCAACAAGTTGACACTATTGAGTTGGATGACCCATGTGAAACTGATCCCGATTAAACAACGACTGATAGCATATATTCAACCGAGGCTCACATGTTGTACAGGGAATGCCGACCTACCAATTAAATGCAAACTCGTGTTAGCCACACATATTACACCGCATCGGGGCCTCAAGGTACGTACATGCGATGTAACACATCTACGCCTTACCCTTCTAAGAACATCCGATATCGATATAAGCTCCACATGGCATACGACACGGCCCAAGACTTAAGCATCTATGCCATATGAAATCAATACACATGTCCTTACTCTCCGTATCCAACTCAATAATATTAACCCTTTACTTAACCAAACAATACCCATACACTCTGCGTGTGGAAGTACTGTTGGGGCTTGAATTGGGCCGTCGAGTTCGGTCCTTAATCAACCTGCATAAGACATCCACAGCTTCCCATTCTCGCACTAGGCACCATCACTAGCATCCACTTGTCCAGATTTGAATTAAGTTTAACAACAAGATTTAGATTCATTTCAGATTTAAATAAAATGAACAAAGAATCAACAAAAATAAAAATGTATTTGTTGTTCCCTGTGTTTGACAAGATAAGCACGCCAAACACTACCGCTCTATGGACTGCATGGCTAAGCAAAATTGAAATTAAGTATTATATCACCACAAACTACCTTAGGTTGAGTGTATGATCAATTCAAGGTAAGCCATAAATTCTGGTCATAGCTAACTAGGAACAGAGCATAAATAGTTTTTAGAAAATTGCATGCAACAGTATCACTGTATTTTGTAAATCTACAGTTCAAAAATTGGGATCAACATGGTGCAGAGAGGATGCTTGCCTTATGGAATGTCCACTTGTTCACTCTCGGAGGCGTTATTATTTCCGTCGGACAATTCGTAATCTAGAGAGAAAATACAAAAGCAAATAAATACCAACAAAATCGAGAAATCCAAAATGCTCAAAAATGCATGATAATTACACATTAATGAGGTTATGATTCAAGATGTACTTAGGTATAGATTGTAGCTTAATAAAAATTCAATTTCTTATGGACTGGTCAAAGTTAATTTAATTTCTGGTGGAATTATAATGACTGACAATACCTAGAGTTTAGGTGATGTTGTTTTCCTTAACAGGACACCTAGTACTCACAAACACTCTCTCCAGGCATTCTAGGTATACAACCACAATGATCCTACAGTCAAAATCAACCATCTAAGATGCTCTCTTCTTCTGGTAGACTTTGATGGTGATTGTGTGCACATCTATTATCTGCGATACAAGCGCTTGATTAATCTATTTCAATAATCTATAACACAACAGTCGTTGCATTAAATCAGTGAAAACTAATGGCGGTCAATTCATCCCTAAAGGCTTAGATTAATCTATATACACTACGCTTGATTTTATTTTCTAAGAGTCGATTTATCGATATTTAATCGCGCTTACTAAAACTTAGATCGATTGCAATATTGATATGGTATTAGTAATACTTACTAATTAACATCAATTTAAACAGCTAAAACTATCCATTACTATATATTGAAATTTAGTTACACTAATCCTTTAATTCCAATTTTTATTCATCACTTAATCTCTAATGTCCATTTTTAACCCTAATCACCTATCTCGCTTATCCGATTCTCTCTCGTAAACCTCCTCTCTCCTTATCTTATCTCTCTGCCGCACTCTCGTGGACGCTTCTTCTTCTATCTCTCGGCCTCTCTCTCTCTTTTGGCCGCCCGCCTCTCGCTCTCCTGCTCCCTTACGACGGCCGCTGGCTCTGCTCTCTCACAAGCCCGCCATCGCTGGGCCGCCGACGCCGCCTCCGCTCCTCTACGCTACTCCTCCTCGGCTGGCTTGGCGATTACGCCGCCGAAGTTCTCCCCTAGCGCCCCAGTGTCCGCCCGGATCTGGTTTTCCTCGGGGATTGGGTCCCTACCTCGTTCGGTCCGACGCTCACCACGGCGCGGCCTACTCCAAGATCTTCTTGGTGGGCCGGCTCGGCTCTTCTGAGACTCCGCTTTTCCCCGATCCAATTGATTTCAGATATGATGATTTTTAGCAAAACCGATTGATTTCGTGGATTAATGCTTATTGATTATTTATGAATGCATGTTCATGGAGGTCCATCCGAGGTGGTGAATGCTATCGATGGTGGAGGTGGGTGTTGGGTTCGGTTGCCACCGAGGTAAGACCTCTACCGATCTCCCTCTCTACCCTACCCCTACCGCTCTGTGATGATGATGAACCGAGAGCTATACCGATTGTTCTACCGATATCCGGGTTTGATTCTATTAAGATCCGTGATTTGTGAGAATGATTTGGATGAGTGCAATGCATACCGAGGCTGGTGATTGATGATGTGCAAGTGATATGCTTGCCGATGGGTACTGGGTTACCTCTTGATGATTTTAGGGTTTGGAAGAAGAGGGTGGCGGCTTTGCTTTTGGCCGTGCTCCCCTCTGGGGCCCTTCTTTGGTGCTCCTCCTCCTCCTGAGCTTCTGGCTCCTCGATGCTTCTTTCCTCCTCTTGCTCTGGTCAGCTGCTGCTGGCTTGCCTTGCCTTGGTTTGCGACATCGATTGATGATGGTGATGCCGGCTTGGCTTGGCTTGACACGATGATTTGCTCTGGCCTTGGCTTTGGTTGTCTGCTCTTGATTCCCTTGGTGGTGCATTGAATGATGTTGGGTTTGTGTGTGCTTGCTTGGCTGGTTTTGCCTTCGGTTCTTGCTTCGAGAAGAGATGGAAATGGGTGTCTACCGAGGGAATTGGTCTCTGGGAGGAATTGTGTTGCTTCACTGGTTTTGCGATGGGTTGGGAAATCTCGGAAGGGGTCATCTTGTCCCCGTGCTTTGTTTGCTCGCTCTTGCTTGCCTTGGTGGCTACCAGTGGTGCTTTGACCGGTGCTTGGCTTGGAGAAATGAATGAGTTGTCATTGCAAATTGCTAATGATGCTCATGCATTTGTGCTTATCCAGATGGCTCCTAAGATATTTTTGGCCGGGCATTTTGGTCTATTGGTTAGCAATTCATTATGCAATGGTTTTGTGACGATTGAGGCAATTCAAGATAATGTAGGTTTTGGATTTCCTAAATGCCGAATGATGAGAACCTACGGAAATAAGACGGTGCCGATTTACTTAGGTTAGTCTAGGTATCTTGGGTATCCGGTCCGACTAATGCTGGTTAGCCTAGGTGACTTGAAAAGTCAAGATGCCTGTTAACCTGTGTTGGTGTGGGTAGTCGCGATACTCAAGGTGCCGACTAATCTAGGTAGATCGAGGAACCGCGATGATTCCTATGGTATACTGACGGCAATTTATTTTATTCTAACTCTATTATACTGCTTTTGAACAACTAATGATCTTTTGATTGGTTGGCGAACTATGGAGCTGCAAATGGTGTTTCGGATTGGGTCGAAGAAGATGGTTTGGCTGGACAATGATGGACTGGCAAGATTTCAAGGAAGGCTTTAGGCGACATGCAATGCAAGTTTTATTTTAACATTTTGTAAATTACTCAAAGTTGTAAAACATAATCTGATCTGATGTAAATAAATTCTTGTGTTACTTGTATTGAGAAGATTGTTATTTATGATAAACATTGTAAGGTTCTTAATTAAATTATTTCCCAGAGAATTTCTTAAGTATTAATTGTTGTCTCTCTTTGGAGTTGTGATTGGAGTTACCTATTAGATTTGATTAGGATATTTACAAATGCAAAATTTATGCAAATGCTTCAGAAATAACAAATATAATATAAAATGCATATAATTACTGTTTATTAAAATTGGGGCTGTTACACATAGTCTTTGATCAACTCCAACCATCAACAGCTCATGTGCGTGTGAACGTTCGGACCGCCCGAACGCTTCGATCCACGTGAACCGTTGGATCCAAAACCAACGGTGAACGTAGGAGCCACGTGCGCGTGCGTTGCTCCGTGCACTTGGACTATTGGATCCAAGATCAATGATCCAAGTCGTCCACGTCGTTTTAATCTCAGATTTTCTCGAGAGGATTATTTGTCAACTGAAAAATGTAATTAACTTGTAAAATGCATAACTATTCTATTTTAACTCCTTTTCAGTTGATTCAAAAAAATTTAGTTGTGTTTTTAACTAAACTTTAATCTAAAAATGATTCTAACCACATTTTAGCTCCAGAAATTTTTGCGAAGATTTTAGTGCAATGAATAGTAGCATTTGTAATTTATAAGGCTAAGCAGATTTGTTTTGCTCATATCTTTTGCATTAAGAGTCCAATTCAATTGGTTCTTGTTGCTAAATTCATTATAAATCATGCTATTACTACTGTAAAATTTTCAAAGCATTCGGAGAAAGTTTGATGTTGAGTCTTTGGGTGTTCTTCGTTCTTATCGGTTCTTTTTCGCTTTCTCGTTAGGGTCCGAAGAGCACATTGATAACCTAAGTGATCCTCCGCAGCATCTTGAACAGCAGCAACCAGGCAAGCAGTTTGATCATGTTAATCCCAATATTTTTCAAGTCTAATATATTGATTTCAACTTGTATGTATGCATTGCTATTTTGTTGTTAAATTATGGTTAGTATCCTGTAGTTGCATAATCTGTAGGAATTGATTATCCTCTACTACCATGAGCCTAGGTTATTTGCTGTGATTTGATGGATGAGCTCTTGTCACTTAGTAGATTGCGATTTGAAATTGCTTAGAAATGCTTAGTTTCGGTAGTAATGGGCGATCATTGATTTAGTCGATGATCTTGATCACATATCTATTTATTATTCCATTATGTCCAGCACTAGTGCTTTGTTACTTTGTAAAGTCAAAAACTAAAAATAAAATTGTTTTAGACTTGGGCACAATGGTATGTTGGTGTGATCTGTTGGTGTGAATGGAATGGTGCCTAAGTCATCAAGGACCGAGTTACTTGTGTCACTAAGCCAAGCGCTTTTGTGTGCTAACCACACGAGAGGGATATGGGACCTCTCTAGACTTAGTACTTTGGCGTGTGTTAGCTCCGAGTCGCAGGAGGTGGGTTGTGTGTGTTGTGTGAAACAGAAATTGTGTTGTTGTATTGGGTGTGCGGTGGTGGAGATTCCGGGTAGGTTCTCCACCTCGAGGGGCATCGTAGTTGTCCAAGGCTTTACCCGCAATGGGTAGTTGACCGAGGCTTTACGATGACTCCGACACAACGTATGGGTTTCTATCCATACGGGCGACTCACAGTTAATACATAATATTGAAAATGTCTCGAATGACTTAGCTGTGCCGGCATACCAAAGGAAGTATGCTAATCATGTGGTAAAAAGGCGGTCTGACGTGTGGGTACATTGGTACACCCCTGCAGGGATAAAACTATTCGAATAGCCTCGTCCTAGGTTATGAACATGCTTGGTAAGGTCGTGCAAGAACTATACTACAACCTTTTAAATTAAAATTTGACATGGTTGGCATGAATGGGTAATTCATGCTATTGTTGTGGTGACTATGGGTTTAGTCACTTCCAGGATGTTGTTGTCATCTATTTATTGTTATATTGTTGTCAGCTGTTATTTGAACATTAAAAACAGATTTGTCAACTTGCTTTTAAATGTACTACATTATTGCAAATAAAGATTGCTTTGTGCCGAAAATGAAACATACAGCCTCCACTTAAATAAGCTTGCATGTAGCATATGTATAGGTCTCATTATTCTACACGTAAGTCTTATGGAGTACAATTTTTGTACTCATTTGCTTTGCTTAACTATTTGTTACAGAGGAGGAAGGTGAGCCCCAAGGGCCTCACTTTTGTGAAATGTGCTGCGGGTTCGACGACTAGCTTGGCGGTCCGGTCGGTTGCCTTCTGGGTTAAAGGCACACTGATTGGCTCTTTTGTTCATGGCCATCTTATGGCACTTTTGCTTCCGCTGTTTATTTTTGGTATTTGTATGTATTTGGCCGGTTGGCCTCTCTTTTGTAATAACTATCCTTTATTTAGCTTAACTTCTGGTTTATTGATGTGCTTCGGTTCTATGTGAATGAATGGAATTGATGCATGACTTATTGTAAAGAGGTGTGTATACTGCATTTCTGGGAAGTATACATGTCTCGAGTCTCGGTTTATTTGATTTGTGATGCTAGGACCGAATGGATGGTTAAGCATTACAAGACTGATAAACCGGGGTCTCACAAGAGTATTTATGTGTTTTCGTTGTGTTTATTGTATGAGTTTCAATGCTTTATTGTTGCATATTGCATTGTTGAGCTAATGTGGGTCAAATTGTGAAGAACTTGTTCCCGGAGATGATTTCTTTGTCTATTGCTGTGTAGGTGGCTTGCAGGTCAACGACGTCAACGGCGAGGAGAATCGGTACTAAGCTTGGAGAGCTGGGGTCCAGAACGATCATGGATGCCAGGTGAGGTCGTGTGACTCAAGGAGGGTGCAGAATGGACAAGATGGATCGAACGGGCAGTTCGTTGCCGCTGGTTGGATCAAGCGTCGCGGGGGTCGGTGCAAGTGCCTTGGAGGTTCCGATGGAATTCAGACAAGAGAGACTTGCCGACATGATGAGAGACGCTGATCAACCTACACGTGGTGAAGCAGGCGATTGCTTCAACAGATTTGTGTGTGTGTGGGTCCCATTTGTATTGGGCCTTAATGGGAGCCCATTAGAGAAACTCTAGCCTCTCCTATAAATAGAAGGGGGAGATGGAAAAAAACCCCTAAGCACCCAAGCACTTAAGCTCTCATTTGCAAAATCCCTTGTTAGGGTTAGGGTTTGGAGAGGAGAGGAGAGGAGAGAAAAATTTGTGTGTGCTCTTGGATTGAGCTCTTGTCCTCCTTGAGGGAGTGGCTTTGTAAGCAACATCTTGAATCAATCAATCTATTGATGTTTGCTCAAGGGTGAAGTCTCATTTGCCTTCTTCTCTCTTTTGTTGATTTTGGTGCTTCCTTGATCCGGGTGTTTATGCTTGGTCTCTTGACCGATTTTACCTTGCTATGATGTGTGGGAATACTCCTAGAATCATCTATATCATCACTCCCCCACAAGCAAGTTTTGGATCAAGATTTTTATATTTTTAGGTTTTGGAACACTTCTTTGGTAAAACCTTAAGAGATCGATTCTTTGAAGTGGATCTGGACAATCGTCGCTAGAAATAGGTCTTAGATATCCTTAGGGAGGTGTGCTCTAAATTTGGTCAAGTTTCATTGGTTGAATCAAAAGTTGGACCAATTTTCGTTTTGGATTTGGGCATTGTGCATTGCCTCTGGACTAAATCGGTCTGACCGATTTCTCAGCGCCGGTCCGACCGCCCAACAATCAGACCACCATTTGAGCGTTGGTCCGACCGCTAGGCAGTCAGACCACCAGCACTACACCGGTCTGACCGGTCCAGTGAGATCAATTCTCCTTTATTGTGTTTTGTGGTTAAGGGGGGTAATCGAATTCAGCACAAGGCTTCCTGTGTGCATTTACTGATCTTCTTAGCTTTCATAGCTAAAGGAGAAAAGTGTGTGTTGAATTTGATTAAGGCGAAAAATCGAGAAAGCGCCTATTCACCCCCCCCCCCTCTAGTCGCCTTTACGGTTCTACAGTATGATCGGATTTGCAATCTTGAGACTGTGAACGAGATTTAGAACACCCTCGAAACCTACCATTAGGGTTCGTCCCAAATCAAGAAAGTACGCCAGACAGTCTATAAGTGTGAATATAACAAATTCGAGATGCGTCCTGGAGAGAGCATCGATGACATTTTCAGTCGCTTTAATAAAGTGATTAATCAGATGAAAGCTGTTGGTATTGAATATTCTCAGTCTGAAAATGCCACCCACCTCTTCCCTGTAATCAACACCAAGGAGTGGGAGAGAAAGGCTACCGCCATTGAGGAGAACATCAACCTCTCTGATCTGACTTTGGAGCTGCTCTATAGCAAGCTCAAGACTCATGAGATCAAGAGGATTGATCATCCCAAGAAGAAAAACTTGGCTTTGGTAGCATATCCGCTCAAGAGAGCTTCTGATGGATCTACTGAGTCTTCTTCTGGATTTTCGCTTGCTAGTTTATCTACAATCCATGAAGAGGAGTTTGAGAGTCTCCCTAAGGCTGAGTTGGCCCTCATAGTCAAAAAGGTCACACGAGCCTATAACAATATGAGAAGCAGAAAGAGAGGAGGTCCCGTGACTTACTATGAGTGTGGTGAGCTTAATCATATCCGGGCAAATTGCCCCAAGCTAAAAGGAAAGAGCAACCATAAGGAGGGAAAGCCAGCTTGGAAGAAGTCTCAATGGAACAAATCAAGGTATGATGCTGCCAAGCTGACGAAGGTCGCTCACTGGGTTCTTACCGCTTTTGGGGATCAATCCTTAAGCGATGAGGAGCGAGGAGGACAAGGAGGAGGAGATCCCTCAAGACAAGAAGAAGGGGAAGGCCAAGGACAAGGAGGAGGAGATCCCTCAAGACAAGAAGAAGGGGAAGGCCAAGGACCTCACCGGCCTGTGCTTCATGGCCGACTCCGCTAACGACGACAACGATGAGGTACCTCCCTCCTATGATTTCCTTTCTGATAGATGTGAAACTGTCTTTGAGCAACTCATGAGTCAGGATAAGGCTTTAGAGTATATCATGGCTAGGAACAAGGACTTAGAGTCACAAGTAGATAATTTGACTTTACAACTTACAAATGCTAAGACTCTTGAATCTGATGAATGTTCATCCTGCCATGCTCTGCACTCAGAATTTGCTAAACTACAATCTACTCATTATATTGCTTTGCAACAACTTGAAAATGCTAGGACTGAGCTAGTTGAGGTTAAATCTACTCCATGTGAAAAATGCTTAGACTCTAGCAAGTTGGTTGCTTCTGGAGTGGCTAATTCTAGCCTTTGTACTTTCTGCTTAGAACGCGAACATGAAGTCAAAGATATCTTACAAGCAGTTACAGTTAAATATGCCAAGCTTAATGACAGTATTGAGTCTGCTACATGTGCTTCATGTCCAGCTCTTAAACTTGAAGCTGCTTTTATATAAGGAGAAATATGCTAGAGCCATTAAGGGTAAAACTTGTGAATCATGTGTTAATCTTGAAGAAGAAAATGCTTATCTTAAGGATACCTGAGAAAATTTTTCAAAAGGTAAGAAACAATTAAACATGATTCTGGACAAGTCTAAAACTCCTTATAAGAAGCAAGGATTAGGATACAACTCTGTTCAAAATAATTCTAAGCCAAAAGTTACCCAAGTCTTGGAAAATGGGTTAGTTGAATTCAAAACCCAACCTGCAAAAACTATTTTTAAATCTGCGGGTTTTTCCCAACCATCTGTTAAGTCAAAGGGTGCTTCTCCCAGTGGTATCAAGTACCATTGCACCTATTGCAAGAAGGATGGGCATTTGGTTGAGTTCTGTTGGCGTAGGTTGAAAAATAATAAGAAAAATTTTGCTAGAATTTCATCCAATCAACCTAGAGATTTTATGAGATATGGTAACATAGAAAATAAGAAACCTGGTTTAGGATTTGTGTCACATGCTCATCATCATGCTCTTAGACAGGATAACTCTCATGTCAGTTTAACCATTGCTCATAACAAAACTTCAAACAGAATTGATGATAGCACTTCTGCTTTTCATACTACTCGCAGACGTATGTCTCAGTACTGGGTTCCTAAGTCTTGTTTAACTAACCCCAGTATTGAGACACATCGTTCTTCTGTGCCTTGATTTTCAGGATTACCGCGAAAAGAGGAAGGACATGTGGTTTGTCGACTTCGGCTGTTCACGTCACATGACCGGAGACTCAAGATGGTTCACCTCCTTCAGCGGTCGTTGGGTGATGACTTAATCACCTTTGGAGATGATAGACAAGGGCGGATTGAAGGAACTGGATCGATCAGGGTGAACGACAACTTCATCCTCAAGGACATCGCCCTTGTGGACAACCTAAGGTTTGACTTGCTTTCTGTCTCTCAACTTCTTGATGATGGCTATGAGACTAGATTTAAGAAAAATACTTGTCGGGTGATTGATTCAACTGGTGAGCTTGTCTTTGGGATTACTAGAGTTGCTAGGATCTTTGGAGCTGATTTTTCTGAATCTCTTGTTGTTTCTCTCAAATGCTTGATTTCATCTTCTTCTTCTGAGTTCTGGCTTTGGCACCATCGTTTGGCGCACATTGGTTTTGATCATCTTACGCGAGTTAGGAACCTTAAGCTCATGAGAGGTTTGCCCAAACTCAAAACGTCAAGGATGTTGTATGTGCGCCCTGTAGGCATGGCAAGCAAGTTGCCGCCTCACACCCTTCAGTGACTATGGTCATGACTGACGGACCGGGACAGTTGCTTCATATGGATACTGTTGGTCCTGCTAGGGTTCGGTCAGTTGGTGGAAAATGGTACATTCTTGTCATAGTCGATGATTTTTCTAGATATACTTGGGTGTTCTTTCGTGCTTCGAAGGATGAAGCTTTTGATCATTATCATGATCTTGTTCTTCATTTGGCTTCTGAACTTCCGGGTGCCTCGAGAGCGATCCGTAGTGACAATGCCACGGAGTTCAAAATGCCCCTTTTGCTCCCTTTTGTGCTGAGCGTGAAATTGAGCATCAGTTCTCTTCTCCACATGTCCCTCAACAAAATAGCGTTGTGGAAAGGAAGAACAGGACCCTAGTCGAGATGGCTAGGACGATGCTAGATGAGTATAGCACATCGAGGAGGTTTTGGGCCAAAGCTATTGCTACTGCTTGCCATATTACAAATTGTGTCTTTTTGAGACCGTCTTTGGGCAAGACTCCTAATGAGCTTCGATTTTGTAGAAAACCCTCTGTCTCGCACTTTCGAGTCTTTGGATCTAAGTATTTTATTCTCAAGACAGGAAACCTAGATAAATTTGAGTCAAGAACTTTTGATGGTTTATTTCTGGGTTATCCTGCGCATTCGAGGGGTTTTCGGGTTTTTAATGTTGAAACTAACCTTGTTCATGAGATATGCAATGTCACTTTTGATGAGACTAGCCCTGGAGCTAGATCAGATATTTCAGGTGATACACAGGTGACAGATAGCATATTTATAGTGGAAGATGATGATGGACGCGATGATGTTCTTCCACCTGCTGCTGTTGACGCTCCTATTCCAGCACAAGAACCTGTTGTGACTACTTCGCCTTCAGTTGAGGCTCCTGCTGCATCTTCATCATCAGCAGTACCTGTGGAGGTCGAAGAGATACTTTCCTCTCCGGCTGCACTACTTCACATTCAAAGGCAGCACCCTCCGGATCAGATGATAGGTAATCTCCATGAGTGAGTCACTCGCTCCAGGTACCATAATTCAAATCTCTACTCTCATTCTGCTTTTATTGCTTCTTATGAACCCCGCGATATATCACATGCTTTATCTGATTCTAACAGGGTCGATGTCATCCATGAGGAGTTAGAGAATTTTGAGAGGAACAAAGTTTGGAACCTAGTAGAACCTTCTAGTAGCCATAATGTTATAGGAACCCGCTGGGTTTTCAAAAACAAACAAAATAAGGATGGTTATGTGATTAGAAACAAGGCTAGGTTGGTAGCTCGGGGTTTTAGCCAGGTTGAGGGGTTAGATTTTGATGAGACTTTTACTCCTGTTGCTAGACTAGAAGACATTCGCATTCTACTTGCATTTGCCGCATCTAAGGTCTTTAGATTGTATCAGATGGATGTTAAGAGTGCCTTTTTGAATGGTTACATAGAGGAGGAAGTGTACGTTAGGCAACCCTCAGGCTTTGAGAATCCCAAGAACCCACATCATATGTTCAAGCTATCCAAAGCCTTGTATGGTCTTAAGCAAGCCTCTAGAGCCTGGTATGATAGACTTAAGACCTTCTTGCTTAAGAATGATTTTGAGATGGGTAAGGTAGACAAGACCTTGTTCATTCTTAGGCATGGTAATGACTTTCTGCTTGCTCAGATTTACGTTGATGATATTATCTTTGGTGACTCTTCTCATGCTCTTGTTTCCAGCTTTTCTGAGACTATGTCCAAAGAATTTGAGATGGGTATGATGGGAGAGCTCAATTACTTCTTGGGGCTTCAAATCAAGCAATGCAAGGAAGGGATCTTCATCCATCAAACGAAGCAATTGTAGATACATTTTTTCTTGACTATCTATGGTCAGTAATTTGTTCCTAATTGCATTATATTCTAGATCTAGCTTGGTAAAGGGAGAATTAAAGATGGTTTAGATCTAGCTTGATGGTCTAGATCCATTTGAGGTCTATATATATATATATATATATATATATAGGGAACATATCTAATGCTAATGGGTAATTGAGTGCTAAGGTGCTAATGTCTATATATATATATATATATATATATATATATATAATACTAATTAATTAATTCAATATATAACACTAAATTGTTATATGCGTAGCGTAGGACCGAAATTGGATGTACGCTAAGAACCGTGTGAGTGAAGAGTACATTAATGGTGTGTATACTTTTACAAGAGCTATTGAGGAGGATATGTTGAATAAGGAAGTGAAATATATGTACTATCCATGCATTGACTGTGAGAATCTGAAGATGCTTAAGAACCGAGTGCAAATCAAAGAACACTTTATTCGAAGGGGTTTCAAAAAGGGATATACACGTTGGACCAGTCACGGTGAAGAGCAGATTATACAGGAAGATAGTAATAATAACATCGTCGACGAGGTCAATGATATGCCACCGGATGATGTCGATTGTGGTTTCGATTCTGGATAGGTTGCACGATGATAACTGGATTAAATGCTTCATGATGCGTAAGGGACTATAGTGAGGAGAAAGAGTTTGTAAATTCGAGGGCTTTATGGAGGACTCGGGAAATCTTTGTTCCTGTGTCGCAAGTCGGACCACACAAGGTTGTTATCTATGCTTGAACTGTTGAAATTGAAGGCAAGCAAAGGTTGGTCCGAGAAGAGTTTCACGGCGCTGTTAGGTCTCTTAGCAGACATGCTGTGATGTATTTCTCTTCGTCATTTTTTGATATCATAGTCTGTCTCAATCGTCGTTCTCTTTCTACTTACTGTGTTTTTCTTTTCTCCTCCCTAATTGCCTTGAAGACTAAGGGTGTGTTTGGTTGGTGGTATGAGGTTGAATGAGATAGGATAGTACAGGTAGGATGAGATCGTCCTGAATAAGATGATACAAGTATGGTCTTTGGTTGGTGGGATATGATGATACATGATTTTGTTTGGTTGGTGGAATAGAATGGTTCTGGATGGTTCAAGATGGTGTTTGGTTGGTGGAATATGATGATTCGTATGATATTTTTTGCACTAAAATATGCTAAGAGTGGTCTTATTTTGTTAATTAAATGACAAGGAACACAACGGTTCAATCGGATACTCGGTTTAGGAAATATGATCATTTAAAGCTCGAAAATCAAGCCGCCACGTCACCAAGCGCCTCGGAATTCGAGTGAACGGTGTGGTTCGGGATTTTTTTCCCGAATAGGATGATACAGCATAAACATAGAATATTCTTTTTTTCTTGAACCATCTCATCCCGAATGGTTTGGTTCTATTCAACCAACCAAACACCTGAACGAACTCATTTCCCGTACCAAATGGTTCAGAACCACTCCATTCAACGAACCAAACACACCCTAAGAAGCAGACTGCATTTTCCCGTTCGAGTACAGAGGCTGAGTTGAGAGCTATAGCAAAGAAGGATGCAGAGAGGTTACTTGGTTGAGGTGGCTACTTGCAGATTTTGGAGTGCCTATGTTGAAACCTACGACTCTTTTGTTTGACAGTACAGGTTCTATCAGTATTACCCAGGACACATTGAAGCATGAGCTCACCGAGCACATTGGTGTGGATGCTTCATACACTCGCTCACAGGTGCAAGAGGGAGTACTTGCTTTACAGTTTATACCATCAGAGTTACAGGTTGCTGACTTCTTCATAAAGCCACAGACTAGAACACAACATTTGTATTTTCTCTCCAAATTCAGTGTGTGTGATCCACCATGAGCTTGAGGGGAGTGTTAGAATAGGACTCTATTTGTTTCCTTATCTGTATATGGCAACCTCTTTGTACTCGTTATATATATTACACATTAGACCCTCTTGAATATACAATATAATATTCATAACAACTCAAACCTCTATCGATATTGGAAACAAAATTATGAACTTATTACTGCCTTTCTCTTGTGAGCTTCTAACCAAAACGCCGCAAAGCTACAACAACACTGGGGCATACTCAAACATTGTCAATTTATTTCTTAACAGATTCCACCATATCTACTCTCAAGTGATCAACTCAACCTATCAAAACAACTTATTTATTTCTAATAATTTGCAGCATCACCGAGGGAGCTACAGGTTGGACGAGCGATCGGCATATTCCTGGACCATCGCCCCAAAGAGGGATGATTGTTCGATCAACCTCGATGGTGCATCAAATTCCTTCACTAGACCTGAACAGAAATAGATTTTAGAAATGTCATTTTGGAACAAGAAATGAAAAGACTTAAAGAACCAACTGAAAAGCAGGATTTCACTTCTCTAAACCAGACCTAGCAACAGATATACAAATGCTCACCTTAATCTAATAATAGGAAAAGACAAATATCAACAATGAAGAGCACTTAAAACCAAAATGTGTATTTTCTATCAATAAGTAGCAAGATTAAAGAGACCAACCTGCGTCCAGCACCAAAACTCTATCACAGTCCATGACTGTTGGTATTCTGTGTGCAATGCTAATTATTGTACATGACGAAAATTCTTGTCGGGTGATCTTCTGAATCGTGGCGTCGGTTTGAGAATCAACTGAAGCAGTTGCCTCATCCATAAATAATATTTGAGTCTGCTTCAATATGACACGACCAAGACAAAGAAGCTGTCTTTGGCCTACGCTCCAATTCTCCCCACTATCAGCCACTGTGAAGAACCAAAGTAAATGAAATGAGTGTGTATATTAGCATTCTAACGGAAAAGAAGAAAATTCTATGACATCAGTTATGCTATACACTTCTTTGTTTACGCAGATATCATTTAGAAAATGTTCTCGACAAGAACAGAAAAAAAAACTTTACTTAGCAAATAATAATAAGCAAATAGTTTTATTTGGTCAGTATAGATTTATTTTGTACAATGGCCAATCAATTTAAGCTCTTTTGCAAATTGATAGTTGTGTATTTAGGTCATAGCATTTGGGTTCAGCTATTAGGCTGTGGATTTATTTAAACTTTTCTATGTTCATTTAGCACCTATCATAGTAAAGTATCTCCAAACTGAATAATTTGTTTAGACATGGAATAGAATTATTATTTTTTCTGAATAATTTGTTTAGACATGGAATAGAATTATTATTTTTTCTTGTATATGGTATGGTACCTGTCATTTGATGAGGATTGAGCACCATAGGAACAATTTGTGATATCTACAGCCTACAGGTCTGTTAGTTATGGAAGTGAGTAGCTGTACTATTTAATCCATTTAATGTTTTGAAAAAGGTACGGGCAGTTCAGATTTGTAAATGATTTTAGTCAGCAACTAGCCAAGACTTCATCAGACATAGAATTTCTTGAATAATATTTAAGTAATTAAGCCTGAGTGACAGATGCAACTTAAGATAACAAAAATACAACGGAAGCATATAAATAGCAAACCTAGAGCATCAAGTTTTTCAGGTTTTGAAGCTACTACATCTTTCAGCTGGCAACGCTCCAGAGCCTGCAAAGATGTGAATTAATTCCCACGGCTAATTAGCGCTGTGCATCCTGAAGGAAGGAGGCTGAAAGAAACATGTTCTCCCACCATACCTGCCATATTTCAGCATCTGAATGCTGCCCAATTGGATCAATGTTGCTTCGAATTGTTCCTTCAAAGAGAACTGGTTCCTGAGGAATTATGCCAAATCGGGACCTAAGATCATGCAGACCCAATGTGCATATGTCTATTCCATCAATGATCATTTTCCCCTCCGCAGGCTCTACAAGCCTGAACAATGCTTGGATCAAAGTTGACTTGCCACTGCCTGTCCTTCCTACAACTCCTATCTTTTCACCACTACTAATGCTTACAGTAATGCCTTTCAGAATTAGAGGTGTATTTGGTCGATACCTAACCTGAAAGGATAATAAATTATGTGTTCAATTATTGTAGATAATCCCTAATTACAAAGAGAATGTTTGAATGCATTCTCCACTTTATTGGGTGCAAGATAGACAGGTAGTTGCATCAAATTTATGTGGAACAGAAGTTGCCGTATAAATAAATAGTACAAGATCGTGCATATCTAAGTACTTTAATCTTCTAACCTTTAGACCGTTGATGTCAATATCTCCATGAGTGGGCCAATTCGGAAAAGGAAGATGGTCATCTATTTTCCACGCTGCCTCAGAAGGAAGAGTGCTGAACTGATTTACCCTCTCCACAGCAACCATATCATTTTCTAACATACAGCTAATGGATATTGCAAAGTACACCAGAGAATTGAGGGAAAGGCCATACGAAAGAGACATGCCCACAAATTCTGCAACAACATAGCAAACATCAGTTCCTCAAGCCTATGAAAAGCTCATGATCATAAATCTATGAAGACTACTTTACTAGGTATATCAGTTAAAACAATAGCATCGGTCGATCAATAATGCAAAGATTAAATGAGACAAAACAGCCATGTATATATCTTCAACCTATTTGCTAACATCCAAACAAACTAAAAAAAGCAGAGAAGAACTTAACCATACATTTTAAATTCAAGATGCAGTACAGTATTATTAGATTATTGGTTTTTGATTAATGAAGCTGTTAGGGACAAGCTACTCAACTTGATGAAGCAGAAATTGGTACCTTTATCCTGAGATGATATGGCTGCTTTTTATGCTAAGAAAAAGATCAAATCTATTATATATTCAATTGGTACCTTTCTTGATAAAATTGCTAGGCAGGCTGATCATGAGAAAAGCAGTTATCGACAATACGAGTGTTCCAATCAGCTCGAGTCGGAACCCAAGCCATTCGTTTGCTGCATAGTTGTGGAAGTACATGCAAACTTGAATTAATTCTGTCTAAATTCTCCTGGAAAAATTCCTTCTCCTTCTTGAAACATCTTATGCTTGTAGCACCTAGAACAGTCTCCGAAAAGTGATCAATAACCGGTGCCTTTGTTACTCCTTCAAGTCGAGTTAGCTCCCTGGAAGATGCAAGATAACGATTCTGCAGAAATCAGAAGGACATTAAAAGTTAGTATTCTGTTTCTCTGAGCCAGGAATTTTTTAACCGGTATAAAAATTTTAGCTCGGGGGGATTTCGGCCGAATTTGTTAAAAAAGAATTGAATTTTTTGGATCTTAAATAATAATAAAACGAATTCAAGCAAATTCGATATTTTTCTTGGGACAAAATTCATCAAAACTGATTTGTTTTTGGAGCCTGTTTGTATTCCTACCAGCCTCCACTGATAAATCCGGTATGACCGATTTTCAACTAAAAAATCCCTGCTCTGAGCACAACTAGCTAATGTGTCTTGAGGTGAATTTTATAGGAGCATACCCTGTACCAAATGTTCAATAGTAGAAGTGGAATTACAGCTATAACTGATGGCCAGGCGACCTGACAAGTAACAATTATGGTGCTTAATACTGAAATGTACATTGAAATTGTCAGACCAACAAAAAAGGCCAGCACGACATCAATGGTTGTTTGGTCAGATGATGCCTGAAAAAGACAAGGGGGGACATCATATCAGTAGAAGATAAAAGAATTGTAGTAATACTCTTTCCAGACCTCACAAAAGAAAAACTGAAACGTATTCTTTCCTTTCATAGGTCAGAGTAAAAAAGCAGTGCACAGTTTACATGGGCAGACTATTTTTTGACTGCTAACAGGGGAGTAGCATTATTTACACCCATTTAAGTTAATAGAAGGAGGGGGAATAGAAAAAATAAGGTTTTCTGAAGAATGTATAATCAATTCAGAAGTTATCTGTCATAAAGTTGGCAGCAAATGCACAAGTTAATGTTATCACCAAATAAACCATAAGAAGAGATTTACCCGACTAAGAATCCTTCCTGAAGGAGTGGTGTCAAAAAATGACATTGGGGCATGCAAAATGCTGTCGAACATCTTCTTGAAAAAGATCTGAGCTGTTTGAAGTCCCAAGACTGTCTCAAGAAGAGTCTTGATTACTTGAAGGACAATTGAAACAGCAGCTATGGCAACATACACTCCAATAAACAAGGACGGATTAAATGGAATGCTGCCCGATGTTTCATATGACAGCCAATAGTCACCGGCCATATCAGAACCTTGCCACACCAATGAGAAAGCAAGCATGCCCACAACCCCCCACCAACCCCAAGCCTCTGTCATGTATAGCTTGTACACACGCCAACTTACTTGACCACTCTCTCTTTCCTCTTCTTGTATAATCTTAGAAGTAGCTGCTTCCATATCTGGCGCAATGACTACCTTCTCACCCTTTCCAATGGATCTAGAGCGAAGAGAAGGGATTCTGACTACTGTAGCAGGCTGAGAATGTTCAGTTTTCTACTTGTCGACTTTGTTCCACCAGTTCCATTGAACTATCATGAGCAGCAACAAGAGCTGCAAAATCTGAGCCTGCTTCTAGTAACTCATCATACTTTCCTGACTGTGCAATCATACCATCTCTCATGACCTGCATATTCCACATGGCAAGAAATATTTTTATTAAATATTAAGTCAAGTACACAACAGACAAGTTCTAGCATTGAGCATTGTGCCCTTCTGCAAGAAGAGATGACCAAAAAAGTAACTACCTTATATAGTTACATATAAATCTCTTTTCAAAGGAATAATTGATAACGTACTACTTGACAAACATGCAAACAACATAAAAGAAAGTGATAATTCTTCAGTGATCAATTCTATCTTTACACGTACAGTTTCAAGTATATATATGAAAAGAACATGACTATGTTATGGTTCAAGTTGTAACATCTAACTTACGAATATGTTGTCCACATTATGCAAGAAATCCACTTGGTGAGTTACAAGTAAGATGGTCTTTCCCTTGAGCATGCCCCTTAAACATTCCTGCAGAAGAAAGCTCATTGTTGTGATACCATGCAAAATACGGCGGCATAATAATAAATATGATTATATGAAGATAAATCTGCTGAAAAACGTATGATTGCTTGGACTAACTATCGTGTCTGGAGAATTTCTCCCTTTGGTCCTTTTTTCCCCTGTTTTTCATGAGCTAAAACGTACTTAATTGTGACACTAGGCTTATCCCTTGGATATAATCATTTCTACAACATTTCAACATGGGTTGAGTTTGTGTAGAATTTCAGAAATAATTGTGTGTCCCTTAAGACTCTCACACCCTTTATTTATAGTGCTAAAGATTACAATCCAACTCGCATACGACTTGGACTATTATCTAAACTCTAATATCTCCAACATTCCCCCTCAAGATGGCTATGAGATTGCAATAACATTACTAAAATCTACCAAAACCTATCATCCATCGACTCCATAGCCAATACCATTACAAGGACCAAAAGTTGTTCACCACCAATACTACCAGGACATTACCAAATCCATCTATACCATCTACCAGCTAGTCCGACCTCATCCTCCTCTTTCTCTACCCTCGTGCCCCACCACCCCGGCCTCCACCACCTCTACCTCATCACATACCATTACGCCTAACTCTAGCCACAATCCTCTTCCTGACCTCTCCAAAGAATACTATCTCCGCACCCACACCAACAATACCACCGCACGACACCAATGCCATCACTGCCGCCCAACATAACCTCCACTAGAGCTACCACCAGCTCTTGCTTCGTCATCACACTGTCGAGCTCATCACCGCCATTGAACTCACCACCACCATCTCGAGCTCATCACCGCCATCGAACCCACCACCACCATCCAACACTTACCACCGCAAACACATCTCCTACTAGTATCAACACCAACTCCAACGAGCACCTTCGCTACCAATACCAACGTCAACACCACCTTCGAGACTGCCACCAATTCCATCATTAGCACAACCACCAAAGCCACCGCCTGAACAAACTTCTCCCCCTATCTTCCATGCCTTCTACCGTACCCTTCGATATTATCACCACCTAAGCTTCCTCCACCACCATGGCAATCAGCAACTAACAGCAGCCTGCAGACCAACAATTGCACAACACACCCGCATACGCCTCCGTTTTTCCTCCTCGCCTTTTCTAGATCCCAACAATTTTCTTTTCCTTCTTCTCTTTCTTTTCTTTTCTTTCCTTTCCTTTTTCTCCCCCTTCTTTCCTTTTTCTTTCTTTTCTTTTCCCCTTTTCTTCCTTCTTCCACCTACACACTTCTTTTCATCCTTCTTCCTCCCGTGCGCCTGCTTCACCTCCTCACCAACTCCGCCTGCTCCTCGCCAACTCCACCTCCCCCCCCAACCGCCGGATCCGGATCTCCTCCCTCCTCCGAGCACTGGCCCTCGAGTCTTTCTCCCTTCCTTTCCCCGCCGGCCTCGCACCACTCCCTGTCGCAACGCCAGCCACCGAGCCTTTCTTCTTTCCTTTCCCCGTCGGCCTCGCACCACGCCCTGACACGCCGCCTCCTTGCCCACCACTGTTGACCCGGATTCACCCGGATCCCTTAACCTCCTCTCCATTGGCACGTCGACTCTCCTCCCTCACTGCCACACCGACCCTCCTCCCTCCCCGTCGCCGACCCCTAGCTCCCTCCTCCCTAACCGTCGCCGACCCCCAGCTCCCTCCTCCCTCACCGCCGCACCACCGCCAAATCTCCTCCCTCCGCCCCAGCTACCACCGTAGCTACAGCCTCTGCCGCCAGATCCACTTCTCCTCTTCCCCCGATTCTCCTCCTTCCCCGATTCCTCTTTCTTTCCTCTCCCGCCGCACCGAAGCACCAAGATCCTCCCCCTGATTCCTCTTTCTACTGTACACCCAGATTCTCTTCTTCTCCTCTTCCACCGCCAGCACAAGTAACGGCCCGAGCGGCTGCAACCCCAAACGACGGTCGTGGCCTGCCGCCTGCGCACAACTCGACCAGTCGCGGTTTGCTCCCTTGCAACGCGGTCGCGGAGAACCACGTGCGATGAGACGACGGCGATCGGCGGATCATCCGAGGAGCGGTGGTGCCAAAGGTTCTAAGGTAAGGGTTTGCTCGGGTTAGGGTTTGGGATGGATTGGCTCTGATATCATGTCGAATTCAGGAATAATTGTGTCCCCTTAGGACCCCCACACCTTTTATTTATAGTGCTAAAGATTACAATCCAACTAGCACACGACTTAAACTCTTATCTAAACTCTAATATCTCCAACAGTTTGTCCTATCACGAATTAAAATCTTTGTTCATCCATTTACAACTCTACCAAATGCAGTAAGGTAGGGCTTGCGTGCACACAGAAAAATTAAAGACTCAAATTCTCAGTCACATGGATCAAATGGCATATAAAGCCACCTAAGAGTAAATCCTATTGATGCATAGAAGTATAAAATTTGCTTGACATAGTACAGTGAACATAAGTAGATTATGAGCATGATACTACTTCTCAGATAACAACAAACTATTCAACTCATGAATCAGTTCTGCAATGGATCAGAACAAGACAATAATAATAATTGTTATGACTTATGACTAATATGGAGTATATTCTAGGACTCTCACAACAAGCAGGCTGAGATTACTGAAGGGGTCAGGACACAATAACACATTTAACAAAGCTTAAAAATATTGACATATGAGATTAATTAATTTTTGATCATTTTGAAATGAGTACAGGCAAAACAGTATGAACAGACTAAAAATAAAGACTTTACCTTAAAGATGTTCGAACCAGTATGTGCATCAACAGCACTAAAGACGTCATCAAGGAGATATATATCGCAATTTTGATAAACTGCTCTGGCAAGCTGAATGCGCTGTTTCTGCCCACCACTGAGATTGATCCCTCGCTCTCCTATTTCAGTTTGGTCACCAAATTCCATCATTTCCAAATCCTTTTCCAGGCAGCAAGACCGTATAACTTCTTTATATCTTTCAGCATCCATTGGCTGTCCAAATAGGATATTCTCTTGAATGGTCCCATTTTGGATCCAAGCCGTCTGTGCAACATATGCAGTGCTCCCACATACCCTAACCTGTTGAAAATGCAAAAGGATTAAGCAAACAAGGATGAGGGTACAAACTACAGAACAGTGTATAGGCAATGGAATTTATCTGGACATGCTAACATGATTCAAATTATACTGCTGTATAGACTTTCTGATGCTCTCTCTCTCTCTCTGTGAATCCTCACTAACTGCCGAAGAAAGTTTATCATAATGTTATTCTTTTCAGGAGAATATTGATATGGCAGATGGAGCCTAGAGATAGTCTGTAACTCTGTATATCATGGCTCTATATCCCCAGCCTAGAGATGGAGCCTAGAGATGAGCCTATCATCATGAAGAATCATGTTTTACTTCTCTAAATGTGCCAGAAAGGAGAACACAAATAAAATGACTAACTATCATGCACATTGTTATACTCTGATACCCCTTCTTATGCGGGGTAACCTCAGATCGGATCAGAGTTTGTAATAAACAACACCAGCGTGCACGGTATCAAGAAAAGAAGTAGATGAATCTCGAAAAGAAAACCAAATAATGGCAACGAAATAATCACGACCAGAGATAATGATTTGGCGAACCGACCGCAAAAATCCTTAAGCACAACCTCAAAAGAGGGATTGTCATTCTCTCACAACCCTCTCGAACCTTTTAGGACCCTCGGATCATTACTCTATACAAAAATATAATGCTAAAGAATAAGCTAGCACCTAATCCTCTCGCGTACCTCTTACTTTGGATGAGTTGGTTTGTGGCTTGTGTTCTCCATGATCACCCCTCGTGACTCTATATAGTACCCTCCTAGTTCTCCTCCAAAATGAAGTAGGATTAAGATGGGAATCCTTGTAGAACACGTCTGTAAGTCCTAGTAGGTTAGGATACGAGTCCTCCATACTCAACACACATAACAAAAAAAACCACTCAAATTATATATATATATATTAATGTTGTCAACGAGGAAGACAAAAGACTATAAGAGCATGTGAGTCGTAGAAAGCAATGTGCTTTCTCCACACAATCTCAAAAGAACACAAAAATTCACACTTCGACCAAACTGTGGACTGACAATGGAATCAACGGTTGGGCATTTGATCCAACACAAAACAGCATAAACCAGGTCAATCTGATAGAGGCGTTTCGTCAAACACATGGTGGACATAGTTGCCATGTCAAACAAAAAAGTGTACTTAGATTGTTGGATTTGCATCTAACTTGCATCCCCTGCTAGTCCTCCTTGGAAATATACAATCTGGATACCACTTATCTCTGACAGTCCAACTTATCACTTGCTGTACCTTATATAAGCGGACAAGCACATCTCTGGTGATTCCAGAATCCCCCATCCAAACAAGTGGCACACGATAAGAATTAAGAACATGAGCTTGAAGAGACTTCTCTAGGAGTGTGAATTACTAATTGGTGTTTAACCCAAGTTTCCTACCCGCTGAGTCTTGGGCGAGTGACTACTGCCTTCTACGTAAGGGAAAGAAAAACTGTAACTCTCGATTGGAACATTTGATTTTGTACCCAATCTGCACCTACCTACCCTGATTTCAACCATTTAGCAGGAAGGAAATATCTTACGTCAAAGTGAAATAAACCTACAAAACCTTCGCATTTGATCTTAAGAATGTTGTGCTAATCATTTAGCAAAATGCAGAGTATTGACACTAAGGATGTTTGTTTTGTATAAGAACTATCACACACTCACCTTGCCCGAGATCTTGTCCATCTCCCCCATAATGCAGGACAGCAGGGATGACTTGCCGGATCCGACCATCCCGACCACCGCCGCAAGTTTGCCTCTCCTTACCTCCATATTAATCCCCTTCAGCACTGTCTCCAGCACCGGTGTCTCCTCCACATCTTTCTCATCATCCTCCTCGCCCTCGTCGTCATTGTCTTCGTCTTTGTCCTCTTCGTTCTCCTTCTTGCCCCTCACGTCCCACGCGAACACGCCATCGCGCACATCCACCACTACCCCATCAGCGCCAATGCCAATGTCATGGACACGCTCCACCGTGGCGTCATTGAGCTCTCCATCGAGCAAGTACCTGTCAAGTCTTCCCAGCGAGACGGTCGCCTGCGTCACGGCGGCAATTGCCTCCGGGAAGCTCTGCATAGGTCCATCGAGCATTCGGAAGAACGCAGTGGCCGTGAACACCTTGCCGGCGTCGAGCTTGACGCCAGTCAGCACGCATGTGCCGAACACGAGCACGGTCATGGTGAGCGGGCCACTCCAGAGCACGATGGTGTTGGCGCACATGAAGTACATGGACTTGGCCAGCCACCCGAGCTCGGCTTCCCGGTGCTCGCGAATCTTGGCGCCGAACGTCTCCTCCCACGCCTGTAGCTTGATCACGCGTATGTAGTTGAGCAGCTCGGTGATGGCCTTCATGCGCTCGTCGCGCTTGCCAAGGAACTTGAACTGATACTCCAGGTTGCGGCGGTTTGCGAGGGCCACGACGACGGTGACCACGGCGATCGCGGCGACCGCGGTGAGCACGGCCGGGCCGAGGTGGGTGTAGAGCAGAGCGAGGGCAACGGCGATCTCCAGTGGCATCAGCCACAGGTTGTGGAGCTCGTGCGTCACATTGGCCACCTCTTCGGCGTCCACCTCCATGTAGTTCACGATCGCGCCGGCGCCGTGCGCGCGCCGCGCGCCCGTGGACAGCCGCAGTGACTTGCGGTACACCGCCGCGAGCAGCGCGGCGTGGATGCGCATGCCTAGCTTCTGCCCCTGGAACTCGTAGTGATGCGACGCCAGCGTCTCGGCAGCCTTGCCGACGAGGAGGATGACGACCAGCTGCAGCCCCTCCGTCATCTCCCCGCCGCGGCGGACGAACTCGACAAACCTGTCCACGAGGGACGGGCCGATGTACATGACCGAGAGATGCGCCACGCCAAGCGAGGCGGTGAGCAAGAACTGCGGCCAGAAGGACCGCAGCAGCGCGGTGAGCACCGGGTGCCCGGCCTTGGACCCCGGCGCCGGCGCTGGCCAGTTGGACACGAACAGAGCGTACGCCGCCTCGGCGGTATCGGCCGGCGCCACCGGCGGTACTTCGTTGGCGGCGAGAGCCGCTCTGGAGCCTTTGGCGATGAGCGGGTTGATCCAGCTGAACGTCGCGAGCGAGAGCCACGACGCCGTCGCATACGTCGTCGTCGCCGCCGCGGCATAATCAGAAGCACTGGCTCGTTCTTCCTCGTTGGTCGTCGCCGCGTCACCGAGGCCACTGGAGCCAGTGGCGGAGAAGTAGAGCAGAGGTAGAGACAGCACCAGCCCCGCGAACGCGATGGGATCGTCGGGGAGGATGGGCTCGCCGGCAGCGTAGCGCGCAACTGCGGACCCAGAGAAGAGCACGGCAAGGCCCGCGGTGCCGAGCCAGAATAGACGGAGGTGAACCGGATGGGCGCGCGCCGCCGCCGCCTTCTCCGCCGCGACGACCCCCGCGGCGGCGAGGTGCGCCGCGAACTGCGCCGCGAGGAAGGCGCACTCCGCCGCGAGCCATGCGGTCCGCGGGAGGAGCAGGATCGCGAGAGCGAGCAGCACGAGCGACGCGGCCGCGAGGGCCGTGGAAGCCGCGAGCGCGAGCCTGTGCCGGAAGCTCCCGCGACGGGGTGGCGCGGTCGTTGGTTTGGCAAGGAGGGGCTCCTGCGCGTGGTTGTTGTCGTGTTCGCTGATGGCGGCGGCGGCAGAGGTGCAGCGGGAGCGGGAGAGGCGGGCGCGGATGGCGAGGGCGAGGGCGGCGAGGAGGAAGAGGAGGTCGATGGCGCCGAGGAGCGCGCGCTGCGGGCAGGGGGAGAGGAAGAGGAAGGCGAGGCGGTCGGGGAGGGAGGAGGCGTCGGACGAAGGCGGCGGGGAGCAGGCGGTGGTGGCGAGCCACCACGGGAGGGAGGAGGCCGGCATGGTGTGTGACGACCCGATCGCTGCCGAACGGGCCTCACAAATTTCAATAGGATTGGGTAGCCAAAATCGGAAGATTGGGGAAAGCAGGAGATGAGAAATCAGAGACGCAGAGGAGGGGGAAAACTGAGTTCATTTCTTTTTCTGTATTTTTGTCGTTTTTACTACAGTCCCTTTTAAACCCGGTAACAGCCAACCGACAGTAGGCTTGCTAACACTAAACCACAACGGTTTCTCCACAGCCAAACACACACACACACACACTTACAGTTGGGCCTTCATGCCAACACTGCACGCCATGCCGTTTCCACCGTGGTCGCCTTCACTCTTGTCCACCATGCTTAGTGGAGGTGTGACACTTTCCCCTGGAGACGAAATCGGTTCCTAGACCAGTGCTGATGGAAAACGCTTCTTCAGAACATAGTAATCCTCCCGACAACTGGAATTATCAACCATTTCACCAGAATTTGTGGCATTGCCAAATTGCCTTTCTTGACCAAGCGACCATCCAAAATCTCTTCGAGCGGATGTACCAGAGAATCAGTGAGCAATTTCAACTTGTAAGCTACTGCCCTACTCCGCTCAAGCACTACAAATGGACTGAAATACTTAAAGCCAGTTTAGGATACGGGCGATTGACCACTGAATGCTGAGCATAAGGTTGTAATTTGAGCAATACACGATCTCCCACTTGGAATTGTCTTTCACAGCGGTGCTTGTCAGCTTGTGTTCTCATCCGGTGTTGAGCCTTTGTCAGTTGATTGCGCAACATCTCAATATAAGCTTGTCGGTCCCAAACCACTTCGTCCACCTCTGCATTAGGAGAGGAAACGATGTTCGGCATTGCATCAAAGTTGGGTTCAACACCATAGGGCGCTTTGAAGGGAGAACACCCAAGGACGGAATTCGGCCATTGCAATCCATTTCTTCCATTAACAAGGATAATCATGCACTACACAACGGAGATACATCTCCAAGCATTGATTTACGTGCTCGCTCTGACCGCCCGTCTGTGGATAATACGTTGTATTGTAAAGTAGTCGAGTTCTCACTGCTGCAAACAACTCTTTCCAAATTGTACTGGTGAATATTTTGTCATGGTCAGAGACAATCGAACGAGGTACACCATGTAACTTGACTACTTGCTCCAGAAATGCGCGAGCCTCCTATGCTGCTTTAAAAGGATGTTTGAGGGGTACAAAATGTGCACATTTTGTGAGACAGTCGACAATTACCATGATCACATCATATCCTTCTGATTTGGGAAGTCCCTCGATGAAATCCATGGTGAGATCCTGCCAAGAGCCTTCAGGAATAAGTAGTGGCTGTAAAAACCCAGCTGGTTTCTGATTGGTATTTTTAGCTTGTTGCATGTAGGGCATTGCTTAATAAAATTCTCCACAGCCATCTTGATACCCGACCAAAATAACAACTTCTTGACTCGATTATATGTAGCATGAATGCCTGAGTGTCCTCCAAGTGCACTGTCATGCAAAGCACTGATGAGTTTAGTCTGCAAGGCTGTATTTGAACCAATCTAGATTTTGCCTTTGTATTTAATCAAGCCATGCTCTAGAGCAAAACCTTTCTCATCGGGACTTGTCACAGATAAACGAGTGAGCAAATCGTGGGCACCCAAATCCATTTCATACAAATTAAAGACTTCTTGCACCCAAATCGGCTGACAGACAGATACTGCCTGAAGAGCTAACAAATGACTTACTCGTGATAGTGTATCAGCAGCGCCATTGTCGGTACCTCATTTGTATTGGAATTTAAACTGAAGACCGACAAGTTTGGACATAGCTTTGTGTCGTAAATCCGAAGTCAGATGTTGATCTTCCAGGTTGCACAAACTCTTGTGATATGTCAATATGAGAAACAGACCCGCTGTAAATAAGCCCGCCACCAATCAATGGCCATCATGACTGCCAAAAAATCCTCATAGATAGATAATCTCTTATTGTTCACACCCAATGCTTTGCTCAGGTACGCGATTGGATGTCCATTCTGCATAAGTACTACCCCCACGCCTGTGTCGCAAGCATCAGTTTCAACAACAAAAGGCATATTGAAATATGGCAATGCTAAGACCGGCGTACTGACCATGGCATGTTTCAATTTCTCAAAAGCTTGAGAAGCTATAGATGTCCATTCAAATCCTTTCTTCTTTCGCAGGTTAGTTAGTGGCTTCACGATAATATCGTAATGATGCACAAACTTTATGTAGTAGCCAGTGAGACCAAGAAAGCCCCGCAATTCAGTCACTGTGGTCGGTCGCGGCCAATTTTCCATGACTGATGTTTTGTCAGGATTAGTTGCTACTCCATTGTGCGAGATGATGTGCCCCAAATAATCAATGTGCTCTTTGTCAAAGGAGCCTTTAGACAGTTTTGCATACAAGGTGTTGCTTTGTAGTGTGTCCAGAACTAACTACAAGTGAGTGAGGTGCTCCTTCAGATCACAGTTGTATGCTAAAATATCATCCAACAAGACAATCATAAACTTACGGATGTATGGCGCAAACACTGAGTTCATTAAGCATTGGAAAGTTGCCAACGCATTAGAGAGCCCAAATGGCATAACCTTGAACTAGAAATGCCCATGATGCGTCTTGAAAGCTGTCTTTTCCTCATCTTCAAGACACATCCGGATCCGATGATAACCCTCTTGTAAGTCCAACTTGGAGAAGAATTTGGTGCCAGCGAGTTCATCAAGAAGCTCATCAATGACTGGAAGAGGAAACTTGTTTTTCACCGTAAGATTATTCAAGCGACCGTAATCAATACAAAATCGCCACCCTTCATCTTTTTTCTATAGTAACAGCACCGGAGAAGCATACGGGATCATGCTTGGTTTAATTAACCCCGTGTCAAGCATTTCTGCCACTTGGCGTTCGATCTCATCCTTTTGAAGAGGAGAGTAACGATACGGTCGAGAGTTGACTGGATTCGCCCCAGATTGCAAAGTAATCGCATGATCATACTGACGATGGAGTGGTAGTGTTTTGGGTTTAGCAAACACATTTCGATAGTCGTCGTCAATTTCTGAACTGCTATAGTCAACTACTCTGAACTGTCTTATGACACTGCAATCAACTGAGTCTTCACAATAGCAAAAGCCCAGACATCATTTCCTTTGTACCATTTTTGTAATTGATCCACAGATATTTTCTGACAGTTGATTAAGTTGGTGAGGTCTGACTCCCTGTAAACAAACCCGGCACCCTTCATACTCAAATGTCATCAATGGGACTGAATTGTTCCAACCAATCCATTCCCAAAATCGCGTCATGTGCCCCTAAATCCATAACGCGCATATCAGTTTGGAAAGTCACTCCTTATATCCACCCATTCAATTTGGGAACCCGACTAGAGCAATGCATAATTTCTCCATTTGCAATTCTGATAGAAATAGAAAGAATGTATTCTGTCTTGCAGTGAGCACGGTCGACAAATTCTTTGTTGACAAAGTTGTGAGTGCTACCTGAATCGACAAATAGCAACATTATTTGATTCCCCATCAATGCTCGGAGCTGTACTGTCTCCACTTCCTCGGTGCCCGACACAACATGGATATATATCCTAAAACATTCTTGTTGAGTTTGTGGTTGTGTGGGCACATCACCTTCTTCCAAGGAATTCAGAGTGTCTTCCGATAGCACTTCCCCGAACTCCCCCATTTCAATCGTCAACAATTGAACATGTTTCTTGCAAGTATGTTCTTTACTGTACTTATCACCGAATTTAAAACATAGACCATTGGAACGTCGATACTCCCTTAACTGATGTTCCCGCCACAGGTCATCAGTTTTTGGGCGCTTTGGGCCCTCTATTTGCCCTGCCTAAGTTGTTGCCGCCTGAGGTGCATTGAGCGAAGGGTGATACGTCTTCGCCATTGAACTGGCTTGATGTTTCTATCGGGTGACCTCAACTTCTTCTTGAATGCGTGCCAGCACAGCTTCTCTAGTCACACTAGTGGGGGCTTGCAAACGCACCATCGCACGGATTTTATCCCGCGACCCAATCACAAACTGAGTGACACAAATTTTGTTGTTCAGAGTTGCGTCTAATGCCAGCAAATGGTACATGCATGCTTCAAACACCACACGGTATTCTGGTACTGATCCCATCTGTTTGAGCAACAACTACCAATTCATATGCGCATCATATTCATCTAGACCGAATTCCTCTTCAATAGCTTGACAAAACATATCCCATCCCGCAAACACATGATGTCTCTTGGAAGCTTGTAGCCAAAGGGCAGCGTGACCCTCCATGTACAACATCGTCGTGGAGACCCACTACGTTATAGGCACACGATACATCTCAAGATAAGTACGACAGCGATCCAGCCATAGTAATGGGGTTTCTCCTTGAAACTTTGAAAAATCATGTCGAGGCACCCTGGAAAACCTTTCTTCATCCGTGACGGTGGTTGGGGCAGTTATCACTTGGTAGGTGGAATTCGGTGCAGGAGGTTGAGCGAGAAGTGGTGGTTGGTGGTTTGCCAACATACCTGAAGTAGTCACAGTGGGCACAAGGCCCGCTTCTGGCGGTAGGCCTGTGTGCGATGCCGATGACCAAAGAGGCGGCAAAGAGGGTGGATGTGATGGATGTGGAGCCAGATTCCACTCCGATTGTTTTTCTTCACTTCATCCATCGCCTCTTGAGTGATCTCCACTTGTTGCCCAAGTTTCTACATATCTTGCCCCAGTTTATCGATCTGCGTCGCCTGGTCGTCCATTGCCGTGAGCAACTGGCAAGTTTGCACATTGGGCTTCTGTGGTGCCATCATGAACACATTCCCTTTGAACTACTGATCACTGTGGAGGTGGAGAATTGCTCTGATACCATATTGTGATGACCCGATCGCTGCCGAATGGATCTCACAATTTTCGATTGGATTGGGTAGCCAAAATCCGAAGATTGGGAAAGCAGGAGATGAGAAATCAGAGACGAAGAGGATGGGGAAAACTGAGTTCATTTCTTTTTCTGTATTTTGTCACTTTCGCTACAGTCCCTTTTAAACCTGGTTATAGCCAACCGACAGTGGGTTTGCTAACACCAAACCACAACGGCTTCTCCACAGCCAAACACAGACACACTTACAGATGGGCCTTCATGCTAGCACTGCTTGCCATGTCGTTTCCACCGTGGCCGCCTTCACCCTTGTCCAACATGCTACTGGAGGCGTGACATGGTGGTGGTCGGTGGTGTGGCGGATGGCGGGGTGTTACATTTGCGTACTCGTGTGCGGCGGCGACTAGTGAGGCATGGGGGGTGTTTCGTCGGGGAGCAGAGGCAGCGCAGAGGAGAGGAGAAGCGTGCACCGAGTTGTGGAAAAAGTTTTGAATTTGTTTTCACTACAAACAGAAGCCTATGTGCGATCTCAAACGGAGATTACGTTAACAATCAAGGACTAGTGGGCCCAGATGAAATGTCCTGGGATGTCGGTCCCACTTGTCGCTGACCTCACTAGATGTCTGGACAAAAGCGTTGAGTTTTTGCTCTTTGACTTGTTTTGGCAATGAGATATCAAATCTAGCCTCCTCTCCATACAATGGGCAAAAATAGCACCGCGGTTGGATATACAGGAAACAATCTCGGAACACTTTAGGTCCCCTGCAGTGCTCTCAGACCACTTCAGGACCTGCGACGACAAGACGGGTGCGCGGTAGGCAGCACAGCGGGCGACCTGCCGTGGTCCCAATTCGCGGCACGGGGCTTTCCGCGACGATTCTGCGTAGCACATCATCTTCTGTGGTGGTTTTGCCTAGTATAAATATCATTTTTGTTATTTCGTTCACACCGGATCTAGTTTTGCGATTTGGTTTCAAACCCACGATAAAATGAGAAAAACTCTGAAATCGTTGCCACACGTGTAGTAGCATTAACGCAGTGCCGAAGTTCCTGCCCCCACCGGCCACCGGGCAGCAGGCTCTCGTGCTCGTGTGGACACGTCGCGGGGGAGGGTTGACGGGTCAATGAAGGTGGCGCGGCGTCGTGGAATTCTTATTCTTATTCTTATTCTGATACTCCGGCCCGGAGCAACCAAGGCCGTCGTTGATTTCCAAATCCAAATGGAGGCATCATTTCCCCCCCCAGCTAGCGACATCTGCTCTGCGCTTTTCTACAAGCAAGTCGGGAATTCCCCTAGGATAGGCAAGTAGGCGGTCCCATTTTCAAATCCGTGTCGCAAGCAAATATTTCGAGCTTTTAAGCCAATGGATTTTGGTCCATGGTGCGCCTGACGCGTGCGCGCGTCCAAAAAGGCTCAAAGCTAGCACTACTAGACCGCGAAATAGTCTTACGCCAGCTCGCCGAGGACTAGCGGGTAAAGAGACAGAGACACCGAAACACACTCTGATAGCCGCCGAGGCCGAGGAAACGTGTGTACACGATGGGGACAGCCTACATATGTGTACGTGTTTGCTTCGGCCGGAGACGCGCGTTCACCACAGTGACTCTTAGCCAGTAAGCAACCATCGGGAGTCGTTGGTCGCTGCGTCATATGGTTCGGTCGTTTTTGATTAACGGGGGTGAGCTTTGAATACCTCGTGTAGACGTTGATGTGCCCAGCAGTCCGATAGCGAGCGCTGACATTTCCTCCCTTTTCTTTGGGACTAACTTTTAACTACTAAGCACACTCATCGCAAAAAGAGATAGAGAAGATATGCAATCACTTAGTAGGTAGCTAAATGCGATTCCTATGTATATAAAAAAAGCAACCATGCAGCCATCCAAAAAAAGGCAACCAACACTTACAAAAAAGTACATGTAAATAATCATAGAGGCAACCCAAGCAAAGAATGCTACAAACTAGAGGCAGTGGCAGTGAGGGCAGAAGGTGAAAAAAAAACGTAGCTAAACGGAAGTTAGCATACGATCAGATGGCTAGGCGTTACACCTGTTCATGGGCGACTCGGCCCGCTGGCCTGGCCCGAGTCTAACATAGTTCGGGCCGGGCTTGGGACTGAGTTTTCTGCCCACCCACCCGCCCGAAAAAAGCATTTTAAAGAAATATGAAAATCAATTTTTTAATTCTGGAAATGAATTTAATATTGGGTTTTTATTCCAAAAATAATTAAAATAATATATTTAAATCAAAAATCAAAATTTTGGATCGGGCTGGACTCAGGCCTGACCGTTTGAGGACGGGCTTTTTAAGCTCGGCCCGAAGCCAAACCCAGCGTTTGAACAACTCTACTAGGCGTATAGGTGTGCACTCAACCAACCAGGTACAAGTCTTGAATTGGCGCTAGTGTTGACCAATTTTAAGAGTACACACTTGTATATATTCATCGGGAAAACACATGCTCGTGCTCCGTGAGGCCTTAAGTGCATTCGATAATTTACAAGCTTGTGTGGGGATACACACGTGAGTAATGTGTGATAAGTGTATACGTCTGCTTTGTACTCTTAAAAAAACATAGCTAAACAGCCGATACCAACCCGTCGTAAAAAATCACCTAGTTCCGTTCAACTCACCAGATCACTCCACTTCATTCTTCTCATTTGAATGCGACCAATAACCCTATTTCACCCATAGGCACACTAAGAGTTTGTTTGGAAGTAAAGGGTAGAAAAATCAGGGGATAAAATCTCTATAGGGGATTTTGAGGGCACATGGAATCACCCTCAACCCCAAAAAGAAATCTTCTCGTCCGAAAATAAAATTCATATTGCTGTTTGGGAGAGATAAAAATATTAAACATGAAAAAAGAATTAGAAAAATTGTAAAATTCAAAAACAATAGCTATAGTGTACTTGAGTTATCAGCAGCTACATACCACATATATAAGATATTTCTAGAGCAGTGATACTAATGTTAAAGTTGTTAGTGCTACGGCAAGGAACACCAATTCGCCATTTTATGTCCCTGTCCCACCTGCAGAAATAAAGTGAAAGCCAGAACTTCACTTTCAAGACCAAACAATGTGTGCAACTGCAAATCCTCCAGTATAAAGGGAGTTTTGACACGAGGAGGTATGGGCCACGTCGCCCTGAGCTTCGTTTGCCGCCGGATTAAGCGCGTATGCCTCCCCGGCCATCCGATTTAATTTTGGATTTGCGTGCCTGTGCTTTGCCCCGCTGCCGCGCAATAGGTGTGGCGGTAGCTGTCCAGCGCGCGCCCCACGCACGGGCCTGACTCACAGGCTGAGGCAGCCGTGGAGCGCAGCGACTAGCAGGCTCGTTCCCGCATGGACCCCGCATATCTCCCGCGCCCAAGGGTAGTATGGTGATGAAACAAGAAATGCATTTCCTGGATCAGCAAGACAGAAACTTAGTATTTCCATTGCAGGAGTTGCACCAGATGTTATTGTTAGATGTATTTATATATTGTGTTATTCTTCCATACTTTAAGGTGTTTTCTGTATATTGCACCGTCTCCCGCTGCCTCTCCCCTTTTCTTTCGTGCGACGCCCCTGTCCTGATTCCCCGAGGTGTCGCCGGGTCTATCCTTGCTCCCCCCTCCTCCCCGATGTTGCCAGCCGCCTCCCCGAGCCTTCTCCCGCCCGGATCCGGCCCCTCGATGTCGCCCAGAGCCTCCTCGAGCCTTCTCCCACTCAGATTCAACTCCACGACGTCGCCCTACGCCATCCCGAGCCCTCTCCCGTCCAGATCCGACACCCTCCAGCCCGGATCTGACACCCCGATGCCGCCCGACGCCGCCCGTGCTCCCTTCCCTCGAGTTGCCACCGAGCTACGCCGCCGCCTGAGCTCGCATGCTGGCTGCATCTCCCGCCCGGCTCTGCCTTCCCGATGTCGCCCGACGCTGAGCTCCTCTGCTCACAGCTCCTCCCTGACGTCCCCCGGCGCCGTCCTAAGTTCCTCTAGTTTTGCTTCCCCCAACTGCTTCGATGCCATCCCGAGCTGCTCCACCTCGGGGGTCGCCACCGCCGAGTACCTCGCATGCAGTACCACTCACCGACGCTCGCCGGACCAACCGGGGGGCTCGACGTCTTCCCTGGCTGCTGCCCGCATGTTGTGGACGGCATCGCATCACTTCGGTGTGCAGCGGCCATCACCCAAGATGGCACACTCCGGAACCTCAAGTACGGTGCCATCTCGGTTTCGAAGCCGCCGGTCACCTTCAACGGCGTCAACTACCGCAAGTTCGTCCAGCATATGAGGATTCACATGTGGAGACAACGCCTATGGGTCTACCTCATCAGCGAGCGACCTTGCCCACCCCACCCCATCCCGCCAATCGAGCCCGTTTTCCATACTGATGCTACTAAGGATGTTCAGCGGGCTGCTGTTGCCTCCTTTGAGGACGCGCTCGAGGAGTACCAGATGCAGCTCCATGCCTGTGAGGTGTGGAATGATGGGGATGCTAAGGCCTTTGCCATCGTGGTGGCCAGTATTGAGCCCGAGCACGCATCCATTATGATTGGTTTGTCTACGGCCAAAGAGATGTGGGATCATCTTCATGCCCACTACGAGCCGAAGAACGAGGCCTTGTACCTTTCTGCTCTTCGGGAGGAGCAGTCTCTCCAACAGCAGGACGCCATTGTGGACGCCTTTACCAGTAGTTGGCTGAAGTTTGGCGTTAGCTTGACTCTCTGGGGCCAGATGTCTGCTGGTCCTGCACTGTTGTGTCCGTTAGCAGGCTCACTTGGAGACTCGTCACCTCTGTGAGTTCCCCGCCCGCCTTCATCCGGAGTATGAGGTGGCTCGCTCTCAGTTGCTGATGAGACAGCCCCTTCCCAACACATTGGAGGCTCATCTTCGCATGGTAGGGATACTCTAGCGACCCTCTTCAGTCTTGGCTATTCACACCCCAGCACCGGTGCTTACGCCTGCCTCTACCCCTGTGGCTGCTGCTGCTACTCCCACCGGCTTTCACTGTGACTACTGTGACCGTTCTGGGCACACTATCCAGTACAATCCCTAGAAGCAGAAGGCTCGCCGGAGTGGCCACACTTCGAGCGGGAGCTGGCTCCTCCTAGTCTGGCTCACGCTAGAGTTCCTTGGAGCAGACACACCAGGAGATGCTCATGCTACTTCGACGCTTTGCTGCTTCTGCACCAGGTTCTATTGCTCGGTCTTCTGGTCCTGCACCACCACCTCCTTCAGGTATATCATCTCTTTGGATTATAGATTCTAGTGCCTCTTTTCACATGACACCGGACTCTACTCATCTTTCCTCTGTGAAACCACCTGATCTTTCTCTCACAGTTCAGACTGCGGATGTGACATCTCTTCTTGTTGTAGGATGATACACTCTTTCCACTTTATCTTTTGTAGGACCGTAAAGGCGACTAGGGGGGAGGTGAATAGGCGCTTTCTCAACTTTCTCGCCTTAATCAAATTCAACACGAACTTTACTCCTTTAGCTATGAAAGCTAAGAAGATCGATGGCGCCGCGGTGGAAGCCTTATCTTGAATTCGATAACCCCACAACCACAAGACACAAATGTGGAGAATTGATTTCACTAGTCCGGATCGGCATCGGCGGTCGACCAGATTCAGATCGCGATCGGACCGACGGTCAACCAAATGGTCGGACCGGCTACTAATCGACGGCCGGACCGTTGATATCGATTCGACCCGCCGCATCAAGGGTTCGAAGCGGGCGGTCGGACCGCCGTTGTAAAACCGGTCGGACCGATTCAGTCCAGTACTGAAAAGTCAAGCCCAAATCCAAAACGAAATTTGATCCAAACTTTTGATTCAACCAATGAAACTTGACCAAATTTCGAGCACACCTCCCTAAGGATATTAGAGACCTATTTCTAGCGACGATCCTTCAGATCCACTTCGCATAATCGATCTCTCAAGGTTTTACCAAAGAAGTGCACAAACCCTAGAAATATGAAAAACTTTGATTCAAGACTTGCTTGTGGGGGTTGATGGTCTAGATGATTCTAGGAGTATTCCACACATCAAAGCAAGAGAAAATAGGTCACGAGACCAAGCTTAACCACTTGAATCAAGGAAGCACCAAATTCATCCAAAAGAGAGAAGAACACAAAGGGAGACAAATGATCTCTCAAGCAAGCATCACAAGATTGATTGATCTCACAAGATGCTTACAAAGCCACTCCAACAAGGAGGACAAGAGCTCACACAAGAGCACACTCACAATCTCTTCAAACCCTAGCTTCTCCTCTCCTCTCCTCCTAACCCTAGAAAAAGAAGAAGGGGGCCAAATGAATGCTTCAAAGGGGTTTTACATCTCCCCCTTTCTATTTATAGTAGAAGCCTAGGGTTTCACTTTTGGGATCCACTCACACATGGGACCCACACACACATAACTATTGAAGCAATCTCCTGCTTCACCACGTGTAGGTTGATCAGCGGCTCTCATCCTGTCGGCAAGACTCTCCCGTCCGAATCCCATCGGAAACTCCTATAGACTCGCACCGACTTCCGCGCCACCTGATCCAACCAGCTGTACCGAACTACCCGTTCGATCCATCTTGCCCATTCTGCACCATGCTTGAGTCACACGACCTCACCCGGCATCCATGATCGTTCTGGACCTCAGCTCTCCAAGCGTAGTCCCGATCCACCTCACCGTTGACGTCGTTGACCTGCAAGCCACTTGCACAGCAATAGACAAACAAATCGTTTCCGGGAACGAGTTCTTCACAACTTGACCCACGTTAGTTCCGCAATGCGATATGCAACAATAAAGTATTGAAGTTCAAATAATAAACACTTTCAAATTGCATCAATGCCAAGAAGTCCAAGCTTCAAGTGATCGGCGGTCTGACCGCCCCACTCCACCGGTCCGACCGATTTCAGGCCGGTCCGACCGATTCCATAACGACGTCCGGACCGCTCGAAAAGACTTAGCCAAATTTTCAGCTCGAAATTCCGAAACCTTCTGGAAATTTCAACTGAATAGAACTTTTGACTGGGAGCTCCAAAAATGATGTGATCACATCCAGGAGACTCCCCTCACTTGCCTACACAACCTATTTTTGGCTCAGCTCCAAATTCGATAATCACTTTTTGGCGGTCGGACCGGCAAGCACTGCCGGTCAGACCTTCCCACTGGCCGGTCGGACCGGCGACCTGGCTGGTCGGACCGCCTGACTGACTGACAAATTTCGGAGCAAACTCGAAACGCGACAAATTGCAAACCAACAAAGCCATTGCCAATTGACTCATCATCCTGAGATCGTGCACATATCCTCACGATATCAACAATCTCCCCCTTGATGAACACATTGGCAATTTCCCAGAAAATAAGGTTTTTCGAATTAAAAAGTAAAAATTCGTCGTTTTCGCATAAAGGCACAACTTGGTCTAAAAGCAAGAAAAAGCCTAGGAACCGACCAAGCTGGCTTCAGAATAGTAAAAACAAGTGAGATAAAGAAATGAAAGCACAACAGGATTTAATTTCTAAAAAGTAGCCAAAAATCTCACTTAGGTCCATATGAAAGACAAAAGTTCTATTTGACCTTTGATCATTGTGAGTCTTCTTCAATTGCAAATAAAATCAGAAAAAGGCAATAGAACCAAGCGACTCAACTCACTATGATCACAAATTTTCAAAAGGTTCATTTTTTTTATGAGAGTTCTTTTATATGAAACCTTATGTATGAAACCAAAAGCTCCAAAACAACATTTTTCTTCACAATCTTTCTCCCCCTTTGACAATGAATTCATCAAGATGCATGGGAAAAGAATGAGTATGAAGGAATGACTTTATTTTTGAAATAAAATAAAAAGGAGCCATGACCATTATCTATGTAGACAGTACAAGAATTATACCAAGCCATATAAAGAGAAGAAGCTATATTCAATCATGGCAAAACATGTACTGTAAAGCTAAAACCAAGATAGCAGTAATCTGAGATTAAAAGAATTAAAACCATGAAAGGTTGCTCAATGTCATAGTTTCACTAAACGCAACCAAAAATGAGTCAAGCCATGTCTATAAGTAAAAAGAGACTCAAAACAAGAACTGAGGCATTTTGAGCATTAAGAGTTCACTTTTGAAGCAAAACTCAAGCACTTAGCATTTTGAGCATTTTCCTAAAAAGGATTTTTTTTCACTGTGCTAGATCTCAAGCCTTGCCGCGACCATCTCAAGCGATAAGCTTAAAAGAGTGGTCTAGGTCATCCAAAACTCCCCCTGAGTTCATGCCTAGTGCAATGGCAAGCCGCCTCATGAGAAAGAATTGGTGAGATCGGTTTTTCGCATTTAAAATCTCATTTTTCATTTGCTTGACTTAAGAAGATAAAAAGCTCATTTTCATCTCAAAATAAGTTCAAGACTCAATTCAACCTATATGACATGGTGTGGATTTCATGGGGATATGTTCCAGATCTTAGGATGATGTGACAATTGGCAATGGCGTTTACGGTTTGTCGTTTCACGTGTTTTCGACAAAGTTACAGCTTCTCGATGGGCAGGCGGTCCGACCGGTCCTTGCACGGCGATCCGATCGGTCCCAAATCGGTCGGACCGCCATGTGGGGCGGTCGGACCGTGGTGACCAAAGTGGTCAAAACGAGTGGGGCTAAAAATAGGTGTTGTAGGCAAGTGAGGATCCCAATGCACTTGGTCTCATGATTTTGGAGTCTCCAAGAAAAGTTCTATTGGTTTAAAGTTTCCAGAGGGTTTGGATTTTCGGGGTTGAAATTCAATTAAGTCCCAAGGCGGTCCGGCCGCTCACGGGAGCGGTCCGACCGGCCAAGGGGCGGGCCGACCGGCTCACCGGGCGGTCAGACCGGTAATGACTTGAACGTCGGCCAACTTCGTGGCGATGTTGTTTTGTTAGGTCAAAGTCATTGGTATCGTGGCATATGGTTTGCATGATGCATGTTTTGACTAACATGGGTCAAGTTGTGAAGAACTTGTTCCCGAATTCGTGTTTGCTTGTCTGTGGTTGTGCAGGTTGCTTGGTGGTCAACGACGGTCAACGGCGAGGAGGATCGGGACTAGACTTGGAGAGTTGAGGTCCAGAACGATCGACGATGCCGGGTGAGGTCAACGACTCAAGCGTGACACAAGATGGACAAGGGTGACCTATTGGCAAATCCATGGTGCATGGTGAAGCGGTTTAGGTCAAAAGGTTAAAGACGGCACTTTGCGAAGCGTGCGTGTGTGACCCGTTTGTTAGTGGGCCTTAACGGGAGCCCAATTGAGTCAAACCCTAGGAGTTCTAGGCCTTCACTATAAATAGGAGGAGGTGGTGGCTGCACCCCTCTCTCTCGCTGTTTTTCACCTCTTTTGTTGCTTACAAAACCCTAATTGGCTTAGGGGGAGTTGAGGTGGAGGCTAGGGCTTTTCATGGTTTGAGGAGAATTTCGTGATCTTGGATTGACCACTGATCCATGATGGTGCGGGTGTAATCCAGCGACGATCACGTTCTTAATCTATGCAAGGTTTGCTTGAGATAAGTCTCTTTTCGTTCTTGCTTTCGATTTCATGATTTTAGGGCTTTCTTTGATCCGCGAGTTTGTGATTGATTCTTTCACATGAATTAGCTTGCTGTGATATCTGTGAATCTATCTAGCATCATCTTGATCATCAATCTCTCACGAACAAGCTTTAGGATCAAGTTTTCGTTCTTGCCCGCTTTAGACCTTCTGTTAATCAATTGGCAATTGCTCAAGATCGTTCTAAGAATTATCATAATATTCGATTGGAATAGGTCCTCAATAGCATATAGAAGGTGTGTGCAAAGTTTCATAAAGATTGGAGTTGAGAATCAAAAGTTTCACCTAATTGCAACTTAGTCATCGGCCGATTTTATCGCTGCGGATCGGTTCGAGTCGGCCGGTCCGATCGCCGTCATCACCGGTTAGACCGATTTTGAGCGGTCCGACCGCCAAAGACAACGCCGGCGGACCGCCCGCAATCGGTCCGACCGGTTGGGTCCAGTGGTCGAGACGCCTGCGTCGTGAGTTTGTAATCTTAGTTGATTTTGTTATTTTGCTTAGGGATTTAATTGGATTCAATACTAGTCTTCCATTTGATCTTGTATATTGATCTTCATAGCTTCATCATAGCTATTGGAGTGAAATTGTGTTGAATTCATTATTTGGGAAAAAGTGAGCGTGCTCCTATTCACCCCCCCTCTAGTCGCCTTTTCGGTCCAACAAGTGGTATCAGAGCCCGGTTAGTTCAATCTTGATCTTAACCGTCACCGAACTTTGGCGATGGATAAATTTTCTACTAAACCGCATATCTTCGATGGGCACGACTATGCCTATTGGAAGAATCGTATGCGCGTCTTTCTTGAGAGCGAGGGACAAGCTATTTGGGATGTTGTTAGAGCCCCGCTGGTTATTCCTGAAATTGCTACACCTGCTTCTGCAATTCTTTTGGCTAACAACAATAAGGCTAAGAATCTTTTATATGGTGCACTTGGTAGACAAGAATATGATAGAATTTGCAATCTTTCAATCAAGCATGAAATTTGGAACACTCTCGAAACATATCATGAGGGTTCGTCCCAAATCAAAAAGGTGCGCCAAACAGGTTTACAAGCGTGAATACAATAAATTCGAGATGCGTCCCGAGAGAGCATCGATTACATTTTCGACGCTTTAATAAAGTAATTAATCAAATGAAAGTCGTTGATATCTAATATTCTCAATCTGAAAATGCCACCCATCTCTTGGCCGCAATCAACACCAAGGAGTGGGAGATGAAGGCTACTTGCTATAGAGGAAAATGTTGATCTTTCAAGTCTTACTTTAGAATTGCTTTATAGTAAACTCAAGACTCATGAAATTAAAAGAGTTGATCATCCCAAGAAAGATAATTTAGCTTTGGTAGCGATCCTCTCAAAAAGGCTTTTGATGACTCTTTTGAATCTTCTTCTGGATTTTCATTTGCTTGTTTATCTGCTATTCATGAAGAGGAGCTTGAAAGTATTCCTTAAACAGAGTTAGCTCTTCTAGCTAAAAATTCACACGGGCCTACAATAATGTGAGAAACAAAAGAGAGGTGGTCCGTGACATGCTATGAATGTGGTGAGCTCAATCATATCCGCAAATTGCCCCAAGTCGAAAGGTAAGAGCAATCATAAGGAAGGAAAGCCGACTTGGAAGAAGCCTCCTTTCAACAAATCAAGGTATGAGGCTAATAAGCTTGTGAAGGCCGCTCACCGGGTCCTTGCCGCTTTTGAGGATCAATCCTTGAGCGATGTGGATCTACCGGAGTGAGGAGGACAAGGAGGAGGAGATCCTCAAGGCAAAAAGAAAGGGAAGGCCAAAGACTTCACCGGCATGTGCTTCATGGTCGACACGGACGACATTGATGATAATGAGGTATCTTTTTCTTATGATGAGCTTTACGCTAAATATGATTCTATAGTTGAGCAATTGCTTAGTCAAGATGAAGCACTAGAATTTGTCATGACAAAAATAAGAAATTAGAGTCAAAAATTAGCAAACTGAAAGTAGAGCTTAAAAATGCTAAGACTCTTGAACTCGATGAATGTTTATCTTGTCATGCTATGCATTCGAAATTACCAAGTTACAATCGCTCATAATATTTCAGTACAACAACTTGAGAATGCTAGATCTGAACTAAATGAAATTAAAAGTGCTCCTTGTGAAAAATGTTTAGAATCTAGTAAATTGATTGCTTTTGATGTATTTGATTCTAGCCCTTGCACTTCATGTTTAGAAAAGAGCGTGAAATTAAAGATATCTTAGAAGTCGCTAGAGTCAAATAAGCTAAGCTTAAGGACGATATTGAAAATACTACTTGTGCTTCATGTTCCACTCTTAAGCTTGAAATTTCTTTGTATAAGGAGAAATCTATAATAATACTTGTGATGCTTGTGTTAACTTGAGAAAAGAAAATGCTTACCTTCATGATACATTAGAGAAATTTTCTAAAGGTAAGAAACAATTAAACATGATTCTTGACAAGTCTAAAACTCCTTATAAGAAGCAAGGTTTAGGATTCAATTCTTTTCAAGACAATTCAAACCCAAAAGTCATTCAAGTCTTGGAAAAGGTTTAATTGAATTCAAAACCCAACTGCAAAAACATCTTTTAAATCTGCAGTTTTGCCCAACCTTGTATTAATTCAAATGGTGCTTCTTCTAGTGGTACCAAGTACCATTGCACTTATTGCAAGAAAATGGGCATTTGATTGAATTCATTGGCGTAGGTTGAAAAATGATAGGAAAATTTTGATAGAATTTCATTCATGCAACCTAGAGCTTCTATGAGACATGGTAACACCGAAAAGAATAAACACGGATTAGGATTTTTCTCTCATGCAAATCATTATGTTTCTAGATATCCTAATTCTAATGTTTATCGATGGCGGTCGACACTGGTGGTCACCGGCTCGACCGTTTTGGTCGCGGTCGATCACAAAGACAACGCTTGATCGACCGCCCATGGACGATTTAAGTCTCATGTTAATTTAAACATTGCTCATAACCGAATGTTAGATGAAATCAAGGATAGTACTTCGGTTTGTATACTCCTTGCGGACGTGTGTCTCAATCTCGGATTCCTAAATCTTGTTTATCTAACCCCATGTTGAGACACATCGTTCTTTGTTCCTTGATTTTCGGGACTACCGTGAAAGGGGAAGAACACGTGGTTCGCCGACTCGTGTGTTCACGCCACATGACCGAAACTCAAAATGGTTCACCTCTTTCACGCGGCAACGGTGATGACTTCATCACCTTTGGAGATGATACACAAGGGCGAATTGAAGGAACAGGATCAATTAGGGTGAACAACAAATTCATTCTAAAGGATGTCGCTCTTGTGGACAAGCTTAGGTATAATCTCCTTTACGCTTCTCGGCTTCTTGATGATGGTTATGAGACTGCTTTTAAGAAAATGCTTGTCGTGTGCTTGATTCTCTTGGTGAGCTTGTGTTTGGAATCTCTAGAGTTGGTAGAATTTTGGAGTTGATTTTTCGAATCTCTTCTTTGGATCTTTTAAATGTTTGCTTACATCTTCTTGATTTACGGCTTTGGCATCGACGTTTGGGGCACATTGGTTTTGATCATCGACACGAGTTAGCAACCTTGATCTCATGAGAGGTTTGCCCAAACTCAAAGTCATCAAGGATCTTTCAGATGTGCGCCAGAGGCATGGCAAACAAGTTACCACCTCACACCCTTCAGTGACTATGGTTATGACGGACCGACTGTGACGGTTGCTTCATATGGATCTTGTTGGTCTGCTAGAGTCCGATCGATCGGTGGAAAATGGTATATTCTTGTCATAGTCGATGATCTTTCTAGATATACTTGGGTGTTCTTTCTTACTTCAAAAGATGAAGCTTTTGGTTATTTTCATGACCTTGTTCTTCGTTTGGCTTCGAGCTTCACGGTGCTTTGAGAGCGATTCGCAGTGATAATGGCACGGAGTTCAAAATGCTTCTTTTGCTTCTTTTGTCTTGGCGTGGTATTGAGCATCGCTTCTCCTCTCCACACGTCCCTCAACAAAATGGCGTGGTGGAAAGGAAGAATAGGACCTTGGTCGAAATGGCTAGGACGATGCTAGACGAGTATAACACACCGAGGAGATTTTGGGCGAAGCTATTGCTCTCGCTTGCCATATTGCAAATCGTGTCTTTTGAGACCTTCTTTAGGCAAGACTCCTTATGAGCTTCGTTTTGGTAGAAAACCCTCTGTTTCACATTTTTGAGTTTTGGATCAAAATATTTTATTCTTAAGACAGCAACTTAGATAAATTTGAATCAAGAACTTTTGATGGGTTATTTAGGGTTATCCCGCTCATTCGAGGGGTTTTCGAGTTTTTAATCTTCGAGACTAACATTATTCAGAGACTTGTAATGTCACTTTTGATGAGACTAGCCACGAGCTAGATCTATTGCTACTGATGATTTACAGTGACAGAGCATTTTGTGGAGGAAGATGAGGACGAAGCTAATATCATTCCTTCATCTCGCCGCTCTTGAAGCGCCCATATTGATACAAGAACACGCTACGTCTACTTCACCTTGATTGAGGCTCTGCTGCATCTTCATCATCGCAGCTGCGAGGTCGAAGAAACAGTATCTCACCCGGCGCTCCACTTCGCATTCAGAGACAAAGATCCCGGAATGATAATAGGTAATCTACATGAGCGAGTCACTCGCTCTGTATAATGATCCAAATCTCTACTCTCATTCGGCTTTTGTTGCTTCTTTTGAACCCCGCGATATATCACATGCTTTATCTGATTCTAGCTGGGTAAATGCCATGCATGAGGAGTTAGAAAATTTTGAAAGAAACAATGTTTGGAACCTAGTAGAACCCCTAGTGGTCATAATGTTATAGGAACCGTTGGGTGTTTAAGAATAAACAAGGTGAGGATGGTTACGTGGTTAGAAACAAGGCCGATTGGTAGCTCGGTGGTTTGACCAAGTTGAGGGGTTAGATTTTGATGAGACATTTGCTCTGTTGCTAGACTAGAAGCCATTCGCATTACGCTTGCATTTGCTGCATCAAAAGGTTTTAAATTATATCAGATGGATGTTAAAAGTGCCTTTTTAAATGGTTTCATAGATGAGAAAGTGTATGTTAAGCAACCCCCTAGTTTTGAGGATCCTAAATATCCAAATCGTGTTTTCAAGCTATCAAAAGTATTGTATGGTCTTAAACAAGCCCCTAGAGCACAGTATGATAGACTTAAGACCTTCTTGCTTAAAAATAATTTTGAAATGGGTAAAGTGGATAAAACTCTATTCATTCTTAGACGTGACAATGACTTCTGCTTGCTCAAATTTATGTGGATGATATTATCTTTGGTGGTTCCTCTAATGCTCTTGTTTCCAACTTTTACGACACTATGTCCGAGAATTTGAGATGAGTATGATGGGAGAGCTTAATTACTTTTGGGACTTCAAATCAAGCAATGCAAGGAAGGAACTTTCATCCATCGACGAAGTACACTAAAGATCTACTAAAACGCTTCAACATGGGTGATCGCAAGCCAATTTTCACTCCCATGGCAACCTCGATCGCTTTGGATCCGGATGAGGAAGGAGAAGTCGTGGATCAACGCGAGTACCGCACATGATCGGCTCCCTTACGATTTGACGACCTCGAGACCGACATTCACTTCACGGTATGCCTTTGTGCAAGATTTCAGCGTCTCCGAGAACTTCCCATCGCCAAGCCGTTAAGCGCATATTCGGTATTTACACTCTACCCTCTTATATGGCATTTGGTATTCTGCTCTTGACTTTGTCCATTAGAGGTTTTGATTCGATTTTGCGGTCACGGTTAGATAGGAAGAGTACCTCGTGCACTGTCACTTCCTAGGCACTTCTCTTGTATCTTGGTCCTCTAGGAAGCGGTCTTACATTGCACAATCCATCTTTGAAGCGGAGTATGTAGTCTGCGCTAGTCTGTCAGAGCTTGATTTTGTGGATGACGTCCACTTTGAAAGATTATGGGTTAAACTTTGCTAGTGTTCCTCTTTTACTGTGATAACACTACGCTATTAATATTGCTAAAAACCCGAAGCAACATTCTAGGACTAAGCACATAGACATTCGCTTTCACTTCCTTAAAGATCATGTTGAAAAGGTGATATTGTGATGCACTTAGTGAGTCCAAGCTCAATTGGCGGATATTCTTACCAAGCCTTTAGATCAAACCGATTTTCCTCCTTAAGAAGTGAGTTAGGGTAATTTATCCTTATGGGTTGGTTTGAGGGGAGTTTGATCTTTTCTTATCTTTCCTTGTTCTTTTGATCTTTTATTGTTCTTTTTCGATCTTAGTGATCTTTTGAACTTTTTAGGTTTTAGGCTTTTAATTGCATCTCATTGTGTCATATTGCATTCATATGAAAACTCCAACAAGTGGTTACAACAAATGGTATGAAAAATCCAAAAAGATGCATTGTAATATAAGATTTTCTGCTTATTTTTAAAAATTGATGAAGCTTTGCCTATTACTCTTTAGAGCTTTTGTATTTCAATTCTTGCTCAATGTCATGTCTAGTTCTTTGACTTGCTAGAATTATCATGCTTTTACATGTGTAGCTAAGTCTTTGCTATATGAGCTAGAACCTTTTAAACAACTCAAACTAAGAAATTGCAATTTGTGGATGTTTTAGCGAGTTGCGCAATTAGTGCTCCTCTTGTGACATTGGCCTGTCGAATTGCTTTGTTAGCTCTTTGATCTAAAATTGACCATTACTTGAGCTTTTGTGTTCTTGAGATTCTAAAACTGCTCATGTGAAAAATGAAAATCAAGATTGTCTTATGCTTAAATTGTGCCAAACTATTCTTACGAGACTGTTTGTCAAATGACATGAACTTGGAGATAGTTTGATGAACCAGACGATCTCATGGGGACTGCTTGTCAGAAATGATATGAACCTCAAGATTTGTCGCCCCGGTAGAAGCTTAGAAAGAGTTTGTGGATGGCTCCTAGTCCAGGATCTTGTCACTAAGTTAGATCATTAGTCAACTTCAATATTCAATGCAAATGAGAAAAATATTGACAAATGGGCGTTTACAAAATATTGAGCAAAATGATTCAATACGGGACTTGATTGACTCTTAATGTGGTCTTTGTTAGATTTTTGATCTCACTTTGACATTTTGACATGGCCAATTTCACTTTAGGATCCCTGTTGATGAACTTCTTTGAATTTGAGCGTTGCTTAAATTGATCAAATCTCTTGCTTTACTTTTGAGCCTTTGTGGTTAGCTTTGATATATATGTCTTACCATGATCTTGCTAGCGCCATCGGGCTTGATATCTTTGTTTGTGCAAAATTAGAGATACTAGCTTGTTCTTTTGGGTAATCTCCAAAGCTTCTTGTAATCAAAATTGAAAAATACAAAAATTGAAGCCACTCCATTGCACTTCATGCATATTCCTCTTTATGCTTCTTTTGTTTACGCTTCTTCCTTTATTCTATATTTATTATCTCGGATGAGAGGAAGGCGTGATTCCTTGATGAATCCATTGTCAAAGGGGAGAAGATGTGTTAAATGAGAAGAGAAGATGTGTTAATAAGAAGATATTTCTTTATTGGGGAGAAGTTTATACAAAGGGGAGAAACTCAAAATTTGAAAATTGAGGATCATAGTGAGGGGAGTTCTTGAGTTGCATTCTTATTGTCTTATTGAATATTCGAACTTGAATTGCATTCTTTATACTCACAATGATCATAGGTCAATTGAACAATTGTTCTTTCATATGGACCTCATGTGAGAATTTTGACCCTTTTAAAATCAAAGTTTTATGCTTTCTTTTGCCTTGTCTCACATGCCTATACTATTCGATGCCACTTGGTCATTTTCATTGCTTTTTCTTGCTTATGGACCAAGTTGTGCCTTTGTCTGCTGCGAGTAAACTTCGTTTTCAAACCTCTTACTTACATTTTACGGATAATTGCCAATGTGTTCATCAAGGGGAGATTGTGTATTTCATGGGGATATGTTCCAGATCTTAGGATGATGTGACAATTGGCAATGGCGTTTACGGTTTGTCGTTTCACGTGTTTTCGACAAAGTTATAGGCTTCTCGGATGAAGCGGTCCGATAGGTCCCAAATCGGTCGGACCAACCATGTGGGCGGTCGGACCGGTGGTGACCAAAGTGGTCAAAACGAGATGGGCCAAAAATAGGTGTTGTAGGCAAGTGAGGGATCCCAATGCACTTGGTCTCATGATTTTGGAGTCTCGATAAAAGTTCTATTGGTTTAAAGTTTCCGAGGTTTCGGATTTTCAGGTTGAAATTCGGCTAAGTCCCAAGGCGGTCCGACCGCTCACGAGGGAGCGGTCCGACCGCCAAGGGCGGATCGACCGCTCACTGGAGCGGTCGGGACGGTAATGACTTGAACGTCGGCCAACCGTGGCGATGTTGTTTTGTTAGGTCAAAGTCATTGGTATCGTGGCATATGATTTGCATGATGCATGTTTTGACTAACATGGGTCAAGTTGTGAAGAACTTGTTCCCGAATTCGTGTTTGCTTGTCCGTGGTTGTGCAGTTGCTTGGTGGTCAACGACGGTCAGCGGCGAGGAGGATCGGGACTAGACTTGGAGAGTTGAGGTCGAGCGATCGGCGATGCGGGTGAGTCAACGACTCAAGCGTGACATAAGATGGACAAGGGTGACCTATTGGCAAATCCATGGTGCATGGTGAAGTGGTTTAGGTCAAAAGGTTAAAGACGGCGCTTATGGCGTGCGTGTGTGACCCGTTTGTTAGTGGGCCTTAACGGAGCCCAATTGAGTCAAACCCTAGGAGTTCTAGGCCTCCACTATAAATAGGAGGAGGTGGTGGCTGCACCTCTCTCTCTCTCTGTTTTTCACCTCTTTGTTGCTTGCAAAACCCTAATTGGCTTAGGGGGAGTTGAGGTGGAGGCTAGGGTTTTTCATGGTTTGTGGAGAATTTCGTGATCTTGGATTGACCATCGATCCATGATGGTGTGGTGTAATCCAAATGACGATCACGTTCTTAATCTATGCAAGGTTTGCTTGAGATAAGTCTCTTTTCGTTCTTGCTTTCGATTTCGTGATTTTAGGGCTTTCTTTGATCCGCGAGTTTGTGATTGATTCTTTCACATAAATTAGCTTGCTGTGATATGTGTGAATCTATCTAGCATCATCTTGATCATCAATCTCTCACGAACAAGCTTTAGGATCAAGTTTTCGTTCTTGCGGTTTTAGACCTTCATTAATCAATTGGCAATTGCTCAAGATCGTTCCAAGAATTATCATAATATTCGATTGGAATAGGTCCTCAATAGCATATAGAAGGTGTGTGCAAAGTTTCATAAAGATTGGAGTTGAGAATCAAAAGTTTCACCTAATTGCAACTTCGTCATCGGTGATTTCTTTCATTGCGGATCGGTTCTGGAGTCGGCCGGTCCGACCGCCCGTCATCACCGGTCAGACTGATTTTGGAGCGGTCCGACCGCCAACACAACGCCGGTCAGACCACCCGGCAATCGGTCCGACCGGTTGGGTCCAGCGGTCAGACCGCCCGTGCTGTGAGTTTGCAATCTTAGTTGATTTTGTTATTTTTCTTAGGGGATTTAATTGGATTCAATACTAGTTTTCCGCTGTACTGGTATATTGATCTTCATAGCTTCATCATAGCTATTGGAGTGAAATTGTGTTGAATTCATTATTTGGGAAAAAGTGAGCGTGCTCCTATTCACCCCCCCTCTAGTCGCCTTTTCGGTCCAACACATGGCAAGAATCGTAAGAGGATCACTAGAGCAAAACTAGTCACAAGATCCAACAAGACATGATTTGATTCAGTTTGCTCACAGATATAAAGCTAGCAAGGTGAAAGCTAAGCTAAAACACGAAGAGCCATAAAAGAAGTCTAGCAGACTATCACTTGACATGACAAGGTATAGAGTATGAAATCAAGCCATACAAGGATAATAATCAAAGCTCCACACAGTTTATTATACAATGCAACACAATTGAAATGAAACATGCATTGTGATACAATGAACGCAAAAAGAGTAAATTCCCCCTCAAAACAGCCCAATAGGACTAATAACCCCTAACTCTCCCCGCAAAGCAGCAAAACGAGAAGAATCAAGAGCTTTAGTGAAAATATCTGCAAGCTGTTGCTCTGACTCTACAAAGTGAAGCACAACACCACCCTTCTCAACATGGTCTCTAAGAAAATGAAATCGAATATCAATGTGTTTAGTCCTAGAATGTTGCACTAGGTTTTTGGCAATATTAATTGCAGAAGTGTTGTCACAGAAAAGAGGAACACTTCTCAAGGATAACCCATAGTCCCGCAGCATGGATAAAATCCAGAGAACCTGAGAGCAACCACTGGCGGCAGCTACATACTCGCCTCGGTATGTGGATCATGCGGTAGAAGACTGTTTTCTAGAAGACCAAGAAACAAGAGATGTGCCCAAGAAATGACAAGTGCGGTAAGTACTCTTCCTATCCACTGTACACCCCGCAAAATCAGCATCAGAAAATGCTCGAATTGAGAGAGCAGAAGAACAAGAATACCAGAGTCCAAAGTCAAGAGTATCCTGAAGATACCTGAAGATGCGACGTATTGCTTGACGATGAGAAGCACGAAGGGAAGCCTGAAAGCGAGCGCACAGACATACGGCAAATTGTATGTCCGGTCTCGACAATTTGTAAGATAGAGGAGGAGCCAATCATCTCACGGTACTCCTTCCGGTCCACGGGCTCTCCATCCTCATCGAGGTCCAAAGACGGTTGTTGTAGCAATGGGAGTAGACATTGGCCTCTCGCTTCCCATATTGAAGCGCCGAAGAAGGTCCTTTGTATACTTACTCTGGTGAACGAAGGTGCCTTCTTTCAGTTGCTTGATTTGAAGACCAAGGAAGAATATCAACTCTCCCATCATGCTCATCTCGAACTCACTGCTCATAGAATATGAAAATATGGACACTAAAGCATGAGAAGAACCACCGAATATAATATCATCCACATAAATATGAACCAACAAGAAATCACTGCCATGCATGAGAGTGAACAAGGTTTTATCAACCATTCCCATTTTGAAATCATTTTGAAGTAAGAAACTCTTAAGCCTGTCATACCAAGCTCTAGGAGCTTGCTTCAATCCATACAGGGCTTTAGAGAGTTTAAAAACATGGTTTGGAAATTTTTGATTTTCAAAACTAGGAGGTTGCTTGACAAAGACCTCTTCTTCTATGAAACCATTCAAGAAAGCACTTTTAACATCCATTTGAAAAAGCTTGAAACCCTTGGCTGTTGCAAATGCTAAAAGAATGTGAATGGCTTCCAATCTAGCTACTGGAGCAAAGGTCTCTTCAAAGTCTAAGCCTTCTACCTGGGAATAACCTTGAGCTACGAGTCTAGCCTTATTGCGAACAACCAACCCATCCTCACTTTGCTTATTTTTAAAAATCTATTTTGTTCCAATAACATGAGAATCAGAAGGACGCTCAACTAAAGTCCAGACTTTGTTTCTTTCGAGATTTTCAAGCTCTTCATGCATGGCATTGACCCAAGAGGCATCAGATAAAGCATGGGTGATATCTCGGGGTTCAAAAGACGTGACAAAAGCAGAATGTGCATGAGAATCAGAAGAAATAAACCTGTAGCGAGTGACTCGCTCTTGAAGATCCCCAATCATCTGCTCAGGTGGATGTTGTCGCTGAATGCGAAGAGGTGCTCCTGGTACAGAAGTGGCCTCTACCCCAAGAGTTGTGGAGGTAGAAACAGAGCCACTCAGATCGTCGGTGAGGATTGTAGGAGGCTGCTCAGCTGAAGCTGGAGTAGTAGTAGCAGGCTCTCCACCCCTCTCAAGAGTAGCTGAAGGATGGATCGGGTCCTCATCCTCAGAGTCATCATCAATGAAGATGCTTCCTTGAATTTCGAGAACACATGTGTACAGAGCATCGGGTCTAGTACGGGACTAGCCTCATCAAAAGTGACTTCGCAAGTCTCAACAATTTTGTTAGTGTCAACATTAAAAACACGATAGCCACGAGAATGAGCAGGATATCCAAGAAATATGCCATCGAAACATCTAGACTCAAATTTATCAACGTTGCCATGTTTAAGAATAAAGCACTTGCAATCAAAAATCTTGAAATGAGAGACTTTGGGAGAATGACCAAATCTAAGCTCATAAGAGGTCTTCCCAACCACAGATCTCAAGAAAACCCTATTGGAGATATAACAAGCGGTAGAGATCGCCTCATTAAAATCTCCTAGAGTAGAATGCTCATCTAACATGGTCCGAGCCATCTCTACAAGGGTCTGTTCTTCCTTTCTACAACACCATTCTGTTTGGGAACTCTAGGAGAAGAAAACGATGCTCAATTCCCTATCGGGCGGAAGGTAGAAAAGAAGAATTCTTAAATTACATCCCATTGTCACTCCTAATGGCTCTCAAAGCTCCAGAATATCAACGACAAGTCTAAGGACCAAATCTCTAAAGAATCCAAATGCTTCGTCCTTAGAAGTGAGAAAATAAACCCATGAATACAGGAGAAATCATCCACAACCACCAAAGACATACCATTTCCCTCCAAATGATCGAACTCTAGAAGGACCAAGCTGTGTCTAAGTGAAGAAGTCATCTGAGTCCATCGGTCATTACCAAGGTAAGAGGTGGGTGGGAAGCGGACACCATCTTACCATGTCTCTGAGGCGAGCACACAAGATCTCTAATGACCTTGACCTAGGCAAACCTCTAATCAAGTCCTTGCAACCGACTCTAGACAAATGATCAAAACCTATATGCCCAAGTCTACGATGCCACAAAACAAGATCATGAGAATCGAGAGGCTACAAGACACCTAGGACTTGAATCGAAGAAATACTAAAATTTATGCAAAGATCTTCTCAAATCTGGAGATCTCAAAACAAGCTCACCCGAGGAATCTAGAACTCTACACTCACCACTTTTAAACCTCACTTCTAGACCCTCATCAAGCGGTTGAGAAGCAGATAGAAGATTATACCTCGACTTACTTACTAAGCGGCGTCTTTAAGCATGAACTTGTCGTTGGCGCACGGTGCCCTTTGCGATCCACGGTCCGTAGAAGCATCCCCAAAAGTAATCAATTCGTTGCGGATGCACGTGTGAGGAGGAGAACCATCTAGAATCTCCGGTCATATGTCGAGAACACCCGAGTCAACAAGCCACATGTCCTCCTTCCTCGCACGACGGACCTAAAAGCACAATCGAAAAACATCCGTGCCTCGATCTTGGGGTTAGTGATAAATGATCTAGGAATCCAATCTTGAGAAGCACGATGCACGGGAGCAAGATGAAAACAATGAAACATGATCGGGAATAAAATAATAAGGATGCACATGAGAACCACCTAGACCTCTCCGAAATGATCTACCAAAAGATCGATACTCCCCCTGTCTAGGTGCTACCGTGGTCTCTCCTCACGATATCCTAATCCAACATGCTGCCTAGACCCACCAAAAGAGTCTACAAGGTTCTCTACGAATCTAGGCCTATACGTAGTACGATAAGCAGGCTGCCTAGCTCTAGAGACTATGGCTGGAGAAGGGACTCCTCTAATGGATCTCAAGGCGCTCATCCTCTCTTTTCTCTCAAGTTTTGCTCTCCTAAGCGAAACTCAACAAAGTGTGGCCTTCTTTCTTGCAGAAGGTGCAATGGTACTTGACCTTTTGAGGGGTCTGAACTGAAGGTGTAAAAGCACCTTTCTTGCCAGAGAGAGTTTGAGCAAAACCTGTGGATTTGAAAACAACCTTAGAAGGCTTAGGAGGTTCTAGCTCAAACAGACCATTTTTCACAACTCTAGCAATCCTACGTGAGTGTTTCTTGGAATTCTCTAGTGGATTGAAATCTAGGCCACTATTTTTCACGCTCACCTTGGATTGATCAAGAATCATGTTGAGTTTCTTTTTCCCACTCGAAAACTTCTCAAGAGTCACCTTGAGGTAATCATTCTCTTTAATTAGACCCTCACATCTAGTGCACTTTCTAGACTTGATTACCTCATCACGTTTACTCTTAAGAAGAGCCACTTCCACTTTGAAGGCCTCACAAGACACACAATAGGATTCCTTAATCCTATTCAATCGCTCTCCTAAATTTGACTCTAAAAGCCTCTTGAATCTGACCAATCATGGTTTCAACTTCAGCACTCAAAACACAAGAGTTAGAATCAATGACTTTCTTAGAAGCAGTAAGAGACATGGATTTTTCAATTTTCGCTTTTTCTTCAAGAGTCTTGTTTAAAGTTTCAATCTCAATTGTAAGCTTGGGACAATTTTCACAAGAGGCGGCTCTAGAGTAAACAACCATTTCAGTCATCTCTTGCATCTTAATCCTATTATTCTTACAATGAGAGCATGTGTGACTAGCATCAAATTTTTGCAATTCTTTCAGGGCGCTATCCAATTTTAATTCAAGTAAAGCACAGTTAGAGCAAGTTAAAGGAATAGCTTCCATGGCAGTCACATCAAGTGAAATGGCATCTAAGAAAACTGAACTAGACTTGAGAGATTCTAGTTCATCAAGAGTATCTTTTAGTTGATTAGCAACAGAAGAATGAACAGATTTCAAGCTTGTCAATTTTTTAAGCAAGCTAGTGCAGGAATCACAAATATCATCAGGATTAATAGATTTAAGCCTAACAACTTCTAGGTTCAAATTATCAATCATAATGTCCTGCTTCTTAATCATTTTTACTTGCTTATGCAATTTCTGTCCAGCAAGCACCAAAGCCCTTTTCATGTCAGCAATTGAATGGCATACCTCATCAGGATCACTAAAAGGATCCTCATTGTTGGAGGAGTCGCTGTCGTGGCTGTTCTTGGCCATGAAACACATGCCTGTGAAGTCATGAGCCTTCTTCTTGTCACGGGAGTCACTCTCGTCGTCCTCCGTTTCCGAGTTCACATCGCTCATATTTACATTCTCTAGAGCTGCAAGGACCCGGCTGACAAACTTGCGATAGTTTATCTTCTTGGGTTTTGTATCCCTCTCCTGGGGATGTCTTCGTGTCTCCTTCTCCTCCTTTCCCTTTAGCTTGGGGCACCTGGAGCGAATGTGGTTTGGCTCACCACATTCGAAGCACGTGATAGGTCCACTTCTCCTCCTATTCCTCACCTTGTTGTACGCTCTCGTGAATTTGGTGGATAGGAGGGCTAAGTCATCCTCGGGTAGTTTCTCAAGTTGCTCATCGCTCAAAGAATGCAAAGCAGATAATGAAAAACCAGATGAGCTACAATCGAGAGAATCAGAAGAACAACCCTTGGATTTGTCGACCACTAATGCCATCGACTGTCTTGGGAGACGCGAGATAAAATCAATCTCATGCGTCTTCAACCTCGAGTATAGCTTATCCATGGTAAGCTCACTCATGACAGTGTTGTCATTGATGGAAGTGATCTTCATTCCCCAGACCTTCACATCAAGAGCACCCAAAAGCTGGCGTCCATTTTCAGACTCAGAAAAGACCAAGTCAACAGCGCGGAGATCATGAAGAATCTTAGAAAATCTTCCCCACAGCTCATCCAAAGACTCACCAGGCTTTTGCTCGATCTTAGAGTATAGTTTCTTGAGCTGGCTCTGTCTCACTTCCTTGATCGCAGTGGACCCTTCGTGATAGTCACAAAGAGTCCGCCAGATCTCATGAGCAGACCGCAAGTGAGCAACACGCTCAAACTCAGATCGACTAAGTCCTTGGATCAAATAATTCCAAGCCTTGCTGTTGGCCTCCACATCTGGAGTGATCATATCGTCATCGGCTGGCACGACATAAGGGTTTTTTACCTTAAGCCAAATAGCGTGCCCTTGAGCCTCGATATAAGCTTGCATACGAGCCTTCCAATATGCAAAGTCAACTCCATCAAAAATATGTGGCTTGGTTGAGTACTTGTCAGTCGCCATGGCTCCAAAGACCGGTTAAGATCTATGAGAAGAGCTAACTTGCTCTGATACCACTTGTAGGACCGTAAAGGCGACTAGGGGGGGTGAATAGGCGCTTTCTCAACTTTCTCGCCTTAATCAAATTCAACACGAACTTTACTCCTTTAGCTATGAAAGCTAAGAAGATCAATAAGCGCACAGTGGAAGCCTTATGCTGAATTCGATAACCCCGTCAACCACAAGACACAAATGTGGAGAATTGATTTCACTAGTCCGATCGGGCTTTGGCGGTCGAGCCGGCAGATCGGCGGCGGTCGGACCGACGGTCAACCAGTGGTCGGACCGGCTACTAACTGACGGTCGGACCGTTGGATATCGGTTCGACCGCCGCTCTCGGGCGATTCGAAGCAGCGGTCGGACCGCCGTTGTAAAACCGGTCGGACCGATTCAGTCCAGTACTGAAAAGTCAAGCCCAAATCCAAAACGAAATTTGATCCAACTTTTGATTCAACCAATGAAACTTGACCAAATTTCGAGCACACCTCCCTAAGGATATTAGAGACCTATTTCTAGCGGCGATCCTTGGATCCACTTCGCATAATCGATCTCTCAAGGTTTTACCAAAGAAGTGCACAAACCCTAGAAATATGAAAAACTTTGATTCAAGACTTGCTTGTGGGGGTTGATGGTCTAGATGATTCTAGGAGTATTCCACACATCAAAGCAAGAGAAAATAGATCACGAGACCAAGCTTAACCACTTGAATCAAGGAAGCACCAAATTCATCCAAAAGAGAGAAGAACACAAAGGGAGACAAATGATCTCTCAAGCAAGCATCACAAGATTGATTGATCTCACAAGATGCTTACAAAGCCACTCCAACAAGGAGGACAAGAGCTCACACAAGAGCACACTCACAATCTCTCCAAACCCTAGCTTCTCCTCTCCTCTCCTCCTAACCCTAGAAAAAGAAGAAGGGGGCCAAATGAATGCTTCAAAGGGGTTTTACATCTCCCCCTTTCTATTTATAGTAGAAGCCTAGGGTTTCACTTTTGGGACCCACTCACACATGGGACCCACACACACATAACTATTGAAGCAATCTCCTGCTTCACCACGTGTAGGTTGATCAGTGGCTCTCATCACGCTTCAAGACTCTCCCGTCCAATCCCATCGGAAACTCCTAGAGACTTGCACCGACTTCCGCACCACCGATCCAACCAACAGATTGAACTACCCGCTCGATCCATCTTGCCCATTCGCACCATGCTTGAGTCACACGACCTCACCCGCATCCATGATCGCTCGGACCTCGGCTCTCCAAGCGTAGTCCCGATCCACCTCACCATTGCGTCGTTGACTCGCAAGCCACCGCACAAAGAATAAACAAACAAATCGTTTCCGGGAACAAGTTCTTCACAACTTGACCCACGTTAGTTCCGCAATGCAATATGCAATAATAAAGCATTGAAGTTCAAATAATAAACACTTTCAAATTGCATCAATGCCAAGAAGTCCAAGCTTCAAGTGATCAGCGGTCTGACCGCCCCACTCCACCAGTCCGACCGATTTTAGGCCGGTCGGACCGATTCCATAACGACGGTCGGACCGCCTGAAAAGACATAGCCAAATTTTCAGCTCGAAATTCTGAAACCTTCTGGAAATTTCAACTGAATAGAACTTTTGACTGGGAGCTCCAAAAATGATGTGACCACATCCAGGAGACTCCCCTCACTTTCCTACATTACCTATTTGTAACATCCCAAACTTGGTTTGTGTTTCAAATGTAATAAAAATGAAGAGAAATTAAAACTTTTTCTCTCATCTTGATTTTTGTAATCAGTTCCATAATTTTTGTAAAAGAATTATGTGAAATCAAAAATCAAATTGCCAATTGGACACCACCACAAATCTCCTTCATGAAAATCTTGTGCCCAACCCCTGAAAATAATTTTCATTGAACCTAGGAGTGATGTTTAACACCTCAGAATAATTTCATAATTTTCAGAAATTATTTGATAATTTTTTTGGTAAGTCAGACATTAGTCAAACTCCTAAATTAGCCTTCTGGAATTTTTAGAGAAAAATGCATTGCATAAAAGTCTCCGAAAATTTTATATAAGGTTCTTCCTGCTTGTCAGAGAATCTCGATTAAAATTTCATAAATTTTGGAGTTTGTTTGTTACCTCAAATAATTCCTCAAAATCGCTTATTCAAATTCAAACCCTAATCGTTTTCACTGTTCTCGAGTTCGACGGACTCGGGCTCGAGCCACTTGATTTAGTTCATCAACTAAACGCACCGGCTCGATCGTTGGGCGCGAGGTTGTGAGTCGTTGGATCGACATCGAACGGCCCACGATCGCGTGAGCGTTCGGACCGTCTCGACGCCTTGCCGATCCATTTGAACCGTTGGATTCTAAATCAAGGGTCCACAATCGCGTGAGCGTTCGGACCGCCGAACGCCTCGCAACGTGAACCGTGAGGATCCAAATCAACGGCCGAGATCAATCGCGCGATCGAATCGTTATCGGCGACCCGTTCTTTTTCACCGTCCGATTAAAATCCAACGGTGATCTCTTTCGTCTTCCTCCGTCGCTCGCGCTCGCGAAGTCAACAATGGCGGTGAAAATTGCAGAGCGTAGCGTCCGGGTCACCTCGGCTTTTGGCCAACGACTCTCGGCATTTAATGCCCCGTTCCACCGCCCCATAGTCGCCGCCCCCATCGATTTCACTTGCTCCCATCGCCTCTCGGCCCCCCCCCGTGAGCTCACCATTTTCTTGCCGTTGCTCTCTTCTTACTTCTTGACCTATAAAACTCCTCGATGGGCTTCCTTATCTTTCTTTGAACACCCTTGAGCTCCAGAGCCATTGTTAGTGCATTGTTTGAGCTCAATTTGAGTTTGCACCTTCTACGCCATTGCCGCCATTGCCGAGCTTGTGGTTCTTGGTGAAAGTGGTGCTCCTGGTTTTCTCACTCAATTTCCTTCTTTGCCTTAGCTTCCTCTCCTCTCTGTGAGCAATAGCCCTCACTCAATTTCTCGTTTGCTTGCGAGAGAGCGAGATCAATTCAGCTTTTCCCCAAATTCGGCCGAAAACCTTCAATTTCGTCTCGGCTCGGGTAAGTCCTCCATTGCTCGATTCCTTCTTTGTAGATGCGCATTAGTATTAGGATCATGTTGGTGCTCTTGGTTAGCATAGCGTGCTCTAGATCGCCGGCGTTTAGCCGAGATCCTCTCTTTCTTTTGCCGGACGAGCGCGCGGTCGTCTTTTGTCGATGATTACGGACCGTCGATCTTGATCGGCGGCCCATAGCGAGAGAGCGTTCAATACAGCCGCGCGCTCGATTCAACGTGGAACCGTTGGATCCAGATCCAACGGTTGGCGTTTAGGGTTTCGCGACCCGCAGCCGCGCGCCGGCCAGCCAGTGCGTGATCCGCTGGATCTAAGATCAGCAGTGCGGACGGCGTGAACGTTCGGACCGCCGAACTTCCGTAGCATCTCGTCCGTTAGTTTTTCATCTAACGGTGGTGAGTAGGGTGGCGCGTTAGTTCGCTGTCGCGCGTGGGGATCGTCGGATCCAAGATCGACGGCTCAAGTCGCGCGTGAACGTTCGGACCACCGAACGCTCGGGGCCACGTGAACCGTTGGATCCAGATCCAACGGTTGACGCTTAAGGCTTCAAGGCTAAGCATGCGGGCGCGGACCGTCAGATCCGCGATCAACGCTCCTCGTTCGTCCACGTCGTTTTAAATTCTGATTTTCCCGAAAGGATTTATTTATCAACTGAAAAATGTGATAACTTGTAAAATGCATAACTAATTCATTTCAAATCCTTTTCGGTTGATTCAAATTTTGTTGGTTATGTTTTTAACTCATCTTTAAGTTAAAATGTTTCCAACCCCAGTATAGCTCCATAAAATTTTGCTAATGAATAGTAGCATTTTGATTTATAAAAGTGAGCAAAATTGTTTTGGTCATATCTTTGGCATTAAGAATCCAAATCAATTGGTTCTTGTTGCTAAATTCATTATAAATCAAGACCTTGCTACTGTAAAATAATTTAGAATTTTTGGAGGAAGTTTTCTGTTGGGTCTTTGTATTTTATTCGTTCTTATCGGTTGCTTTTGCTTTCGTTAGGATCCAAGAGCACATTCATAATATTGTTGATCCTCGGCAACACCTTGACCCACAACAAGCGTGCAAGATATTTGATCATAAATGTCCCATTACTTTCAAAGTCTAATATCTTGTTTACAAACTATATGTATGCATTGCTTTTGTGTCCAATTATTTTTGCCCTGTTTAGAGGTAGCTATTCCTAATGCATTGTTGCCATTAAAATGTTATCCCCTGCCACAACCATAAGTTATTATCATCATTTGGTGAATTAGAGCCCGGTGATTTAATTATTCTCTTTACTTGTCTTTGCGATGTCATGCTTAGAAATGCTTAGCTACCTAGAATTGGGCGGTTATCGACTTAGTCGATGACCTTGATCACACAAATCATTTTGTTTATTTTGGTTCAGCACCTTATGCTTTTGTTTTATAAAACCAAAATGAAACAAAATGATTTGACTTGGGCACAATGGCATGTTGGTGTGATTGTTGGGTGTGACAAGGAAAGGTGCCTGTGTCCCTAAGGACCAAAAATGTTGCTTGCGCCATTGATCCAAGTACTTTTAGCGTACTAACCACATGAGGGTTATATGGGACCCCTCTTGACGAGTACTTTGGCGTGGGTTATCTCCTAGTCGCAGGAGGGGGTTGTGTGTGTTGTGTGAAACATGATATGTGTTCTCGGTGTTCTTGTGTTGGGTGTGCGGTGGTGGAGATTCCGGGTAGGCTCTCCACCTCGAGGAGCGTCGTAGTTGTCCAAGGCTTTACCCGGGAAGGGTAGTTGACCGAGGCTTTACGATGACTCCGACACAACGTATGGGTTTCTATCCATACGGGCGGCTCGTGAATAATTCACAATATTGGAAATGTCTCGTAGGACTTAGCCGTGCCGGCATACCTAAGGAAGTGTGCTTAATAGCTTGGCAAAAAGGCGGTCTGGCGTGTGGGTAAGTTGGTACACCCTGCAGGGATAAAACTATTCGAATAGCCTCGTCCTAGGTTATGGACACGCTTGGGGATTTCCCGCAAGATCTAGACTTCAACAACTGTTTTTGTTTTAAAATTAAAACTTGACATGGTTGGCATGAATGGGTAATTCATGCTATTGTGGTGACTAATGGTTTAGTCACTTCCAGGACTGTTTTACTGTTGTTGATACTTGATTACTACTATTTTTATCAAATAAAATCGGATTGCAAAATTGCTTTCAACCTATTACATTATTGCAAATAAAACTTGCTTTATGCTTAAAAATTTGAGTCCTAACCTGCTCCACTTCAATAAGCTTGCATGTAGTTATTGCATAGATTTGTTATCATTCTTATATATCTTGCGAGTACATTCAAAGTACTCACCCAGCTTTTGCTGGGCTGTTTTTGTTTGCAGAGGAAGAAGGTGAGCCCCAAGGGCCTCACTTTTGTGAGATGTGCTGTGGTTTCGACGACTAGCTTGGCGGTCCGGTCGGTTGCCTTGTGGGTTAAAGGCACACTGATTGGCTCTTTTGTTGTAGCCATCTTGTGGCACTTTTGCTTCCGCTGTTTAATTATTGTTGTCTCTTTTATTGTTGGCCGGTTGGCCTCTCTTTTGTAATAACTATCCTTTATTAATGTTATTCCTGTTCTATTTTGCTTCGGTTCTATGTGAATGAATGGAATTGATGCATGAACTTTGTAAAGAGGTGTGTATACTGTATTTCTGGGAAGTATACATGTCTCGAGTCTCGGATTATCTGATTTGTGATGCTAGGACCAAGTGGATGGTTAAGCATTACAAGCCGGATAAACCGGGGTCTCACACTATTTTTGGCTCAGCTCCAAATTCCATAATCACTTTTTGGCGGTCGTACCGGCAAGCACCACCGATCGATTTTCCCATCGGCGGTCGGACCGGCGACTGGCGGTCGGACCGCCGTGACGACTCGACAACTCGAGCAAACCCGAAAACGCGATAAATTGTAAACCAACAAAGCCATTGCCAATTGACTCATCATCCTGAGATCGTGCACAAGCTTGAAATCTGCTCATTCCTCTGTTGCTAATCAACTAAAAGATGCTCTTGATGAACTAGAATCTCTCAAGTCTAGTTCAGTTTTCTTAGATGCCATTTCACTTGATGTGACTGCCATGGAAGCTATTCCTTTAACTTGCTCTAACTGTGCTTTACTTGAATTAAAATTGGATAGCGCCCTGAAGGAATTGCAAAAATTTGATGCTAGTCACACATGCTCTCATTGTAAGAATAATAGGATTAAGATGCAAGAGATGACTGAAATGGTTGTTTACTCTAGAGCTGCCTCTTGTGAAAATTGTCCCAAGCTTACAATTGAGATTGAAGTTTTAAACAAGACTCTTGAAGAAAAAGCAAAAATTGAAAAATCCATGTCTCTTACTGCTTCTAAGAAAGTCATTGATTCTAACTCTTGTGTTTTGAGTGCTGAAGTTGAAACCATGATTGGTCAGATTCAAGGGGTATTTAGAGTCAAATTTAAGGAGCAGTTGAATAGGATTAAGGAATCCTATTGTGTGTCTTGTGAGGCCTTCAAAGTGGAAGTGGCTCTTCTTAAGAGTAAACGTGATGAGGTAATCAAGTCTAGAAAGTGCACTAGATGTGAGGGTCTAATTAAAGAGAATGATTACCTCAAGGTGACTCTTGAGAAGTTTTCGAGTGGGAAAAAGAAACTCAACATGATTCTTGATCAATCCAAGGTGAGCGTGAAAAATAGTGGCCTAGATTTCAATCCCCTAGAGCATTCCAAGAAACACCCACCTAGGATTGCTAGAGTTGTGAAAAATGGTCTGTTTGAGCTAGAACCTCCTAAGCCTTCTAAGGTTGTTTTCAAATCCGCGGGTTTTGTTCAAACTCTCTCTGGCAAGAAAGGTGCTTTTACTCCTTCAGTTCAGACCCCTCAAAAGGTCAAGTATCATTGTACTTTTTGCAAGAAAGAAGGCCACACTGTTGAGTTCTGCTTCCGGAGAGCAAAACTTGAGAGAAAAGAGAGGATGAGCACCTTGAGATCCATTAGAGGAGTCCCTTCTCCAGATGTAGTCTCTATAACTAGGTAGCCTGTTTATCGTACCACATATAGGCCTAGATTTGTAGAGAACTTTGTAGACTCTTTTGGTGGGTCTAGGAAGCATGTTGGTTTAGGATATCGTGAGGAGAGACCACGGGTAGCACCTAGACAGGGGGAGTATCGATCTTTTGGTAGATCATTTCGGAGAGGTCTAGGTGGTTCTCATGTGCATCCTTATGATTTTATTCCTGATCATGTTTCTACTGTTTCTACTGCTGTTCCCAGGCATCATGCTTCTCAGTACTGGATTCCTAGATCATTTATCACTAACCCCAGTACTGAGGCACGGATGTTTTCTGATTGTGCTTTTTAGGTCCGTCGTGCGAGGAAGGAGGACATGTGGCTTGTTGACTCCGGGTGTTCTCGACATATGACCGGAGATTCTCGATGGTTCTCCTCCCTCACACGTGCATCCGGCAACGAATTGATTACTTTTGGGGATGCTTCTACCGGGACCGTGACTGCAAAAGGCACTGTGCGCGTCAACAACAAGTTCATGCTTAAAGACGTCGCTTTGGTAAGTAAGCTGAGGTATAATCTTCTATCTGTTTCTTAGCTGCTTGATGAGGGTCTAGAAGTGAGGTTTAAAAGTGGTGAGTGTAGAGTTCTAGATTCCTCGGGTGAGCTTGTTTTTGAGATCTCCAGATTTGAGAAGATCTTTTGTGCAAATTTGATATTTCTTGACTTCCATCCTAGGTGTCTTGTAGCCTCTGATTCTCATGATCTTGTCTTGTGGCATCGTAGACTTGGGCATATAGGTTTTGACCACTTGACTAGAGTTAGTTGTAAGGATTTGATTAGAGATTTGCCTAGGCTAAAGGCTGTTAGAGATCTTGTGTGCTCGCCCTGTCGACATGGTAAGATGGTGTCTGCTTCCCACCCACCTCTTACCTTGGTGATGACTGATGGACCAGGACAACTTCTTCACTTAGATACAGTTGGTCCTTCTAGAGTTCAGTCAGATGGTGGGAAATGGTATGTGCTGGTGGTTGTGGATGATTTCTCTAGGTATTCATGGGTTTATTTTCTCGCTTCTAAGGACGAAGCATTTGAATTTTTTAGAGATTTGGTCCTTAGACTTGGTGTTGATATTCCTGGAGCTTTGAGAGCCATTAGGAGTGACAATGGGACAGAATTCAAGAATTCTTCTTTTCTACCTTCCAGACCGATAGGGAATTGAGCATCAGTTTTCTTCTCCTAGAGTTCCCCAGCAGAATGGTGTTGTAGAAAGGAAGAACAGGACCCTTGTAGAGATAGCTCGGACCATGTTAGATGAGCATTCTACTCCTAGGAGATTTTGGGCTGAGGCGATCTCTACTGCTTGTTATATCTCCGATAGGGTTTTCTTGAGATCTGTGGTTGGGAAGACCTCTTATGAGCTTAGATTTGATTATTCTCCCAAAGTCTCTCATTTCAAGATTTTTGGTTGCAAGTGCTTCATTCTTAAACATGGCAACCTTGATAAATTTGAGTCTAGATGTTTCGATGGCATATTTTTGGTTATCCTGCTCATTCTCGTGGCTATCGTGTTTTTAATGTTAACACTAACAAAACTGTTGAAACTTGCGAAGTCACTTTTGATGAGGCTAGTCCTGGTCCTAGACCCGATGCTACAGGTACACAGGTTCCTGAAATTCAAGGAAGCATCTTCGTCGATGATGACTCTGAGGATGAGGACCCGAACCATCCTTCAGCTACTTCTGAGAGGGGTGGAGAGCCTGCTACTACTACTCCAGCTTCAGCTGAGCATCCTCCTCCAACCCTCACCGACGATCTGAGTGGCTCTGTTCATACCTCCACAACTCATGGGGTAGAGGCCACTACATGCAGTGAGCACCTCTTCACATTCAAATGACAACATCCACCGAGCGGATGATTGGGGATCTTCAAGAGCGAGTCACTCGCTCCAGGTTTATTTCTCCTGATTCTCATGCACATTCTGCTTTTGTCGCTTCTTTTGAACCCCGAGATATCACCCATGCTTTATCTGATGCCTCTTGGGTCAATGCCATGCATGAAGAGCTTGAAAATTTCGAAAGAAACAAAGTCTAGACCTTAGTTGAGCGTCCTTCTGATTCTCATGCTATTGGAACAAAATGGATTTATAAGAATAAACAGAGTGAGGATGGGTTGGTTGTTCGCAATAAGGCTAGACTCGTAGCTCAAGGTTATTCCCAGGTAGAAGGCTTAGACTTTGAAGAGACCTTTACTCCAGTAGCTAGATTGGAAGCCATTCGTATTCTTTTAGCATTTGCAACATCCAAGGGTTTCAAGCTTTTTCAAATAGATATTAAAAGTGCTTTCTTGAATGGTTTCATAGAAGAAGAGGTCTTTGTCAAGCAACCTCCTGGTTTTGAAAATCTTAAATTCCCAAACCATGTTTTTAAACTCTCTAAAGCCCTGTATGGATTGAAGCAAGCTCCTAAACTTGGTATGACAGGCTTAAGAGTTTCTTGCTTGAAAATGATTTCAAAATAGGAATGGTTGATAAAACCTTGTTCACTCTCAGGCATGGCAGTGATTTCTTGTTGGTTCGATTTATGTGGATGATATTATATTCTGTGGTTCTTCTCATGCTTTAGTGTCCAGATTTTCGATTCCATGAGCAAAGAGTTCGAGATGAGCATGATGGGAGAGTTGACATTCTTCCTTGGTCTTCAAATCAAGCAAGCGAAAGAAGGCACCTTCGTTCACGAGTAAGTATACAAAGGACCTTCTTGGCGCTTCAATATGGGAAGCGGAGACCAATGTCTACTCCCATTGCTACAACCACCGTCTTTGGACCACGATGAGGATGGAGAGCCCGTGGACCGAAGGAGTACCGCAGATGATTGGCTCCTCCTCTATCTTACAAATACGAGGCCGACATACAATTTGCCGTATGTCCGTGCGCTCGCTTTCAGGCTTCCCCTCGTGCTTCTCATCGTCAAGCAGTACGTCACATCTTCAGGTACCTTCAAGATACTCTTGAGTTTGGACTCTGGTATTCTTCTTCTTCTGCTCTTTCAATTCGAGCATTTTCTGATGCTGATTTTGCGGGGTGTAGAGTGGATAGGAAGAGTACTTCTGGCACTTGTCATTTCTTGGGCACATCTCTTGTTTCTTGGTCTTCTAGAAAACAGTTTTCGGTTGCCACCACCGAGGCCGAGTATGTAGTCAGCGACCGATGGTTGCTCTCAGGTTCTCTGGATTTTATCCACGCTGTGGGACTATGGGTTATCCTTGAGAAGTGTTCCTCTTTTCTGTGACAACACTTCCACAATTAATATTGCCAAAAACCCAGTGCAACATTCCAGGACTAAACACATTGATATTCGATTTCATTTTCTTAGAGACCATGTTGAGAAGGGTGATGTTGTGCTTCACTTTGTAGAGTCAGAACAACGACTTGCGAGATATTTTCACTAAAGCTCTTGATTCTTCTCGTTTTGCTGCTTTGCGGGGAGAGTTCGGGGTTATTAGTCCTATTGGGCTGTTTTGAGGGGGAATTTGCTCTTTTTGCATTCATTGTATCATAATGCATGTTCCATTTCAATTGTCTTGCATTGTATAATAAAATTTGTGGAGCTTTGATTATTATCCTTGTATGGCGTGATTTCATACTCTATACCTTGTCATATCAAGTGATAGTCTGCTAGACTTCTTTTATGGCTCTTCTTGTTTAGCTTAGCTTTTGCCTTGCTAGCTTTATATCTGTGAGCAAATTGAATCAAATCATGTCTTGTTGGATCTTGTGACTAGTTTTGCTCTAGTGATCCTCTTATGATTCATGCCATGTCATATAGGTTAAATTGAGTCTTGAATTTTTTAGATGAAAAATGAGTTTTTTAACTTCTTAAGTCAAGCAAATGAAAAATGAGATTTTCTGTGCGAAAAAACTGATCTCACCAATCCTTTCTCATGAGACGGCTTGCCATTGCACTAGGCATGAACTCAGGGGGAGTTTTAGATGACCTAGACCACTCTTTTAAGCTTCTCGCTTGAGATGGTCGCGGCAAGGCTTGAGATCTAGCACAATGAAAAAAAATCCTTGTTAGGAAAATGCTCAAAATGCTAAGTGCTTGAATATTGCTTCATATGTGAACTCTTAAAGCTCAAAATGCCTCAGTTCCAGGTTTGAGTCTCTTTTTACTTATAGACATGGCTTGACTCATTTTTGGTTGCCTTTAGTGAAACTATGATATTGAGCAACTTTTCATGGTATTAATTATTTTAATCTCAGATTACTGATATTTTAGTTTTAGCTTTGCAGTACATGTTTTGCAATGATTGAATATAGCTTCTACTCTTTATATGGCTTGGTATAATACTTGTACTGTCTACATGTATAATGGTAATGGCTCCTTTTTAACTAAAGTTCAAAAATAAAGTCATTCCTTCATACTCTTTCTTTTCCCATGCATCTTGATGAATTCATTGTCAAAGGGGGAGAAAGATTGTGAAGAAAAATATTGTTTTGGAGCTTTTGGTTTCATACATAAGGTTTCATATAAAAGAATTCTCATAAAAAATGAACCTTTTGAAAATTTGTGATCATAGTGAGTTGAGTCTCTTGGTTTTATTGCCTTTTTTCTGATTATATTTGCAATTGAAGAAGACTCACAATGATCAAAGGTCAAATAGAATATTTGCCTTTCATATGGACCTAAGTGAGATTTTTGGCTACTTTCTGGAATTTGAATCCGGTTGTGCTTTCATTGCTTTATCTCACTTGCTTATACTATTCTGAAGCCAGCTTGGTCGGTTCCTAGGCTTTTTCTTGCTTTTGGACCAAGTTGTGCCTTTATCTGTCGTGATTTTTACTTTTCAAACCGAAAAACTACATTTTCTGGGAAATTGCCAATGTGTTTATCAAGGGGGAGATTGTGGATATCGTGAGGATATGTGCACGATCTTAGAATGATGAGTCAATTGGTAATGGCTTTGTTGGTTTGCAAAATCTCGCGTTTTTGGGTTTGCTCGATCTTTGTCAGTAATCGCGGTCGATCGACCAGTCGCCGGTCCGACCAAGCGATGGAAAGGTCTGACCGGCAATGCTTGCTGGTCCGACCGCCAAATGGTGTTGATGGAATTTGGGGCTATGCCAAAAATAGGTTGTGTAGGAAAGTGAGGGGAGTCTCCTGGATGTGGTCACATAATTTTTGGAGCTCCCAGTCAAAAGTACTATTCATTTGAAAATTCCAGAAGGTTTCGGATTTTCGAGTTGGAATTTTGGCTAAGTCTTTTCGGACGGTCTGACCGCCGTTGTGGAATTGGTCGGACCGGCCTGAAATCGGTCGGACCGGTGATGTGGGGCGATCAGACCGCCGATCACTTGAAGCTTGGCCTTGTTGGCATTGTTGTGTATTGATTGTGTTTATTGTATAAACTTCAATGCTTTATTGTTGCATATTGCATTGTGGAACTAACGTGGGTCAAGTTGTGAAGAACTTGTTCCCGGAGACGATTTGTTTGTCTATTGCTGTGCAGGTGGCTTGCAGGTCAATGACGCCATCGGTGATGTGGATCGGGACTACGCTTGGAGAGCTGAGGTCCAGAACGATCATGGATGCCGGGTGAGGTCGTGTGACTCAAGCAGGGTGCAGAATGGGCAAGATGGATCGAATGGGCAGTTCGGTGCAGCTGGTTGGATCAGGCGGTGCGGAAGTCGGTACGAGTCTCTGGGAGGTTCCGATGGGATTCGGACGGGAGAGACTTGGCGACGTGATGAGAGCCGCTGATCAACCTACACGTGGTGAAGCAGGCGAGTGCTTCAACAGTTATGTGTGAGTGGGTCCCATGTGTGTGTGGGCTTTCATGGGAGACCATTAGTGGAAACCCTAGGCCTCTCCTATAAATAGAAAGGAGGGAGAGGAAAAACACCCCAAGCACTCTAGGCATTCATTTGGACTCTCCAAGTCTTTTTCTAGGGTTAGGGTTTGGAGAAGAGAGGAGAGGAGAGGAAGGGTGTGTGTGTGCTCTTTGTTGAGCTCTTGTCCTCCTTGTTGGAGTTGCTTTGTAAGCATCTAGTGAGATCAATCAATCTTGTGATGCTTGCTTGAAAGATCATTTGTCTCCTTTGTGTTCTTCTCTCTTTTGGATGATTTTGGTGCTTCCTTGATTCAAGGGTTTATGCTTGGTCTCTTGACCTATTTTGTCTTGCTTTGATGTGTGGGAATACTCCTAGAATCATCTAGATCATCAACCCCCACAAGCAAGTCTTGAATCAAAGATTTTCATATTTCAAGGGTTTGTGCACTTCTTTGGTAAAACCTTGAGAGATCGATTCTACGAAGTGGATCTGGAGGATCGTCGCTAGAAATAGGTCTCTAATATCCTTAGGGAGGTGTGCTCCAAATTTGGTCAAGTTTTATTGGTCGAATCAAAAGTTGGACCAAATTTCGTTTTGGATTTGGGTTGTGTATTTTGGTACTGGACTAAATCGGTCGACCGGTTTAATAACGGCGGTCCGACCGCCCGCCTTTCGAATCGCCAGTAGTGGCAAGTCGAACCGATTTCCAACGGTCCGACCGCCATTAGTAGCCGGTCCGACCGGCCAACCGCCGGTCCGACCGCCTTGATCTCGGCAGTCGTCGACCGCGATGCTCGAGCCGATCCTCTGAGATCATTTCTCCACATTTGTGTCTGTGGTTAATGGGGTTATCGAATTCAGCACAAGGCTTCCTCTGTGCGCTTACTGATCTTCTTAGCTTTCATAGCTAAAGGAGTAAAGTTCTTGTTGAATTCTATTAAGGCGAGAAATTTGGGAAAGCGCCTATTCACCCCCCTAGTCGCCTTTACGGTCCTACATCTTGTCCCAATGCTTATGCTCAGAATGGTGTCATTGAGCACAAGCACCGTCATCTCCCTGAGACAGCTCGCGCTATCATGCTTACTGTCCCACCTCATTTTTTGGGCAGAAGTTGTCTCTACCACTGCCTTTCTTATCAATCGGCAGCCCTCTTCTGCTCTCAAGGGATGCACCCCTTTTGACCGTCTCACTGGTTTTCCATCCCAGTACAGTCACCTTCACTGTTTTGATTGTGTCTGCTACGTGTTTCTTCCACCGCGAGAGCGCACCAAGCTGACTTCTTAGTCGGCTTAGTATTTTTTCTTGGCTACAGCTCTGAGCATAAGGGTTAACATTGCTATGATCCTGTTGCTCGATGAATGAGGATATCTCGTGATGTCACTTTTGACGAGTCTCGTCTTTACTATCCTTGTTCCTCTGTCACCAGCTCTACTTCTGCTAAGTCGCTTTCCTTCTTGACTTTTCTTGATTCTTCGCCATCTCCAGTTCGAGTCTTACCAACCTCATGTATGCCCCCACCGTCTCCTCCAACACAGTCTCCTTTGCCAGCATCTCTCCCATTTCCTTTGGTTTCCTCACTTCCTCCGGAGCTTCCTACCAGCTTTCCTGTTGAGATATCTCCTTTTCTGCTGCACTACTCTCGCCGCCCACGGCTTACTACTCCTCCGGTTGGGCCCTCTACTATTTTCACTCCCTCGTCCTTGCTCAGTCCCGCTCCAGCCTTGCCTCCTAGGTATGATCATCGTGATCGTCGAACTATTAGGCCTCCTGAGTGTTACGGCTTTGCGGCCGTTGCTCTTGTTGAGCCTAAGACTTATCGTCAGGCTATTGTTCATTCGGAGTGGCAGCAGGCGATGGCTGAGTGCTGCCCTATAGTGCACCGGGACTTGGGATCTTGTTCCCCTACCTGCTCGTGTTACTCTGATCACGTGTAAGTGGGTCTACAAGATTAATACTAGCTCCGATGGCTCTCTCGAGCGCTATAAGACTCGTCTTGTGGCCTGTGGTTTTCAGCAGGAGCATGGTTGTGACTACGATGAGACTTTTATGCCTGTTGCTCACATGACCACTGTTTGGACCCTTCTGGCAGTTGCTTCTGTTCGCCAGTGATCCATTTCTCAGTTGGATGTCAAGAATACCTTTCTCAATAGTGAGCTGCATGAGGAGGTCTATGCAGTCGCCTCCTGGTATTATGTCCCTGACAGCATGGTGTGTCGTCTTCGTCGCTCTCTCTACGGTCTCAAGCAAGCTCTTCGAGCCTGGTTTGAGCGCTTATCCTCTGTTGTCACTGAGACCGGTTTCACCGTCAGTGATCATGACCCTGCTCTTTTTGTTCATACCTCTCCTCGTGCTCGAACTCTTCTTATTCTATATGTCAATGATATGATCACCACAGGTGATGATCCTTCGTACATCGACTTTCTGAGGAAGCGTCTTAGTGATAAGCTATTGATGTCTGACATGGGTCCACTTCGGTACTTTCTTGGGATTGGGGTCACTTCTATACATGAGGACTACTACCTATTCTAGGAGAAGTACATTCTGGACATTCTTGCTCGCGCTTGTCTCACTGATCAGCGCACAGTGGATACTCCCATGGATATTGGGGTTCACCTTCGACTCACTGCTGGAGTGCCCCTTAAGGATCCTACTCGCTACCGTCACCTTATTGGTAGTCTTGTCTATCTTGGGATCACTCAACCTAACATCTCTCATCCTATTCACATTCTGAGTCAGTTTGTTCCAGCTCCCACTCAGCTTCACTACAGTCACCTTCTGTGTGTCCTTCGATATCTTTGTGGTACCATTTCTCGTCGCCTTGTCTTTTCTCGCTCCAGTTCTTTGCAGCTCAAAGTGTACTCTGATGCGACTTGGACTAGTGATCACTCTGATCGTCGATCGCTTTCTGCCTATTGCGTTTTCCTTGGATCCTCTCTGATTGCCTGAAAGACCAAAAAGCGGACAACAGTTTCCCGCTCGAGTGCTAAGGCTGAGTTGAGGGCTACTGCGTCGTTGACAGCTGAGGTCACTTGGTTACGATGGCTCCTTCAGGATTTTGGTGTATCTGTTATGATACCGACCACTTTTGTCTGACAGCACTGGTGCGATTAGTATTGCACGAGATCCAGTGAAGCATGAACTCATCAAGCATATTGGAGTTGATGCTTCCTATATGAGATCGCAGGTGTAGGCATAGGTCATGGCTCTTCAGTACGTGCCTTCGGAGCTTTAGCTAGCCGACTTCTTCGCGAAGGCTTAGACACGAGCTCAACACAGCCTTTTCCTCTCCAAACTCAGTGTCATTAATCCACCATGAGGGGGGTGTTAGATGTATTTATGTGTTGTGTTATTCTTCCCTACTTTAGGGTATTTTCTGCATATTGCACCTGCTACGTATTTGTATATATAGGCCCATTGGCCCCTTGCAATATAAGAAGTATATTCCCAACAGTTATCACTATTTGAGATGGATCAAAGGATACTTATTCTTGCATGATTTGCCTCATAAATCCAGCAAGAGCCTGATAGTGAAATTGATCAGTTCATATTGGGAAATTACTCCATAAAAAAAGTGAATTCATGGAAACTAGTTTGAGTATCTGGCACCAGATTCAATCTAGACTTTTAAAATGAAGATTTAGAGGCTTAGAGCTTCTTGTACCAAAATTCATGACCAAATATCTAGCTAACATTGAACAAGGAACAATATATGATGTGGAAAACAAACAAACAGAATGACATCTCAGCATAATTTCTCCATGATTGGTGCCCCCAAGAAACTCATCACTAATTTGGTTTTCCAAAGTTCATTGGGAGAAACATTGAGGCCAATGACAGATCATGAAGTACAAGACAGGGCAAAGTAAAATCATAAGCAAGATACAGTACAGACCTTGCAATGTTCACATTAGCATATGCTGCACTGCTTCAAATTTAATGACTGACAGCAAGTGCTTGAGAACATATTCCGCAGGTTGATGGTATAAACAATACATAAATTCATTTTCAAGCGACATCATATATGGAGTTTTCTTTCTAACCAGAATTACCAGAATCATATTGTTTTCAGTGTTGCTATCATTCCAGTATCTTGAAATAGAACCACCAAAATGAGGTAGGCAGTACAGTTTCATTGAAACATCACGCACTAAAAGGATATGAGCAAAAACAGAAAATAAGTAAAGAAAGAAAATAGCTCCACTTCTATAATAGAAGTGCTTTCAACATGTGAATTTAAGCATCAAATAAACAGAGTCGTCATATTTTTATCAACTTCGGCTGTATACTCACTGTTTTAGCAGCATATCATTCACCATTAAACTGCAAAGTGTGACCCATCTAGCATTATGGTATGGCATAAAATCTCAATTCAAATTCACACAGATTTACAGAAGTGAAAGGCACGGGAACATGGAACTAAACTCTTGAAATCTTTGTTGTTTTAGGAACAAGTCGATCAAGACGATGAGGCCTTTTTCAGTTTTGTTAGATTCTTCAGTTCCTGTTAGACTCTTTGGTTCCTAACTCTTCTGTTCCTGGTCCACACTTAGTATTAGACTTTTTGGTTCCTGGTCCACACTGTAACGTTTGGTCTATATATATAACTTTTAGTTTATCAATACATACAGTGTGTGTAATTGCCCCCAAATATTCCACTCTCTCATGGTATCAGAGTGGATCGTATCTGCGACCGCACCCTTCCACTAATCTCGCCGCCATGGTCGGCGAAGACGACATCGCCGCTGCCGCATACCACGAGTAGCAGGACGCCGCCGCCGCACGACGTGAGCACGCAGGCACTGGCCCTCTCCGAGACCGCCGCCATTACTTCCCTCCATACTCAGGCATACAACGTCCTTAACATCAAGGCCCTCGTCCCTATCGTCCTCGACCTCACTTCTCCAAGTTACAACAAATGGCGCGGCCTCTTTCTCTTCACCCTAGGCAAGTACGCCCTCTCCGACCATGTGCTCTCTGACGACGTCCACCCCGATGTCGCAGACTGGGTCCAGATGGATTATTTCGTTCTCTTGTGGCTCTACGACACCATCTCCGCTGAACTTTTCGAGATCGTGATGACTCCTACCTCCATGGCGCGGCTCGTATGGGCGGGCCTCGAGCAACAGTTCATCAGCAACCAGGAGACGCGTGCCCTGTACCTGGACGCGGAGTTTCGCAACTTCGTCCAGGGCGACCTCTCCATCTCTGACTACTGCTGCAAGCTGAAGAGCATGGCCGACGCCCTCGGTGACTTGGGCGAACCGATGCACGATTGCACCCTTATTCTGTCTCTTCTGCGCGGTCTGAACACAAAGTTCGCATACATGGCGGCCCTGCTGAAGTGGCAAAAGACGTTCCCCTCGTTCATCGAGGCCCGCTCCGATCTGCTGCTCGAAGAAATTACGATGTCGTCATGCCCCTCCGCACCCTCCACAGCCCTCATCGCCACGACCCCTACTAGCAATGGGGGTCTTGGCGGTGGTGTCTCCGGGGGCGGTGGTGGTGTGTCCGGCAGCCGCTCCACTGGCGCACCCCAGGGCGCTCCCTCCGGTGGCACCGGCAGTGGCGAGGTGGCTCTAGTCGCAGTCATTGCCGCGGAAACAGCAGCAATAACCACAAGATCGGCAGCGGAGCTGCAGGTGGTCACTCCGGGGGCAGCACCTCTAGTTGGCCGCCCTCCTTCTATAGCCCCTGGACCGGCACCATCCAGGTGTGGCCCGAGCAACTCCATCCACGCCAGGCCCCTAGCCTCCTCGGTCTGCACGCCCCTAGCGCACCCACCCAGCTGCGCCCCTGTGGTGCGCCCCTGCCGCATGCGCTGGCGGCCGGCCAACTCCAGGCCGGCTACACGCTACTCTCGTACCCGCCGCCGTGGCCTACTCGGGTTGATCTGGGTCCTACGCCTCCCGGTCTTGGTACATGGGATCAGCAGTCATTGGCAAACTCTTTCAACACCATGACTCTTACTTCCCCGCTGACCACCGACTAGTACATGGACTCTGGTGCGACCTCGCACATGACGTCGGACGCCGGTAACCTCTCCCGTTCCCATCCTCCTCACTCATTCACTCCTTCCACCATCGTTGTCGGTGACGGTTCACTGCTACCCGTCACCTCCACTAGTTCCATTAGTCTTGGCTCTCTTCATCTTACTAATGTTCTTGTCACTCTGCATTTTATCAAGAATCTTATTTACGTACGTCAATTCACTCTTGACAACAACTGTTCTGTTGAGTTTGACCCTGTTGGTTTTTCTGTCAAGGATCTTCGTTCCAGGAACCTGATCATCAGGTGCAATAGCACCGGACCTCTCTACCCCTTGCGTCTGTCGTTGTCTACCTCCCCTTCGTGCGCACTCGTCGCCAGCGCCTCTGCCTCCCTTTGGCATCGTCGTCTCGGGCACCTTCGCCCTGAGTCCCTGTCTCGCCTTGCTAGTGTATCTGCCATTGCTTGTGATAATGAACCCGCCGACACTATCTGTCATGCGTGTCAACTTGATCGACATGTGCGTCTACCTTTTGCTACTTCACAGTCTCGTGCTCGCGAAATTTTTGATTTAGTTCATTGTGATCTTTGGATCCGCCTGTCGTCAGTGTGTCCGGTTACAAATACTACTTGGTTATTCTTGATGATTGCTCGCATTATCTTTGAATGTTTCCTTTGCGTCTGAAATCTGATACTTTTGCCACTATCTCTCACTTTTTTTCTTACATTGCTACTCAGTCAGCGCTAAGATCAAGAGTATTCAGTGCGATAATGGCTATGAGTTTGACAACTCCACTGCTCGTACTTTTTTTCTTACCCATGGCGTTACACTTCGCATGTCATGTCCATACACCTCTCAGCGGAATGGTAAGGTCGAACGTATTATTCGTTCCACTAATAACATTGTTCAGTCTCTTATGTTTTAGGCCAGCCTCCTTTCCTCTTACTGGGTTGAGGCTCTTCACGCCGCTACCTATCTTCTCAATCGTCAACCCACCAAAACTCTTAATTTTTCCACACTTTTTTTGCACTCTTTGGTGTTTCCCCCTCCTACTCTCACCTTCACGTTTTCGGCTATAAGTATTACCCAAACCTTCCTGCCATCACTCCTCACAAGCTTTCTCCTCGCTCCACCATGTTCGTGTTTCTCGGCTACCCGTCCGAATACAAGGGATACCGATGCCTCGATCTCTCCTCAAATCGGGTCATCATCTCCCGTCATATTACGTTTGACGAGTCCTCCTTTCCCTTTGCCAAGCTCGCCGCTTCACCTTCTCCCACTGACCTCGATTTTTTGTTGGAGCTTGATCACACGGCGATGCCCATTGGGCCTCAGCATCTTGCAGGTCCTGATGCCCCACCTAGTGTGGCGCGCCCGCCCATGCTCCTACCGGCCAAGGCGCCCGACAATGCTGCCTCTCCTACATCGTTTGTGCATGGCCCGATGCGCCCAAGAAGACCCGATGTCGTCGTGATTCCCAAAGACGCGTAACGCCAACTGACAGCGTTCCTCCTGGGCCCGCAGCTATGGTAGCACACAGTGCTCCAGCTGTGGCTCCTCCCGTGGCAGTCGAAGCACATGGTACTCTTGCCGGTCTACCAGTTGGCCCGCCAACTCCCAGTGGGATCGTTCTCCCGCAGCTTCCCCCAGGTGCTATGCCGCTCAAGTCGGTCGACAACTCCCATGCCATGGTGACTCGTGGCAAGCACAGTTTTCGGTAACCGCTCACCCGCATGAACCTTCATGCCGCCACTCTGTCTCCTATTCCGACCACATACCGGACTGCTCTCGTCGACCCTAATTAGCGCGGTGCCATGGAGGAAGAATACGCTGCTCTTCAGGCCAACAACACATGGGATCTTGTTCCACGACCATCCAATGCCAATGTGATCACTGGGAAATGGCTTTTTCAGCATAAGCTCAATTCGGATGGCACTCTTGCCCGCTATAAGGCTCGATGGGTTCTTCGTGGTTTCACACAGCGTTCTGGTGTTGATTTTGATGAGACTTTCAGTCTAGTCGTCAAGCCTGCCACTATTCACACAGTTCTCTCTCTGGCCCTATCCCGGGATTAGCCTATCCACCTGTTGGATGTTAAAAATGTGTTTATTCATAGCACACTCTTGGAGATCTTACATTCGCAATTTGGATTTGTGGATTCATCTTGCCCAGATTACATTTGCCACCTCAACAAGTCTATCTACGGTCTCAAACAGACGCCCCGGGCTTGGTCCAGCTGTTTTGCGGCTTTCTTGCCGTCACAGCTTTCTTGCTGTTCCTTGGTTTCTTGGAGGCAAAGTCCGACACCTCCCTCTTTGTGTCTCATCGGGGCGGTGACACTGTCTACCTGCTGCTCTATGTGGACGACATTGTGCTGACTGCTTCTTCAGACCGTGTGCTCCGCCAGGTGGTTGCCTCCCTCCAACAGGCTTTTCCTATGAAGGATCTCGGTCCACTTCATCATTTTCTAGGTGTTTCTATCAATCGTCGTGATGGTAGCATGTTCCTCTCTCAGCGGCAGTATACTATAGACATTCTAGATCACGCCGGCATGACCGCTTGCAAGCCTTGCAGCACCCCTGTCGACACTCACTCCAAGGTCTCCTCTGCTACTGGCACTTCTGTGGCTGATCCGACATTCTACCGAAGTCTTATGGGTGCTTTGCAATACCTCACTTTCACTCCCCTAGATATTGCCTACACCGTACAATAAGTTTGCCTCTATATGCATGATCCTCGCGAGTCGTACCTCGCCGCGGTGAAGCGCATTCTTCGGTATCTTCGCAGCACCATCGACCACAACCTTCTTCTTCACCGAGCCACCTCTATAGATCTGGTTGTCTACTCTGACGCCGATTGGGCTGGTTGTCCCAACACGCGCAAGTCCAATTCAGGCTACGTTGTGTTCCTGGATGATAATCTCGTCTCTTGATCCTCGAAGCGTCAACACACTGTCTCTCATTCGAGTACGAAGGATGAGTACTGGGCTGTGGCCAATGCTGTTGCTGAGACGTACTAGCTGCGCCAACTTCTTTAGGAACTTCACAGCACTCCACACCGAGCTACCCCTCGTCTACTGCGACAATGTCAGCGCAGTCTATCTCTTAACAAATACGGTGCAACATTAGCGTACTAAACATGTTGAGATTAACCTTCACTTTGTCTGGGAACTAGTTGGTCTTGGCGATGTCCATGTTCTTCACGTTCTGACGACATCTCAGCACGCCGGCATCTTCACTAAAGGGCTACCTACTTCTGTCTTCACCAAGCTCCGGTCTAGTTTCAACGCCTGTTCCACCGATGCTCCAACTGCGGGGGTGTTAGATTCTTCGGTTCTTGTTAGACTCTTTGGTTCCTAGTCCACACTTAGTGTTAGACTCTTTGGTTTCTGGTCCACACTGTAACCGTTGGTCTATATATATAATATTTGACTTATCAATACATACAGTGTGTAATTGCCCCAAATATTACACTCTCCCAAGTTTTAGTCAAGAGATTTGATAGATAGCACAATTGTAACCATGACAAGTACAATCGGGAATAAATAGAAGTGAGATGGTGACTCTTTGTCACATATTTATTACAGATAAGATATATATGGCCACAAAAAATCAAAAGCAAAAGGAAACAAAATTTCACAGCGTTATGTCCACAAGCTTCGCCAATACGGTCAGTTGGAATTGGCATGACAATTCAACAATCAATTGGACACTGTTCTTTGATCGAGCTATCTAGTCCAACACAGTGCCCAGGACCACATTCACCAAATCAAAACAGTCACTTAACACTACCAATGCTAAACAAAACATTTTCGAAGGAGAAAACTAAAAAAGATCTAATTATCGATGGAACCAAGGGGATTCAACAACATAACATTTTGGTAGCAACATTTTTTTTTTGTCGGATGGTCCGGACTCAAAAGCGAGATGAGGATAAATTCCCACCCAGGGATGACGTTTTTCTCCAATGTGGATTTGGCCGGGTTGAACCAAAATTTCGCCGTCTCTCGCGTCCCCAAATAGACCTACAGGACCGGCCGGGAAAATCTACCAAATGTGTTATGTTACTTTTCCATGAGATTGGGCCAGAATTGGTACTCCCAAACAAGCCTTAAATTTACTTTATCCACGATTTTTTCCTTTGAACTCTGAATACCTCGTGTAAAAGTTAACGTACCCAGCACTCCAGCAGCGAGCACTGACATTTCTGCCCTTTTTCTTTGGGACTAACTAGTAACTACTAAGCACATTCATTGCAAAAAAAAAAAAAGGGAGAGAGGAAAGAAAAACACACATCGTATCATAAAAAGGGGGGAATACAACACATAATGCCCGCAAACTTACAAAAGTTTCCTCTAGAATTTATTTTCAATGTCGTTAGTCGTATTCTTGTGTGCCCAAACTTGTGTTTCTTAATTTAATTGGCTTAGCCGGTAAGAAACGGAATCATCCATCGGTTGCCTCAGTCCTAGAAGAGCGACCTGCGTACTCCTGAACCATTGCCCCAAAAACCGACGGCCTTCCCATCAACTTGGATGGTGCATCAAACTCTTTCACTAACCCTGAAACAATTAAACACATACAAATGTTGAAACAGAAGCGCAAAATCTCAATACTAGCAAAAAAAAAAATCAATTCCTCGAAAGATGGCAGTTCCAGTGTTCTCTTGCAATGCATTTTTTTGTTGTTGTTGGAAAAACACTCTTGATAAAACTAGCAATAATCCGTGCAAAAGCTACCTGCATCCAACACCAGAACTCTGTCGCTGTCCATGACGGTAGGTATACGATGAGCAATGCTGATGACGGTACATTCGGAGAATTCCTCTCGGATGATCGTCTGGATAGTTGCATCCGTTCGAGAATCAACGGAAGCGGTTGCCTCGTCCATGAACAAGACCCGGCTACGTTTCAGTATGACACGCCCGAAGCAGAGAAGCTGCTTCTGTCCTACGCTCCAGTTCTCCCCCATGTCAGCAACTACAAAAGAACAGGCAACAAGCAAAGAGTATATATATATTCATTCTGTTGTTGTTACTAAAGAAAATGAATGACTAAATTGCACTGAAAATCCCCAAACTTGGTGTGGCTATCTCTAATGTTCATGGGAGTTGAATTTTTAAGCCAGCAAGTTTCTCATTATGTTGTGCAAAAATAGGGCGGCAAGAACAGTAGGACCCTAAACTTGTTTAATTGTGGCACTCACTAGTCACTACCCTGCCTATCATTTCTTCTGTCACGATCTAAGCAAGGTTGCTGGGATCTTGATCCAAGGCAGGATCGTTTTCGTGTTGGCAATATCAGGACCATAGGATCATTATAGGAAGTTAGGAACACACCTCGAAAATCGTGATTCTAAAGATTATAAAGTTTGGACTACTATTTTGTATTGCATTTGCACCACCTAGTCATGATCCTACAAAGGATTAAAATCGTAACTGTCGTCCAACAGGATCGTAGGATCGGATCGTGGTCCTGACAACCTTGGATCTAAGTGTCACAATTATGCAAGTTCACAAACCAGTAGTTGAAGAACACAAGTGGCTAAACCAAGACTTAATAATGTAGTTTACTCAAAACAAAGAACAGCTGTTCGATAAAATAGCAAACCTAGTGCATCAAGCTTCTCAGGTTTTGCAGCTACTGTATCTTTTAGCTGGCAACGCTCAAGGGCCTGCAGAGGAATAAATGTATTAAGCTCAATAGAAACAAGAATTACAGGAAGTTCATGTATTGAAACACACAGCAGCTGTAACCTAACTTGTACCTGCCATATCTCGGCCTCAGAATACCGCCCAACTGGGTCAATGTTGCTTCTTATGGTTCCTTCAAAGAGTATAGGCTCTTGAGGAATCACACCAAAGCGAGACCTCAGATCATGAAGGCCCAAAATGCAAATATCTACTCCATCAATGATGATCTGGCCTTCTACAGGCTCCACAAGCCTGAACAAAGCCTGGATTAAAGTTGACTTGCCACTGCCAGTCCTTCCGACAACTCCTATCTTTTCTCCACTGTTAATGTTTATCGTAATGCCTTTCAAGATTAGAGGTGTGTTTGATCGATACCTAACCTGAAAAGATATTCATATGGCTCACTACTCTTAATCACCTAGAGTACCAAACAGATATTTTTTTAAAAAAAACTTACTAAAGGAAGATTCAACAGAGGAAAAGAAGAATTGCTGACCTTTAGATCTTTGATGTCAATATCTCCTCGGCTGGGCCAATTTGGTGAGGGAAGACAATCTGCCACTTCCCATGCTGCCTCAGAAGGAAGAGTACTGTACTGATTCACCCTCTCCACAGCGACCATATCATTTTCTAGCATACAGCTAATGGAAATTGCATAATACACCAAGGAATTGAGAGAAAGACCATAGGAAAGAGACATGCCGACAAATTCTGCATCAGAAACAGTAAAAATCAATGACATAATGTATGTGAATATCACAAATAATTAAAAAGAGAACACATAGTAATAGATCTTTTAATAGAGGATCATTTAAACCTTTTTTAGTATCTATCTTCAACCATACAATGAAGCAACTGCGATTCGGCACGATCTTAAAATTTGGCAATCTATTTGTGTTTGACCACTGCTGCTATTTGTTAGAGATATATGTATAGTTGTATTATTCCCCATTGTTATGAGGGGTTATTTGCATATTCACCTCCTATACTTATCTATATATACTGGCCCATTGGCCCTCTGAGAATACAAGTTGCTATTCCTAACATGGTATCAGAGTCCATTAGGGTTACCTCTCCCGGACGAGCAACTCGTCCTCTGCCCTAGCCGCCGCCGCCGGCTTCCCTCCCCTTGTCGCTGCCGCTGGCTTCCCCGTTGTTGCTGCTACTGCTTGCCATCTCGCCGATCACCATCGGCTCCCCGACGCCTCCAGGCTCCGCCGCTGCTCCAGACCGGCCGTCGTAACCAAACGGCTCCCCGACGACGACGGCATCTCTCCCCGATGCCTCCAGGCTCCGCCGATCGGGTCTGCTTTGCCCCTTGCCACGCCGGTGATCCGCCGCCACACCTCCCGCGACCGGATCGTCACGGATCAACGTGTGTTGATGCGTAATGTGGCCCAATCTTTCACGGTACTTGTATTTCAATTCTGAATGAAGTGAAACTCCCGCTTTCCTCTCTCTTGATTTGGCAAAATAGAAGAGCAAGTATATCTCCAAAGCAAGTAACACTTGGTTGATGTTGAATCAATCCGAAGAGAGAAACAAAATCAAACCGGAAGAACAACACCAAACCGTGAGCAATTTGAGGATGCTACGAATTGGTGAGATGATCCACAAGGAATCACGGATCTTGGAAGAACAACCTCCTCCAATATTCACGCAATCACAAAACCCTAGATGGGAATTTCCAAACGCATGTATTCATTTTGCGCCACATAAACCTCGTGACTTTTCGTATTTTATTCAACTCTAACTTGCTTACAATGGGGCTCAACCCTAAATATATAGCCCATGAATAGTAGACCGACTTTGATCGTAGCTATGAACAAGATCGACTCTAGTTCTTGTTCATGAACAATACTAAACTGTTTTTTATTGCAAACTCCTTTAATTCAAATTTAAACTACTCTAATTGTTTGAAAATAGATTAAACTATCCTATTACAAGTAATTTATAATTAACTTCTTTTAAAGAATGATCCGAATTGAATTGCACCAATCCAAACCCATTTTGGATTCTTAGGTCAAAATATATTGATTTTGGAATAGGGTTTGAATTTGGTTCTTCTGTCTTTTCTTGGCGGAATTCTCTTGTATACTTTGCAACATGCAAAGTCCTTTGTTGTTGTGTCTTCCCATGTCCGCTAAAGCTCCCTGGTCGGCATTCCTCCCTATCCTTGCTCTTTGCCGAACCTGGTTCTTGTTTTTTTCTCCATGATGCATAATAGGCTCAACTTGAGGCTTAATGCACACTTGCCGCTTAGGGATATTGACTACCGTAGTAGATGCACTTAGGGCCTCATCACGGACGCCGCTGCCCGGCGCTACCCGGTGATCCGCCGTCGCCACACCTCCCGCGAGATCCGCCGGCTTCCCTCTCGCGAGATCTGCCGGCTTGGTACCGCCGTTGGGCCTGCAGTCGCCGCTTCCGTGAAACGCCGCCGCTGTGAGGTCGCCGCTTGGTGCCGCCAGCACCGCGCTAGGGTTGGCAGCGCGGCCGCAGAAAATTTCTGCTGTGGCCGTGGGCTTTTGAGCCGGCCCGACTGTTTTTTTTGCGCCGGGCCGAAAGAAAGAAAGGCCGACTGAATTTTGAGCTGAAAAAATGTGGGTCTAACCACCGCGCCGTCCAGCGCCACCTGTTAGACTACGTTGCCTTGGTCGCCGCGCCGTCCAGCACCGCCTACCAATGGGCACCGTTTCCCTCCCTTGCTGCCCGGTAATCTTCGATGGTGTTAATTACACCGACTTCGTGTCTCACATGTGCATCCACATGCGTGGTCTTCGTCTCCAGGGCGTTCTCTTTGGCGATGTCACCTGCCCGCCTTGCCCTACTCCTCCGAAGGAGCCTACGTCTGTTGCACTGCCCCCGACAGCTGACAAGGCTGCTGTCGAGGCTACTGGCCTTGCTAATGAGAAGGTTGCCTCTGCCTACCAAGAGTCTTTGGATTCCTACATGGATCGATTGACTACCTACACTTAGTGGTACGACGACGGCGCTTTCGGTGCGGCCTTCATCGCCGGTGTCGACCTCGCTTTTCTTACGAGGTTGTGGTACTCCTTCGCCGTCGGATGTAGACTCACCTTCGTCAGCGCTACGAACCCTCTAGAGATGCCCTCTACCTGTCCGTGGTTCGCCAGGAGCACTCTCTTCAGCAGGGTGATGTTACTATTGACGCCTTCTACGCTCGAGTTCTCATGCCCGTGTCACCGGACTCTCTTCGCCTTCTTGGCCGCCGCTCCTGCTTACGTCTTTGCTGGTGTATGTCTTGACACAGAGTTTCAGCGTGTCTACGAGTTCCTTACTTGCCTTCGTCCTGAGTTTGAGCAGAGGCGTGCCCAGCTTCTTGCACGCCACCCTCGTCTCACTCTTCAGGAGGCTCTTACCGAGATACGTGCAGAGGAGACTACGCTGAGTGGTGCTTTGATCCGATGCCACTCCTCCGTGCTCGCCGCTCGTCCACCGCTACATCGATCGCTCCACACTCTGATGCACCGCTTCCTCCGATGGTCGCCACAGTGGTGGTGGCCGCCCTCCATCTGGCAGTGGCCGTCCTCGCTGCTCCTACTGCGACAAGGTCGGCTACATTGAGTCCCAGTGCTATAAGAAGCAGCGGCATCTTTCACGCGGTTCTTCTCCTAGCACTGGCACCGGTGCTTCGACATCGACATCTGCATCGACTCCTTCAAAGAAGCATCTCACCGAGCGAGAGATAGCGGACCGACGCTTGCTTGCCGCTTGTGTTCCTCAACGGTTTCTCGAGTTCTCGCTACTAACTCTTGAACAATGAGAAACCACCTCCTACACAATCAGGTACCTCCCCATGGATTCTTGATTCAGGAGCATCCTTTCACATGACTTCTGATTCTTCCACTCTGTCTTTCATTACACCTCTTGATTCCCCTGTCAGTGTTCTTACTGCTGATGGTACCTCTCTTTCTGTCTCTGGTCGAGGACCTCTTAACAACTCATCCTTTCATGTTCCTTCTGTTGCTCATGTTCCTCACCTAACCATGCAGCTTCTTTCTACTGGACAAATTACTGACCTTGGTTGTCGGGTCATTCTTGACTCTGACTCTTGTTATGTTCAGGACCGCCACACGGGGGCTCTGGTTGGTTCTGGCTCTCGGCGCCTTGACTCACAGCGTCTCTGGGAGCTTGACTGGCTTCACCTTCCTTCCACTGCCACCGTCGCCGCCAGTCTTTTCGCTTCTGCCACTCTGTCTACCAGCTCTTTCCAGCAGTGGCATCACCGTCTTGGTCATCTGTGTGGATCTCGTTTGTCATCTTTAGTCCATCGTGGTCTTCTGGGGTCTGTCTTAGGAGACATGTCTTTAGATTGTCAGGGCTATAAGTTAGGGAAACAGATTCAGCTTCCCTATTCTCATAGTGAGTCAGTGTCTCAGCGACCATTTGATCTTATTCATTCAGATGTTTGGGGTCCGGCTCCCTTCCTTTCGAAAGGGGGCTATCGATATTATATCATTTTTATAGATGACTTCTCTCGCCACACTTGGATATATTTTATGTCTTCTCATAGTGAGGCATTGTCTATCTATAAACAATTTGCTACTATGGTTCACACACAGTTTTCCACTCCTATTCGTGTCTTTCGTGCTGACTCTGCTAGTGAGTACCTCTCTTGTTACCTGCGCAGCTTTCTTGCTGAGCAGGGCACCCTCGCTCAGTTCTCTTGTCCTGGTGCTCATGCTCAGAATGGTGTAGCTAAGCACAAACATCGTCACCTCCTTGAGACGGCTCGTACCCTGATGATTGCCACCTCTATTCCACCTCACTTTTGGGCCGAGGCCGTTTCCACTGCCACCTATCTCGTCAACATTCAGCCCTCTTCTGCTTTTCAAGGTGAGATCCCTGTTGAGCGTCTCTGTGGTCTTCTTCCAGACTACTCTGCCCTTCGTGCTTTTCTTTGCGTTTGCTCGCTCTCCTTGTACCTCGAGAACGCACTAAACCGACCGTCATCATTGCGTGTGTTTTTGGGATACTGATCGAGCACAAGGGCTATCGTGCTGGGACCTGTTGGTCGACGGATGCGAATTTGTCGGGATATGACTTTTGACGAGTCTCGTCCCTTCTACCCACGTCCTGCCTCTCCTTCGGTTTCCTCTATGGAGTCTCTGTCTTTTTTGACTTTTCCAGATACACCCATCTCTGTCTTACCCTCGTCCACCCGTCCCACTGAGTCTCCACATATACCTCCTAAGGCCTCTCCGCAGTTGTCGCCGCCTGCTTCGTCCCCTGCGGCTCCTCAAGCTCCTCCCACTCTCTTTTACACTCGTCGACCTCGTATTGAGGCTCTTCCAGATGAACCATCTTCCCCTGATGTTTCATCTTCTCTTGATGCTCCATCTTCCCCTTATGGGTCATCATCTCCTCGCTACGGTCTCCGCGATCGTCAGTCGATTCGGCCTCCTGCTCGCTTTGGTTTTGCTGGTGTAGCTACCCATGAGCATGTCTCCTACCAGGATGCTGTTACTCACCCTGAGTGGCAGCATGCCATGGCCGAGGAGTTGCTGCCCTCGAGCGTACTGGTGCTTGGAATCTTGTTCCTTTTCCATCTCACTGTTGTCCCATCACGTGTAAGTGGGTCTATAAGATTAAGACTCGCTCTGATGGCTCTCTTGAGCGCTATAAGGCGCGTCTTGTTGCTCGTGGCTTCCAGCAGGAGCATGGTCGTGACTACGATGAGACTTTTGCTCATGTGGCCCACATGACCACTGTCTGCACTCTTCTTTCGGTGGCGTTTGTTCGCCATTGGTCTGTTTCTCAGCTTGATGTCAATAGTGCCTTTCTTAATGGCGAGTTGCGTGAATAGGTCTACATGCATCCACCACCTGGGTTTTCTGTTCCTGAGGGCATAGTCTGTCGTCTTCGTCGTTCTCTCTATGGCCTTAAACAAGCCCCTCGTGCTTGGTTTGAGCGCTTCTCCTCTGTGGTAACTGCTGCTGGCTTCTCAGCTAGTGATCATGATTCTGCCCTTTTTGTCCACACTTCGTCTCGTGATCAGATTCTTCTTCTATATGTTGATGATATGATCATCACCGGAAATGATTTTGAGTACATTGCCTTTGTCAAGGCTCGTCTGAGTGAGCAGTTCCTGATGTCGGATCTTAGTCCTCTTCGTTACTTTCTTGGGATTGAGGTTACTTCCACTCCAGATGGTTTCTTTATGTCCTAAGAGAAGTATATTCAGGATCTTCTTGATCGCGCCTCTCTCACTAATCAGCGTACTGTTCAGACTCCCATGGAGCTCAACGTTCATCTCCGGCCCTCTGATGGTGAGCCTGTTTCTGATCCGACTCGCTATCGTCATCTTGTTGGGAGTCTTGTCTACCTTGTTGTTACTAATCTGGATATCACTTATCCAGTCCACATTCTGAGTCAGTTCGTCTCTACTCCCACTCAGGTCCACTACAGCCACCTTCTTCGAGTTTTGCGATACCTTCGTGGGACTATCTCTCGCCGTCTCTTCTTTCCACACTCCAGCTCGTTACAACTTCAGGCTTATTCGGATGCTACTTGGGCTAGCAATCCATCTGATCGCCAGTCTATCTCTGTTTACTGTGTTTTTCTTGATGGTTCTCTCATTGCCTGGAAGACGAAGAAACAGACTGTAGTATCCCGTTCGAGTCCAGAGGCTGAGTTACGAGCTGTGGCTCTCTTGACAGCAGAGATTACCTAGCTACGGTGGTTACTTGAGCATTTTGGTGTTTCTATCACTACACCAACTCCTCTCTTATCAGACAGTACATGTGCTATCAGTATTGCCCGTGACTCTGTGAAGCATGAGCTCACCAAGCATATTAGTGTTGATGCTTCCTTTATGAGATCTTGTGTGCATGATCAGGTGATTGCTCTTCAGTATGTGCCTTCCGAGCTTCAGATACAGGATTTCTTCACAAAGGCCCAGACTCGAGCACAACACGACTTCTACCTCTCCATCCAAATTCAGTGTTGTTGATCCACCATGAGTTTGAGGGGGGTGTTAGAGATATATGTATAGTTGTAAATTCCCCATTGTTATGAGGGGTTATTTGCATATTCACCTCTTGTACTTGTCTATATATACTGGCCTATTGGCCCCCTGAGAATACAAGTTGCTATTCCTAACACTGTCAAGATTGAACCATCCATAAAGCATTGCATTTAAATTTTGGATATTCATAGACTCGGAACAACTAACCATGCTATCCCATTCTACCCCGTACCCCGTGATAAATCCCCTACCCTTAGCAATTCATTCATTTCTAATGTATTCTTCCTAAATGACCTGATGGCAACTTGATATAACTTCTAAGATAACTTCTATGCTTAGCACAAGACTCGTTTTTTGAAGTTTTAAAAATTGGGAATCAAGAGAACAAGCCTATTTAAACCTAAAATAAATATACATACAACATGGGGACCATCAATTCTACTCTCTCCTATCACATTCACTTTTATAAATTCTCAGCTAATGGGAATTTTAATATTACCTTTCTTGATGAAATTGCTAGGCAAGCTGATCATGAGAAAAGCAGTTATAGACAACACAACTGTGCCAATTAGCTCCAGGCGAAATCCAAACCACTCATTAGCCGCGTAATTATGGAAAGACATGCGCAAATCCGAATTGATTCTGTCCAAGTTTATTTGGTAAAACTCATCCTCCTTCCTGAAGCACCTTACAGTTGGAGCGCCCAAAAAGGTTTCCGTGAAGTGATCAATAACTGGTGCCCTTGTTACTCCTTGAAGACGAGTTAGCTCTCGAGATGTTGCAATATAATAATTCTGAAAAAAGTGAATAAAATGAAATAGACCCAATTTATTATGATTCAACTAGGTGTGCTATATGAATGTTAAGCAGTGTGAACAATGTTTTTAGTCCTCTGAGAAGTCTGTTGCAGCTGGATCATACCCGGTACCAGATGTTCAAAAGCAGTAGAGGAAGTACTAGTATGACTGACGGCCATGCAACTTGACAAGTAACAGCAATGCTGCTAGCTACTGAAATGCACATTGACATGCCAACACCAACATAGAATACAAGCGAAGTGTCGATTTTCATTTGGTCCGATGATGCCTGAAAAAGACAGAAGAGTAATAATACTTCAACAAATGATTGTGTACATGCTGTGAATCAAATTAAATCTATGGCTACATACAGACATACCCGGCTAAGGATCCTTCCTGAAGGAGTGGTGTCGAAAAATGACATTGGAGCTCGTAGGATGCTGTCAAACATCTTGTTGAAAAAGGCCTGACATGATTTAAGCCCCAAGAATGCCACGGAAAGAGTGGTGATCACTTCAAATACAATCGAAGCGGCAACTATCGAAACATAAACACCAAGAAACATGGAAGTGTCAAATGTGGTGCCTCCTGATGTTTCATATGACAGCCAGTAGTCACTAGCCATACTGGAGCCCTCTGACAGCAGTGATACAGCTAAGATCACCAGAACTCCCCACCAACTCCAAGCCTCTGTGATGTATTGCTTGTACACACGCCAACTTACTCGGCCACTCTCCTTTTCCTCTTCCTGGACCAGCTTAGAAGAACCTGCTTCTTTGCTTGGTGCAACAGCCGTCGTACCACCGTTTTCGTTACCGGATTTGGAGTGGACGGAGGGGGTCTCAGTTAATCCAGTGGTGGCCTGAGGATTCCCAGCGTTCTGAACATGGCAGCATTGCCCCTCTGGCGCCTCCATGGAACTGTGATGAGCAGCAATAAGAGCAGAAAAATCTGTGCAGGATGCTAGTAACTCACCATAGTTCCCAGACTGGGTGACTACCCCATCTTTCATTACCTACATATTTGCACACAAGATAATATTGGTTAATTTCCGTCTACTTTCAGTAACATCAACATGGTAAATTTGGCAGAATATCAGAAATCTTGCATACGCTGATTGCTAAAGTAAACTGAAATAAACATACTCAAAGATAAATACACACCAATTCTTTAGGGACCAAAGGTGTGAATATTACTGAAGGTGTTTTCCTTAATTCTAGAACCAAAATAGAACATTTATACTGTGCAATGAGATTAAGTTATTCACAATATATTAGTTTAATTTTCTGAAGGATGAATATACTACTACTCTATTTCCTCAAAATGTAATACAGACGGGTTAGAACATGAAACTTACAAATACAGTATCCACATTTTGCAAGAAATCTACTTGGTGGGTCACAAGCAAAACGGTCTTCTTCTTGAGTATGCCCTTCAGACAATCCTGCAGAAAAAGGGTAACTGTTAGAATACTGTTTAAGAAATGAGCTATAATTAATACTAGTAATAATTCTGTACTTCTCGGCACTAACTTCTTTTCTACCTCTGTAGTAATAAGAAAACTATTTAAAAACAAATAGCATTGGGAAAATCTAAGTGAGACTCTTTTGTATTTCCTTATCTATCTTTTCTATTGTCTTATCTGTACATGGCATACACCTCTTGTACTCCTATATATATTGCCCATTGGAGCTCTTCAATATACACACAATATTCATAACATGGTATCAGAGCAAACGTTAGGGTTAGGGTTAGGGTTACTGTAGCGTCGTCGCCTCCTAGGCTCTACTCGTTTTCGCTGCTTGCTGCCCCGGGAGGAGCAATCTCCGCTCCCGGGGCGGCCTCCTTCTAGTTGTAGTTATTCGGCACAGCAACTAGTAGCATCTTCGTCGTCTTCGTCTTCAACCCGATTTGGATCGGGTCCTTCCTCTGCGTGAGCCGCCATCTTCATCGCCTGGAGGCATGGTGGAGAGGAAGCATGGCGCCATCCTCAACATCGGCTCCAGCGCTGCCTTCGTCGTGCCGTCCGATCCGTTCTTCTTGCTGCCTGCGTCTCCACCCGCCGCAAACCAGGACGACGAGCTGGAGCCACCGCCAAGATCTCTAACTGGAATGAGTAGAGGGCTGCGTGGCACCGTCGCCACCCGACAGCCACTTCAGCACGCCGCAGCAGGACCTCATCGAGCTCCGCCACTGCTTCATCTCCCGAGCTACCGCTCTCTCCCGATTGGGTTGGGTTTGGTGTGCGGCTCTTGGCTGCTTCTGCTTGGGATGGAGATAAAGCAAGAGAGGGAGAGGAACCTACACAAGAATTGTGTTGGGATGCTGCTCTATGTGCTGGGTTTGCTGCTGCTCTTAGATGGCTTAATTAGTGATCTGCTGCTGCTAGTTATCCTTAGGATTTTCTTTCTTTGTGTCGTTTATTCCGTTGAGTCCATCCAAGTCCGTACAACTTTATCTTTGAATTCGTCTAAGCTATGCGAGTCCACAAATTTATTGTCAGTCATAGAAGCATAGGAATTGCCTTATGCATGGCAGCAGCCGCCGCTCCCGCTCTTCTTTCTGAGCTGCGTGCATATCGTAGAAGTCGTTATGATGCCGCCGCCCCGAACTTCTAAGGCCGATGCGCTTCTTCTGCATCATCGCTGTCTTGGGCTTCGATCTGCGCTGTCATGCTTCCACCTATTCCTATTTAGCTTGATTTGACAGCTCTCTCTATTTATATCAGTTTCATCATCTTCTTCGTCGTATTGCCGCGGTCGACTTTGCTCCCGCTTGCCTCTATTTTCTTAGCCCCTACACCTTGTGCTTTCGGGCAGGCGCACGACCCCAAATGGGAGGAGATCTTTTGATACTCGACATATCCAAGAGCTGCATGCCACGACGACATGTTCAAGCTCGGACTTTGGATTTTCCATATTTTAGTGTCAACCCTTTTCAAATGCAATGCTATTGTATACGTCTTGCATTTGAGGGGGTGTTAGAATAGGAGTTAAAATATAGACTCTTTTGTATTTTCTTATCTGTCTTTTGTATTGCCTTATCTGTATATGACATACATCTCTTATACTCTTATATATATTGTTTATTGGGGCTCTTCAATATACACACAATATTCATAACAGAGCCAACATCGTACAGTTTGGAAAATCAAGTACAGTTTGTTATGCAATGTTCCTTTTAGTCAGCCAAAATGGTAGAAGAGACAAGAAAGAAAGAAAAAGACCACATGAATAAAATAATGTTTTATAAAAATAAAAAAGAAGAAAAGAGTAATGGGAAACAACAATATAACTGTTGCCTGTTGGTTGCATTTTAAGAAACCAACATAAGAAGGAAAAGAAATAAATATTGGCAAACTAAATAAAATCTAACGTATATGATTATGAAAGCAGTTCAATTCCTATATTATTTAAAATCTTCCATTTTGGTAAAAAAAAATAGAAAGACGCTACTGTATCCTACAACGATCGTATGTCTTCTGTAAATTTGGCCAAGTATTTATGTCAGACATCCTGTTGTGAAATTTCTACAATAAAAGTCTAGAGTGTATGACGACAAAGATACAATGAGTCACTAGGTGAGGGGTTTGGATCATTGAATCTATATTTTTGCAATTTCATCACTCAAATGTTAACTTTTGGTGATAATCAATCTTCTAGCGATTCTATAAAAATACATCATATACAGCTGACCAAGCTACATAATGTGACATCCCATTTTCGGACGACAAATAGTGCCTCCGTTTTGTTTTCATTTTTCGTTCGTTTGCCGTTTTGTCGCTTAAATTCTGAAAACTCCGAGCTTCCTCTAAGCTCGGGTTTGTGTTTCAAACCTATCCTTAAATTCCAAATTCCAAATTCAAAATTCGATTCGAAATCACCCTTCCCAGATTTTGGCCCCCTCTCAAAATCTTGCCTCCCCTTATTTCGCTTGGGCCAGACTAAATATTTCCGGCCCATTTCATTTTCTCTCCCCCAGTTCCACGGCCCGGCCCCTTCCCCATTTCCCCACTTTTGCATCCTGTGCATTGCCCCGGCCCACCACCTCTCTCGGCCCGACCCGCTCCTTGCTTTCCCTCCGACTCGGCCCGCTCGCTCCTTCCCCTCTCCTTATTCCTCACCCAGCCGCATCGACCGCATCGCCTTCTCCCCCTTTCTTCTCCCGTGTGCGCCGCCTTTATCCCCCCGCTACTCTTCTTTCTCGCCATGGCCACTCCGCCCCATCCACTTCCCCCGCTCTTCCCCAGTGCGCCGCCTCCCCAGGTCGCCGCCGTCGAAGCTCCCCTCCCCCGCATCCCCTGGATCTCGTCGGCCCGGCCTCACTTCTTCCCCACTCGGCCCAGCCCACTGTAGCGCCGCCCCCACTAGCCGTCTCCTCCATCACCCATACCGCCTACCCCACCAGCATGTCGCCGCCATACCGCCGTGACGTCGGCGCCGTCCTCCGCGCGCGCGACTCCACCCGGTCCAAGCTGCGCTTCGTCCACCATCAGCACTTCCTCCCGGTCCAAGTCGTGTGTTGTTTCCCGGTCAGCGCTCGCGTCTCGTCGTCCTCGCCAACTATCGCCAAGGCCGTCTACGCCGTCGCCCATGCCGCCACCTCCTCCCAGCGTCATCGCCTCCGTCAGCACCCCCTTCTCCCACGGCTATTTATAGCACGGCGCCCTCCACCTCCTCCATGCCTCGCTCCTCCCTCTCCCCGGGTAAGTCCTCCAAAGAGATAGCCTAACATCGGCCTCTTCTCTCCCTCTGGCCGAAAGTTCCTCCTTCCGCCCCCAGCCGCCCTCATCGCGGCCTCGACCCAGCTGCCGGCATCTGGAGCACCCCCTCGGCGCCCTCTACCTTCCCGGTGCCGCCGACGCCTCGGCCGTGTAGGTCACGCCAGAGTGCTCCTCCCCGCGTCGCCTTGGCTCCCGTCGCCGGCCACCACCGGAGCTCCTCCGCCTCCACAGACCCCATGGTGAGCCTCCCCTCCTTCCCCGTTACTCCTGCGCTCCTTCCCTGGTTCTTCTCTCCCTCCAGTCGCCATCGTCGCCAAATGGCCGCCAAGCCCGTCAGCCCCGGCCGCCACCGTCCCCTACCCAGTGCCGCTTCGGCCCCAGCGCCACCACCCTAACCTCCTCTCTTCTCCAGCAATCCATTTTGGCCACCTCCGGCACCCCTCCGGCCTTCACCCGCCGCCAGCAACCGTCGCCCAAGAGCCCCCTTTCTTCCCTGCCTCTGTGCTGATGCCCTCTGCTGCTCTGTGTGTGTGTGTCTGGCTGAGCCACCCCTCTCAGCTGAAAAATCTGGACAACATTAGAATTTGATGCTTTGCCCTTATTTGCTGCCAATGTTTCCATTCATTGTTAAGCACGTAGTTATGATTGTGATTGTATGCTCATCAGTGGCAATGTTTGTCAGTAAATTGTGTTTTGGGCTGGCATTTGAATATCTGGATTGAGTGCCGGCAATTGAAAAATCTGCGTGTAATCCGGCAATTGAAATCATCTGGCAGTGAGTGATTGTTGGCAGTGATGTGTTCTGACATTTTGAAAATCTTACATTTGGAACCCTAGTGTAATCTAGCGATTGATTGAATTCTGTTAATAATTGATCTGGCAATTGTGAATTGGTGCTTTAGGACAATAGTTGTTTGGTCTGGCAATTGAAAGCTTGTATTTTGTTGTAGCAGTAAGCTTTGGTGGCAGTGGATATTATTGGCAGTATATTGATCGTTGTTTGTGTCTATAGCTTATTGCTCTCCAGATGAGTAAATTGATTAGCAATGAACTTCAGTAGCAGTGGCAATATCGGTAATCTTTGTAGCTAGCAATTGGAATCAATGGTTGTGTTCTGGCATTTGAAATCCGTGAATAATTTGGCTTATGATTGTGTGTTAATCTGTCAATTGAAATCTTGATTCCTGCAGATTGTTTAGCGATGGATTGTGTAGCGATCAACCAAATTCGGTAGTTAGCATTTGAACTCCCTGTCTGTGTTCTGGTAAATAAAGATCGGTTTTGAGCTAGCAATTGAAATCATTGTGTATTATCTGACAACTGAGATTGGTATTGAACTGTCATTTGAGTTTATGTGTTGCCCTTGTATCTAGATTTGGTGTAGAGCTTGTAGTTAAGTTGTTTTTCATCTGTAGAGGTATAATCTTGCAGTCTTCCAGAATCTGCAGTAGAGTATCCCTGCAAAAGCCCTTCGACCTTACCTTCCTTTGTATCCTCCCTCCCGGCAGAATTTCTCCGCCATTCCTCCTTTAGCTCAACGGGTCGTTTGACTGTCAAACATTCCCGTGTCGCCCAATCCCTTCTCTCAAGCTCGTCCTCCGCGACCTTATTTTGTGTTTCATTTGGTCTTTTGAGTTCTTTGGATTTATTTGGTTTTTTTTCGATCGTTGTTGCGTAATTAGAAATCAAGTCCGTAAGAAACGACGACTTACTGCGAATCAAGATCCAAGCAAAGACGCCACCAAGATTTCAACCCTGTTAAAGCGTGCTTTGAATAAGATCAAGGTCATGTAAAATAGCCCAAAGTAGTCAACACTTTGATCATGTTGAACCTACATTTTATGCAAATTATGTTCTTTTAAAATATCAAATTGCATGCTTAATTCCCTATGCAAATGTAGGTCAAACACTCTAAGGTTGTTAAATGCCTATTTGATGATTAAATAATTATTATACCATGTCCTTGATAATTGAACTCCCAAAATCCTTGTCACCCTAGTAAATATATGGTAACCTACTAGTTATAGGTTGTACTTAAACGCCATGCTAGTCTTGTTTAAGTACCGGGGTATTACTACCCCAAATCATCATCCTTTAAATCATAACAATTGTTTTGGGCAGTCATTGGGGAGAATGACTGAATTGGTTGTGATAATTTATTTTCTACTTCTCCAAAACCCTAAAAACTTGCTAATACCCCATCTGGGTGGATGGAAGGACGGTGGGTGCCGTCGAGCACTAGAATGGCTGGTATGTGGTATGAATCGCCCAGATAATCTTAATGACTTAATCCTGTCATGTCCTCCAATTGTAAAACAGTAGAGCCACAAGTCTATAATGGTGTCGACCTGGCTAAGTAATTAGTATCCATCGGTACGCGCTGCACCATTCGGGGACTCCCATTCGCCGTGAGCGCACGAGGCTACGGGTTGGGGTATGTGACTTGCGGGACCATAGGCGTAAGTTGCATGGCGTAAGAGGGGGTTTGGGTAAAGTGGTTGTTGGGTCCCACGGGAACGAAACCCTACTCAGGTGAAACCTTAGCGGGTGTGACAAATACCCAGGAATGCCTTGTAAAAGCCTTGTGATAATCTCCCCTTGATTCACATGTCTAAGGAAACGTGTGTTCATATCAAGATGATTATCTCTTGTGGGTAAATATGTACGATCTCTGCAGAGAATAAAATCGTTGAATGACCTTGCCTACGGTCACGGGCGGGCATGCGGAGCTTACAAGAGTTAGTTCTATTTCAAAAACTTTTGTGGATGGGTTGAAAAATGTGCGGGGCTCACCAAGCCCTTGATTTGGATTTTCCCTGGGTATCCTTACCCAGTGTTGGTAATTAGTGGGTATGACCACCAGCAAAAATAAGCATGAAGGTGGAGGTAGCATCTGCTGTTATTAATTATTGCACAATTAATCTGTTTAAAAATACAATTTGGTTAAAATGCTAAGTGATAGGATTTTCTAATATCTGTATTTATAAATGTTGCTTTACACAAATAAAAGAACCCGAGCTGTCCTTGTTAAACCTTGCATGTATATTATTGCATCTGTTGTATTGACTCGCGAGCACGCTAGTTGTGCTCATCCTCGCTCTTTTCCCCCAAACCCTCAGAAATAGGAACCCTAGAGTTTTCGAGTACTACGAGGATCCAGAAGTCTGAAGACCCAGGAAGTCATTGAAGTGTAGTTTAGTCCTTAGCTGTTCTAGTCTCACCACAGTCTAGCTGACTCCGTCGGTTCTTGTGTGCCTCCTATATTGTCCGAGGTTTTCGGATAATATCAGGCGTACACGGGTTCCCCAGTCACTTGCCTGTAGAGAGATGTGCCCTCACCCCTTTGCTTCCGCTATCTTTTGTGATGTATTCATTTGGCCTGTTCGGCTCTTATTGTAAAAATTGGCCTGAAGCGGTCTATGTAAACTCTGATGTGTAAATTAATGAATAGAATGATTCTAGATCATGTATAATTTGATTCAACAATATGCCTGTGAAGCACAATAATTTCACATAGGAATTCGGATTAAGATATCTAGGTCCCTGCACATAATTTGCATCCCATGGATTGGAAGGATCTATCCCGTGCTCAACAGCCAAATGGAGTAAAGGCACACAAGTCATTATGTTTCACATGCCGATCTCAAATTGGCATTCTCTAAGTCCAGAGGGCTGCGTCAGCCGAGGGACGGGTCGCGTGACCTGAAGACCATGTCATGATGGTGAGATTCCAGATGCGCCAAAGGCAGAGCAGGAAGAAAGTTTCTGAGTGTTTTTCCAGGATACAGGGGGGCAAGGTCATACAAGTCATTATGAACATTTCCCGATGAGGCAATGGCGCATTAAGATGTGTCCGAGAACATGCATAAAATAGAAATTGACAATATTGGAGAGTTGGAAAACCAAAATTGACCCACATCAGCAAGATAAGAATTCAGTGGCCGAATTCAGCATTTTGGGAGTTCAAGATGACTATATATCTGTCCTTTGTGTTGAAATTCTAAATCTTTTACATCGCTGCACAAAATCTATTTGAGAAATAAAATGCATATATATAAATAACCCTTGCAACAGCTAATATCAGATAGATTTTTGTCCGTCAGATATAAATGCATGCACTCCTTCTCATGTTTTTTTTTCAGCATTTGAGTCCCCAATTCTTTCTCCATATTTGAACTTTTCTCAACCGTTTCTACTTTGCAGATTGCATCACACTCTTTCACCTTGAAATCTTTCTTACAGGTTTCTTCCATGCGATGCATTTTATTTTGTGTTTATTTGGCATTTGTTCTAAATTTAATCAACTAATTCAAATGGCCAAACACAGCATGCAAAGAAAGGAAAGAAGAAGAATTTACCTTGAAGATACTTGAGCCAGTATGAGCATCAACAGCACTGAAGATATCATCAAGAAGATATATATCACAATCTTGGTAAACTGCTCTAGCAAGCTGGATGCGTTGTTTCTGGCCACCACTGAGGTTGATCCCTCGCTCTCCTATTTCAGTCTGGTCACCAAACTCCATCATTTCTAAATCTTTTTCTAAGCAACAAGCATGTATGACTTCCCTGTATCTCTCTGGATCCATTGGGCGTCCAAATAAAATGTTCTCTTGAATGGTCCCATTTTGGATCCAAGCAGTCTGAGTGACACATGCTGTGCTCCCACATATGGTAACCTATATCAAAGAGAAAATAGAGATGAGACAAGCAAGTCAAATGATCTGAAAATCGTAGTGACGTTGTAGGGGTGTGTATGTAACTTGGCTACAACATAGTCATCACATTACTTTGACAAAACAATTGCAAATCTACGAGATCAAATCATCAAACTAGGAGACAACGGTGTCCCTCATGTAACATTACAAAGCCATAGATAATTATAGGTAAACTTCTCATCACTAAACACGCGCAAGCATAACACTGCAATCGCCACCGACCGTTAGGTTGTAGTTCCCTTGACAACATGTAAGGATGGACACCTATTAAACCTTGGAAAGTGTAAGCAGAGCACAATCTCGATGTTTGATTCAATTGATAAAAACTTCCATATTTTTTTTAGAAATAAGTTTGCTAATATTTAGAATTTTTTATGTTTAGCAATCGTTTTTTCCCCCAATGATCGTGGAGTGTTTGCAGTTGCATCTTAGTAGGTAAGGATTGGATGACTTGTATGAATGAAGCATGCCTAAAACTCAATTTGAATCAGGGTATTACATTCACCTAATCAAATACACTAGCAATTTGATATTAGTGTCCGCTCAAAAAAAAAAAAAGAAAAGGAAATTTGACATCAGTACACTTACTTTGCCGGAGACCTTGTGCATGTCTCCCATGATGCAGGACAGTAGTGACGACTTGCCGGAGCCCACCGTCCCGACCACCGCCGCAAGCTCACCCTTCCTCACCTCCACTTCAATCCCCTTCAGCACCGTCTCCATCTCCGGCTCCTCCCCTCGGTCATCCTCCGCACCATTGCTCAGCCGGCCATCCTTATCCTTCACCTTGCGCTGCACATCCCATGCGAACACTCCGTCTTGAATCTTGACGGCTGTCCTGTCCCCGGCGGCGCACTCAACACGCTCCACTGCAGTGCTGTCGATCTCGGCGTCCGACAGAAACTTGTCCAGCCTGCCGAGCGACACGAACGCCTGCATACACATGACGATCGTCTGCGGGAAGTTTTGCATGGGGCCTTCGAGAATCCGGAAGAACGCCGTGGCCGTGAACACCTTGCCGGCGTTGAGCTCCCCTCCGGCGGCGAGATACGTCCCGAACACGAGCACGGTCATGGCGTGCGGGCCACTCGAGAACACCACGCTGTTGGCGCACATAAAGAGCATGATCTTGGTCAGCCACCCCAGCTCGGTCTGCCGGAACTCGCGCACCTTGCCACCGAAGGTCTCCTCCCATGCCTGCAGCTTGATCACGCGCATGTTGTTGAGCATCTCGGTGATGGCCTTGACACGGCTGTCACGGACGCCGAGGAACTTTAGTTGGTAGGCCAGGTTGAACTTGTTGGCGAGAGCAGTGACCACGGTGACCGCGGTGATCACGGCGAGCGTCATGAGCACGGCGGGGCCGAGATACGCGTACAGGAGGAGCAGCGCCACCACGATCTGCAGCGGCATCAACCACAGGCCGTGCAGCGCGTGCATGGCGTTGGACACCATCCCGGCGTCCACCTGCATGTAGTTCACGATGGCGCCGGCGCCGTGCCCTCGGCGCGCGCCAGTGGACAGGCGCAGCGACTTGCGGTACAGCGCAGTGAGCAGCGCGCCGCGGATGCGCATGCCTAGAAGTTGCCCCTGGAAGTTGTAGTGGTGCGACGCCAGCGTCTGGACTGCCTGGCCGACGAGCAGGATGACGACTAGCCGGAGGCCTTCCCATGTCGTGCCGCCCCGGCGGATGAACTCGACAAAATGATCGATGAGCGAAGGACCGACGTACATGGCAGCAAGGCGCACGAGACCGAGCGCGGCGGTCAGTACTAGCTGCGGCCAGAAGGACAGCCAGATCGCGACACCCACCGGATGCCGCGACCCCTGTGCCGGCCAGTTCGACGTGAACAGGGCGTACCCCGCCTCGGCGCGGTTGCCCGGGGACACCGGTGGGACGTCGTCGGCGGTGAGAGAGCCATTGGTGTACCCCTTGGAGATCAACGGGTTGATCCAGCTGAATGTCGCGAGCGAGAGGGACGACGCGGCGGCGAACGGCGTGGCGGGCGCCTCCGCGCTGTTGTGGTCTGATTCACCTTCACGGGCTCCGGCGGCATAGCCGGTGAAGCCAGTGAAGGCTAGGTACACCAGAGGCAGCGACACGAGTAGGCTGGCGAAGGCGAGAGGGTCATCGGGAAAGAGCAGCGAGCCGTCGGCGTAGCGGACCACCGCCGAAGCGGAGAATAGCGCGGCGCCAAGGGCGGTGGCGAGCCAAAAGACGCGGAGGTGCGAAGGGTAGGCGGCGGCAGCTGGCCCTTTCTCCGAGGCAACGGACCACGCGGCCACGGCGTGCGCGACGAAGTGAACGGCGAGGAAGGCGAACTCCACAACGCGCCATAGCGTGTTCTGCAGGAGGAAGAACGCGAGCGCGAGGAGGACGGCGGACGCTGCGGCGAAGATGGCGGACACCCCGAGCGCGACCGCGTATCTGACAGTGGTCTGGAACGGCGGAGTCGGCGACGGCGGCTTCGGCAGCAGCGCCTCTTGTTCCGGAGCAGCCCCCGTGTCGGCGCTGCGGAGGCGGCGGACGACGAGGACGAGCGAGGCGACGAGAAAGACGAGGTCGATGGCGCCTAGGAGAGCACGCTGCGGGCACGACGAGAGGAAGATGAACGCGAGCTGGTCTGTGAAGGAGCCGGACGGCGGGGGCGAGCACGCCGTGGTGGCCAGCGCCATCTCGCGTTGCTCCTACGAAGTCCTGGTTTGCAAGCACGGGGAATCTGGGATTGCTACATGTTGCGATATTTATTCTATATATTTAAGTTAGGCTTTTTTTTATTATTTGCCCCGAATTTCGTTGACCTTCTACTATTCAAAACAGATCATTTTAATGGCAGGGCAAATAAAAAAAATCAATGTCGAAATTGAAAATTAAAAGATCAAATGGGTAAAGTAAATGGAAAATCGAGAAATGATAAAAGATCAATTGATAAATTCAAAACAGGACTTTAAATATATGTTGCTCAAAATAAATATAAATAGTAGAAGTTCATTCAAATACGAGGTAAATAATAATATAAAAAAATCCATTGTAAGTTCTCCGTTCTGTCTAGTGTTCAACCATGACTACAGAACCGATACCCGAACTATGAATACAGGTTATTTCACCCCATGAAGCCATTTGAAGCCGCACATGGTACAGATGTGGCAGTCCTGTCATTAGAATCGGCAAATAAATTAAGAAAACAGACAGTGGGTCTACCCATAACTAGTATCGATAGTTGAGGGGTTTTGTTTACTTGGTTTTACCGTTTGAGTGTTGAATTCTAGTCAAACACGATAGTCCAGAGATCAAATGAACTTATTCCATTATTTTATAGGAAAATCCATAAACACCCCACAAGTCATTTTTTTTTTGCAATTTACCTATATATCTAATTATCGCTTACTTTGCCTCCCATAAGTTAAGTTGACGTGTAAATGCCCTTCTAGGCCATATGTTTAGAACTATTTCTCGTTGTTTTCTATATCTTTGGCACTTGTTTTAATGGTGTCAATGCTTTTTTCAATTATGTTAATACTTATTTCAATCATTTGGGTGATCTTAATAGTTGTAATGCACCATTTCATTACTAATATTTCAATGTTAAAATCGTGTATTACAAATGGCGAAATAACTCAAATCATTGAAATAAGAATTGAAATACCTTAAATAAGTACAAAAATCAATCAAGAAAGTGCCGAAGATAATTAGAACCACGAGAAAATAATGCGAATATACATATGACCTAGAGAGTATTTGTGAGCCAACTTAATTTAAGTAAATGAAAATAAGATACGGTGGTTAAATTGAAAAAGTAGATGAGTTAAGATGGTGTTTATGGATTTTTCCCCCTTATTTGTTTGGTTTTAAATATATTGGTGAGGGCACGGATTCAAGCAGTCAACTATGGCAGGATTTCACCGACCATGCGAATTGTTGTTTATGTGCTGTTTCGTGTCTGTTTCCGGGCTATGAAAGGGGCGATAGCTTCGAGGATAGGAGAAAACGAAGACGAAGTAGCGGTCAACTGCCTGCTGTTTCCACAGTATAAACCTATGTCAACATCAGAACCGTCAAGTGCGAGGAGGTCAGGCAATGCAAGATCCAATCGTGACTGTTTCCATCGATCGGGCTCTGAAACAGCGGAACAAAAAGGGAAGATGACTTCGAGGATAGGATAAAACGACGACGACGAGGTGGCGGTCAGCATCGTTCACGCCTATACCAATCATGAGAATATTCATCTTTTTTTTTTAGTACTCGTCCGTTTGTAACTTTGCGTGTAAGATTCTAGTGTAGTGCGTCAACACGAATCGTTTGTAACCTACCCAATATTTATTTGTTTTTGCTTTTAATTGACGGAGCAAGGCTCATCGTCAGAGCTAATGGGGGTTAGCTAAAAGGCGTCTTGCTCCAACGCCCGGCTCGGCTGCTTCCTGGCCCGTCAGATGCTTATCCTTCTCTCAGCGCCGTTCGATTGAATCGGCCGGTGTGCTCGCGTGTTCTTCCTCCGTCTCGTCGCGTGTGTCGTCTTTCTTTGCGCGTCTTGTCTTCTCTCACTCCTGCGCGTTCAGCTTGGTCGCCTACTCTCGATCCTATCGCCTCCCTCTGTTTCGCTTCCTTCGTTTCGGTCGACTCCCACCCCTAACTTCGAGTAATTAGTAGTTTGGTGAAACACTGAGACACCATCGTACAAGTGAAATCGTCACACATTTAAAACAAAACAAATATGCTATCGCAAAACTGAAGAAATAACGAATTCTGGATAAATTTAGCCCTATTACGTAACAAAAATTCTAAAAATAGCTTCGATAATTTTAAAATTCTAAAAATAACCCCCCCATTATACTAGATGCCGTCCCCCAGGGGCAGCACCTTGGTGCTGCCCCACGTGGGCAAAATTTATTATTATTATTTTTTTTTCAAAAAATTAATTAATAATATTTGTTGGACGATTTTTTAAATATGCCAAATGAGCTCAAAAAATTATGAAATTTTTTGTGGAGCCTCCTGGCATAGTTTTTATGCTTGTGTAATTTTGTTGAAATTTTATGCATTCTTTTTTTTTTCTGTAAAATTCTTTAAAGTCTAATGTTTGTAGGAATTTTCTAATATAGCAAATGAGGTCCAAACATTATGAATTTTTTTTCCATACTCCCTACACAGTGGACTTGATTGTGTAAATTTTACAAAAATTTTATATGCTCTGAAATTATCTCGACAAATTCAGGGTTTATGTCTCAAAAATTAGGACGAGACGTTTCGGAAATTAGGGTTTCATGATTTCATGTGACTTGAAATGTGCGAAGTTTGGTACGACATGACTACTCTTGACCACTATGGTTCTTGATCACATTTCTTCTGTGAAAGTAGAGTACGGAAAAGTAGAGTACGGAAATTAACTTAACTAAAAGGGCTGAGAACGTTGCGATTACGGAGAAACCCTAAAATATAGCAGAATCGATACCGATGTGAAAAGGCATACTTTGATGGCTCAGCGGAGGCACATGACCAGAACTAAATTGCAGCCCGCGTGCGGACAAAAGCACGTTACATGTGATCACATGGTATGATGGTCGTGGGAGCACTTTACATGTGGTCAAAGCACGCTACATGTGGTCACATGGCACGCCCAGTGCGGAAGTACGGTCACCGACCGAAAGTGCTCCCACGAGTACGCCTGCTACGCTTATGGTCGTGGAGCACTTTCGGTCGGCCGACCGATTCGCGCACAGCAGGCACCCTACCAGTGACCACCGAGCCTTACGGAACGCCGCAGGGACGACCCCATCGACGGGCCTCGATAGGAACACATTGGACACGTGCTACCCTAGGGTGGGCTAGGAGAGATCGATGCGCCGTATACCCGAGTTCCATAACCTTTTCGAGACTCTCCACGAGGACAACACTCTCGCAACCATCGTCATCACGGAGGAGGCGCAGATCGACTTCCTCGCACGACGCTCAATCACACCTACGGGAGCGCGACCGCTGGTTCGGCGACACGTCACGGAGGGTACACCGCAAAGACTACTACTCAAACCGCCAGAGGATCCTCGCCAACACAACACCTACTCGGTACACGTGAAGGTACTTACACCGATTTTTCCGTCGCTCAAAACCAATGACTAACTCACCCTGTACGCTTCCCGCAGGAAGAGCACCAGTGGGTTGACGACATGCTCAGGCCTCAGCCGGACCGCCACGATGAGATCACCCCAGATTCGCCTCCCAAACAGGGCCCCTACTACGGCCTTCGAGACGTACACCACTGAAAGATCTAGACCCGCCATTATGAGTTAATGGATTGTTTTGGTGATTAATGACAAATCCAAATATGAGACTAACTCTTTTATCAAGTATTATCTTTGTGTAGTCTCATTTGGATATAAAGGTGAAATACAACGAGGTATGCAATCGACATCTCAATTTATATAATGTTGCATTTCTCGGATCCAAAATATAGGATTGAACTCAACCTTAAGTTAAAATTGAATATGTGCATATGTTTCTATTACACATCTGTGTATGCACACATTTAGGGGGAGTTTTATCCTATACTTTGTGGTTTCATTAGTATTGATCCATATTCCATTTTCCACATATATTGGGATCTTTACGTTGAAACAAAACCTTTTGAGTATACAACACTTGTGTAGTTCGTATATACTCATGTTATGAGTATATAGAACTTGTGTAGTTCTTGTATACTCATGTTAGAGTATATATAACTTGCGTAGTTTATATATACTCATTTGTTCTCTCATTTATCTTCATTAAATTTATGAGAATTTAAGTGGTTATCATCAATTACCAAAGAGGGAAAGATTGAGGTATCTTGTCCCACCATTATGAGTTAATGGTATGATGTGGTAATTAATGATGATCACATTGTGGAACTAACATTTTCCATTAAGTTGGATATATAGGTTATGTTCCAGGGTGATGAAGACTTGGGATGATCATGAGTTGATCATCAAGTCAAGAGCTTGGTATAAATAATGCATCATGAGTTGATGCTTATCAAGAAGAGATGATCATGAGTTGATCATCAAGACAAGAGAAGACCCATCATGTGTTGATGGAGGTCAAGTGAAGGAATGCATCATGCGTTGATACAAGTGAAGAATCGGGATGAAGAAATCATCATGTGTTGATGATCATCAAGACAATATCCCGAAGTGAAGAAATCATCATGAGTTGATGATTGTCAAAGTCGGGATGAAGAAATCATCATGTGTTGATGATGATCAAGACAATATCCCGAAGTGAAGAAATCATCATAAGTTGATGATTGTCAAAGTCAAGGACCCGGACTTGAAGTGTTGATGTGCGTCATCAAGCTTCAAGAAGATGCAAGGCAAAGGTATGACTAGCTAGGGCTAAGGATGTGTTCCTAGTCTTTTACCGGTCTCGGTGTTTGGTTGAAAGACCGGATTGCTAGTATAGGCTTGCCGTACTATTAAGAGGGATCTTGACTTGTAGTTTGAGTTAGTCATGTGTTGATAGCTCATTATATTTGCTCTAGCTCATCTATGCATGGAGCTATTATTTGCGAATGTGTTTTGCAAATAGCCGATGCTCATGCATTCAACCCTTGTAGCATGTGACTTAAGTTTGCAAATGGTGTAAGTCCATGTACCTTTTTCCTTGTGGTATGATTCCAAAAGTTGGCAAATGTGTTTTGCAACTTGTTGGGAATCTTGCTCGTGACTCTTGTTGGCATGGCTTGTCAATTAGCAAATGTGTTTTGCAATTGAATTTGTTGAAAAAGCCATTTCTGACTTCTGTCAGGAAAATCGGAAGTTCCGGTAGTTTAACGGCGGAAGTTCCGCACTTTGATCTGTCCGATTTTCCGGCTTGATTTTTCCAGAGAGCGGCTGGTTTAGGGACTTAGCCGATTTTCCAAGTGCGGAAGTTCCGGAGTGTATTGAGCGGAACTTCCGATTTATCGGATGCTCCGAAATCCGGCGGTTGGTTTTTTCCAGAGAAGCACCATTTTGGGACTTAGCCAAAATTGAGGTGCGGTAGTTCCGCTATGTGTTGAGCGGAACTTCAAGAATCGGAACTTCCGATGTCTAGTTGGCGTAGTTCCGGACTAAAAATCAAACGGCTAGTTTCTCGTCGACATAGCCGCTGTGGTGCCTTTTCTCTCTCTCGCGGTAGTTCCGCCTTTGTACGCGGAACTTCCGATTGTCCTGATTTTTCAGGGATTTGTCTCCCAACGGCTAGTTTTTGTGTGTGGGCTATATATAGCCACCTTGGCCGGTTGGGGGAGGTTGAAAAAGTTGCTTAGAACTATTGTGAACTCTTTGTGAGCCTCTTGAGCTAAGAGCAAACCTCTATTCTCTTTTGTGCATGTGTTGCACTTGGTGAGATTAGAGAGTAAACCCTAAGTGCATGTGTTGCCTTAGGTAGTGGATTGTGTATCCACGTGAGCGTTGACACTTGATTAGTTCAAGTGAAAGTTCGGATTTGTTACTCTTGGTGTTTGCCGACACCTAGACGGCGTGGAGGCGTCGTGCTCGGTGACCTTCTCAAGAAGCTTGTGAGAAGGCCCGACGGTTGTGAGTGGTTTGGTGCTCGCCATCTCCGGAGTGGAGGAAGAGCAACCATAGTTGAGCGAGGTGTTGGTTCTGGTTTGGAACCGGTCCAAGTGTTGGACTTACCTCGGAGGTGTGTGCTCATTTGAGGAGCCGGTCCAACGCTGGTTGGGCTTACCTCAACGTGGATTAGGGAGACCGCAAGTCTCCAACACCACAGTAAAACATAATCGTGTCATCTTGTGCTTACTTGTGTTTTACTTTGAGCTATTTACATTCTTGCTTAAATTGCTTATATACCTTGTATGATTGCTCATATTATATTGTGTTCATATTGTCGGTGCACTTAGTTGAGCCTAGTTGATTTAGGTTTTAATTGTGCAAAACCAATTCGCTATTAGCTTCCGCATTTATTTATTGGTTTAGCCCGATAAAGTTTTAAAACCGCCTATTCACCCCCCTCTAGTCGGCCACCTCGATCTTACAACCACTCCCCGGACAGGTTCACATTTGAAAGATCTAGACCCGCCATTACGAGTTAATGGATTGTTTTGGTGATTAATGACAAATCCAAATATGAGACTAACTCTCTTGTCAAGTATTATCTTTGTGTAGTCTCATTTGGATATAAAGGTGAAATACAACGAGGTATGCAATCGACATCTCAATCTTATATATTGTTGCATTCCTCGGATCCAAAATATAGGATTGAACTCAACCATAAGTCAAACTTGAATATGTGCATATGATCTTATTACATATTTGTGTATGCATACATTTAGGGGGAGTTTTATTCTATACTTTGTGGTTTCATTAGTATTGATCCATATTCCATTCTTCACATATATTTGTGATCTTTACTTTGAAACAAATCCGTTTGAGTATACAAAACTTGTGTAGTTCTTGTATACTCATGTGCGTCATCAAGCTTCAAGAAGATGCAAGGCAAAGGTATGACTAGCTAGGGCTAAGGATGTGTTCCTAGTCTTTTACCGGTCTCGGTGTTTGGTTGATAGACCGGATTGCTAGTATAGGATTGCCGTACTATTAAGAGGGTTCTTGACTAGTAGCATGAGTTAGTCATGTGTTGATAGCTCATTGTGTTTGCTCTAGCTCATCTATGCATGGAGCTATTATTTGCGAATGTGTTTTGCAAATAGCCGAGGCTCATGCATTTAATCTTTGTAGCATGGGACTATACTTTGAAAATATGTTTTGCAAATGGTTGAAGTCCATGCGCCTTAGCCTTGTAGCATGATGCTGTTATTTACGAATGTGTTTTGCAAATAGTTGATGCTCATGTTTGATTTCTTGTAGCATGTGACTTAAGTTTGCAAATGTGTTTTGCAAATGGTGTAAGTCCATGTACCTTTTTTCCTTGTGGCATGATTCTAAAAGTTTGCAAATGTGTTTTGCAACTTGCTAGGAATCTTGCTATTGATCCTTGTTGGCATGGCTTGTCAATTGGCAAATGTATTTTGCAATTGAAGTTGTTGAAAAAGCTATTGCTGTGCTCTGTCAGGATAATCGGAAGTTCCGCATTGTATGTGCGGAAGTTACGATTATCGGACGCCCGAATCTCGGCGAACGCGTTTTCCAGAGCGCCCTTTTTAGGGACTTAGCCGATTTGGAACCGGTCCAAGTGTTGGACTTACCTCGGAGGTGTTTGCTTAATTAGTGGAACCGGTCCAACGTGGTTGGGCTTACCTCAACGTGGATTAGGGGAGACCGGCAAGTCTCCGAACACCACGGTAAAAATATAATTGTGTCCATCTTGTTTTTACTTGTGCTTTACTTTGAGCAATTTACATTACATGCTTTAATTGCTTATATATCATTGTATGATTGCTCTCTTGTATTGTCGGTGCACTTAGTTGAGCCTAGTTGATTTAGATTTTAATTGTGCAAAACCAATTCGCTATTAGCTTCCGTGATTTATATATTGGTTTAGCGCGAAGATTTTAAAACCGCCTATTCACCCCTCTAGTCGCCACCTCGACCTTACAACATTCCACGAGGATCAACTACGCCGTCCGACAAGCGACACGACGATGCGCCTAACTAATTTCATGGTCATGTAAAACTTGTTATGTAATGCCATTGTGCATCCCGCCTTTCTGATTTATGTAATGTCCCTGTGCATTACGACTATGAGATTTATGTACACAAAATGTTCTCCGAAATATTTAGTACTAACAACAATTGTACCCCTCAATTTTAACTTACTAAACCTTAAAGACATAACGCAATGCTGCCCCACGATACCTCCTCGGCCTGCTACCTCATGGACGCCGAATTTTCTTCAACCAAATTACAATTTACCCGAGCTATATATATGCATGATTTGGTCGCCATTCCACTCACTCTTCAGTTCCTCTTCTCCTTCCTTCCAGTCTTAAACGGGATGTCTACGGCCTCATCAAACTTTCGAGTGAGCAGGCAATTAGAAGCACTACGACAGCACTTGGATTGCCATCGTTACAGGGATCCGGTGAATGTGTTCACCTCCCACACGCCAACGAATCCATCCCGAGTATTCATGAAGTGTTCGAATCTTACGGTAACTTATGTCTGATCATCCCCAATGAACTTCTTTCCAAACATCATATTTTTTCACTTGCAGTTCCAATTATTTTTACAGAACACAACATGCCGGTTCCGTCAGGTCGATGAAGTCGCGCGAGGTTCGAGGCATTGTAATGCAAATGCCGCCTTGCAAGAGGACACACGTCGTGTGGCTGCATTTCGTCAAGTGCCTCGACCATCGGATCAACCGACGGAAAATAAAGATAATGTTCTTAAAAGACTGGATGAAAGGATGGAAATGGTTGAGAAATCGCTACAAAAATTAGTTAACATGGCCAGTTTGGTAATTTTTCTTCTATTATTTCTTGTTCTTGCTAAGTAGAAGTTCAATTTTAATAAGATTGTAATATCCACTCTTTATCTATGCATCCCTGCACTACGTGATGTATGCCTTTACGGCGTTGTTGTATTAGTTTGTATTATGTATGCATCTATCTAATTCCGTTGTGAACACTTTGCGTGTGAATTAATCAAACAATAATTTCTAAATCAGCGCGGAACCACCGCCATCTACTTTGCGGTACTTCCGATTATCGGAAGTACCGCAAATTTCTTGCGGCACTACCGCTCTTAAATGAAGCGCAAAAGAGTGCCTCGCCACTTTTCGATCAAATGACAAAGACTCTGCAGAGTAAAACGTGACAACACACTACCTCGCCAGCTTTTCAGACCGAAATGATAGCACTCTGCAGAGTAAGACGTGATAACACACTGCCTCGCCAGCTTTTCAGACCGAAATAACAGCACTCTGCAGAGTAAGACGTGATAACACACTACCTCGCCAGCTTTTCAGACCGAAATGACAGCACTCTGCAGAGTAAGACGTGACAACACACTACCGCACTCACTTTTCGGACCAAAATGACAAAGACTCGCAGAGTAAGACTTGACAACACACTGCCTCGCCAGCTTTTCAGACCGAAATGACAGCACTCTGCAGAGTAAGACGTGACAACACACTGTAAACCAGGACGAGAGAGGACTCTGCAAAGCAAAACGTGACAACACTCTGCCTCCCGAGCTTTTCCTACCGAAAATACAGCACTCCAAAAAATGGGACATGACTACTCTCTGCAGAAAGATTAGACAACACTCTGCCAACCACGTCATGCCAACCCTCTGGCTTATAAAAGGAGGTGCAAGTCATCTACGAGAGAAAATCACACAACCAAACCAAACACTACACCAGAGCTTACTTCACCACGCTGGGATGGACAACCTCAAGAAGCAATGGGACGAGATCCGTGATCTAGCAAGGGCTTCAACGGCACGGGCCGAACAAGCTAGGGCTGCTGAGGTCCGGGTCCGGCAAGAGTAGCTTGCCAGGATGGCAGCTCTTCGCAGTGAAGCCCCTCATAGCAAAGAACCCCGCCGAACGCTCCAAGCGAGCCTTCGCGCAACACCCGCCGAGGGGAGACGCCTCTGTTGGTGCAGGGACACATGCAAGTTCTTCAAATCCAAGCACCAGCTCAGCCTCGGCATGTGTTACTGGGGTTGTCCTAACTACTCCTCTGACTATCCCGACCGCCGTTGGGATACGAGCAGCTATCGGCAGCCGATAAGGAGTACTGTCGACGATCAAATCGCCGATCTTATGAATATATAAACGAAAAGAGGAAAAATGTGCGTGACTCCTGGGAGTGGATCTGACTTGCTCTTTATTGCTACGAACTCACAATTACAAACACTGGGAGTATCTAAAAATACAACACTTCTCTATGTCTTGCTTGATGCCTTCGCTTGTGTTGCTCTGCATTACGCACTCGTGTCCTCTGCCTCTCGGCCTTCCATGATCCTCCTTAAATAGTTGATGAAGCGGTGGCAGTTATCCCATGAAGAGACATCCGTTGGGGAGCGATGCGCTGGTCGGGAAGAGACGGCGCTTTGGCGGTTCCACTAATCGTAAAGCGGTTGGTGAAAACGTCAACTGTTCTGCGTTAATGATTTAGGAGACGTTAAATCATCAGCCGTAATAGTGTTGTATTATGTGGAATATGAAATACGTGGTTCATTCATCACATAGTGAGTGGCGTGGTCGGAGATTCGACTTAGACGCCTGTTCATAGCTTTACGAGCACTTACCTGGTCGTGGACTAAGTTTGGAACTTTGTCCGACCAGGGTATTTATTATATAACTTCCGTAATACCTACGACCAGTTAGGTCGGTGGTCTTATAAGTTACGACCATGAAGACGTATGGTCTTTATCATATATTAAGATAATATATGAATATTTTAATCCTCAACAAGTACTTACAGTAATTTATCGTACCAATTCTCTTTCAGAGTACACACTAACAATCTCTCCCGTCTACCCGTAGTCCCCGGAGCCGCTATGTGGCTTTCGCAAGTGGATCGACCTAGAGATCCACTCACACGACCAGTGGCAGCTCGACTTCGAGGAGTGGAATGCCGAAAGGGGACACGAGATCCGGGAGGAGGATCGTCGGACTGAAGAGCACAACGAGCGTATCCGCCGGGAGACTCAGCCCATCTCGAGCGCGCAGCGTAGGAGCGCAAGGCACGCGAGAGGGAGCGCGAGAAAAAGTGGGAAATGGCGGCCGAGGCCAGGGCGGCAGGCGAGGAGTACAATGCCAAGCTCGCAAGAAAGGGCAAATGGCCCCGGTCCACGTAGTAGGTCGGGCTAGTCCGTAGTAGTCCCCCTCCTATTCGCCATGTTTTAACTATCCCCTAAAGGCATGCGTACTTACAAGGTCCGGAAGCTCGTGTCACAAGTTACCGTAGTAGTAGCGTCCATGGTAAAGTAATTAGCCGAACCATCATGCCATGTGATCACATGTAACGTGCTTTTATCCGCACGCGGGCTGCAATGTAGTTACGTGTCAGTGCCTCATTGAGCCATCAAAGTATGCCTTTTCACATCGGATCGATTCGCTATGTTTTAGGGTTTCTCCGTAATCGCAACGTTCTCGACCCTTTTAGTTAAGTTAATTTCCGTGCTCGCTTTTCCGCACTCTACTTTGATGAAGAAATGTGATCAAGAACCATAGCGGCCAAGAGTAGTCATGTCGTACCAAACTTCGCACATTTCAAGTCACATGAAATCATGAAACCCTAATTTTCGAAACGTTTCGTCCTAATTTTTGAGACATAAACCCTGAATTTGTCGAGATAATTTCAGAGCATATAATTTTTTTAAAAATTTACACAATCAAGTCCACTGTGTAGGGAGTATGGAAAAAACAATTCATAATGTTTGGACCTTATTTGCTATATTAGAAAATTCTTACAAACATTAGACTTTAAAGAATTTTAAAGAAAAAAAAAGAATGCATAAAATTTCAACAAAATTACACAAGCATAAAAACTATGCCAGGAGGCTCTACAAACAATTTCATAATTTTTTGAGCTCATTTGGCATATTTAAAAAATCGTCCAACAAATATTATTAATTAATTTTTTGAAAAAAATAATTTTTTTCCCACGTGAAGCGGATTACAGAGTCTTTGGGACTAACAGCGAGAACTAGGTTCTTTGCCATCCCGACGACAGCTAGTACAATGGGGGGGGGCTATTTTTGGAATTTTGAAATTATCGAGGCTATTTTTGGAATTTTTGTTGCGCAATGGGGCTAAATTTGTCCAGATCTCAGAAATAACTACCGAAAACCCTGAAAAAAAAGGGATGAAGAGGTAAAATCCTCATGTGAATTGATTTAAATGCAGCAGTGCTGGTAGGGGAACAAATAAAGCTCCAAATGTTCTTCAGATTGGAATATGTTGTAGTCGTTGATAACTACTGTAGCAGTGGACTACCACACGAGGTTGTCAGGCGTGTGCAACGGGTAGCATGTAGTATCCTAAAATTTGTAACCAAAATTCCTGATAGGATTTTTTAAAACTTTTAATGCATTTTGGCCATGTGTGAATTTTCTATAAATTATTTGGATTTTTTTTTCGTATTTTGAATTTCACAAAATCTATTAATAAATGTAAATTGGTTAAAGTCAAGAAACTTGAAATTAAATTAAAGTGATATTTGAATTTGAATAACCAAATCAAAAAATTGAATTGAAATTTGAATTTGAAAGTGAAGGAAATAGAACGGAAAATAAAAACTTCAAAAATCGGTCTTGGGCCAGAATCGAGCCGGCCAGCCTATATCCTCTTTTCTTTTCTTCTCTTCTCTTCTCTTTTTCTTTTTCTTCGTTTTCCAAGGGCCGGACCACCTCTTCCTCTCCTCCTTCTCGGACCAACTCCACCCAGCCCACTCGACCTTTTTCTTCCTCACGGCCTCTGCGTTGTTCTCCTCCATGCGCCAGCTGCACCACGCCCTGCCGCCTGTAGCCACGGGGCCGCTCCTATGCTGTGCGTCGTCGCCGTCCTCGCCACAGTGCGATTGACGCGACGCCGCCCACACCTAGACAAAGCCAGGCACAACCCGCTCCCTCTCACATCGATTCACCTGTCTGTGCCCATGCCGAGCCCTGCTGCTGCGTCACCGCGCAAAGCACTGCCGTCCAAACTCGGCCACCCGCCTACTTAACCCCCTGTGCTCCATCTTCCCCATTCCTATCTCCTTCATTCTCCATCAGAGCGAAAGAGAGAGCTCGGGGAGCCCGAACTCTGTTTCCTGCCACCGTCTCTGTTGCTGTTAGGGCTCACCTTTACCCCTCTACCTTGTGCTCATCCCAGTTTACCTTCTTCCTCGTAGAATCGGCGTCGGTCGCCATGTATTCTTCCCCCTCCGACAACCAAGCCGACCAAACCACCCGCCTCACCAAGTCGCGTCGACCCCTCGGGTGAGCTTCGACCACTGCCACTAGATCCCTCATGTCTGCCCCGCTCTCATGCACTCCATGCTCACCTTCTTCTTGTCTCCCTCACTCAGAATCGCTTGGAGCGCCGTCGTCTTCATCCTCTATGCTGGAGACCTTGAAGCCATGCCGCCTACCTTCTTCACCATCTGGATTCACCGTCTCGACCACAAACCTGTAAGTGTCCGCGTCACCTCATGTTCTTGGGGCAGGCAGAGCTAACGGTCTAGAAATTTTGAGTCGTAGAGCATTGCCTAGCCACCGCGTCATAGTACCTTAGTCTCCGGCGCCAGTCGTCATGGACAACCGTGCTCGGTGCTCCCACACCGAGCCGGTGGTGCCACTAGAACCCCTAGGGGTGTAGTTGCTCACACGCGCCACTGTAATGTCCCAAAATTTTAATGTATTTCAAATACCCAAAAATATGAAAAAATTTAAACAAATTCGGTGTATTTTGATTTCCATGTTTTTTTGAATGCTTGTTGAGTTCTTAATCCCAAAGAAGCAAATTCACAAAAAATATTTAATTCAATGTGGCCAATTAACAAAATACAAACCTAAATTAAATCAATGAATTTGGAAAACAAATTTAAATGAAATCTGAAATTAAGTGTCCAAACCAAAAATTAATTGAAGTTTGAATTTGAAAAATAAAAGGAAAAGAAAGTAAAACAAAAACTCAAAATGCAGTTTGGGCTAAAATCTAACCCATCCCACCTCTTCCTCTCTTTTTCCCAGCCCACACGGCCTCCCTCACCCCGTGTGGCCCAGCACCCAGCTCCTCTCCCCTTCTTCCTCCAATGCCAGATGGCTTGTGTGCTCGCCACCACACGTGTCGCCTTGCTGTTGCACGCACGCCCGCACGTACTGTGGCCATGCCGTTTGCTGACGTTGTCACTGCCCTTGCCCAACCACTGCCCCAACGACCCGCTCTCTGTGTCACATCGCCGCTCTGTTGCCCACACCTCACACTGCATCCTTATCGTCATGAACAGTAGGAGCTCACGCAGCTCGCCCTGTCTCGCCACCATTTTCTTGCGCACCCACCTAGCCTACTATCGATGAATTACTATCGATCTTATGGAAGTAAATGCGAATACACGACTCTTGAGATCACACATGAAGAGACATGGTGTTTTTTAGATAGGTGTAAGCCTTCTCCGGGGAGAATAATAACTATACTTATGTGTTCTTGTATTAAATGAGATTACAATGCACAATGTGCCACTGAAACTATAAATGCCATCAATGGCCTCTCAATCATGTGTCCTAAAATCCCTCTCTATCAGATGGCACTGCCTCTTATAAAGCTTTGAAGGGGTGGCAATTGTTTCCCATCAAGATACGCCTTGACAGTTGCTAGAATCCGCATGTGGATGATAGTTGTTGTCAGTGAGACGTCCTCCTTGCACGTTCGCTAGCAGGTTATTATCAGAGACGGAGAGGGGTGCGTGCAATTATGTTAGAGACACAAAGGTTCACGTGTTTTATTTGCTACCACGGATAGTTGGGCATGGTGTACATGGTCCCTAATTGATAAGATAGGGCACACATATCTGTCTGTGAGACTTATCGACTAGAGGGCGGTCGTGATTTGACTGGTCGCAAATTGACTTTCCGACTGTGGGTGGTCGAACTCGAACTCGGTCGTAGCAAGTATCTCGACTCAGGTATATCTTGAGGATATTAGGATACCATTATCTATAATAAATATTATAGACAAATAGCTTTATTGACAATCCTCGTTGTCTAGACCCCCAACTTCAAGTGAAAATGACTTACTTGAGAAGGGGTCGTAGAACAGTAGTCGGAAGGAGACTTTTCAAGTAGTATTTCTCTTGATCAGAAATTGACTTAGTCAAGTAAGATGTTTTGACTTGAGTTGTAAAAATAACACCTTTATTACAATGTGAACCGAAAAGGAATGTGAACTGTCACCCACTATTTCGTCCATTGGGAGTAGTTCCCTACGGAATTCCAACCGCTAGGTTTCCCCATGATCTCCACCATAAGCCGACGGGTATAAATAATTACTAGAGGGGTAAAATTAGGAAATTTACCATCCCCAATTATTTTGTCTCCCTTGAACTCTTGCCTTCTCCGACGCCACTCAAGCTCAAAATCCCTCCTCCCAAATCTTTCGACTTCAAGCAAATTCCTTACAAGAAATGGTTGGATCCATGTCCAAGTGGGACAAATAGGAGATGGATGTGGAGAAGATGATCGCCTTTGGTCATCACCGAAAATATTCCTCCAAGGTATTTGGTGAAGTGGAAGAATGCAGAAGGCGGATGGTGGCCGTCGAGAGAGGAAGGCAACATTGTTGTCTTTCAAGCTTATTTCAAGTGTGGACTCAGACTGCCCTCGCATGTCACGGTCCGGCGGCATCCCCGGCAATTCATTCGAAAACACGTTGGGATATTCACATACCATGGGCACCTGACTAAGCTTTGGGATTGAGATGGAATTGAACTTGGGCTGCTGCGATGAAGCGGAATATGTGGAAGGGAAAATAATTTGCTCCCCGTCAGAGTTGACAAGAGAGACGGCTCGCTCTATGCAAGCGATTACTCCCTTGTATTTGGCTAGCTAGTCCATCCCAAGAATTACATCTAACCCATGTGTATATATCATAATGAAGTTGGCTTTGAATCCTACCCCATTTATTTCAACTTGAACATCTAAACAACCGAGTTTTGCCATTAAGACAGAACCGGGTGAGTAGACTACCATGATGATTTCTAGGGGTATAGTTTTTATGTGGTACAACATGTCAAACTTCTTAGAGATGAATGAATGAGAATCTACATAGTCAAATAACACCAATGTAGGTACGAAGTGAACAAGAATCGTACCAGTCACAACATCAGGTGATGCGTCAGCCTCCTTGGCGGTTGCATGGTTCAGACGGCTGTGTCCGAAACCTTGCACCGTCTTGGGGGATTGCTGCCTTCCTTGACCTCGTGCGAGGTTCTATGGTCGTTGCTGGACTCCAAGAGGTTGAGGCACTAGAAGCTTCCTCTTCGGGCACACATTTGCAAAGTGCCTGCGTTCGCCTCAACCGTAGTAGGTGAAGTCTGCTACCCGGTTTTGAGTACCGGATGGCTGTCCTCCACGATTATTTTGCTGAAATGTGGCTTGCTGAGGGCGAGGACCTTGGGCTTGGAACCTCGGAGGTGGTGGTGCTGAAGGACGTACGTTCGATGGTTGCCAAACGTGCGGTCTTGCCGTGCCACTGCTTGCTGATTTCTGTGAAAGCCACTTGCATTTGCGGCTCTCTACAACTGTTCAGGTGCTATCTTTAACTCGGATGGCCGTGTTGATTAAGGTCTGGAAGTCAAGGATGTCATGGACAGCGAGTGACCATTTCATGTCATCGTTGAGGCGCTCTCTGAATAGAGCAACCTTCCTTCCTTCAATTGGTGTCTTGGACACAACATAGTGAGTGAGATAGTTGAAGCGATGAAGGAACTCCATCACAGACATACTTCCTTGTTGGGGCTCGTAAAAATCACGCTTCTTAATGTCAATAAGACTTGAGGGAATATGGGCATTACAGAACGCTTCCTTGAAGGTAGTCCATGAGATGGTCTGGCCTTCAGGAAAGATGGCTTGATGGTTCTCCTACCAAGCTGCTGCTACGACTTGCAGCTGGTATGATGCATATACTACATTCTCTTCATCATTGCACTGAGCAATGACCAATTTGCTCTCGACTGTGCGGAGCCAGTTGTCGACGTCGAGAGGGCCAACTACCAATGAGAAAGTTGGTTGTCGAGTTCGCATGAACTCGCCCATCCTGGATGATGGTTGGTTTACTGCCGCTCCATTCCCTCCGACAGCAATGCCGAGGGCAGCAGTGTTTTACACCAATTGCTGAAGCAGAAGGGTGTTCATTTGCCGACCTTGCTCAATCATGGCCAAGACTTGTACCATGGTGGGCGGTGGAGGCAGAACTTCTAGTTCTTCGGTAGACGCAGGCTGAGGTTGCTCAGCTTGCGGTGCCGATGTAGTAGGATGTAGCGGGTTAGGTTGTGAAGGTGTAGGGACCTCACTCCCTGGTTGCTATGATCCAGAGGTGGCTCCTGTCGCCATGAGTTGACGAACAGGGTGCGTTACCGGCATCTTGTTCATACACTACTACAAAACAGGCCATAGAAGACGCCTCATCACAGACGGTTCATTGAAACCGTTTGTGATAAAATAATCACAGATGTGATATGTAACTATCACAGACGGTTCTAACCACGAACCGTCTGTGATACCGAGAATATCACAGATGGTTCGTGGTTAGAACCGTATGTGATTTTAGATTTACCATAACTTGGATTTTTACTATGGTTTGGAATTTTTCTTACTCTTCGAATTTTTCTTACCCTAAAATCACAGACGGTTTTATACAAAAACCGTCTGTGATGAGTATCTCATCACGCACGGTTCAGATAAGAACCGCTCAGATGAGACGCTTATCACGCATTTGCCACTGGGTGTTAAAACAAAAATTTACACTTAATGGGCGGGCTGCCGAAAATCTCTCTATATTAACAGAGTCCTTCATCTCATCCTTTGCCATCTCCATCTCCTCCTCTGCCATTTCTCCTCTGCCATCTCTGTCTCGCCCTGACCTTGTGCTCCGACCTCCCCCGAGCTCGTCGCCCGCGGCCTCCTCCACCTCGCCCCAGCCTCGTCGTCGCCGGCCTCCCACGACCTCGTCGCCCCCAGCCTCCTCTACTTTGTCGCCCCGTCCTCCCCTGAGTTCGTCGCCCGCGGCCTCCACCACCTCGCCCCGGCCTCATCGTCCCGGCCTCCCATGACCTCGTCACCCCAGCCTCCCACGACCTCACTCTATCTACTCCCTCCTTTTGCTCTGTGATGTGGATTACTAATGTGATGTGTTAGTGCTCTGTGAATGGATTGAGTTGATGCTACTGTGATGTGGGTGATGCATGCCGTGTTGTTTTTAGTGCTCTGTGAATGGATTGAGTTGATGCTACTGTGATGCTTATGCTATTGTGGGAAAGCTAGCGAAAAGTTCAATCCGAAAATCAATATCAGATTCATTCGCGAGGCTCCAGACGAAGTGAAAATCCGTTTTCATTTTTTTGCCATAGAAAAAACTATCACAGACGGTTCTTGTTTAGAACCGTTTGTGAAAATAGACTATCATAGACGGCTCTATTCATGAACCGTCTATGATAGTCGCTATCACACACGGTTCGTGAATGGAACCGTCTGTGATAGCCTTTTTCACAGGCGGTTCAAAAGCCGTCTGTGATGACCTCGTGTCATCACAGACACAAAAATTCAGACGGTTCAAAAACCGTCTGTGATGATGGTTTAGAGCCGTCTGTGATGAGCTTTTGTGTAGTAGTGATATAAGGTGTAGTTTAAATAAACGTGTGCAAGATAAGGGGGAATAAGCACAAGTTAAGTGAGTAGGAAAGTATTATCATCCCAACTAAAACAACTTGTCTAAACTGAAGATATGCATGTTTTTGAACTTTAGGGGCAGCACACATGAATTTCAACATAATGGTCAAATTTTACATGGCGCACATGCCCATTGTTTTTACATTGCAAAGGAGGCAACTAAAACAACATAAGTACCAAATTACAATAATTATATAGCGATGTCATACATAATTTCATCCAACAAAATATCCAAAAGTGCTCACACTAAGTCCGACAAGTGAGCTCTAGACCATCTGCCTCAGTCTAGTCGTCGTAGTTGTGACGTGCAGCTCCTGAGGACTCCGGGGCAGCAGTGGACGAAGGGAAAAAAATACCCATCCTCCTCATACTCATCACGGGGAACGTGGTGTCGCTGCACCATTCATGATGACTCCTCTATTCCCAAGAAAATGGCCATCGCCCGACGGCGGTAACCAATCGCCGACATGCGGGGACGTCGGGCACGGGACCGAATGCGGATGATGGGATCCGGTAGCTCCTCAGTAAGCACTAGTACAACATCCTCTCCGTACAGTAGCTCCAGTGAAAATATCCCCTAGGACACCATCGGTGCGATGCTATCCCCAACGTGGAATCCTTCGACGGGGCTCCAGCAGCTCGCGAGTCACCCGACAGAGATATCCGTCGAGAGACCTCACAAGTCCGGTGAGGAGCAAGTGGGGAGTGAGGAACTTGTTGGTGATATTCCCTAGAGGTAATAATAGAGATGGCTGTATCACATCTATATTTATGAGTCATTGAATAAGTGTTATTCTGTTCCTTGAATGAATCATTATTTATAAAGATTAACGAGTATATTACTTGTTAGTGAAGCTCTTTTAACTTATGATGATGTTGTTCTAAGTGTATCCCTGGTCGAAACACTCGTGACTCTATCGACCAGTACATGTATTAATTGATGACCATGTTTCACCGCTCATGGATATAGGGCTATCGAATCAATAATGTGAACACATGTTAGAGAACATGGTGTTGGATTGACCCACCTTGAGACACTGTTGAGATTGTTATGATTTCATATGTCATCAGTTGATCTCAAGCAATGATGATGTATAATCCTTAGAACTTAGATCAGCATGGTTTCCTACATGTATGAGAATACAATTTGGTGTCGACAAACACTACTTCGGAACTGGATATTTATAAAGGTAGCTTTCAGGTATGCTATGAAATATGTAGAGGAATGTGACTGGTCGAATATGAGATTTGCCCCTCCTAACATAACAGGAGAGATATCTTTGGGCACCTCGATGTGGTCGGATAAAGAAAGTGCATGGTTATGCCACTACTGGTTGAAGAGTTTGACCACGTGAAGTTATCCGACACTCGATTGAGAAAGTATTGAACAGTCCATGGATAACATAATATCTCATCTAGAGTTCAACGAGATATCATGAGGCAAAGGGAGAATACACGAGCTGGTCATTTAGTTCGATTAGATACGGACTAGTCGTATGGAGATACGAGCTGGTCGTAGACTGGTCGAACATAATCACTAAGTGGTCGAAACCTAGTCGTAAGGAGTTATAAACCGGTCGAGACTTTATATGATCTGTTCGTATAGAGATACGAGATGGTCATTTAGTGACAAGGACCTGGTCGTAGATCATATTGTATTGCATTAAGGTTCGTCCGATATTATTTGTGTGTATTCGGGAATCGTTATGTCCTGCTAGGAACCGCTAACGACTCATGATCGAAAAAGGTTTCTTAGTCACATCCGACTATACATGAACCTAACAGGTCACATACTTAACGGGTTGGAACAAACATGTTCAGATAGGATCCGTCACAAGCTCTATATAAGGAGATGCATGAGGCTGTTGGGATAGACACACACGATAGACGTGATGTGAGTTGCTCTACCGAAACCCTAGTTACTATCTTCCTAAGAGCTCTACCGTGCGTGTTAGTGCTAGCACACCGACGTATGGTGTTCCTTCCCTGGACGTGTGGATACTGTAGAGGCGCTACTGTGGTTGTTGTTGCTGCGCTAAAGGACGATCTGCGACCTTGGTGAGGAACTTGATTGGTTGTTGGAGGAGACGATCGCCACTGAGGACGATCGACTACGTTGGACGATCAACTTCGATCACTTCATCGACACGCTCTACGTTGGATCCGGCTGCTCCAACTCTTCTTCTGCTGCACTACACGTCTGGTGGTAACGATCTATGTTCTCTTGCTTACTTGGCTTCCTGGTTTATGTGGTAGAATTTTGAATTATCAGCTAGCGTAGCCTACCCATATCCCTTCAGTGGTATCAGAGCCATCCGGCGTAGTTTTTTTTTATCTAGATCGGTCGCATATACTTGATATGTGGAAGTAGTAGATTGGATCTATTCTCGGGCTCGTCCGTAACTGGATCTGTAACATCCCAAACTTGGTTTGTGTTTCAAATGTAATAAAAATGAGGAGAAATTAAAACTTTTTCCTCATCTTGATTTTTGTAATCAGCCCATAATTTTTGTAAAAGAATTATGTGAAATCAAAATCAAATTGCCATTTGGACACCAACACAAATCTCCTTCATGAAAATCTTGTGCCCAACCCTGAAAATAATTTTCATTGAACCTAGGAGTGATGTTTAACACCTCGAATTATTTCATAATTTTCAGAAATTATTTGATAATTTTGAGGCAAGTCAAACATTAGTCAAACTCCTAAATTAGCCTTCTGGAATTTTTAGAGAAAATGCATTGCATAAAAGTCTCTGAAAATTTTATATAAGGTTCCTCCTGCTGTCAAGAATCTCTAGTTAAAATTTCATAAATTTTGGAGTTTGTTTGCTACCTCAAATAATTCCTCAAAATCAGTCATTCAAATTCAAACCCTAATCGGTTTTCACTGCTCTCTGATTCGACCGTGCTCGCTCGAGCCACTTGATTTGGTTCACCAACTAAACGCACCGCTCGGCCGCTCGGGCGCGAGGGTTGTGAGTCGTTGATCGACATCGAACGCCCACGATCGCGTGAACGTCGACCATCCGAACGCGCCAATCCATGTGAACCGCTGATTCTAAATCGATGGCTCAGTTCGCGGAACGCTCGACCGTCCGAACGGCTCGCGCAACGTGAACCGTAGGATCCAAATCAACGGTCCAGATTGAGTGAGCGCTTGAATCGTTATTCTCGACCGCTTCTTTTCACCGTCCGATTAAATCCAACTACCGTCCGCCTTCCTTCGCTTCGCGCAAGGCCGCCATGGTCAATCAGAGGGTGAAAATGGCGAGCGTGTCGGCGTCGGTCTTCTACTTTCGCCAACGACTCAAAGATTTATTGCTCCCGCCCCGCCGCTCAAGTCCTCGCCCTCCTCGAGTGCACTTGCTCCCATCGCCTCACCGACCTCAACACGAGCCCCACCATTTTTCTTCCCGCTGCTTCCTCCTTGCTCCTTCGGCTATAAAACTCCCCAAAGGCTTCCTTAGCATCCTTTGAACACTCTTGAGCTCCAAAGACCACCATTAGTGCATTGCTCGAGCTCCATTTCAAATTTGCTCTCGTCGCCATTGTTGGAGCTTCGGTGCTTCTATGAAAGTGGTGTTCCTGACATTCTCCTTCTAAACCCTTGCTTCCTCGCCATTTAGCATATCATCGAGTATTAACCTCTCACAATTTTGCTTTTGACAAAGAGAGCAGATCAATTTCGTTTTCCCCAAATCGGCCGAATCGCTATTCTTCTTCGCCGAGCCACCGACTCTCCTCTGCCTTCTTTGGGCTCAAAACCCCTTATTAGTCCCTAGTTGTTTGGCACCCGCTTGCTTGGACCGCAGCAGAGCTCAATTGCTATTTTCGCTTTTGACCGCTTTGGTCATCTCTGCTATCTCCGCTTGCCGGCGTTCTAGAACGCCGCAGCTGAAATTGTTGGTTCCTTTGGGTGCGCGAGTTTGTTAGCAACCCATTTTGGGCCTTTGCTCGCACCGCCGTGGCTAGAGCCGCCGGCGGCGAGCCGTTCTTTCCCGGCCATTGTTGTCGGACGAGAACAGGGCGGACGTTTGAGCGTAGGTCATTGTGGACCGTTGGATCCAAGATCAACGGTCCCGATTTGAGCGAACGCTCGACCGTCCAAAGGTTCGATCCGTGTGGACCGTTGGATCCAAGACCAACGGTGCAGATCGGAATGAACGCTCGACCGTCCGAACGCCCCGATCCGTGGAACCGCTGGATCCGCATCCAACGGTGAGCGCTTAGGGTTTGTGAATCCGCGCGCGCGCTGTTATCCGCTGGAACGCGGACCGCCGGATCCAAGGTCGACGCCTCGCTCGCCACGCCTTTTCAAAAGTCCGACTTTCCGAAAGGATTTAGTTATCAATCAAAAATAGTTTTATCTTTGAAAATGCTTAAGTAGATCATTTTAACTCCAAAATCGGTCAAACCACTTTTGTTATTTTTTCATTTCTAATGAACCTTATTCTAAAATAGGTTCCAACCATGTTTCTGCAGCCGAAATTTTAGATTTTGAAAGAAAGCATTAAACCGATTATCTGCATAACCAAAAATGGATTTAACTTGGAAAATTCATAACTAATTGTGGAAAGCTCCAAATGAGATGAATCCAGTGGGGTTGTTCATCTTATGAGGTGCTTGTTTTTCTGTAAAAATTTCAGTAGCCGTATCCTTCTAGAAAATTTCACTAAAATCATTGCTTAGGTGAATAGTGCTGTTTTTCATTTTTCCGCCGATCAAAATGTTTTGGCCATAACTTTTGCATTAAGAATCCAAATCAATTGGTTCTTGTTGCATTAGTTCATAAAAATTATGTTCTTTCTACTGTAAAAATTTGAGAGCTTTTGTTGAAGTTGACTGTTGGATCTCCTCGGTTTCTTTTTGCCTTATTGGTTCTTTTGGTTCTTTCGATAGGATCCAAGAGCACGTTGATAATATTGTTGATCCACAAAGAAGACACCCGACCTCAAAGAAGGTGCAAGATATTTGATCATAAATGTCCCATTACTTTCAAAGTCTAATATCTTGTTTACAAATTATATGTATGCATTGCTTTTGTGTCCAAGTATTTTTGTCCTGCTTAGAGGTAGCTACTCCTAATGCATTGTTGCCATTAAAATGTCATCCTCGCCACAACCATAAGTTATTAATATCACTGTGAATTAGAGCCCGTGATTTAATTATGCTCTTTTTCTGCCTTTGCGATGTCATGCTTAGAAATGCTTAGCTACCGGTAGAATTGGGCTGTTATCGACTTAGTCGATGACCTTGATCACACAAATCATTTTGTTTATTTTGGTTCAGCACCTTATGCTTTTGTTTTGTAAAACCAAAATGAAACAAAATGATTTGACTTGGGCACAATGGCATGTTGGTGTGATTGTTGGGTGTGACAAGGAAAGGTGCCTGTGTCCCTAAGGACCGAAAATGTTGCTTGCGCCATCGATCCAAGTACTTTTGCGTACTAACCACATGAGGGTTATATGGGACCCTCTTGACCTAGTACTTTGGCGTGGGTTATCTCCGAGTCGCAGGAGGGGTTGTGTGTGTTGTGTGAAACATGATATGTGTTCTCGGTGTTCTTGTGTTGGGTGTGCGGTGGTGGAGATTCCTGTAGGCTCTCCACCTCGAGGAGCGTCGTAGTTGTCCAAGGCTTTACCCGAAGGGTAGTTGACCGAGGCTTTACGATGACTCGACACAACGTATGGGTTTCTATCCATACGGCGGCTCGTGAATAATTCACAATATTGGAAACGCCTCAGAGGACTTAGCCGCGCTTGCATACCTAAGGAAGTGTGCTTAACCCGTGGCAAAAGGCGGTCCGCATGTGGGTAAGTTGGTACACCCCGCAGGATAAAACTATTCGAATAGCCTCGCCCTAGGTTATGGACACGCTTGGTGATTTCACGCAAGATCTAGACTTCAACAACTGCTTTTGTTTTAAAAATTAAAACTTGATATGGTTGGCATGAATGGGTAATTCATGCTATTGTTGTGGTGACTAATGGTTTAGTCACTTCCAGATCTGCTTTATCGTTGTTGATACTTGATTACTACTGCTTTTATCAAATAAAATCAGATTGCAAAATTGCTTTCAATCTATTACATTATTGCAAATAAAGCTTGCTTTATGCTTAAAAATTTGAGTCCTAACTCGCCCACTTAAATAAGCTTGCATGTAGTTATTGCATAGATTTGTTATCATTCCTATATATCTTAAGTAGTACATTCAGTACTCACCCACTTTTGGTTCGGTCGCTTTTGTTTGCAGAGGAAGAAGGTGAGCCCCAAGGGCCTCACTTTTGTGAGTTGTGCCGTGGATTCGACGACTAGCTTGGCGGTCCTGGGTTGCCTTGTGGGTTAAAGGCACACCGATTGGCTCTTTGTTTATCGCCATCTTATGGCACTTTTGCTTCCACTGCTTAATTATTGTTGTCTCTTTTATTGTTGGCCGCTTGGCCTCTCTTTGTAATAACTATCCTTTATTAATGTTATTCCTGCTCGCTTTGCTTTTGTTCTATGTGAATGAATGGAATTGATGCATGAACTTTGTAAGGAGGTGTGTATACTGCATTGGAAGTATACATGTCTCGAGTCTCGGATTATCTGCTTTGTGATGCTAGGCCAAGCGGTTGGTTAAGCATTACAAGTTTGATAAACCGGGTCTCACAAGGTTTGGTATCGAGCCATACCGACCGTAGTAACCCAAGTTGGTCGCCTTTAGGATATTTTGAAAACCCTAATTTCAAAGTATCAAATGATTTTTGAAAGCTTAAGGAATTCTCGATTTTATTCCTTACCTATCTTAGCTTTCTCCTCTCATCTCACTCTAATTTGAGTTTTGAAAATTGTTTACCTCTTCTTCCTTCAAAGATAGTGTTATCGATTAAATGGGTTTTGGGAACCACCGAGTTTGGCAAATTGGAGTGCTTAGGGTTTTGAAGTTTCGGATCAAGGTTTCGCTAGAGGCTTGATGCGAATCTGGCAAGACGCTTCAATTTCCTGACAGCAGCTCAATGGTTTCGATAGGACCACCGAGCTTGGCAAATTGAAGTGTGCCGATTTTGAAGTTTCTAGAATGGAAGACTTCGACCGAAGCTTGATGCAAAATCACTACAAAGAACCTCAATTTCCTGACAGCAAGCTCGATGGTTTCTAATAGGGGAAAATGAGAGGATAATCAACTAAAACTTGTGGGAATAAAAGGGTAAGATGTGATACTAGTTAGCTATGTATCTAACACTATTATTCTCCGATTTAGCCTTGATCTTAAGTGGTATTAGATCTTACCTTGATCTTCTGATTTTTATCTTCTCAAACAATTACTCGCTCATTCAATACGGGTTAGTTGCATTGGGAAGTTGAGTTTTGGTTGGTGATTCAAGACGATTTTTGGAAATCTTTTATAAGTCTGGTTTAGGTTTATATACTTGCTGCTTTTCGCTTTCGGTTAGGGTGATATTCCATTCCCTAGTCGTTAGCTTTTCGCTTTCTTTCGCTTTGAATCTTTGAGTTTAGTTTTAACCAAAAATTTCTTGTAACAGATGGCCGGACGCACTCGTAGCGGCCAAGGCGGCCACCGTCCGACGAGGATCTTCCTCCTCCTCCGACCATGGCCGAGGTCCTTCTTCGATTGAGCGCAACCGCAGAGGATGAGAGGTTCTTCGACGCCATCGCGCGCAACACTTCCGCTTCTTCCGGTGCCTCGGATCGGGACAAGGGAGTGGACACCAGATTGCGTGGGGACTTGCGGAGTTTCTTCGCACTCACCCCACGCTCTCCGTGTCCGAGGACTCGCTTGACGCAGATTTATTGGCTTGTTCGTTGAGCGCAAGCTTCGATAGCGCAGCGCCGTGAGCACGAGAAGGTGCCGCTTGCATCGCACCACCGGAGGGTGCACTCTGCGTGGTGGGAGAGCTTCGCCATGCACCGACGGCCACACCGCCACTTGGGAGGAGTTCCGATCGCCTTCCGCCGAGTCACATTCCTTCCTACCGATGAGGTCAAGAAGAAGGAATTCTTGTCGCCGCAAGGGCGCTGCTCACACGGAGTACCGCACGAGTTCAACCATTTGGCTCGTTATGCTCGGAGGAGGTGGCCACCGATGAGGCCAAGCAAGAGAAGTTCAAGGATGGTTTGTCCGAGGAGCCGCAGGACAAGCTATCCATCGCTGACTTTCCGATTTCCGTGCCTTGGTGGACAAGGCCATCGCTATGAGCACGCGGGAGAGCACTTGTGGATTCCCGCAGCGCAAGTGGAGGCCCGCAAGTCATCCGGGGCCGCCTATCCTCGCTTTCCTCCGTCTCGTGGGTCGCGCCAAAGAAGCTTCAAGACTTCGAGGCCGCCAAGACTGTTTCTTCGCCTTCGCAGCCGTGCCCCAATCACGCACTGCGAGTCGCCAGGTGGCCCCGCAACCCGGCTGCCGGGGTCACTTGCTTCGCCTGCAGCCAAAAGGGGCATTATGCGAACCAATGCCCTAAGAAGACAGGAGCAGCCCCTCGTCCTAATGGAGGACGCGGGCCAGGAGGTGGTTCTTCTCAGAACCTGAAGATAATCCCTACTACCCAAGGCGTGGGTAGTGGTCGCGTCAACCTCATCTCAATGGAGGAGGCACAGGAGGCACCCGACGCCGTGGCCGGGTACGCTTCGTTAACTCTCATTCTCGCTCTCGCTTTGTTTGATTCAGAGCATCTCATTCTTTCGCTTCGAGTCTTTTGTCGCTATCGATAAGCTCCTCTTTACTCCATTGTTGGTCCCGTTGCTCATTCGCTCTCCTGGTTCGGAGTTGAGAGCTGAGTCTGAGTGTAGGGATGTCCCAATTGAAATCGAGGGAGTGAGATTCTTCGCGAATCTTATCCTCCTCCATTCAGCAAGTTTAGATGTAATTCTTGGTATGGATTGGCTGTCTCAGCATAAGGGACAAATCGATTGCGCCAAGAAGTGTGTCTCTATCTAGTTTTTCCGGGCGAAAGCAGTTCGCCACGGTCGCTAGGCCCGCATCTCTTCGCGCTTGCAGCGAAGCCCGCTCTAGATATTAATGAAGTCCCAACAGCTTGTGACTTCGTTGATGTCTTTCCCAAGATCTTCCCAGATGCCACCAGCTTCGAGACCTAGAGTTTGTCATTGAGTTGGTTCCCTGACGCCTGATTTCAAAGAGGCACTATCGGATGCCACCGAACGAGTTGGTGGAGTTGAAGAAGCAATTGAATGAGCTGCAAGAAAAGGATTCATTCGCCCTAGCTCATCTCCATGGGGTTGTCCAGCCATCTTCGTAAAGAAGAAGGACAATACTTTGCGCATGTGCGTTGATTACCGTCCGCTTAATGAAGTAACGGTAAAGAACAAGTATCCATTGCCCCGCATCGATGATCTCTTTGATCAATTAACTGGAGCTCGAGTATTCTCCAAGATTGATTTGAGGATGGGATATCATCAAGTTCGGATACGACCTGAGGATATTCCAAAGACGGCTTTCTCTACTCGCTACGGCTTGTATGAATACACCGTCATGTCGCTTTGGCTTAACCAATGCTCCCGCTTTGTTCATGAACCTCATGAATTCGTATTCATGGAGTATTTGGATAAGTTTGTCGTGGTCTTCATCGATGATATTCTTATCTATTCTAAGAACGATGAGGAACATGATGAGCATCCGAGGCTCGTGTTAGGCAGCTTCGTGAGCACCACCGTATGCGGTTCAACAAGCGCGCTGCTCGTTGAAGGAAGTGGCCTTCCTGGGCCATGTTCTTTCAGCAGGAGGCGTGGCCGTTGACCCTAACAAGGTCAGCGATGTTCTTTCATGGTTCACCTACTTGAAACCGGCGCGGAGTTTTCTGCTTAGCGGATATTATCGCCGCTTTATCGAGAATTTCTCCAAGATCGCGGCCGATGACGGAGTTGCTCAAGAAGGACAAGAAGTTCTTGTGGTCCGATGCCCGTGAGGAAAGCTTCCAATTACTCAAGAAGCGCTTGACCACCGCTCCCATCCTTGTTCTTCCCGATATTCATCAAAGTTTCGACATCTTTTGCGATGCTTCGCCGAGGGCTCGGCAGCGCCCTTATGCAAGAAGGCAAGGTAGTAGCCTATGCATCAAGGCAATTAAGACCTCATGAACTCAACTATCCTACCCATGACTTGGAATTAGCCGCGGTGATTCATGCACTTAAGATTTGGCGACATTACCTAATCGGAATCGCTATGGCGTATTCGGATCACAAAAGCCTAAAGTATTTGTTCACCCAACCAGATCTGAACCTCGTGCAAAAGAGATGGTTGGAGTTGGTCAAGGATTATGACATGGGTATTCACTACCATCCGGCAAGGCTAATGTCGCTGCCGATGCACTCATCGGAAAGCGCATTGCAATGCCTTGTTGTCCTGTGAATGTCAACCCACCCTTCCGAAAGAATTCCAGCGCCTCAACTTGGGATTGGTTGAGCATGGTTCCTCACGCCTCGGGTTGTGCAACCAACCTTGATGGATCGGATTAAGATCGCCCAACAATCGATATTGGAGTGAACAACATCAAGGAAAATGTCAAGAACGGAATGACCAAGTGCTTCTCTAAGGATGAGCATGGTGTTGTAAGGTTCGCAACGCCTTGTGGTTCCAAAGGACATGGAATTGCGGAATTTGATTCTCCGCTAAGCCCATGATTCGCTTTTGTCTATTCATCCCGGCCACAAAGATGTATCAAGATCTCCGCCGAGATTTTGGTGGACCCAATGAAGAGGGAGATTGCGGTTCGTTGCCAAGTGCGACGTGTGTCGTCGTGTCAAGGCCGAGCATCAGCGTCCAGCAGGACTGCTTCAGCCTTTGCCTATTCCGGAGTGGAAGTGTGATTCGATCGGGATGGATTTTATCACCGGTCTACCTGTGTCGCTTAAGGGAAATGATGCCATCCGGTCGCCATCGATCGCTGACGAAAGTGGCTCATTTCATTCTGCTAAGACTCAACATGCGTGGGGCTCTTAGCCGAGCTCTATATCGCTGAATTGTGAGTTTGCATGGGATCCCAAGACGATCATTTCGATCGTGGTTCCTGCTCACTTCTCGATTTTGGCATAGTTTGCAAGAGGCTATGGGAACCTGTTTACCTTTAGCACAAAGATATCACCCCAAACCGATGGTCGACCGAAAGGGTCAACCAAGTGTTGGAAGACATGCTTCGTGCTTGTGTCCTCTCCTATGGAAAGAATTGGGAGAAATGCTTGCCATTTGCCGAAGTTTTCCTACAACAACGGTTTTCGTGCCGCCTCGGCATGGCACCTTTCGAGGCCTTATACGGAGGAAGTGCGAACCCCGCTGAATTGGTCTGAGACGGCGAAAGACCTTTCTTTGGCCCGACTCGATCAATGAGGCCGAGAGTCAAGTCCAAATTATTCGTGATCGCTTGCGCACCGCCAATCCAGCGTAAGAGCTATGCGGATCGCCGCCGTCGTGAGTTGAGCTTTGAGCCCGATGACTTTGTGTATCTCAAAGTCTCTCCTTTGAAGGGTCATCGCGTTTGGTGTCAAGGGCAGTTAGCTCCTCGATATGTCGGTCCTACCGTGTTATCGAGAAGAAAGGGGTCATGCCTATAAGTTGGAATTGCCACCGCACTTGAAGGGGTACATGATGTTTTCCATGTGTCCCAATTAAAGAAGTGCCTCCGTGTTCCAACCGAGGAAGCTCCGCTGGAAACTCTCGATGTCCAAGAAGATTTGACCTACATGAGCATCCTGCTCGCATACTCGATGAGGTCGAACGAAGAACGAGGAATAAAACCATCAAATTCCTCAAAGTTCAAGTGGTCGAACCATTCTCGAGGATGAGGCTACTTGGGAAAGGGAAGATCGCCTCCGTGCGCACTATCCATCTTTCTTTATCGAGTGAGCCAAATCTCTGACGAGATTTTTGTAAGGGGGAGGTTTTGTAACATCCCAAACTTGGTTTGTGTTTCAAATGTAATAAAAATGAGGAGAAATTAAAACTTTTTCCTCATCTTGATTTTTGTAATCAGCCCATAATTTTTGTAAAAGAATTATGTGAAATCAAAATCAAATTGCCATTTGGACACCAACACAAATCTCCTTCATGAAAATCTTGTGCCCAACCCTGAAAATAATTTTCATTGAACCTAGGAGTGATGTTTAACACCTCGAATTATTTCATAATTTTCAGAAATTATTTGATAATTTTTGAGGCAAGTCAAACATTAGTCAAACTCCTAAATTAGCCTTCTGGAATTTTTAGAGAAAATGCATTGCATAAAAGTCTCTGAAAATTTTATATAAGGTTCCTCCCGTCAGCAATCTCTAGTTAAAATTTCATAAATTTTGGAGTTTGTTTGCTACCTCAAATAATTCCTCAAAATCAGTCATTCAAATTCAAACCCTAATCGGTTTTCACTGCTCCTGATTCGACCAGTGCTCGGGCTCGAGCCACTTGATTTGGTTCACCAACTAAACGCACCGCCCGGCCGTCGGGCGCGAGGTTGTGAGTCGTTGGATCGACATCGAACGCCCACGATCGCGTGAACGTTCGGACCATCCGAACGCGCCAATCCATGTGAACCGCTGATTCTAAATCGATGGCTCAGTTCGCGGAACGTTCGACCGTCCGAACGGCTCGCGCAACGTGAACCGTAGGATCCAAATCAACGGTCCAGATTGAGTGAGCGCTTGAATCGTTATTCTCGACCCGCTCTTTTCACCGTCCGATTAAATCCAACGGTACCGCCTTCGTCTTCCTTCGCTTTCGCGCGCCGCCATGGTCAATCAGAGGGTGAAAATGGCGAGCGTGTCGGCGTCGGGTCTTCTACTTTCGCCAACGACTCTCGGCATTTATTGCTCCCGCCCCGCCGCTCAAGTCCTCGCCCTCCTCGAGTGCACTTGCTCCCATCGCCTCGATCGACCTCAACACGAGCCCCACCATTTTTCTTCCCGCTGCTTCCTCCTTGCTCCTTCGGCTATAAAACTCCCCAAAGGCTTCCTTAGCATCCTTTGAACACTCTTGAGCTCCAAAGACCACCGTTAGTGCATTGCTCGAGCTCCATTTCAAATTTGCTCTCGTCGCCATTGTTGGAGCTTCGGTGCTTTGAAAGTGGTGTTCCTGACATTCTCCTTCTAAACCCTTGCTTCCTCGCCATTTAGCATATCATCGAGTATTAACCTCTCACAATTTTGCTTTTGATGAAGAGAGCGCAGATCAATTTTGGTTTCCCCAAATCGGCCGAAATCGCTATTCTTCTTCGCCGAGCCACTCGACTCTCCTCCTGCCTTCTTTGGGCTCAGTACCCCTTATTAGTCCCTAGTTGTTTGGCACCCGCTTGCTTGGACCGCAGCAGAGCTCAATTGCTATTTTCGCTTTTGACCGCTTTCGGTCATCTCTCATCATCTCCGCTTGCCGGCGTTCTAGAACGCCGCAATGAAATTGTTGGTTCCTTTGGGTGCGCGAGTTTGTTAGCAACCCATTTTGGGCCTTTGCTCGCACCGCCGTGGCGAGCCACGGCGGCGAGCCGCTCTTTCCTACCATTGTTGTCGGACGAGAACAGGCGGACGCTTGAGCGTAGGTCATTGTGGACCGTTGGATCCAAGATCAACGGTCCCGATTTGAGCGAACGCTCGACCGTCCGAAAGGTTCGATCCGTGTGGACCGTTGGATCCAAGACCAATGGTGCAGATCGGAATGAACGCTCGACCGTCCAACGCCCCGATCCACGTGGAACCGCTGGATCCGCATCCAACGGTGAGCGCTTAGGGTTTAGAATCCGCGCGCTGTTATCGATGGAACGCGGACCGCCGGATCCAAGGTCGACGCCTCGCTCGCCACGCCTTTTCAAAAGTCCGACTTTCCAAAGGATTTAGTTATCAACTGAAAAATAGTTTTATCTTTGAAAATGCTTAAGTAGATCATTTTAACTCCAAAATCGGTCAAACCACTTTTGTTATTTTTTCATTTCTAATGAACCTTATTCTAAAATAGGTTCCAACCATGTTTCTGCAGCCGAAATTTTAGATTTTGAAAGAAAGCATTAAACTGATTATCTGCATAACCAAAAATGGATTTAACTTGGAAAATTCATAACTAATTGTGGAAAGCTCCAAATGAGATGAATCCAGTGGGGTTGTTCATCTTATGAGGTGCTTGTTTTTCTGTAAAAATTTCAGTAGCCGTATCCTTCTAGAAAATTTCACTAAAATCATTGCTTAGGTGAATAGTGCTGTTTTTCATTTTTCCGCCGATCAAAATGTTTTGGCCATAACTTTTGCATTAAGAATCCAAATCAATTGGTTCTTGTTGCATTAGTTCATAAAAATTATGTTCTTTCTACTGTAAAAATTTGAGAGCTTTTTGTTGAAGTTGACTGTTGGATCTCCTCGGTTTCTTTTTGCCTTATTGGTTCTTTTGGTTCTTTCGATAGGATCCAAGAGCACGTTGATAATATTGTTGATCCACAGCAGCACTTCGACCTCAAAGAAGGTGCAAGATATTTGATCATAAATGTCCCATTACTTTCAAAGTCTAATATCTTGTTTACAAATTATATGTATGCATTGCTTTTGTGTCCAAGTATTTTTGTCCTGCTTAGAGGTAGCTACTCCTAATGCATTGTTGCCATTAAAATGTCATCCCCGCCACAACCATAAGTTATTAATATCATTTGGTGAATTAGAGCCCGTGATTTAATTATGCTCTTTTCTGTCTTTGCGATGTCATGCTTAGAAATGCTTAGCTACCGGTAGAATTGGGCTGTTATCGACTTAGTCGATGACCTTGATCACACAAATCATTTTGTTTATTTTGGTTCAGCACCTTATGCTTTTGTTTTGTAAAACCGAAAATGAAACAAAATGATTTGACTTGGGCACAATGGCATGTTGGTGTGATTGTTGGGTGTGACAAGGAAAGGTGCCTGTGTCCCTAAGGACCGAAAATGTTGCTTGCGCCATCGATCCAAGTACTTTGCGCACTAACCACATGAGGGTTATATGGGACCCTCTTGACCTAGTACTTTGGCGTGGGTTATCTCCGAGTCGCAGGAGGGGGTTGTGTGTGTTGTGTGAAACATGATATGTGTTCTCGGTGTTCTTGTGTTGGGTGTGCGGTGGTGGAGATTCCGGTAGGCTCTCCACCTCGAGGAGCGTCGTAGTTGTCCAAGGCTTTACCCGAAGGGTAGTTGACCGAGGCTTTACGATGACTCGACACAACGTATGGGTTTCTATCCATACGGGCGGCTCGTGAATAATTCACAATATTGGAAACGCCTCAGAGGACTTAGCCGTCTTGCAGCATACCTAAGGAAGTGTGCTTAACCCGTGGCAAAAGGCGGTCCGCATGTGGGTAAGTTGGTACACCTGCAGGATAAAACTATTCGAATAGCCTCGCCCTAGGTTATGGACACGCTTGGTGATTTCACGCAAGATCTAGACTTCAACAAGCTGTTTTGTTTTAAAAATTAAAACTTGATATGGTTGGCATGAATGGGTAATTCATGCTATTGTTGTGGTGACTAATGGTTTAGTCACTTCGGGATGCTTTTATCGTTGTTGATACTTGATTACTACTGCTTTTATCAAATAAAATCAGATTGCAAAATTGCTTTCAATCTATTACATTATTGCAAATAAAGCTTGCTTTATGCTTAAAAATTTGAGTCCTAACTCGCTCCACTTAAATAAGCTTGCATGTAGTTATTGCATAGATTTGTTATCATTCCTATATATCTTGTAGTACATTCAGTACTCACCCAACTTTTTGTCGGGCTCGCTTTTGTTTGCAGAGGAAGAAGGTGAGCCCCAAGGGCCTCACTTTTGCGAGTTGTGCTTTGTGGATTCGACGACTAGCTTTGCGGTCCTGGCGGTTGCCTTGTGGGTTAAAGGCACACCGATTGGCTCTTTTGTTTATCGCCATCTTATGGCACTTTTGCTTCATTGCTTAATTATTGTTGTCTCTTTTATTGTTGGCCGCTTGGCCTCTCTTTGTAATAACTATCCTTTATTAATGTTATTCTGCTCGCTTTTGCTTCGTTCTATGTGAATGAATGGAATTGATGCATGAACTTTGTAAGGAGGTGTGTATACCGCATTTAGAAGTATACATGTCTCGAGTCTCGGATTATCTGTTTTGTGATGCTAGGGCCAAGCGGTTGGTTAAGCATTACAAGCCGGATAAACCGGGGTCTCACAATCGGTTCATGTGGATGGAATGGTCTAGGCACTGGTCAATAAGATCGATCGGTGTTCGGCGGTAGTAGATGGGTTTACGAGGAGGTATGAGCTAAAAGGACCAGACAGTTTATTGAATAAGATTTGTTTGGAATAGGGTTAATATGATTAATTCGATGATTTCCGAGGTTCGGTTACGTGAATAAGATTCATGTCCCGGAAATTTTTTTCGAGCAAGCTGCCCTCGACCAGCGAGGGGCGCCGCCCCCTTGAACCCTGCTCATTAACCGGCTAGCGGGATCGCCGTGCTAGGTAATCGTAGGCGCGTTATATGGTAATATGTGTTCATGTCACCCGATAGAATTAGATTCTATGCATAACTCCTTTTGTTGGGGTTGATGTGAATAGTATGGCCCATTGTGTATATGATACATGTATGGATTATCATGGCCTGCATGTCATGTTGTGATATAGCCATCGAGCTACGTATTATTGTATAACGATCAGCAGTCTTGACATGCGATGCTTGATAATATCATATGTAATTCATTACTAGCTCCTAGGAGTAATTGCTTAGTTGATGAATGCGGTCGGAGACTTCAAGCATGATGGTCGGAGGACAGGAAGCATAGTGATGGAGATCGTCATGTTAAGGGTCATACTATTTCACAGTTTAATATGATTATTTATGAATGTTTATTCCTGTCATGATATTTGATCATGTTTTTCATTGGATGTTTTAACATGGTAGAATAGTATCCCTCAAGAAAAATTAAGTAAATTTGATGCTTTTCAATTGCTGCGACCATCATGATTTTGATCGTTAATTGATAGGTCTACCAAAGTAGAGTGCCATTAACTATCTTAATAAGATGGGGTGGGTGTCGGACACCCACATGCATAGTATTGGTTTACCTTGACAACGCTATCAAAACAGTTTTGGGCCTTGGAGCATATTATTGGTAGTTGGGGCATAGAAATATCACCCAACAAACAAGAGTCATATTTGATATGATTGGCAAGAGGTTGCCTGTGAGGACCCCGATTTATTAAGCTTGTAATGCTTAGTCACCAATTGATCCTAGCATCACAAACAAAATAATCCGTGTCTTCGAGATATGTATACTTCCCATAAATGCAGTATACACACCCCTTTACGAAATTCATGCATCAATTCCATTCAAGACATAGAACCAAAGCAACACTTACAATTCAAAAGACATACATAGTAGAGTTATTACAAAAGGGAGGTCGACCGGCCAAAAGTCATACAATTTACTAATTAGACAGCGGAAGCGAAATGCCATAAGATGGTGATAAATAAAAGAGCCAATCAGTGTGCCTTTACCCACAAGGCAACCAACTGGACCGCCAAGCTAGTCGTCAAACCCGCAGCACATCTCACAAAAGTGAGGCCCTTGGGGCTCACCTTCCTCCTCTGCAACAAATAGTTAAGCAAAGCAAATGAGTACAAAAATTGTACTTCGCAAGACTTACGTGTAGAGTAACAGACCTATACATAGCTACATGCAAGCTTATTTAAGTTGAGGCTGTATGTTTCATTCTCAGCATAAAGCAATCTTTATTTGCAATAATGTAGTACATTTAAAAGCAAGTTTACAATCTGTTTTTATTGTTCAAATAACAGTAAATAACAACATAATAACAATAAATAGATGACAACAACATCCTGGAAGTGACTAACCCAATAGTCACCACAACAATAGCATGAATTACCCATTCATACCACCCATGTCAAGTTTTAATTAAAAGTTGTAGTCTAATTCTTGCACGACCTTACCAAGCATGTCCATAACCTAGGACTAGGCTATTCGAATAGTTTTAACCCTGCAGGGGTGTACCAATGTACCCACACGCCAGACCGCCTTTTTGCCAAGCTATGAAGCACACTTCCTTAGGTATGCCGGCACGGCTAAGTCCTACAAGACATTTCTAATATTATGTATTAACTACGATTCGCCCGTATGGATAGAAACCCATACGTTGTGTCGGAGTCATCGTAAAGCCTTGGTCAACTACCCCTCACGGGTAAAGCCTTGGACAACTACGATGCCCCTCGAGGTGGAGAACCTACCCGGAACTTCACCACCGCACACCCAACAACAAAACCCAATTTCTTTTTTTCACACAACACACACAACCCACCTCCCGCAACTCGGAGCTAACAAACGCCAAAGTACTAAGTCAAGAGAGGTCCCATATCCCTCTCGTGTGGTTAGCACGCAAAAGCGCTTGTCTTAGTGACACAAGTAACTCGGTCCTTGGGGGACTTAGGCACCATTCCATTCACACGCAACAGATCACACCAACATCCATTGTGCCCAAGTCGAAACAGTTTTATTTTCAGTTTTTGACTTTACAAAATTAATAAAGCACAAAGTGCTGGACATAATGGAGTAATAATAAAATTTGTGTGATCAAGATCATCGATTAAGTCGATGACCGCCCAAAACTACCGATAGCTAAGCATGTCTAAGCATGGTAACTCGTAATCTACTAAGTGACAAGAGCCCATCCAACGAACTCTAATCACAGCAAATAACCTAGGCTCAAGTAGTAGAGATTAATCATTTACCTACAGGGTACACAACTATAGGATCAACTAATCAAACTATAATTTAACAATAAAATTGCAATGCACACATACAAGTTGAAATCAATATATTAGACTTGAAAATACTGGGATTAACATGATCAAACTACTTGCCTTGCTGAAGTTGCTCGTTAAGTTGCTGAGAATCACTCTCGTTAGCACTGTGCACGTCGGAACCTAACGAAAGATGTCGAAAGTACAATAAGAACGAATAATACCGAAAAGACCCAAAAATTCAAAGTCATCCAAAATCATGAAAAATTCACAGAAGGTAGAGCATGATTTTAGGTGAATTTATCAACAATAATCAATTGATTTGGATTCTCTATGCACAAGTTATGGCAGTTTGAAAGCGAGTTTTCCAGAAAATTCAGATAAAATAGAATCTATCACTGTTCACCTCATCTAAAACTTTTCACAAAATTTTCTGGAGTAGTGGTGGACATAAGGATTACAAAATGGATAGAGAATATTATTATATGACCAAAATAATTTAGTTCACCTTATTTGGAGTTTTTATGAATATGTTATGAATTTTCAAAGTTATTAGCAATTTATAATGTATTTATAATTCAATTTTGGAGCACTCTCCACAAAATATGTTTTCTGTGATAGTGACAAGGTTAAAACCTATTTTTATAATAAAGCTAATTAAAAATGAAAAAAATTACAAAAGTGGTTTAACTGTTTTTCGGGTTAAAATGAATTAGTTATGCATTTTTGAAGTTAATAGTGTTTTTTAGTTAACAAATAAATCCTTTCGGTATTAAAATTATTGCTTAATACTTTTTGCACCGAGACCCAAGCTAGCCACGGCGACTGACGGTGGGGGTCCAAGAATAGCGTGTTTTCTAATTTTGATTTTCGGATTTACTGCGCTGACAGGTGGACCCCACTTGCCATAGGGATGGCTCATGGAAACAGTGCATGAACCGATGCCCGTGCACTGGGTTCACTGGTCCACAACCCCGTGGACAATCCCACTTAAAGTCTGGCCCCACATGTCATAGACCAACTCAAAGCCTTTAATGCGCTAACCCCAGGATCTCCGACAGTGATCTCGCCATTAATTGCTAATCACTGAATTAGTCTTTATGACTGGCTACAGTAGCTTTCGGTTCTCTGACAAAACGGCAGCGACTCTCGCTCGCTTTACCGGCGGCTCGCCGGCACGGTAGTCCAAGGCGGCGCGATCTGAGGGCACACACAGGTGCGTAATAGTATTGCGCACCCGATGAGAGCACTCACGGCACCTGAGCCAGCCCAGAACCGCGGCTAGTCGACGCTGAGCGGCGGCGGTCAAAATGGCAACCGAGCAAACGTAGCAAAAGCTCTGCAGTGGTTCTGGTAAGCGGGTGCCAAGGTCCTAGGGGCTATTAGGAGGTTACCTAAGTGGAGAAGGGTGCTCGGGAAGCTTGGGCGTTGCTGGAGCTCCACCGGTGTTGAAGAAGACGGCGGCGGCGGCAGTGCAGCTACGACGGGGGGTCACCCTGTGCAACACAACTGGAAACTGGCAAGAGAGAGAGAGAGAGCTTCAGGAGGTGGTGTAGACGGTGTAAACCAAGGGCATCGACAATGGACTCACCCGATTGACAATTGGACTGGGAACAGCGTTGTCGGTCGAGAATTGGGGAAACTCCAAATTCTTATGTCCCTGTGATGCATCGATCAAATTGGTCGAGGGTATATCATGAGAATACTCAAGGGCATGGGATGACACAATTAACCGAGAGAAAATTCTCACTGGAGTTGATGATGGCCTAAGGGCGTAGCTCTGGGTGCGCTCTGGACATAGCGGGAGCACGAGATTGCCTTGGATCCTACAAGCACTGACAGCAGCTCCACTGAGCGAAAATGGGGAGGCCATAGAAAATGAGAGCCGAGGGACACCGTGGGTGGAAACTTACCCGAGAAAAATGCTCGTGCGAGCTTCCCTCTCCTCGGCCACCGAGAGGAGAAGTGAGTTGAGAGCAGGGCATAGAGTCGGTTATGAGCAGGGGCGAGGATGGAGGAATAGGCGGCGTCAGGAGACGATGCTCAGGGGTTGGTCGCGGAGGGCGGTGGGGTAACGATGTTGCCGGACGTTCGCAGCATGCAGCGGGCACGTGGTGCATTGAGCCTGAGCGCGCTGACGCGAGGAAGAAGAAGACCCTAGCGACGTGGGCCCAACTTGTCGGCGACTTGGCAAAACGGTAAGTTGGTGGCTGATCGGGAGCGTTTGATTAGGATCGGACGGCTCAAGAGAATGGGGCGATCGGCCGGTCCGATCAGCCATTCAATCTAGGCCGTTGATCTCCAAATCAGACGGTTCAAGTGAATGGGGCGATCGGCCGGTCTGATCGGCCACTCAATCCAGGCCGTTGAGCTCCAAATCAGACGGATCCATGTGAAGGGCTAAGGTGCGGTGCGGCTGAGCTAGTTGGGTTCGACCGAGTCAAATTGGCTTGGTCGGCCCAACAACAAAAAGCTGATTTTTGGAAAAGTAAGACTGATATGATTAGGGATTTTGCTGACCTAGAATATTAGCTCTAAAAATTACCAAATTTTTATGGAAGCTTCCTGACTCTCTCATTACCTTTGTGTAATATTTCTAGAGTTTTTCAAGTAGTAAATTTTTCTACCAAAGATTTAACTGGTTTGACTTGCCCTTTTAAAATAGCAACTAAAATCTAAAAATTATGAAATTTTTCAGAGGAGTTATACATGTTCTAGAACCTAGGAAAAATAATTCCAGAGGATGGTCACAAGATTTGATTAGAAAGTTTCAAAGGGTTTTGCTTCTTACCAAATAAAGCAATAAGTTTTTGAAATCACAATTCCTATTGAAAGAATTTTCAGAAAATTCAATTAACAATACGATGCAACAAAAGTTTTAATTTCTCGTCATTTTTATACATTTGAAACACAAACTATATTTTGGGATGTTACATGGTTTAGAACATATTGTGGAAGTATCTTTTATTGACTGTTGATGATTAAGTTTGACCAGGTATTGACTAGTTGTATAGTGATACGACCAGATCTAGACTAGTCGTATGGTGATACGACTTGGTACAGACTAGTCGTATGGAGATACGAGCTGGTCGTAGGCTGGTCGAACATGACCACCAACATGAGTGTCTAATAGAAGATCTTTCTTAAACATAGTGCTGAATTTTTGCATATATTTCTGTTGTAGATCGTGGCACCTACTACTTCTGCACCTACATTTAATTTGCGATCTATTCTTGAGAAAGAAAAGTTGAATGGAACAAATTTCATTGACTGGTTTCAAAATTTGAGACTTATTCTCAAACAAGAGAAAAAAGGAATATGTTCTAGAGGGTCCCTATCCCGAGGAACCGAATGCTGATGCTGCTCGAGCTGAAAAGAATGGTTATGAGAAGCATTGCAATGACGCAGTCGATGTGTAGTGCCTTATGCTTGCTACCATGAACTCTGAGCTTCAGAAGCAATATGAGACCACATACGCTTACAATATGATTGTGGGTGTGAAAGGGATGTTTCAGAATGAAGCAAGGGCAGAGAGGAACAATACCTCTGATGCATTGTTTTCTTGTAGGCTATCAGAAGGTAACCCGGTTAGTCCTCATGTGATCAAGATGATTGGTCACATTGAGAGCATGGAAAAGCTTGTTTTTCCCCTTAGCCAAGAGTTGGCTACTGATGTGATTCTCCAATCGCTCCCTGCGAGCTTTGAGCCAGTCATATTGAACTTTCATATGAATGTCATGGAGAAGTCAATGACCGAGTTGCATGGCATGCTTAAAGGTGCTAAGGAGAGCATAAAGAAAAGTTCTAATCATGTGATGATGGTTCAAAAGACTACTAGCTTCAAGAAGAAGGGTAAGTCGGGAAAAGGAAAAGGCAAAGGAAATACTCAAGATGAGATCGAGAGTCTTAAAGCTAATCTTAAGAAGCTCAAGCTGGGTCCTAAGTCTGAATTAGAATGTTACCATTGTCATGAGACTGGACATTGGAAGAGAAGCTACAAGAAGTACTTAGCATAGATGAAAAAGAACAAGGGAAGTAAGACTTCCAGTTCAGGTATAAATGTTATAAAAATTAATCTTGCCACTTATTCGACCAGTTCTTGGGTATTTGATACCAGATCGGTTACTCATATTTGCATTTCAGTGCAAGGACTGGTAATGAGTAGAAGTTTGGCAAGAGGAGATGTTGATCTTCGTGTGGGCAATGAGCAAGAGTTGTTGCATTAGCTATTGGCACTTTACCATTAGCTTTACCCTTAGGATTAGTTATGGAGCTAAATAATTGTTATTATGTTCCAGCCTTAAGCAAAAATATTATTTATGAGCTCAGAATAAAGGACTATTGTTGCTCAACTTATTTTGAAGATGTGCTTTATGGCTATGCTCCATTGGTGAATGGATTGTATATTTTAAATCTTGAGTATATGCCTTCCTATAACATAAATGCTAAGAGACTTCGACCAAATGAATTGAAAACCACTTTTATCATTGTCGTCTAGGTCATATAAATGCGAAGCATATGATGAAGCTCTATAAAGATGGTCTTCTAAACTCATTTGATTTTGAATCATTTGAAACATGTGAATCTTGTTTACTTGGCAAGATGACAAGAGCACCTTTCATGACCAGAGGTGAGAGGGCGAGTGACTTACTGGTCGTAGTATATTCGGATGTATGCGGACCAATGAGCACTCCGACCAGAGGTGGTTTTTAATACTTCATAACATTTACTGATGATTTTAGTAGATATGGCTATGTCGACTTGATGAGACCTAAGTCAAAATCCTTTGAAAAGTTCAGAGAATTTTAGTATGAAGTGCAAAATCAACTTGGCAAGACAATCAAATATCTACAATCTGATCGTGGAGGTAAAAATTTGAGCCATTAGTTTAGTGATCATCTAAAGAAGTGTACAATTGTTCAATAACTCACTCCGCTAGGAACACCTCAATGGAATGGGGCATCTGAATTACTGAATCGAACACTGTTAGATATGATTCGATCAATGATGAGCCAATCGATCTTCCATTGCAATTCGGGATACACTATAGAAACAACTGCTTTCACTTTAAATAGGGTTCCATAAAAAACAGTAGAGAAGACATCAAATGAGATATAGACTGGAAAGTGTCCTGGATTATCTTTTCCAAGGATATGGGGTTATGAGGTTTATGTAAAACGTTTGACATCGGATAAACTCACACCCAAGTCGGATAAGTGTTTCTTTGTGGGGTATCCTAAGGAAACTAATGATATTATTTTTTTAATCGGGTCGATAACAAAGTGTTTGTTGCACGCAATGGTGTCTTCTTGGAGAAATAGTTTCTTTTCAAAGGAGTTAGTGGGAGTAAGGTGCAACTCGAAGAAATTTGAAAAACATCTAAAAATATTTCAACCCCTACTGAACCCCTACAGGATGAACAAAATGTTGTACAACCTGTAGATAAGGCATCAGCCCACATAGATCTAAAAGAGCACATCAATTGCCTGTAAGGTATGGGTGTGATGTTTTCTTATTGAATAATGATGAGCCTAATTTTTATACGGAAGCGATGATGGACCCAGACTCTGAGTCATAGCTTGAAGCCATGAGATCTGAGATAAAATCCATGTATGACAATCAAGTTTGGAACTTGGTTGATGCACTGTTGGTGTTACGACCATTGAGTGCAAATGGATTTTTAAGAAAAAGATAGATATGGATGGAAATATTCACATTCATAAGGCACAATTGGTCGCAAAGGGTTTCAAAAAATTCAAGGTATTGATTATTATGAAACTTTTCTCCGTTGCTATGCTTAAGTCTATCCGGATCATTCTAGCTATTGCTGCATATTTCGATTATGAGGCATGTCAAATGGATGTTAAAACGGCTTTCCTAAATGGAAACCTAAGTGAGGATGTGTACATGACACAGTCTAAGGGTTTTGTCGATCCACGGGAAACTAGAAAGGTATGTAAGCTTAAGAAATCCATCTATGCATTAAAGCAACCATCTCAGAGTTAGAACATTCATTTTGATGAAGTGGTCAAAGTGTTTGACTTCATCAAGAATGAAGAAGAACGTTGTATTTACAAGAAGGTTAATGGGAGCAAGCTTATTTTCTGATCTTATGTGTATGACATACTACTGGTCGGAAATGATTTTTCAATGCTTGGATATGTTAAAACTTAATTATGAAATAGTTTCTCAATGAAAGATTTAGGAGATGCAACATATATCTTGGAAATAAGGATCTGTAGAGATAGATCTAGAAGGCTAATTGGATTAAGCCAGGATATGTACATGACAAGATGTTGAAACGATTCAACATGCAAGATTCAAATAAAGATTTCTTACCTATGGAACATGACATTAATCTTAGCAAGAGTTGGCGTCCTACGACCACTGGCGAGCGAGACAAAATGAGTATAATTCCATATGCTTCGGCTATTGGATCTAACATGTATGCTATGCTATGTACACGACCAGATATGTTGTATGCTCTATGTATTAGAACAGATATCAGTCGGATCCAAGTGAATATCACTGGATAGCAGTCAAGAATATCCTTAAGTACTTGAGAAGGACTAAGGATGCATTCCTTGTGTATGGTGGTGAGGAAGAGCTGGTCGTAAATGGTCACACCGATGTTAGCTTCCAAACCAACAATGATGATTTCAGATCGTAATCATGGTTTATGTTTTGTATTGAATAGAGGAGCGGTAAGCTGGAAGAGTTCCAAATAGGGAACAATTGCTGATTCTACAAAAGAGGCTGAGTGCATTGCAGCTTCGGAAGCTGCAAAAGAGGTCGTGTGGATTAGAAAGTTCATTAATGAACTGGGTGTGATTTCGAGTGCTTCTAGTTCAATGGATCTCTATTGTGATAATAATGGTGCCATTGCACAAGCTAAGGAGCCTAGATCGCATCAAAAGTCCAAGCACATACTTCGACGATATCACATTATTCGTGAGATTGTTGAGAGAGATGATGTGAAGATATGCAAAGTACACACAGATTTGAATATTGCTGATCCGTTGACAAAGTCTCTCCCGCAACCAAAGCATGAGGTGCACACAAGAGCTATGGGTATTCGATACCTATTTGATTGAATCTAGTGCAAGTGGGAGACTGTTGGTGATATGGCCCAGAGGCAATCATAGAGATTATTGTATCACATCTATGTTTCTGAGTCATTGAATAAGTGTTATTCTGTTCTTTGAATGAATCATCAGTTATAAAGATTAACGATTTTGTGACTTGTTAGTAAAGCTCTTTTAACTTATGATGATGTCATTCTAAATGATTGATGGATATGTATTGATTGATGACCATGTTTCACCGGTAATGGATATGTGGATATCGAATCAATAATGTGAACACATGTTAGAGAACATGGTGTTGGATGGACCCACCTTAGACACTGCTGAGATTGTTATGATTTTATGTGTCATCAGTTGGTCTCAAGCAATTATGATGTATCATCCTTAGACCTAAGACAAACATGGTTTTCTACAAGTGTGAGAGTATACTTTGGGGTCGCCAAACGCTACTTCATAAGTGGGTAGTTATAAAGGTAGCTTTTAGGTATGCTATGAAACACGCGGAGGAATGTGACTGGTTGAATATGAGATTGGCCCCTCCTAACATAATAGGAGAGATATCTCTGGGCCTCTCGATGTGGCAGGATAAAAAAAGTGCATGACCATGCCACTACTGGTCGAAGAGTTTTACCACGTGAAGTTATCCGACACTCAATCGAGAAAGTATTGAACAGTCCATGGATGACATAATGTCTCACCTGGAGTTCAACCAGATATCGTGAGACAAAGGGAGAATACACGCGACTGGTCATTTAGTTTGATCAGATACGGACTAATCGTATGGAGATACGAGCTGGTCGTAGACTGGTCGAACATAATCACTAAGTGGTCGCAACCTAGTCGTAAGGAGTTACGAACCGGTCAAGACTTTATATGATCAGTCGTATAGAGATACGAGCTGGTCGTTAGTGATAAGGACCTGGTATTAGATCATATTACATTAAGGTTCGTCCGATATTGTTTATGTGTATTCGGGAATCGTTTTGTCCTGCTAGGAACCGCTAACAATTCGTGATCAGAAAATGTTTCCGAGTCACAACCAACTACGCATGAACCTAACGGGTCACACACTTAATAGTTTGGAAAAAACGTGTTCGGATAGGATCCGTCACAAGCTCTATATAAGGAGATGCATGAGGCTGTTGGGATAGACACATGATAGACGTGACGTGAGTTGCTCTATCGAAACCCTAGCCACCATCTTCCTGAGAGCCCTATCGTGTGAGTTGGTGCTAGCACACTGGCGTACAGTGTTCCTTCCCAGGATGTGTGGATACCGTAGAGGCGATACTGCGGTTGTTGTTGCACTAAAGGACGATCTGCAACCTTGGCGAGGAACTTGATTGGTTCCTGGTAGAGACGATCACCACTAAGGACGATCGACTACGCTGGCCGATCGACTGCGACCACTTCATATACGCACTCTACGTTGGATTAGACTGCTCCAACTGTTCTTTCGTTGCACTGCACGTCTGGTAGTAACGATCTGTGATCTCTTGCTTGCTTGGCTTCCTAGTTTACGTGGTAGAATTTTGAATTGTCAGCTAGCGTAGCCTACCCTTGTCTCTTTAGAACTGCCTACCCTCCAGCCAGCAGGAGTGCTCCTCCCGGTCCGCAGTCTGTGCTGGGAAGTGGAAGAATGGATCCGCCAGCATCGGACAGCGACATCAGGACCGTCGAGCCCTTCCCTTAGTAACAGAGGGGGGGGGGTCTTCGAAATGACATCCCTGGATGAGCACCTGAGTTAGGTACTCAGTGGACGCCGCACTGGAGGGCGTGTTGTAGACTGTATATTGAGGTGTGTGCAGCCACTCTACATGTTGCAGCACCACCCATATGGTGTGCAGTAGCGTACCTTCCTCGAAGGCACTTGTGCGATACTAGGGTTTCCAGTAGGTTGACATCTACATGTTTAAGAAAAGAGAAGTTAGTGAACATGTAATAAGAGATATGGATAAGAAATGATATTAGACAAGAAATGTATTTCAACATATTTTTCTTATTCATTCTCTATGTTATATAACCAATTCCTATGGCTCAAAATTCAGGTCATACTACCCTTTGGTCTTAATATATGATTAGACCTTCATAATATCAACCAATTTAACTCCAAATGAAGGTAGGAAGGGTTTAAAGAATAGTACATCACATTATTTTCAACAAGTACTATGTTCTGAAATTTTGGAAATGCATCTAAAGTGACATCCTTATTAGTTCAAAGAGGAACTTTTAAAATAACTTTGTCTAGGATGTTTTAAGGACTTTGTCAAAACAATTTGGCTCTATTTTAATGTCCTAAAAGTGATTAAAAAAATTATTTTCAGAGAGCATCCCATCTCTCGAAACTACAACTAGTTTGAATGAGATAAGAGGAGATGACAAAAAAGAATGACTTAGATGAGAGGAGAATGCTAATAGACGTAAGAATTAGTAAAATTCCTAAATTTTTAGAATCATTCCTCTAATTAGAATAGGTTACATTTTGAAAACTAATTCCTAATCTATCGTCCATTCTATCTAGGGCTTGTCCTACAGTCAGTCTGACTCTGATACCAAGCGCTGTCAGGCCTGTAGGCGTGGAATACCCGAAGACCTTATGTGTGTACTGTACTAGTCCCATGATAAGTGGTTAGTACACACAATCACAATATTATAATTCACATCTATACATTCACATGTACAAAGTAAAGTAAAATGGTACTTAACTTAAGCGATAATAGTTATTACATCACTGACCGACTGGCCAAATAAAATAAGTACCAACAGAGTAAAAGTAGCAACATAAATAAAAGTGCTAAAAGTAAATAAACTCCAACGGCATGCCCATCCAAACCCTCAGGCAACCGACAAGAGACAAAGCCTAGATAGACCCGTTACCGAACCCTCCAGTTTTGGGTGCGAAGATAGTGTCGTCTGACATAGGCTCATCCTCATACTCTAAACAACAATTAAAACAAGATTGAATACAATGCGTACTCAGCAAGACGTGTATCACAAAAATTTATATAAATACAAAGCTAACAAGAGGTGAGACTCTATGCTACAAGTTATTTTGCATTAAGCAGATTTTATTCGCAATGTCATTAAGTAGTATTTTGCAACGGAAGTTTAAAAGCAGTTAAATAGATACATGACAGTAAGTAAGTAATTGAATGAATAATAATAACAACTCGCAACTGTAACACCCTGACTATAAGGAAGTCAAGATGTCACATGCAACCACTAATCCTTAGGAGAATAACAACAATACGCATAACCAGATGTTGCATACAACAAGGATATACGTAAACAGGAATTCATCAACAAGTCTAATCAACGGGGTGGAGATAAACAATTCAGGGAGATACGGTAAATACGGCCAAGTTGGCTTATTACAAATCAACACAAGGCATAAATAGAAGACAATATTAAGTTCTCAAATGTTTTGGATTATGGTAGTGAGTGCATCGTGTTGAACTACCCTCTATGATACCGTTCTTCCTTGTCATTACCTAAATAAAACAACAAAGCAAGAATGAGCCAAAGACTCAGCAAGTACTTGAAAGTAACAATCAATATCCAATGAATAATATACACTATCACATATTGAACATTTATCAAAACAAATTTTTATGAATGGATGAAGTGAAGTGATGCAATGAAGAAATGGACATATCACGGCATATCTGGGTATAGCGAGTGAAACACCGTCGGTGTTCACTTTAAAGTTACCGTATGAAGAGCGTTTCATCACGGTAGTCAACGTGGCCCACATTGGAATGGTGGGCAAGCGTGCCGATACGGAATTGATGGGGTTTCGGATGCCCATCTTTGGAATTGATGGGTCTTCTGAAGGAAATCCACTTTCGTGGTCATTATGAATTTATGCATGACATGATGTGATCTCGTGATAAGATTGAATATCACGCATTAATGGAAAAATACACATGGCATTCAACTACATATACAAACAAGTATAACCATGCATTCACACATCACATATTGTATCAATAATAGCATACAAGTTACTTGCCTGCGCTGCGACGGGTTAGGAGGTAACTGAGGTACCCCTCCACTCACAGCTTCACCGCCTACAATATAGAATAATCGAAATGAGGATAAATGAGTAAGACATTGATACACGTGCCCTCCCACAATCTCTAGCCAAACCAACCAAACAAAAGGTTCAATTTGGTCAATTCACCCAAACATTCCAAATACCCTAAACCGGCGGTTTACTAGAAAGTTCACCAATAAATAACCGTAGCTCCAAAAGACCTGAAACTAGTGCTCAACTTCTCTTAACGTAACAGGCTATGAAACTCTAGTTGACGGTAAACTCTAATTCGGCCAAAACAGGGGCCTAAACATCCACTGAAAACTATATCCACAGTCTGTCCAGAATTCAGAACAGCCCCAAATAAAAGGCTCTAACTTTTAGACCACTGATCCAAATAAAGTGATCTTTATCAGCCTGGAAATATGGTGAAATTATCTTCATAAACCTAGTTGGGTGGCCGACCTGGTTCTGACTCTAACTAGATCAAAACCTAGGTGCAACCGACTGTACCCAGAGTTTCTGTCAGACAGAGCAGTACGTGGTAAAACAGTCATAACTTTTAAACTACTGGGTGAAAATTCATGATCCAGGTGCCAAAAGAAAGCTAATGAAACCAGGATCATATCTCCAGAAGACACAGATATCCAATTCGGCATCTACGACACCCAAAACTGAGGTACAACGTACTGGACAGAATCAATCTACAGACAGAAATAAAACGATACTACTAAAACCATTGAATTTGCAACTCTAAAGACATCCAACAGCGATAGGGTCTCTCGTTACCCTTGTAGACCCGAAGAACGACGAGGATCAACTTCCCGAAGGTATCTCCTCTCCTCCTTTGGCGGCCCCAACACGGGGAACCCGAGGGGAGCATAAGAGCCCGCGGAGGAAGAACCGAAGGTGAGCAGCGTGGAAGATCGGAGTGCAGCTCGAGAGAACACCAATGGCAGCCACTAATGGAGGAGGCGCTGGGAGGAGGGGAGCCGGGTGGAAGAGGGGTGGTGGCGGCTCAAGGGGAGGAGGAGGCGGTTAGGGTTTGGGGAAGTGGTGCCCCCCTTTTTGGCCGGCCCCTACATGGGCCGACCGGCCCCCTCTTGGGCCACAGGTCATGATGCGGCCCAGGTTGTCGGAAAATAACGTTTACCCCCCCCGCTGACTGGAATTTCCGACGAAAACTGTTTCTTTTACTCCCTCCGACTTCTTTCTTTTTACCGAACCGGTTCCGGAGTATTACAGTCCACCCCCCTTAACAGGATTCGACCTCGAATCCATGCAACGATCCAACAGAAAGAAAAGACCGGAAATTACAGCTTAAACAATTTACCTTAATCGAACAGGTCAGGGTATTGTTCTCGCATGCGGGACTCCAACTCCCAAGTGGCCTCTCTTTCAGACTGATGTGACCAAAGGATTTTAACACACTTCAAGGTTTTGTTCCTCAGAACCCGCTCTGATTCTTCTAATATCTTCACTGGCCGGGACTCGAAGGTAAGGTCTTGCTTGACAATCAAAGGCTCCAAAGGGATGACATGTTCTGGGTCTCTCAGAAATTTTCTCAACATCGAAACATGAAACACATTGTGAACCCCACTCATGGAATCGGGAAGGTCCAAACGGTAAGCTAGTTTTCCAATTCGTGCTACAATTGGGAATGGCCCCACATACCTTGGACTAAGCTTCCCTTTTGTGCCAAATCGTACCACGCCTTTAGATGGCGAAACTCTCAATAGAACCTCGTCGCCCACTTTGAATTCCAGATCCCGCCTTCTCACATCTGCGTAGCTCTTACATCGACTCGAGCGACCAATGATTTTGCCTAACCCGGCCACTCTAGCCACTGTTTGCTGAACCCAATCGGGACCCAAAACTGCCCGCTCTCCAACCTCATCCCAACACAACGGGGACCTGCACTTACGCCCATAAAGAACCTCGAATGGTGCAGCTCGAATGCTGGTATGATAGTTGTTATTATAGGCGAACTCTGCCAAAGGTAAATGGTCTTCCCAATTTCCCTTCCAGGCTAAAACACAACACCTGAGCATATCTTCCAATGTCTGAATAGTGCGCTCAGACTGTCCATCCGTTTGGGGGTGAAAGGCCGTGCTAAGACGGAGTTGTGTGCCCAATGCACTCTGCAAACTCTCCCAGAATTTGGAAACGAACTTGGCATCTCGGTCAGAAACAATGGTCTTTGGCACTCCGTGCAACCGCACAATCTCTCGTACATAAAGATGAGCCAAATCGCTTGCTGAATTGGTTGTACGAATAGGAATAAAATGTGCGGACTTCTTGAACGGTCCACAATTACCCAAATAGCATCATTTCCTCATTGCGTGCGAGGTAATCCTACAAAATCCATAGATACATCGTCCCATGGCCAACCGGTACCTCCAAGGGTTACAATGATCCTGCTGGTCGCTTGTGCTCGACCTTGACCGTGGGCACACCCACATGATGCCACATATTGTGCGATATCAATTTTCATCCGTTTCCACGAAACTTTTCTTTAAATCTTTATACATCTTGGTCTCACCAGGATATGCGGTATAAGAATGCGATGGGCCTCCTTCAAAATCTCGATTTAACACGAGACTCTGTGGCACCTGAGGCGTCCTTTAAATCATAAAGTATCAAACTTGTCCACACCGAAGTGACCTTGCTTGCCCTCGGCTGGCGCTTCCTTACTCGTTGGAGCATCGATCTTCTTCTTTGTCTTTGCTACGCACCGATCTGGAAGAGCGATTCTAAAAGCAAGCGAGTCTCGATGCATGCGGTACCCATAAGCGAAGGAAATATCCATACGCTCAAAGTCGGCAATAAGACAATCGAGGGTAGGAGGTGTCGCTTGCGACTCAAAGCATCGACTATCACATTAGCCTTCTTTGGGATGGTCTTGAATAGTAAGATCATAATCCTTGATCAACTCTAGCCATCTCCTCTGTCTCAAGTTCTAGTCATACAGGTAAAGATGTATTTGAGGCTCTTGTGGTCGGTGAATACATCACAAGATTCGCCGTCTGAGATAATGGCGCCCGACTCTTCAAGCGTGAATCACTCTGACAAGCTCTAGATCATGAGTAGGATAATTACGCTCATGTTTCTTCAATTGTCTCGATGCATAGGTAATCACTTTACCATCTGCATGAGTACACAACCGAGTCCAACTATGGGCGCATCGTAATAGATAGTGAACCTCTTTCCGGGCTCGGGAAGAGTAAGAATTGGGCGATCACTAATCTATCTTTCAAAGTGCAAAAGCTAGCTCACAAGCATCGGACCACTGGAACCTAACACCTTTACGTGTCAATCGGGACATTGGTTTAGCAATGGTTGAAAAACCCTCCACAAACCGCGGTAATAGCCGGCTAAACCCGAAAACTTCTTACTTCTTTGACATTGGTTGGTCTCTTCCACTCTACCCTTTGTCGAAATCTTGCTAGGATCAATGAAATACCCTTCGATTAATAACGTGACCGAAACCCAACCCGAAATCCGAACTCACACTTCTTGACAGGCATAGGCGATTCTCTCTTAAAGTTTCAAGTACTAACCGCGGATGGTGGGTGTGATCCTCTTCCGTCTTAGAATAAATCAAGATATCATTTATGAATACCACAGCGAAATCATCAAGGTATTGATGCGACATCTTATTCATGGCTTCCATGAAAGCTGCGAGGAGCATTCGTTAGTCCAAAAGACATAATTTTATACTCATAATGACCATACCTCGTAGAAAAGCCGTTTTCTCAATATCCTGCTCACGAACCCGAATCTGATTATAACCCGACTGGAGGTCAATCTTGGAAAATATCCTAGCTCCTTTCAACTGGTTGAAAAGATCCTCAATGCGAGGCAAAGGATATTTGTTCTTCACAGTCGCTTGATTAAGAGCAGATAATCCACGCTTTATCGCCACCGTGCCATCTTTCTTCTTAGTAAAAGAATGAGAGCGCTCCCCATGGCGTCGCTCTGTTGAAGCATACCTTTGGACAACAGGTCGTCCAATTGTTTCTTCAATTCTTCCTGAAAGGGCCGAGCCAATCGGTAAGGAGACATGGACAAAGGCCGAGTTCCCGGAATAAGATCAATCCGGAACTCCACTTTCCTCACCGGAGGCATTCCGGAAGTTCTACAGGAAAGACATCGGAAAACTCCTTCTGGTGGGATCTCCTCAATACGCGCGAAGAATCGGTCTTTCCATTGAGGAACAAAGTAATCCGATGATCGATGCACGCGGCTAGGGAATAGGTTAGCGGCACAAACACATGAATCGACGGTGCATCGCTCGGATTACGGTTCTTCACGGAAGGGCTAGTAAGGTCACCGTCTTCCAGAAACAACAAATCTTGGCACGGTATTGGAATAACCAGTCCATACCCAGAATAACATCGAAAGGTGCCAAGTGAATAACCATAAGATTAGCGATGAAAACCTCATCATCAATAATTATAGAACAACGAGGGACGACGGTAGAGCTAGAAATAAGACCTCTGGAGGCGACTACCATGACTCGAAATAAGTGAAAACTCAACCCCACTCTTCTAGCAAACTCCAAGGACACGAGCAGTAAGTAGCCCCGAATCAAAGCAAGTACAAAGGCATCATGCGAATCAACTAGTAAAGTACCTGTCACCACATCAGGACATCCCATAGTCTCAGGGGTGGGCATGGCGTAGACCCCCTGATGCACCGGTGCAAAAGACGCACCGACACTCTGCGATGGAAAACTGGAAACTGCTGCTGGAGGGACGAACAACGGAGGTGCAGATGGTGCGAGATTCCAATAGAACCCTGCAGGAGGCGTCGGAGTAAAAGCTGCAGGTGGAACCCATCTTTGGATGGTCTTGTGGTGCGGAGCTACTTGCCAGTCTGGCCCGAACCCTTGGGAAGGCGGAGGAAGAAGGCTGCGAGGCGCCTCCCATTTGATGATACTAGCTGGATTTTACTTGCACACTGAGGACTTGTGGCCCTCCTGACAACACTGCTGGCATGTTCCCTTGAAGGAACATTCTGAAGCTCGATGCCCGTCACCACACCGAAAACACTTCATGCCACGACAGGAGCAGGGCGCGCCGGTGGGGCGAAGATGAAGAACGTGGCGCCAAGAGGAAGGCGCCCTTCTTTGAGCAGGGCGGGCGTTACGGTTCTTTTGAAACCTCTTAGCAGCGGGTCGCTGAAAAGACCCACTTCCTCCACCGAAACTCCGCTTCTAGCCACTGCCAGATCCACCGGTAGCAACAGAACCACTAGCAACATGCCCTTGCGATGAAGGATCTCTTTCCAACTCCATCCCTCTAGCCTGCTCGACTACCGAGCTAAAATCACGTAGACCTGTCGCTCCCAGAATTTGGCGATACTCCTGATTGAGGCCTCGTCGGAATGTCGGGACCCAAATATGCAAATCTGGACCATCTGTGTATTCTGCACTAGTCCAGGATCACGCTAGTGCACACAGTGTCAACATCGATGAAATATCACATCCATACAACGAATATAAGAATAAACGAGTACCTTTAAATAACAAATAACTGTTGGGACCTTACGGTCGAGTTTTACATTTATTAAGCCATGCAAGGCCGACAATAAAGAAATAAACTGCAGCGGAAACGAAATAAACTCCAGTGGCTCCCATCAATTTACCACAGGCAACTGACTAGGATCAAGACCCTAACGATCAACCTTCGTAGAACTCTTCTTCAAAAGCAGGCGACTCCTCCTCCACTTCTGTTGATTGGTTTAGCAAGAGTGAGTACACACCGTACTCGCAAGTCATTCCACAGAATGCATTTATACATGATGGCTTATTGCAAAGAAATGGCTTCTGTGGTTATTTTGCGGAAATGCAATATTTGCAATTGAATACAAATAATAGATTGAAAACATAATTAAAAACAATTAAAGAATATTAATTTAACAATTGGTTTCACAAAGGACACACAGTCTAATCAAGTTATTCACACAGCTGCACAAGTTATCTCACACAGCTGACCCTTCCCAATTGTTTTTATGAAAATCTACCCCTCGTGTGAAATTCCCGAGCATGTCCATAAACGAGGACGCGGCTATTCGAATAGATTGGTTTAAACACTCTGCAGAGGCTGTACACTTTACCCACACGATACAACCAGTGTAGCTAGCACTGACCATAACAAAACCTTTCGAGACTTCATCTCAAACAATGACACTCCGATGTGCTTTCTGTAGTCAATTTGTTCACATAGCCCTTGGAGCGACACACACGTTGGGCGGGGATGCGTGAACCGTCATGATGTGACCCAAACATAGCGGTACACACCTCCAGCCCATCACATAGCTTAAATACAACCTGAGTTGTCAATGTCAAGACTCCATAACTTACTAAGTCAGGCCCAGCCCATACTAGGCATGTGGTCGTACAGTAAGGCCCAGTTCAATGGCACACAAAGTTAAGTCCTTAATTGACTAAGGTAAGACTTCCTGTTTTACCCAAATCACAAAGTTTAATTCACACAGTTCCACCGTTAACACAGATCCACCACTCGCCTCAGTCTAAATCTTTTCCCACCCTGTTGATTAAGTGCAACACATGCCATCAACGAGTAACAGCACACAGCACACACAGTTTCATCACACAGTTCCATAATCACTTAGTCAAATTTATAATTGCAACTCTCACATGAAATGATGACTCGTGGCATGGCTAAGCAGTCTAATCGTATCTAACCAACCCATGTTGGTGCTACGATAATACCAATTAATTATTAACCAACCTAGGGTGAGAAAAGATCATGGCATACAATAGACAAGGTGGCATAACAATTTGGATTAATAACTACACCCAAAAGCATTTAAATAAATACTTGAAATAGAATGCAATACATTGAAACAAAGTATTTTGAAAACTGGGTTTAATATGATCAAAGGTATAACTTGCCTTGGAATAGGTCTAGATATTGGTCTTGGTCTTGAGGTGCTCCTTCTTCCGCAAAATTCCCAAAGTATCGGCGTCTACTGCAAAAGCGAGACAAAAGAAACAAAACAATAAATAACAGTGGCAAAACAACTCCAAAAATTCAAATAAAATTCACTATTAAATAGATCTTAATTTTATATAAATTTACAAATTTGAATGGGCTCAATCGGAGTTCGGATGCAAAAGATATGGGCTTTGAAAGATTGGAAAATCAAATAAACCCTAATTTGGATTTATACGATTTTCCCTAATTATTTTTATAAAGGAAAATCGAATTATTGCGCAATGCTTGCGTCAGTCGAGAATTTTCGGAAAAAGAATTATATTTAAAAACCGTCTTGACAGTGGGACCCATGTCGGTGGCTCGAACCACAGTGGGCGAGGTCCTCCGTAGAGGCAAAGCCGGCGCATGAGCAGGGCGTGGCGTCGATCTGCGCGCGCCACGAGGTGACACGCACGCACGAGGGCTAAGGTGGGCGCAGACGCGGCTGCCACATCGGATCGGCGGCGCGATGGCTCGGGAACCAATAGCAGCGGCGAACAGCGGCGACTTCGCCGGCGATGAGTGGTGCCAGCGTATAGAGGGGTTATTGCGCACATATGGGCCTTGGTTTGAGCACACGAGGTTGAGCGGAGATGGCCGTGGCGAGGAAGAAGAAGCGGCGAACTTCGGGTTTTGTCGGACGGGCGCCGGCGATGCTCGGCGATTTAAAAGTGCGCCGCGAGGTAGCTGAGACTTGCGATCACAATGGTGCGGTCAATGAGGCAAGAAGCGGCGAAGCAGCGGCGCAATCCGGCGAGAAGCTCACGGCGGTCTTTGAGGTTCGAGCTCGATTCGGCAAGCAGACGACGATCTAGGGTTAGCGGTACGTGGGGAAAAGGCGGCGGAAGTGGATGCGATCCTCGTGACCGGTAGCGGCTTTAAATAGGGCCAAGAAACCCTAGAACCCATGTCGAGGGCGGCGGCGCATGGGAGAATCGGAACGAAGTCCGTCGGAGGCGATGAGCAATGTTTGGTGGGACCCACTTGTCGTGGCGGTGGCTTGGACTAAGGTGAGTGGAAAAAGCGGCGCCTCGGTCCCACTTGCCAGAGAGACGGATACGGCGCGCGATGCAGGCGGCCGAGATTCAGCGAGCCACGCGGCGACAATCCAGCGGGTCAAGGCGGCGAGATCGCGGGCGAGTGGCAGCCGGGCGATGATGATCCAACGGCTGGGAGAGAGCGGGCTGGAATAGTGTTGGGCTTCGGCCCAATACTGTTTCGAGGAATTTAAATAGATTTTTCTTTTTAATAAATCCAGAAAATACAAATAGTAATTAGAAAATAGCAAATGACTTTGGAAAAAATCCCAGAAAATTCTATAAAATATATCCAAGCATATAGAATCTAAATAAAATAATTTTGGCAATTGTTGGTGTTGGGATTAAGCACATTAAATAATTTTGTCCTTAAAGTCCATATTAAGCTTTTTTACTTTAATATTCAAATAAATCCAAATGATGAATTTTCTTACTACCAATATTTAAAAGATTTTTAAAGCTCTGAAAATTGGGATGTTACAAACCTCCCCTTAAGCGAATCTCGACCGAGATTAGGCTAGCTAGAGAAAAGGCTCGGGAACTCGGCTTTCAACTCTTATTCACGTTCCCGTTGCTTCTCCTTCCAGTGGTTGCTCCTTTGGACTTTGCGTAAACGAGCGGTCTTGCTTACAGTGCGGCTCTCGCTATATCCAAAATCTGACAGTGCTCTTTATGCGTGAGATCTTCCTTGATTCAATTGACTCCAGCGAGTGCTTCTCTTACAGCGCGAAGACACTTCTTCAGTTGAGAGACATGAAAGACATCATGCACTCCGTCTAACGACTGCGGTAGCTCCAACTGGTACGCAACTTCTCGTCGGCGTTCCAAAATCTTGAACGGAACCACATACCTCGGGGCAAGCTTACCTTTGGTGTGGAATCTCTTAACACCTCTGAGCGGAGTAACTCGAAGATACACAAATTCTACGGTTCAAAGCTAAGGTCACGGCAGCGGTTATCGGCATAACTCTTTTGCTGGTGGGCTATCTTTAGTCTTTCTCTGATCATAGCGACTTGTTCTTCGGCTTCCTGAATAATATCTGGCCCGAACACTACACGTTCAGCTGTCTCTGACCAATTTAATGGAGTTCTGCAAGCACGACCGTACAAAGTTTCAAATGGTGACATCTGCAAACTGGCCTGATAACTGTTGTTGTACGAGAATTCTGCATACGGTAAACTCTTATCCCAATTGGTAGCATTTGCTAAGGCACAGGCTCTCAACATATCTTCTAATATCTGGTTGACTCTTTTAGTCCATCCATCATGCGTGGATGATAAGCGATCTTGAAATTGGATGAGTTCGAGGGTTTCATGTAGACTTTGCGAAACGAGGTGAAGCGAGATCCTCGATCGACACTATCCTCTTAGGCACACCATGCGGTGACTATTTTTGACATATACAACTCTGCCAAGCGGTCTCCTGAGTAAGTGGTTTTGACTGGCAAGAAATGGGCAACCTTAGTCAAACGATCAACTATTACCCAAATCGAATCATAACCTAATTGAGTCTTAGGTAAACCGGTAATAAAATCCATCTAGATCTCTTCCCACTTTCATTACGGTATCTTGACGGTTGTAGCAAACCTCTTTGGTCTCGATCTCTGCCTTTACTTTCGACACCGCGTCGCATAAGGCAACGAACTCGCAGCGTCTCGCTTCAAGTTTGGCCACAAAACTTATTCTTAACATCTGATACATCTTAGTACTTCGGGGTGAATCGAATACTTTGAGTCATGAGCTTCCTTGATGTCGGTGTCTTAATCCATCAATATCGGTACACGAATCGTCCATTGATCCACAAAATCTGATCATCCACGGTGAAATCTTTAAATTTTCCTTCTGCCATCTTCTTCTTGAGGTCGGCAAACTCAGAATCCTTGGGTTGAGCTTCACGAATCTGTTTCTCCAGAGTAGACTGCACTTCTAGACTGGCCACAAATCCTTCAGGAACAACTTCTAGCTGTAGCTTCTGGAATTCCTCCTGAAGTTCTGAGCAAATCTCTTTTGCTTCCAGAGCATTGCAGTAGCTCTTGCGACTCAGTGCATCTGCAACTACATTAGCCTTACGGGATGGTAATGGATCCCAAGATTATAATCCTTTATTAATTCCGACCATCTTATTTGTCTCATGTTCAAATCGGTGAGTGAATATGTACTTGAGCTCTTATGATGCATGTAGACTTCACAAATTCTGATGAGATAGTGACGCCAAATCTTCAAAGCATGCACTACGGCAGCTAATTCCAAATCATGGGTAGGATAATTCTCTTCGTGAGGTTTTAATTGCCTTGACGCATAAGCGAAAGCTCTTCCTTCTTGCATAAGGACACATCCTAATCCTTGACGCGAAGCATCACGGTGAATATCAAAATCCTTCTTGATGTCAAGCAAAACTAATCTTTGAAATTGAAGTCAAGCGTTTCTTGATTCTTGAAAACTATCTTCACAAGTCGGGTCCAAATGAACTTCTTCTCTTTCTTCAACAATTGTGTAAGAGGCTTAGCAATCGTTGAGAATCCTTCAATGAAACAGCGATAGTATCCTGCCATTCCCAGAAACTACGAATTTGGAGTAGCAGTCTTGGTGCTCTCCCAATTCATTCTGACTTTAACCTTTAGGGGTCATTGCTACTACTTGGTTTGTCATCACATGACCGAAAATCAACTTTCTTCTTCCAAAAGTCACACTTCTTGAACTTGGCATACACGATGTTCTCTGAGCTTCTCTAGAATCAATCTTAGGTGTTCAGCATGCTCTTCTTCTGACTTGGAGTATACCATAATGTCATCAACGAATACTACTACGAACTTATCCAAATATTCCATGAATACTTTGTTCATCATGTTCATGAAATAGGCGGGGGCATTAGTCAATCCAAAAGACATGACTAAAACTCATAATGTCCATCAGGGTTGAAAGCGGTCTTAGGTATATCCTTAGGACAAATCTTCAAGCGATGGTAACTTTGATCGCAGATCGATCTTGGAGAATACTCGGCTCCTTTCATCCAGTCGAACAAATCATCAATTACGGGCAAAGGGTATTTGTTCTTGATGGTGACTTCATTGAGAGAGCGATAATCAATGCACATTCTCATGCTTCCATCTTTCTTCTTGACAAACAAGGTGGTGCTCCCCATGGCGGCGAACTAGGTCTTACAAAACCTTTCTCCGATGGTTCTTCTATCCGCTTCTTCATTTCCACAAGTTCATCGACCGCATCGATAGGGTCTCTTGGAGATTGGTGCTTGTCCACGCACTAGATCGATGACAAACTCAATGTCGCGGTCAGGTGGCATTCACGTAATTCTTCCAAAATACATCGGATAATCTTTTACTACGTGCGTCTTCCAAAGAAACTATCTTGATCGTTGACTACAAATATCCATCACGTCTTGAGGTGGCTAGAAATTCAACTTTCTTTCTGTGGTATCCTCTATTATTACTGGCTCTTGACCACAATCTAGCACTACTTTATGTTTGGATAACCAATCCATACCGAGGATGACATCTATGGTTTGAGTGTCTAGAACTATCAGGTTGGCTAGAAACTCAACTCCAGCTATGAGTAACCTAGCTCCTAAACATCCCACATTAGAACTTAGCTCTGCTCCAGGCGACTGGACTAAAAGAGTATGCTTAAGTTGCATAACTTTCAAATTATTCTTGGTTGCAAAATTCGGATACAAGCGAATCACGAAGCTCGAATCAAACAAAACTGATGTAGGTACTAAATTTACCAAAAACTTACCCAGTACAACGTCGGGTGCTTCCTGAGCTCCTTCCAGAGTGACGTGGTTGACAAGGCCTCTGACCACTGATTGTGGCGCTCCTCCGGATTGACGGGTAGCTTGAGAAGTTCCTTGATGGTTGCCTGGTACTGGCGTCTTGGCTGGTGTGTTCCCAAGGTTGAAGCGTATTGGAGTGATAGTCCCATTCTGCGGACATCGGTTGGCGAAATGTCTGGTGACGGCGAGTAAAGCAAACTCGGGTGCATTCATGGGTTCTTGTTGGATTGGGGTTGGTAGTGCGGGGTTGCGGAAGTTACGAGCAACCGGGCGAGTCTTGAAGTTGGTGCGAAGTGCAGCGAGTGCTGTGGGGAAAACGGCTAAACTGCGGTGGAATCATTCTTGCCTTCAGCTGGGGTTGGTGACTTCCTTGCTGAGCCATTCTGCGCTTACGGTGATCTTCCAATTCCTTGCGCTTATCCTCAAGAACCAAAGCCTTGTTGATCAATTCTTGGAAATCAGGAAAGGTGTGGGCGATCAAGTTGACTTGAAATCCAGTGTTCAATCCTTTCAGAAAACGACTCTGACTTGCCTTGTCGGTGGCGACATCTTCTGCAGCATATCGAGCAAGTTGAGAGAATTTGTTGAGGTAGTCAGTCACTGACATTCCTCCTTGCTTGAGAGCACGGAATTCATCCTTCTTGAGATCCATAATCCCTTACGGTACATGATCTTGGCGGCGATTGTGAACTCTTCCCAAGTAATGTCTTACGGCGTTCCATGCGCAAGACAAAGTTTTCCACCATTCGGCGAAGAATGCCTTCCATCCGTGAGTGGCGTCTGAGAACTTTCTCATGATCGCTGCATTGAGTGATCAGCAGCTTCCTCTCAATGACACGAAGCCAATCATCAGCTTCTACTGGTGAGACATGTCCAGAGAAGGTTGGTGGACGGGTTCTCATAAACTCAGCCAACTTGGATGATCTATTATGACCATGAGCAACTGGGGCTCCATTGTGATGCTGATTGTTGTTGTTCTGGTTATTCATAGCTTGCATCTGATTCATCATGGTGTACATCAGCTGGGTTTGAGCTGTCATGAATGCTCCAAAATTCTGCAGATCGATTGAAGGTGCTTGTGGTGGAACTGCTTCTCCGGGTCTGCTCTCTGTCATACGATCTTCGAGTATCGGAACCACTTGCGCAGACTTGACGAGTCGAACCATCTGGTGAATCTCCAGGGGTTAGATAAGGTAGCAAGCACAAGATGAGTTGTAGAACTAAGCGGGGTAGGTAAAACTCAACAACATATTTTAAGAAAGATCAACTGAAAACTTCTTATATTGATTAAGATAATAGTATGGCTTGCAACAAATGCCTAAGGGCCTCTGCAGCTCATACTTGCACACAAAACTACCGCCTAAAGGGCGACTCAAGACTTAATACTAGCTAAGCCTGAAACAACTCGAACAGACTACTCGATTAATTAGCCTCCGTAGCCTTGACGGTGCTTCCTTTCTTGTAGACACAAAGTGGTGGCATCCTTGCAAACCGATCTTGATGTCCGGGGCGGTGCAGCAGAGCAGTGTCTCTGAGTGCAGTCTGGTGGTTCCTCCGGCTCTGCTGCCTCTGCTGGCTCTTCTGGTCCATCAGCTTCTTCTGGGTCTTCCTCTTCAGTGTCTTCTTCGTGATCGTGATGTCCATAAAGAGTTTCCTCCAAAATGACGATCCTTTCTTCAGCTCTCTGAAGAGTCTCGTAGGCACACTCCAGCTCTGTGGCGGCTAATTCCAATGATTCCTCTGACGTGGCGAATCTGGCGAGATGCACGACGGTGGCGTTGTCTTCTCCTTAGTGAGGCGGAAAAGCGTGCGACAAGATCCACGTCGGATGTGCGGGGATGATAACGGAAAAGCGTGTCACGAAGCTCTCGAGTAGATGTTGCGGATCCTCGGGATGGCAAGGCGCAAAGACTCTGGATTGCTTCAATCCAAATACTCCTTCGAGTGAGATGTTCGATGGTTTGCTTGCCTTGGTGTTCTTCTGGCGTGAAGCGGTCAAATGGCGATTACTCCACGATCTCGGCGTTCACGATCCAAGCGTTGCCACGATACAATGGGCGATCAAATCCTCCAAGTACTTATAATGACTTCCAAAGTTCTGACAAGTCCTCCTTGCGCTCTCCATAACTCGAAGGCGAGGCATCTGTCAAGATGAAAACAATTTTAAAGCAATGGGAGAGAATGAGTTTGACAATAGTTGAGTCAAGAGAGACATGAGATGAGTTAAAGAGTTCAATTAATCTTGCAAGTTAATTTTGCTTTAGAAAATAGTTTGGACTCACTAAGAACGGCCAATCTAGCTAAGGTCAAGACCTACAGTCAGTATGGCTCTGATACCACCACTGTCGGGACCCAAATATGCAAATCTGGACCCTCTGTGTATTCGCACTAGTCGAGGATCACGCTAGTGCACACAGTGTCAACATCGATGAAATATCACATCCATACAGCGAATATAAGAATAAGCGAGTACCTTTAAATAACAAATAATCTGTTGGGACCTTACGGTTGAGTTTTACCTTTATTAAGCCATGCAAAGTGACAATAAAGAAATAAAGCTGCAATGAAGCGAAATAAACTCGAGTGGCTCCCATCAATTTACCACAGGCAACTAACTGGGATCAAGACCCTAACGATCAACCTTCGTAGAACTCTTCTTCAAAAGCAGGCGACTCCTCCTCCACTTCTGTTGATTGGTTTAGCAAGAGTGAGTACACACCGTACTCGCAAGTCATACCACAGAATGCAATTTATAGATGATGACTTATTCCAAAGGAATGGCTTCTGTGGTTATTTTACGGAAATACAACATTTGCAATTGAATACAAATAATAGATTGAAAGCATAATTCAAAACAAATAGACAATAATAAGTTAACAATTGATTTCATAAAGGACACACAGTATAATCAAGTTATTCACACAGCTGCACAAGTTATCTCACACAGCTGACCCTTCCCAATTATTTTTATAAAAATCTACCCCTCGTGTGAAATTCCCGAGCATGTCCATAACCGATGACGCGGCTATTCGAATAGATTGATGTAACACTCTGCAGAGGCTGTACACTTTACCCACACGATACAACTAGTGTAGCTAGCACTGACCATAACAAAACCTTTCAGAGACTTCATATCAAACAATGGCACTCCTGATGTGCTTTCCTGCCGTCCAATTTGTTCACATAGCCCTTGGAACGACACACCGTTGGGACGGGGATGCAATGAACGAATCATGATGTGACCCAAACATAGCGGTACACACCTCCAGCCCATCACATAGCTTAAATACAACCTGAGTTGTCAATGTCAAGACTCCATAACTTACTAAGTCAGGCCCAGCCCATACTAGGCATGTGGTCGTACAGTAAGGCCCAGTTCAATGGCGCACAAAGTTAAGTCCTTAATTGACTAAGGCAAGACTTCCTGTTTTACCCAAATCACAAAGTATAATTCACACAGTTCCACCGTTCACACAGATCCACCACTCGCCTCAGTCTAAATATTTTCCCACCCTGTTGATTAAGTGCAACACATGCCATCAACGAGTAACAAAGACACACAGACACACAGTTTCATCACACAGTTCCATAATCACTTAGTCAAATTTATAATTGCAACTCTCACATGAAATGATGACTCGTGGCATGGCTAAGCAGTCTAATCGTATCTAACCAACCCACGTTGGTGCTACGATAATACCAACTAATTATTAACCAACCTAGGGTGACAAAAGATCATGGCATACAATAGACAAGGTGGCATAACAATTTGGATTAATAACTACACCCAAAAGCATTTAAATAAATACTTGAAATAGAATGCAATACATTGAAACAAAGTATTTTGAAAACTGGGTTTAATATGATCAAAGGTATAACTTGCCTTGGAATAGGTCTAGATATTGGTCTTGGTCTTGAGGTGCTCCTTCTTCTGCAAAATTCCCCGAAGTATCGACGTCTACTCGTAAACGAGACAAAAGAAACAAAAACAATAAATAACAGTGGCAAAACAACTCCAAAAATTCAAATAAAATTCACTATTAAATAGATCTTAATTTTATATAAATTTACAAATTTGAATGGGCTCAATCGGAGTTCGGATGCAAAAGATATGGGCTTTGGAAGATTGGAAAATCAAATAAACCCTAATTTGGATTTATACGATTTTCCCGAATTATTTTTATAAAGGAAAATCGAATTATTGCACAATGCTTGCGTCAGCTGAGAATTTTTGGAAAAAGAATTATATTTAAAACCGTCTTGACAAAGGGACCCATCGTCGCTGGCTCGACCACGCGTGGTGGGTCCTGCGAGCCGAGGCAAAGCTGGCGCGGTGAACCGGGGCGTGGCGCTGATGCGGCGGCCACGAGGCTGACACGCACGCACGTGTGAGGAGGGCGGACGCCGACGCTGGCCGCCACATCGGATCGGCGGCGGCGATGGCTCGGGAACCAATGGCAGCGGCGAGCAGCGCGACTTCGCCGGCGATGAGTGGTGCCAACGTATAGAGGGGTTATTGCGCACATATGGGCACCGGTGTGAGCACACGAGGTTGACGGAGATGGCCGTGGCGAGGAAAAGCGGCGAAGACTCGGGTTTTGTCGGACGGGCGCTCGGCGATGCTCAGCGGCGAAAAGGTGCACACGAGGTAGCTGAGACTTGCGATCACAATGGTGCGATCGGCGAGGCAAGAGTCTGCGAGACGGCGCAATCCGGCGAGGAAGCTCACGGCGGTCTTGAGGTTCGAGTCCGGTCTCGCGAACGATGGCGATCTAGGGTTAGCGGTACGTGGGAAAAGGCGGCGAAGTGGATGCGATCCTCGTGACACGGTAGCGGCTTTAAATAGGTAGAAACCCTAGAACCCATGTCGAGGACGGCGGGCCTTGCGGAGAATCGGAACGAAGTCCGTCGGAGACGATGAATGATGTTTGGTGGGACCCATTTGTCGTGGCGGTGGCTTGGACTAAGGTGAGTGGAAAAAGCGGCGCCTCGGCGTCCCACTTGACAGAGACGGAGACGGCGCGATGCAGGCCGAGATTCAGCGGGAGCCACGCGCGACAATCCAACAGGTCAAGGCGGCGAGATCGCGGCGAGTGGCGGCGATGATGATCCAACTACCGGGAGAGCGGGCTGGAATAGTGTTGGGCTTCTACCCATCTTTATTCGAGGAATTTAAATAGATTTTTCTTTTTAATAAATCCAGAAAATACAAATAGTAATTAGAAAATAGCAAATGACTTTGGAAAAAATCCCAGAAAATTCTATAAAATATATCCAAGCATATAGAATCTAAATAAAATAATTTTGGCAATTGTTGGTGTTGGGATTAAGCACATTAAATCATTTTGTCCTTAAAGTCCATATTAAGCTTTTTACTTTAATATTCAAATAAATCCAAATGATGAATTTTCTTACTACCAATATTTAAAAGATTTTTAAAGCTCTGAAAATTGGGATGTTACACGGAACCTCTTAGCCTTCTCTTTATCATCACTAGCCACCCCCGGTACAAAGCGCACCAGGTTATTGAACCCGGCCTCATACTCCGATACTGACATCTTCCCTTGCACATAGGTCTGGAGCGATTGCTCCATCTTATCAATAAAAGAGTACGGATAAAACTGCGTTCTGAACTTGTCCACAAATATCTCCCAAGTGACAGGACCTTGCTCGGGGGTTCTGGAAGACAAGACCCCTTCCCACCAAATATCTGCCTGACCCTTCAGCTGAAAGGCCACGAATCACACCCTCTGCTCGGACGTCAGCTCCACTGCTCCAAATTGACGCTCCATATACCTCAACCAGTCCGCAGCCTGAACTGGAGTACCTGCTCCGTCAAAAGTATCCAGACGAAGCGACATCCACTCACGGAGGCTCAATCCGATCCGGGTGGAAGCGGCAATAACGAGTCCCGCCAAAGGTGCGGCGCACCACGGAACGCCGCTTGAAGTTGTTGGCGAAGCTGCTGGTTTTCCCTCAGTAGGTTCTGAATGAGGTCCGCTACTGGAGGACCGGCCACTGGAGGATCTACAGCTGGAGGATCCGCAACTGGAGGAGCGGCAGAAGCAATTTCCTCAACGGTAGCCTCCGCGGCCGCCTCTCACGAAGATGATGACGCAGCCGGGCCACGTCCTCGTCCCCGACCACGAATCGGGGGACGACCACGGCCTCGGCCTCTACCCCTTGCCATCTAAGAACAACACAACAGGAAGAAAAACCAAACACTTAGCTCAACGAACTGATAAACAGAATAATTGGAACATAACCAGGCAATTGCGGAAAAATAATGGTTTACCCAACCCTTTCTATTGTGCACAGTGTGTCAAATTTAACATATTTTAATTTAACCACGGACCTAAAGCCCGCTCTGATACCAACTGTAACACCCTGACTATAAGGAAGTCAAGATGTCACCTACAACCACTAATCGTTAGGAGAATAACAACAATACGCATAACCAGATGTTGCATACAACAAGGATATACGTAAACAGGAATTCATTAACAAGTCTAATCAACGGGGTGGAGATAAACAATTCAGGGAGATACGGTAAATATGGCCAAGTTGGCTTATTACAAATCAACACAAGGCATAAATAGAAGACAATATTAAGTTCTCAAATATTTTGGATTATGGTAGTGAGTGCATCGTGTTGAACTACCCTCCATGATACCGTTCTTCCTTGTCATTACCTAAATAAAACAACAAAGCAAGAATGAGCCAAAGACTCAGCAAGTACTTGAAAGTAACAATCAATATCCAATGAACAATATACACTATCACAGATTGAACATTTATCGGAAATAAATTTTTATGAATGGATGAAGTGAAGTGATGCAATGAAGGAAATGGACATATCACAGCATATATCGGTATAGCGAGTGAAACACCCGTCGGTGTTCACTTTAAAGTTACCGTATGAAGAACGTTTCATACGGCCGTCCAACGTGGCCCACATTGGAATGGTGGACAAGCGTGCCCATTCGGAATTGATGGGGTTTTCGATGCCCATCTGGAATTGATGGGTCTTACGAAGGAAATCCACTTTCGTGGCCATTATGAATTTATGCATGACATGATGTGATCTCGTGATAAGATTGAATATCACGCATTAATGGAAAAATACACATGGCATTCAACTACATATACAAACAAGTATAACCATGCATTCACACATCACATATTGAATCAATAATAGCATACAAGTTACTTGCCTGCCGCGCTGCGACGGGTTAGGAGGTAACTGAGGTACCCCTCCACTCACAGCTTCACCGCCTACAATATAGAATAATTGAAATGAGGACAAACGAGTAAGACACTGCTACACGTGCCCTCCCACAATCTCTAGCCAAACCAACCAAACAAAAGGTTCAATTTGGTCAATTCACCCAAACATTCCAAATACCCCTAAACTGACAGTTTTACTAGAAAATTCACCAATAAATAACCGTAGCTCCAAAATATCTGAAACCAGAGCTCAACTTCTCTTAACGTAATAGGCTACGAAACTCTAGTTGACGGTAAACTCTAATTCGGCCAAAACAGGGGCCTAAACATCCACTGAAAACTATATCCACAGTCTGTCCAGAATTCAGAACAGCCCCAAAGAAAAGACTCTAACTTTTAGACCACTGATCCAAATAAAGTGATCTTTATCAGCCTGGAAACATGCTGAAATTATCTTCATAAACCTATTGGGATGGCCGACCTGGTTCTGACTCTAACTAGATCAAAATCTAGGTGCAACCTATCAGACCCGAGTTTACATCGAGAGCAAGATGCGTGGTAAAACAGTCATAACTTTTAAACTACTGGGTGAAAATTCATGATCCAGTGCCAAAAGAAAGCTAATGAAACCAGGATCATATATCCGAGAAGATGCAGATATCCAATTCGGCATCTCGACACCCAAAACGAGGTACCACGTCTTCGACAGAATCGATCTACGATGAAATAAAACGATACTACTAAAACCATTGAATTTGCAACTCTAAAGACATCCAACAGCGATAGGGTCTCTCGTTACCCTTGTAGACCGAAGAACGACGAGGATCAACTTCGAAGGTCTCTCCTCTCCTCCTTTTGTCGGCCCCAACACAAGAAACCCGAGGGGAACGCAAGAGCCCTGCGGAGGAAGAACCGAAGGTGAACGCGTGGAAGATCGGGAGTGCAGCTCCGGGGGAACACCAATGGCAGCCACCAATGGAGGAGGAGGTGCCTGGGAGGAGGGGAGGCGCCGGGTGGAAGAGGGGGTGGTGGCGGCTCAAGTGGGGAGGGGAGGAGGCCGGTTAGGGTTTGGGGGGAAGTGGTGCCCCCCTTTTTGGCCGGCCCCTACATGGGCCGGCCGCCCTCTGGGCCACTGTGTCATGGATGCGGCCTAGGTTGTCGAAAATAACGTTACCCCCACGATTGGACTTTCCGATTTAAAATTTCTTTTACTCCCTCCGACTTCTTTCTTTTTTCCGAACCGGTTCTGGAGTATTACAGCAACTCTCCTCGGCTGCGAGCAACTTATCATTTTTAGCCATAAACATGGCAAACAACTCAAATATAAACCACAAACATTTTCCATGTTTTCCCCATGAAACTGTTTTAGTAAAAATCAAGTCTATACCCGATGTTATCGCACTAGGCACGCTCATGACCGCGAGTATAGCTATTTAAATATATTTACACTCTGCAGAGGTGTACAACTTTACCCTCAGCACATGAATTCTCTAGTTTATTTGGCATCCGTCGATACCACCACTCACTACCTTTGGTAAGCAGTCTAGAGCACGTGTCGAAGCCTTCACATCATCTAGTCCTACCCTTGCACTAGCCCAGCGAATGTTTATCCTCACTTCACCCGGGGACACCACTGTAACATCCCAACTTTTGAGCCTTTTAAAATCCTTTATTTATTTGCTAGTTGAAAATCTCATCATCTGCATTTTATTTGAATTTATATTAAAAGCTTAATATGGACTTTAAGGTCAAAATAATTTAATATGATTAATCCCAACATTAAAAATTGTTAAAACTATTTTATTTAGATTATATTTGCTTGGATATATTTTATAGAATTTTCTAGAATTTTTCCAAGATCATTTGCTATTTTCTAATTGCTATTTGCATTTTCTAGAGTTATTAAAAAGAAAAATCTATTTAAATCCCTCATAACAGTGCTGGGCCGAAGCCCAACACAATTCCCGCGCGCCAGCCCATCTCCCGCTCGCTCCCGCCTTCCTCCGTTGGATGTGCGACGCGTGCCCCTCATTTTGATTGGACGCTCGCACTCAACCCCGCCTTTCCCCGTTGGATGTTTGCCGCGTGGCCTCGCCTGCTAATCTCGCTCACTCGCTCGCCCGCGCCTCACTGCCACTGCTAGGTGGGACCGCCACAGGGTCGTCGTCTACGCGCCTTTCTTCTTCCTCGCGCCCGCGCCTTCGCCCGCCATTGCCGAAGCTTGAAGCTTCGTCCGACAAAACCGATTCGGTTGTTGATTCTTCGCGCTGACCCCACCAAATCGTATCTCTGTTTATTTCTTATCTTTTCCAAATCGAGTCAAACCCCGAATCCCTCTCAATCTCTGAGAATCAAGTATTTCAAAACCCCGGCCGTTTCGGACTCGAATTGGGGGTTTCCAATTCCGGCGTCCCCCGGGCCTATAAATACCACCCTTAGGATCGTCTAGTCCCCCGCAACCCAGAGCCACCACCCTCGTCTCCCCGATCACGCTAGCGCCACCACAATCCAAGTTTTAGGGTTTTCGGTCGAGCTTCTTCTCCGGTGAATTACGCCGCCGTTGTTGCCGCCCTTGCCCCACCGACTGCACCACCGTGATCAGAAAGTCCCAGGCTACCTCGTGCGCCCCTCCTCGTCGCCGGAGCATCGCCGGAGCGTACTTCCGACAAAACCCGAAGCTCCACCGCTTCTTCCTCGCCGCCGATCGCCACTGTCGTACCGGCCGTAAGGTAAAAACAAAAGTCTTGCAATAACATGGGTAGCCCGGTACCCTTCGCCACGGTGACTCTTCGCCAAACGCCGGTGACCATCGGTCCCGAAGCGCCACCTCACCGCCAGAGCGTCGCTGGCCCATGCGCCCGCGGCTGACTTTTGTGCCTGCGTGTCGCCCTCGTGTCACCGTGTCAGCGCCAGCACACGCACACGTGGCCCAGTCCACCGGCTCCCAGATCCCGTGACTTGGTGAACTTAGTCCACCGTGAGCCCAGTCACTGGCATGTGGGGCCCACATGTCAGATTTTCTTTTAAATCTGTTTTCTTTTTCTGAAAATTTCCAGCTGACACAAGCATTGCGCAATAATCTGATTTTCCATTATAAAAATAATTCGGGAAATTCGTTTAAATCCAAATTAGGGTTTTGATTATTTTCCAATCTTCCAAAGCCCATATCTTTTCCATCCGACCTCCGATTGAGCCCATTCAAATTTGTAAATTCATATAAAATCAAGATCTATTTAATGGTGAATTTTATTTGATTTTTGGAGTTGGTTTTACCTCTGTTATTTATTTGTTTTTGTTTCTTTTATCTCGTTTACGAGTAGACGTCGATACTTCGGAAAGTTTTGCACAAGAAGGAGCACCTCAAGACCAAGACCAATATCTAGATCTATTCCAAGGCAAGTTATACCTTTGATTATATTGAACCCAGTTTTCAAAATACTTTGTTTCAATGTATTGCATTCTATTTCAAGTATTTATTTAAATGCTTTTAGGTTTAGTTATTAATCCAAATTGTTATATCCACCTTGTCTATTGTATGCCATGATCTTTTGTCACCCTAGGTTGGTTCATTATTAATTGGTATTATCGTAGCACCAACGTGGGTTGGTTAGATATGAGTAGATTGCTTAGTCATGCCACGAGTCATCATTTCATGTGAGTTACAATTATAAACTTGTCTAAGTGATTATGGAACTGTGTGAAGAAACTGTGTGTGATGTGTGCTGTTACTCGTGATGGCATGTGTTGCACTTAATCAACAGGGTGGGAAAAGATTTAGACTGAGGCAAGTGGTGGATTCTGTGTGAATGGTGGAGCTGTGTGCTTTAAACTTTGTGACTTGGGTTAAAACTGGAAGTCTTGCCTTGGTCAATTAAGGACTTAACTTTGTGTGCCATTGAACTGAGCCTTACTGTACGACCACATGCCTAGTATGGGATGGACCTAACTTAGTAAGTTATGGAATCTTGACATTGACAACTCAGGTTGTATTTAAACTGTGTGATGGGCTGGAGGTGTGATATGTCACATCGCGGACGATTCATTGCATCCTCGTCCAACGATGTGTGTCGTAACCAAACGCTGTGTGTATCGGTTGACCGGCAGGAAAGCACATCGGGAGTGTCAATGCTTGAGATGAAGTTTCTGAAAGGTTTTGTTGTGATTAACTCTGATCCAGTTGGTTACATCTTGTGGGTAAAGTGTACAAACTCTGCAGAGTGTTTAAACCAATATATTCGAATAGCCGCGTCCTCAGTTATGGACATGCTCGGGAATTTCACACGATGGGTAGATTTTCATAAAACAAATGGGAAGGGTCAGCTGTGTGAGGTAACTTGTGCAGCTGTGTGAATAACTTGATTAGACTGTGTGTCCTTTGTGAAACCAATTGTTAAATTAATATTCTTTAATTGTTTTTAATTATGTTTTCAATCTATTATTTGTATTCAATTGCAAATATTGCATTTCCGCAAAATAACCACAGAAGCCATTTCTTTGCAATAAGCCATCATGTATAAATGCATTCTGTGGAATGACTTGCGAGTACGGTGTGTACTCACTCTTGCTAAATAAATCAACAGAAGTGGAGGAGTCATCGCCTGCTTTTGAAGAAGAGTTCTACGAAGGTTGATCGTTAGGGTCTTGATCCCAGTCAGTTGCCTGTGGTAAATTGATGGGAGCCCACTGGAGTTTATTTTGTTTCCGCTGCAGTCTATTCTTTATTATCAGCCTTGCATGGCTTAATAAATGTAAAACTCGACCGTAAGGTCCCAATAGTTATTTGTTATTCAAAGTACTCGTTTATTCTTATATTCGTTGTATGGATGTGATATTTCATCGATGTTGACAATGTGTGCACTAGCGTGATCCTGAACTAGTGCAGAATACACAGAGGGTCCAGATTTGCATATTTGGGTCCCAACAACCACCATCTCAGTGAAGCATTCGCAGTTATGTCGACAAGCTTTGTTCCCAACACCTCGGTGAAGAGAGCCCGTTTGAACATTCCTATGTACCGGTCATGTCCGCACTACTACAGCCACCAATGTGCAAGGCTAGGTTTCAAAAACTTAATTAGCTAATGTCATCCCATACCAGTACATGTGGTTGTATGCTTAGACTTAGATCGATGGCATCGCGTTTGGTCCTTAATTGACCAGGGTGAGGATCCCCCTATCTACTAGTGAGGTACACCCCTCACTCTTCTCAGAATATAATATAACTCGTCTGCGTTGAAAATAAGGTTTTGCATTTTTATTTTTATACAAAATAACCAAGGTACACCCCTCTAGACATTTTTTACAAATATCCCAAGTTCATGTTTATCATATTGGCTTTTTATAGCTTTCATGGAAAATCTATCGCTTTATTAGGCATTTGTGCGATATTCGCACTCAAAACTCCCAACTTGACATTATATATAATCTAACCTTAACCGAATGGTTACAACAGTAGGGGCATCAATATTTCAAGGGGATTCATGCATCAAATAGGGCTTACATCTACTGTTTAACTCAACTCTAATCATTGCTTTGTCCTAACCGTCCGAGATTGGGTCTTAATGATGATGCTACAGTGGCAGTCGGCTCTCGGACAAAGAGAGCAGTGGAGGAGCTATGCTAATCGCTGGCGATCGGGCGATGGCGACGGTGGGGAATGGCCAAAATGGAAGCTTCTCTCGATGGCGATGCCACCGGGTGGTGGTGGAGGCCGAGAGATGGCCGGTGTCGGTGCTATGCCGGAGAAGAGCAGCGGAGCTCCTCAGCTCAAAAATGGTTTCCACGTTTGAGCCTAATCGGCGGTAAGTGAGTGTGCGTATTGGCTTTAGGGGTTCATGGTCATGTCGTTGACATCGGCTCAGGGACCAAAGGTCATTGAGCGGCGGCGGCATGGCTTCCACGGTGGTGCCATGATCGGCGACAATGAAACCTAAGCTACGATCGATAAACCTCTGATCTAATGCGTGCTTAAGCTTTAGTGAACTACTATAAGCTCACCCGAAGCTTTGGAGACACGGAAGGTTGACCGATGCGGCTTGACGACGTTGAGCAGCGGTGGTCTGAAGGAGGCCTCCGTCAACAGCGTGCTTCAGCGATGGAAGTTGATGCGGGGTGCCCGATCTTCTCGACGTAGAACCTCTTGATAACTTGTGTATCCTGACGAACCACCAGCTGATCCCTCGCGCCATTGCACGGACTTGCAACTCTATGGAAAATTCGCCCAAACACACACTTGATTGGATCCTCGTGACCTGGCGAAGATCGCCGAACCCTCAATTCCCATCGGAAAAGCAAGAACGACCCCTTGTTCTCAATGCCCAATTCCCTCTGTTTTAGCTATAAGCACAACAGGAGAATCAAGCAAAAGCTTTGAAAATATATTAAACGTGGTCTGAGATTACAATGGGGGTCTACCCCTCTATATATAGTGCCCCTTTTCCACCTCATGGCTGGCCAAGAGGCCCTACTCCTATTCTAATTCGGATTTGGAGTCCTACTCCAATTCCGACACATTCCAAAACAGAAAAGGAAACTCTGATTTTACAGCCGTCACATTGATCCGATCATATCTTTTGATACAGGATGAATTGCAGAGTGAGGGAGGATCCGTTGGATCGATCTTGAAGTTAGCTTTCCAAAAAGCCCAAAAACACCCAAATCGGACTTCGTATGAGAAAGTTATGACCTTTTTATTCCGGACTGTCCTGCTGATTCCGAATCCGAATTTGAGGCTGATTCCGAATCCGAATTGAATTATGAGTTGATTCCGAATTTGAATTTGGTTGGGCTTGTGGAAGTTTCGGATTTGACTTGGATTCTTGGGCTTCTCTTCCCTTGCTTGTCTCCCACGAGCTTCTCCTCCATTGTGATGGCCTTTCTTCAAGAACAACCTCATATCCTTCATCTCCGTTCATTATTGAATCTTCCAATCTGAGCACAAGCAAAACACTAGTTTTAGGTAGTATAAAATTCTCAACTAATTTAAAAGTAAATTCAAGGAATGAGCAGTTCACCGTTGGATAAGCTTCTCTTGTTTTTCAACTCTCTTAGTTAGCTCATGTTGTTCTGAGGTATTTAATGAATTGAAAATATTATATGAAACAACGTAGCTAAGGATATCCGCATCAGAAGTGCTACAAGAAGGTGCGCATTAGCTCCCTAGCACCCTGAGGGTCATAGAGACCGAAGGAATCAGTAGGGAACTCACTGAGTCAGTCGCTATGTAGAAAATGGTTACGACTGTCGGAAATGGAGAAGAAGGTTGATCTAGAAGATCCTCTGCGATTGAAGCTTCATTAACAGAGGAGAAAATATCAGTGGTGTAAGACACGACATGATGTAAAAAGGAGAGGTCCAAGCTCACCCAATTGCATGAACAAGGAAGTCCAAAACGGAGGTGCGCGCCAAAAATGAGGAAGATGATGGCTTGCCAGAGCTATGAGGTTCCAGAAGCTACATCAAGCACGGAGAGAGTATTAGTGAGGTAAAGGACGCGTGATGACACGGTTGGTAAGGGCAAGGAAGCTCACAAGCAGAGATGGCGTTGGGGAGCTTGCTCACCAGCGCGGAGAACGGTGCACTCGTTCCCAACGAACCAAAGCATGAGGTGCACTGATTTCGTGCAGGGAGGGAGAGTGGCAAGCTAGGATCCCCGTGACACGGTTGGAGGGTTATATACAGGGAGAAGATGCGAGAATTGTGACAAGAACAAGGCGGTCGTGCGAGTATATCACACTCTGCCTCTCAGCGTCTCCCACAGAGCGGGGTTGGTGCAGTGATAAGGTGGTAGATAGGATGGGTAGGAGTTGGCAGAGGCGATGGCAGCTGGTGGAGTTCAATTCTGTGGGAGGTGCGGTGAAACAATCGGTGAGTGATGAAGCGCTCATGAGCATGCGCTGGTGAGGGCGAGCGGAGGTGGAAGAAGGAGCCTGGCCGCGGGGCCCACTTGCCAGCGACAGGTGAGAGAGAGAGTTTAGATTATTAGATTAGGTTTTGTATTTAAGGGTTGAAGGTTTCCTGATTTTTTGTACTGAGTAAACAAAGTCCAAATTTTATGAAAAGTTTTGTGAGGAATCATGTCCTAGTGTAGTTTCTTATGTATATTTTTAGTACTTTATATTGTTTGTGATTTTCTCAAAAAAAATCTTATAACTTTTTGCTCTTATGTAAATGCATTGCCACACTTAATGAAAATTCATATAATTTGTTTAGTAAATTTTCCCCTGAGCAATTAGGCCTAAAATAATTCTCTCAACCATTTTTATTTTGTTTTATCTAAATTTCTTTGAAGTGCATGTTTGAGTGAATTTCATTATTTGCTTTTAAACAAAAGTTCAAAATTCATGCATGATTAGATTTTCATATGTAAAATGATCAAAATGATTTTCTCGATGTATTTTTATTTTGTTTTCCCAAAATGTGAGTTTTGGTATGTTACAGACGTTGACGAAGGGGAGGCTAACCACAATCCGATTCTGACCAGCAACCTCACAATCGCTACCCTGCTCCTCGATTGGTTACCAACCGTGTCAAACACAATTGGCTTGTTCGCGAAGAACGGCTCGAGCAAATCCAAGAAAAGACGCAAGAGCAACAGCAGAAGGATTTTCACTCAAAAATAAACGATTGAATGGAGAGACTCAATTGTTCCAGTGGCTAGCAGCAACACCAAAACAAAAATAAAAATCAAGTCTGAGCATTAAAGGGTGTACCAGCCAAATTAATATAAAATTTCTTTGATTTGTTGTGCGCCATGGTCTATGCATTCATGCAGGCTTCCTTCCGTTCCTGCCATAAAATAGGAAATGTTGATTTGCTAAGACTCCTTCCATGTGCCGCAACAGCTGTCCTTTTCTTTCCTGTTTTGGTGGCATGGATTACATGCAAATCTTTTTACTCCTCACGTAGAAAATTGGCATGTTATTGGTTTTCCTTCCTTTCTCTCCACAGCTGCATGAAAGCACATCATGTTCCCCCCTCTTAAAAAAGAGTCGTCCTCGACTCGAGCTCATCCCCATCACCTTTGTAAGCAGATAAGTCTGAAACATTAAACGTGGCACTCACGCCATATTCCACGGGTAGTTCCACCATGTACGCATTGTCATTAACCTTTGCAAGCACTTTAAACGGTCCATCCCCACGCAGCATTAGCTTGGACTTGCGCTTTTCTGGAAAGCGATCCTTGTGCAAATGCAACCAAACTAAATCGCCTTCTTCGAACACCATCTCCTTTCTACCCTTATCTGCGTGCTTCTTGTACTGGGCTTGCATATCTCAATGTCCACTTTGGTTGTCTTATGCAGCTTATGAATCATCTTGGCACACTTCTTAGCATCAAGATTACCTCTTTCCGAAGGTGACAGAGGTAGCAAATCAATTAGAGAATAGGCTTGAATCCATAGACGACCTCAAATGGACAAAACTTTGTTCTAGAATGCACAATCCAGTTGTAGGCAAATTCAATGTGTGGCAAGCATTCCTCTCAAAGCTTCAAATTCTTCTTGAGTACAGCCCGTAGCATGGTACCAAGTGTGCGGTTGATGACTTCGGTTTGCCCGTAGGTTTGAGGATAACAAGTAGTTAAAAATAGTAACTTTGTCCCAAGCTTTCCCCAAAGCGTCTTCCAAAAGTGGCTTAAAAACTTGGCGTCACGGTCTGAAACAATTGTCCTCGGTACTCCATGCAAACGAACGACCTCCCTAAAAAACTAATCAGCAACATGAGTAGCATCATCGCTCTTATGGCAAGGAATAAAATACACCATTTTTTAGAACCTATCCACCACAAGAAATATACTATCCCTCCCCCTCTTAGTCTTAGGCAATCAAAACACAAAATCCATTGAAATATTCTCCCAAGGTAGTTTAGGACACAGCTAGACTTAGTCTCCATGTGGATTTAAGCTAGACTTAGCTATTTGACATGTAGAGCATCTTCCCACGTAGTGCTCAACGCCACACCTCATCTTTAGCCAATAGAAGTGTGGCCAACACATCCTCGGTCTTGTAAATACCAAAATGTCCCATCAAACCACCTCTATGCGCCTCCTGCAACAACAAAAGACGTACTGAACTTGTGGGAACACAAAGTTTGTTAGTTCTAAACAAATAGCCATCATTTAGCACATATTTATCCCAACATCTCCCTTCTTTGCAATTAGCATAAATGTCTTTAAAATCTGCATCAGTAGCATACAATTCCTTTAAACTTTACAAACCAATAATTTTACAATCAAGTTGGGACAGTAATGTGTATCGCCTAGACAATGCATCAACAACCATATTATCTTTACCTTTCTTATGTTTCACAACATACGAAAAAGTCTAAATAAATTCTATACACTTGGCATTTCTACGATTCAACTTACTTTGGCTACGGATATGCTTTAATGATTCATGATCTGAATGTATGACAGACTCCTTTGGCCAGAGATAATGTTGCCTTGTTTCTAATACTCTAACCAATGTATGTAATTCTTTGTAATAAGTTGAGTAGTTTAAAGTTGGACCAATAAGCTTTTCACTAAAATAAACAATGGGCTTTCTATCTTGCATTAGAACACCTCCAATTCCAATACCACTAGCATCACATTCTATCTCGAAAGGCGTATCAAAATCAGAGAGTTGTAGAAGTGGTGCATTGATTAATTTATCTTTCAGCGTGTTAAAGGCATCCTCTTGTGCTTTTCCTTACTTGAAAGGCAGGCATATTTTTCTTTGTGAACACATTGAGTGGGGCAGAAAGCGTGCTCAAATCCTTCACGAACCGGCGGTAGAAACCAGTAAGTTTGTGAAAACTTCGCACTTTTGTGACTGTTGTAGGTGTAGGCCATGCTCGAATAGCTTCCACATATGTTCATCCACCTCAATTCCTTGGGCAGTCACAACAAAACCAAGAAACAATACTCGATCTGTGCAGAAGTGTAATATCCCGATAGTCGATTAGAGAGAACTTCATTCAATTTTGAATTTCTTCTCTCAACGAAGAATTTTACCAGTGAATATTAGAATTAAAAGGGGTTTTTTGGCAAAATTTTGACAACTTGGACCATGGGCCGTAGCCCAGAAGGCCCAAGAGGGGGGGGGGCGCACAAGGGGGGAGGCACCACCCTCTCCTCCTCCCAACCGTAGCCGCCCCACTCCTCCTCTCCCCACCACAAGCCGCCACCCCCCTCCCCATCTTGGCGCCTCCCCTGCTGCCCTGCTGCTGCCCCTCCCTGGTGGTGGTGCTCCTCCTCCCCCGAAGACGATTGCCCCTGCCGATCCCTCCTCCTGCTGTCCCCGGGCGTCGGGTGTTGCGTGTGGTGGCCGGCCAAGGAAAGGAAGAAGAGAGGAGAAGGGGGATCATCTTCCCCAAGCCTCGTTCATCGTCCTCCTGGGTTCTACAAGGGTAACGAGGTGTTTCCTCCGCTGTTTGATGTTGTTTAGTGGCGAATTCGATTAGTTTGACTGGATTGAATAGGTGCTGTTAGAAATTCAAATTATATCCAGTAGGTTGCACGGCCGATTTTGGTTCCTTAGAGGACGAATTGGAGATTTCCACCTTCTATAGATTTGTAGCCACTGTTCTTATCTTTCCATAGCCGCCAAGATCACAAGATTCTGATCTACGGTTCAAAAGTTATGATATAATATTTCCACGCTGTCCTGACTGCCTGTCAAGAATGAACTATCTAGTTGTCATTTAAAATATGAATAAGTTAATGGCAGATTCACGGTTTTCACCCAACTAGATTCTTGTAGAAAATTTTATAATATTTCCATATTGATAAAGAACACCCCAATCGGAGCTGTAGGTTAAAAGTTGTGATATATTTTTTACCGTTGTTCCTTTCATCTAGACAGAACCCATCTTGTATTTTAACACACTGTTTAGCAATTTAGTTTAGCCGAATTAGGTGATCTTGTCAACTAGAATTTTGTATATAGGTTCATTAAGTTTCCATAAGATCTAGCCTCACCTCGTTCCGAGTCCCAGATTAATAAATATGAATTTTGCCGTGCTGCTATCCAAACTCATTCCGGCGATGAAGTTGCCCGTTTTTAGATTATTACTACTAGTTAACTCTAGGGTTTTCGGGAATGTGTTGTAGAGCGATAACGGTAGCATTTTATACCATGTCGTTCTTATTTCAAGTACGTACTTGTGTAGGCAGCGAGACGTCGAATTTAGGAGCACCTTCGTTGCCTCCTAACGCGTCACAACGCGGAAGGCAAGTACCTTGTAATTCTTTATAGATGAATGATGAGTGGTTGTGTTTATACTGTTATTTGTATGAACCATGATTACACTTCATGTTTATATTCCTTTCAAATGTGTTATTGCCATGATTAGAGTTGTTCTCATTTATTATTCATATTTCATGTCATGCACCTCTTGTCATGTTCCATCCACGGGAGTGGATTATAGAGACACATCAATTCCAGTATGGGCACGTAAGACCCACTATTTCAATGTGAGCAGAGTTGGACACCCGTATGAAACGTTCTTCATACGGGATTTGGATCCCCTTATTTGGTTAAATGTGGGCTTAAGTGGACACCGACGGTTGTGCTACTAGCTATACCGGTATAAGCATGTGTGCAGTCCATTCGTTTCAATATATCCATACATTCCATCCATTCATTTATACATTCATTGTTATGTTCATACTCCGTAATGTTGTTGTCTCGTTCAATTATTTATGGTACTTGCTGAGTCTCAGACTCATTCTTGCTTTGTTTATTTATTTAGGTAATCGTTGATGATGTCTATGTTGGGAGGGAGTAGACAAGCACTTTTCACTCAGTTCACCGTATTCTATTTTCAATAATAAGTTTCGATTATGTCTTCCATTCGTCAATTGATGAACTGTAATAAATAAAGTTAGAAGTGGTTGATATTTCTCTCCATGATATGTTTATTTAAGTACTGCTTGTGGTCCTTGATCACCCCCTTATTATACTTAATTGGATTTAGTCTTTATTCCTGCATTGATTCTATTGTATGATGATCCCTTTATGCCTTTAGATGAGTTATTTTTTAAAATACTTCTGAATTATGGTCGTATCTTAGATCCTTTAGGTAACATTTTGGCTTCCGAATAGCCAGAGTGTTACAGTTGTTATCAGAGTGGGCTTTAGGTCCGTGGTTAATAGAAAAATCTTAAAATGACACACTGTGCACAGTAGGAGCGGTTGGGTAATTCATTGCTTCCGCATTTCCATTGATGTGACTCGATTAATGAGCCGTTGTTGAATTGTTTTGTGTTATATTGCTGTTAAGCTAAGTGTTTAGTTTTGTGCTATAGTGCTATATTGCTGTTAAGCTAAGCTGAAGGGCCAAGCTGATATCTGGTGGGAAGGGGTTTTGTCTGCTAGGACACTAGTGCAGGGACCAGTTACTTGGGAGGTATTTGTAGAGCAATTCAGGACAAAGTTCTATCCGGATTCCTTCCTTGAGAAGATGGAGCAATCGCTGCTGACATTTGTTCAAGGAAAGATGTCAGTGTCTGAGCATGAGACTGGGTTTAACAATCTGGTACGCTTTGTACCAGCGGCGGCTAATGATGACCGAGAGAAGGCCAAGGGGTTCCGTCGGGGCCTCAATAAGGAGTATTGCCAGATTCTGGGGGCGACCGGTTTGCGTGACTTCAGCTCCGTGGTCGAACAGGCTAGGGTGATGGTGGCCTTGCCCCTGCTGGTGGTGCTGGTGGTGGCCAGAAGTGGAGTTTTGGTGGGGGAGGTGGGTCTTCTCAGCAACCTGCTCCCAAGAGCTTTCAGGGAGGTCATCACTCGCGTCCTATTCAGCAGTGGTAGTCTTCTACTTCGGTGCCACGTTTTTCGTCATCCACACTGTGACGCCCCGTGTCATTACCCTTAGGGTAATCACACTTAGGCATACGGATTACTATTCGTCTGCCCGGTAGAACACCGCTCCAACGAATAGCAAGCCTTTTATCAGAGTGCATAGCAGAATAATAAGATAGAAACTGTACATCTTTATTACAGTAGTAGCCACACAAGGCTATGGTTCTTAATACAAATATTACACAAACACAAAAAGGAGATTCTCCGCTTCTGTAGTCTGCTCTGAAGTACTGCCCTCCTATTCGTCCCACGAGTCAAAGATGGTGCCCATCTCGCTCAGGTCCTCGCAGTCGGTGCCTTCTCCTCCTGCGGTTGCATCGGTACCTGCAAGTCCTTCGTCCCACTCTGGATAGTTTCCGGCCGGACTAGAATCTAACAAAGGAGAATACTAACAAGGTTGAGTACAAATGTACTCAGCAAGCATTAATAGCAAAAGATGCGCTGCATGACTGATCTCTGTTGTTATCACATTTTCTAAATCATCTCTTTTCGGAAAATAACTCATTAAAATATTAAGTGGCAATTTTAATTCTGAAAACACTACTTATCACTCGGAAAGAAGATAGACCCCTAGCGGTTCCCGTAGACTCCAATCTAGGAGACTAGCATGAATTCATGATTTGATATAGCACTGCGCAGGCTTGTACCACTTTACCCATATCTACTCTGAACTCTCTCTGAGCTAGGTCCACCGCATTTCCTTTGATGCGATTTCGAGTTCAGAATACAGAACGTTTCCCAGGTTACATGATTAGGTCTCCACCCATTACTTTCCGTCGGTGCTGATTTAGTCACGGTGCTGACCTCGTCATACACCGAGTTCTAGTGATGTTGGTTGGGGCGGCTCTCGTCTGTGCCCAACACTCCACCTTGGGGCGGCTCTCTTCCATACCCAATACTCCAATGTAACCCATTGTGGAGAACTTAATTACGTAACAAAGTAGCATTTTCTGTCCGCCAAAACGGGAAAATGGTTGGCACTGAATTTACGGCTTCCGACCGAGTAAGAGTTTTGTTGATCCTTATATTTTAACTATATGTAAAGGGGTCCCACCTCTTACCTCCTCCTCATCATCATCATCGTCGTCGTCGTCGTCGTGTTTCCCCTGCCAGGGCCCCCTTTACCCACCTAGTAATTCTCATTTCTCATCTCATCTCATCTCATCTCATCATCTCTGTTCTCTTATCTTTTCTCATCATCTTAATCCAATTTAATTTTAAAAAATAGTTTTGATGCAATACATATATGATAGAGCAATATACGGTTTACATTTAACATAACTATATTTATGTTCAAGAGAATAGCTTGCCTTTGGAGTGGTAGGAAAGGTCGGCGTCGACGAATCTCTGATCAGCTTCCCCTGTCGACACTGGCTTGCCCTCTGTAGCAAAGCGACAGCACAAATAATATATAAATAAATACTTAGTTGAGTTTGGGTGATAGTAGGCGTATAAAATGCTAATACAACTCCTATGTTAGCCTATTTTAATTTAATAAAACTTTTCAGAACCCGACCCAGTTAGCACTTCCCCGCTAAAATCGTTCTACGGTTAAACTCGCTCTACAACCGAAATCACCGAACTCGCGCTCTACACTCGACCCACACTACTACTCGATCTTACACTCTGCTATGCCTACAAGAATCTACCCGAGCTATACTGATTTCCTAAATTTTCCTATACTCAAAAATTATACAACTAATTTTCTAACCCTAATCTCTAATTATCTAATTACCTAACTACTTAACCCTAATCACCTGCTCGGCTAAACCCTAACCGAACTGACTAACCTAACCCCTCCTAATCACCTACTATCGACACTCTCAAACCTCACCCTCTCCTTCGCCAAACTCTCTCTCTCTCTCTCTCTTCTCCACCACCACCACCATCGCCTCCAGTGGCCGGTTCCGCCTCGGCTCCCGGCCTCGCCCGACTTGCCTGGCTCCGGCTCCGCTCCCTGCGCCTCCTCCAGTTCCGCCTCCGGCCTGCTTCTCCACTCCGGTTACTGCGCCGCCACCTTCTTCACCCGGCGCGGTCGAAGGCCCGGCGCCGCCCTGCGTCGCCTCTGCTGGTCACCCTGCTCCTCGGCTTCGGCTCTAGCCCAGGCGCACTACTCCTCCCCATGGAGCCCTAGCCTGCTCCTGGCCCGATCTCCTACCCGGAGCACTCCGGCCCGGCCCGGCCAGCTCAGATCTGTCGTGCTTTCCCCCTCTTCCTCAAAAGCTTCGCTCTGCTACACCACTACTAGCACTCACAGATGAGAAGAAATCCTAATGCTAACTAGTGCTACACGCATGCAGGCACAAGGTGATGGATCTAGTGATGGAGGCTACTGGTGGAGGAGGTGGATGGCTTCGGTTGCTATGGGTAAGTCTGCATACAGATCTCCTACTCTACTCCGCCCCCCTACTGCTATGTGATGGGATGACTGATGGATGAAGAGCTGAGACAATTTTTCTTCATTTGTGGAATGATGAATGCACATCTGTGAGGTTGAATAGTAAAAATGGTTGATGGGAAGAACATGGATCTGGGCTACCTGTGGTGTTGGGGTTGGGTTGGTTTTGGCTTTGATGCTGGTGCTGATGAGAGGGCGGTCGGTCGGTGCTGCCGGCAATGGGGAGGTGGACGCTGAGGGTTCACAGTCGGCGCTTGCTCCCTCTGCTGCTGCTGCTGCTGCTGTTCTGGCCTTTGGCTGGGATGAGCAGAGTTGATCTCGCCTTCAGTTCTTGATTCTGCTGGCTGTGGAATAGAGGGGATGTGTGGTTGCTTGAGCTTTGGTTCTTGCCTTGCTCTTGGCAATGGGAGGTGGTAGCTTTGAGCTTGCCTTGCAAGGCTGTGAAGGAGAAATGGGGGGATGAACTTGGGGCTGGCCTGTGCTGCTGGCTTGATATTTTCGGCTGGCTGGCTTTGCAGGGGAATGCACTTCTGAAATGCTGCTCTGTGAGGCTCGGCCAGGGGAGATGTATTGCGAGGGAAGGCTCTGGAATGACTGTGCTGCACCCGGTGACGCTTTGACTGAGGGTGTGGTTAACTGGGATGTGCACTGTGGGATTATACTGTGGTTACGGCAATTGCAAATAGTGGGTGTTGGATTCTAATAAGGCCGGATGAGGAGACCCACGAAAGTGACATGTGCCTAAGGACCTCGAGTGGTCTGGATATCTTGATAATCAAGGGGCCGACTAACTCCAGTTGGTCTGGGTATCTTGATGGTCAAGGGACCGACTACTCAGGTTGCTCCGGATATCCTACTACACTTTGGGGAAATCTGATTGCCACTTTCCTATATTCTAACTTTCTATACGCTAATGCTCACAAAAAGGCTCTCAACTAAGCTTACTAACTGCTTCCTGATTTTCCTGACGAGCGAGGAAAACGGATCGCGAGATGTCTCTACAGACGTGCGCTCAAAGGACACGGCGACGAGGAAGGCTGCTACCACAAGAATGCAAGAAGAGGACTAGGTTTTAATTACTTGTTGCAAAAAACACTGCAATTGGTTGTAAAATAAATCTTGTAAAAATTGATGCAATGAAATGATGCTGCACTGGTATAGAAATGCTTTATGCTAACAAATGTGCAAATGATGCGGGTTGTCACACACACCCCAGATGCGTCCTGCTCCAGGACAAGGTATGAAATGTTTCAGGTGTGCTGAGGGGCACCGGGCTTCAGAGTGTTCTTTCAAAGGGACATGCCGTCAGTGTGGTCGGGAAGGCCACATGATATCCGTATGCAAGCAAAACCCAGCGAGCCTCATCAAGTGGGAGTCAGTTCCAGCAGCTTCTTCTTCCAGTGCTCCTCGGGGTTCAGTTCAGACCCTAACTGCTGTGCCTGTGCCCCAGTTCTCTTCAGGATGGGTTCCTCCTGCAGCGTTTACTCCTGCACCTCCTGCGGGGTTCTACTGGAACCCCGTTCCGTCTGCACCGCTGTCGTTCATTTCTCCTGCAGCAGTTCCTATTTACCCTTCGCCGAGTGTCGGTGCATCCTTTGCTCCGGCACTACCGGGAGTCTATGCCATGCCTACCCCTGAGACTATGGGCCGTCCTGACGTGGTGACAGGTACTTTGCTAGTCGATTCACATGATGCTTTCGTTCTGTTTGATTCAGGGGCTACTTATTCATTTGTGTCCCTGGAGTTTGCTAGAAGGGCTGGTTTGAGTTTGCAGCATATTTCTGAGTCTGTGGTAGTCAGCTCTCCAAGGGGTCTTATTTCTAGCTCTACAGCATGTCCGGGCTGTTCTATCACTATTGATGATGAGAATTTCACTGCTAACCTTATGGTAATTTAGTTATCACCTTTTGATGTTATTCTGGGCATAGACTGGTTATTCCGTTACCGTGCCAAGATTTGTTGCTTCTGGAAGACGGTGACTTTGCAAGCCCCATCCGGGGAGGAGCTAGTGTTTTAGGGCAGTGCACCGTCTAATTCATTGTTTGTGTTGGCTAGTCTGTTTCCTAGTCGCCAGACCTCAACCATTGGGTTGCTTTGGTCTCTCAGCGAGAAGACTGACTCTTCACTGCGTATCGAGGAGGTTCCTGTCGTGAATGAGTTTTCTGATGTCTTTCCTGTGGAGCTTCCTGGGATGCCTCCAGAGCGGAAAGTGGAGTTCTGAATTGATCTTATTCCGGGAACTCGACCCATCTCAATGTCTCCTTACCGTTTGGCTCGACCCTTCCAGGAGGAGTTGAAGAAGCAATTGGACGACCTACTGTCCAAAGGTATAATTCGGCGTAGTGTTTCACCGTGGGGAGCGCCTATTCTATTCACTAAGAAGAAATATGGCAGTTGGCGTATGTGTGTGGACTACTGGGCTCTTAATCGGGTACTGTAAAGAATAAATATCCTTTGCCTCGCATTGATGATCTCTTTGATCAACTGAAGGGAGCTAAAATATTCTCCAAGATTGATCTTCAGTCAAGTTATAACCAAATTCGAGTTCGGGAGCAAGATATTGAGAAGACAGCTTTCTCTACGAGGTATGGCCATTATGAGTATAAGGTTATGTCTTTTGGGCTAACAAATGCTCCTACAGTTTTCATGGAAGCCATGAACAGTATGCTGCATCGATACCTTGATGATTTCGTTGTAGTATTCATTGATGATATCCTGATTTATTCCAAGACGGAAGAGGATCATGTCCAGCATCTGAGGTTGGTTCTTGAGACTTTAAGAGAGAACCAATTTTATGCCAAGCTGAAGAAGTGCGAATTCTGGATTTCGGAAGTTGGATTTCTGGGCCATGTAATTAATCAACAGGGTATTTCAGTTGATCCTAGCAAGATCTCAACAGTGGTAGAATGGAAAAGGCCAACCAATGTCAAAGAAGTGAGGAGTTTCCTGGGTTTAGCTGGCTATTACCGACGCTTCGTGGAGGGTTTTTCGACCATTGCTAGACCGATGTCCCAGCTGACACAGAAAGGTGTCAAATTCCAGTGGTCAGATGCGTGTGAGCGAATTTTCTGTACTTTGAAAGATAGGTTGGTGACCGCTCCAATCCTTACTCTTCTTGAGCTTGGGAAGCGTTTCACAATCTATTCAGATGCATCTAGGGTTGGACTTAGTTGTGTGCTCATGCAGGAGGGCAAGGTGATTGCCTATGCATTGAGACAGTTGAAGAAACATGAGCAGAATTATCCTACTCATGATTTAGAGCTTACCACAGTGGTTCTTGCTTTGAAGATATGGCGCCATTATTTGTACGGCGAATCTTGTGATATATTCACTGATCACAAGAGTGTGAAATACATCTTTACCCAGAAAGACTTAAACCTGAGACAGAGGAGATGGTTAGAGTTGATAAAAGACTGATTTCACCATTCAGTATCACCCTGGCAAGACGAATGTTGTAGCAGATGCTCTGAGTCGTAAGGCGACACCTTCTACTCTCAGTTGTCTTATGGTTGATTTTGAGCGTATGGATATCTCCTTTGCTTTGCGAGTACTGCCCAGACCGAGACCCGCTTGCTTCTTGAGTCAGCCATCCCAGATCGAGTGCGGGAACCACAACAGCATGATTAGATGCTCTAGCAAGTGAGGAAGCGTTTTGTTGAGGCCAAACAAGGCCACTTCAGTGTAGATGATTCTGGTGCATTGCGTTTTAAGGGTCGCCTCTGTGTACCGCAGGAGGCTCAGGTAAAAGATAATATTATAAGGGAAGCACATCATACTCCATATACCGTACATCCTGGTGAGACCAAGATGTACAAGGACTTGAAGAAGAGTTTCTGGTGGAAGAGGATGAAGATTGATATCGCTCAATATGTAGCATCTTGTGGAGTTTGCCAACGGGTCAAGGCTGAGCATAAGCGACCAGCAGGTTTGTTGTAACCTTTGGAGGTTCCAGTATGGCCATAGGATGACATATCCATGGATTTCGTAGTTGGTTTACCTCGCACGCAGCGAGGGAAGGATGCTATTTGGGTCATAGTGGACCGGTTCAGTAAGTCTGCACATTTCATTCCTATTCGTACAATAAATTCAGCAAGTGATTTGGCTCCTCTCTATGTGCGAGAAATAGTGCGATTACACAGGGTACTTAAAACCATTGTTTCTGATAGAGATGCCAAATTTGTCTCCAAGTTCTGGAAAAGTTTACAATGTGCTTTGGGCACACAGCTTCGTCTTAGTACCGCTTTTCACCCCTAAACAGATGGTCAGTCTGAACGCACCATACAGACACTGGAGGATATGGTCAGATGTTGTGTTATATCTTGGAAGGGAGGCTGGGAAGATCACTTAGCTTTGGCAGAATTCGCCTATAATAACAGCTACCACGCTAGCATTCGGGCTGCTCTGTTTGAGCTTCTTTATGGGGGGAAGTGCAGATCCCGTTGTGCTGGGATGCAGTTGGAAGCGAGCAGTTTTGGGTCCTGATTGGGTTCAGCGGACTGTGGCCAGAGTAGCAGAGACTAGGAAGAATCTATTGGCTGCTCAGAGCCGACAGAAGAGCTATGCAGATGTCAGAAGGCGAGATTTGGAATTCGAAGTGGGGGATGAGGTTCTGTTGAGAGTATCGCCTACCAAAGGAGTAGTGCGGTTTGGTACCAAAGGGAAGCTTAGCCCGAGGTACGTTAGACTATTTCCAATCGTGGCACGAATTGGGAAATTGGCTTGTCGCTTGGATCTTCCCGAATCCATGCGCGGAGTTCATAATGCATTTCATGTATCGATGTTGAGGAAATTCTTGAGAGATCCAGAACATGCTATTCTATTGGAGCCGTTGAGCATCGAACATGATCTTACTTTCGATTCCCGGCCAGTGAAAATACTAGAAGAGTTAGAGAGGGTTCTGAGGAAGAAGACTTTGAAGTACGTCAAGGTTCTTTGGTCTCATCAGACTGAGAGAGAGGCCACGTGGGAGCCGGAGTCCCGCATGCGCGAGCAGTATCTGGACTTGTTCTCTCCTGGTACGTGTTAGATTTGTTGATTCCAATTCTATGGCAAGTCGTTCTTGTGTTCTTTTTGTCGGTGAGAATTCGGGGTCGAATTTTGTTAAGAAGGGTAGAATGAATATCACGATAGTCAATTAGAGAGAACTTCATTCAATTTCGAATTTCTTCTCTCAGAGAAGAATTTTACCAGCGAATATTAGAAATAAAAAGGGGTTTTTTGGTAAAATTTCGAAAACTTGGGCCATGTGCCGTAGCCCAGAAGGCCCAAGAGGGGGGCGGCCACAAGGGGGGGAGGCGCCACCCTCTCCTCCTCCCAACCCTAGCCGCCCCACTCCTCCTCTCCCTACCCCAAGCCGCCACACCCCTCCCCATCTTGGCGCCTCCCCTGCTGCCCTGCTGCCGCCCCTCCCTGGTGGTGGTGCTCCTCCTCCCCCGAAGACGAGTGCCCCTGCCGATCCCTCCTCCTGCTGTCCCCGGGCGTTGGGTGTTGCATGTGGTGGCCGGCCAAGGGAAGGAAGAAGAAAGGAGAAGGGGGGTCATCTTCCCCAAGTCTCGTTCATCGTCCTTCTAGGTTCTACAAGGGTAACGAGGTGTTTCCTCCGCTGTTTGATGTTTTTTAGTGGCAAATTCCATTAGTTTGATTGGATTGAATAGGTGCTGTTAGAAATTCAGATTCTGTCCAGTAGGTTGCGTGGTCAATTTCGGGTCCTTAGAGGCAGAATTGGAGATTTCCACCTCTTAGACATTTCTATCCACTGTTCTTAGCTTTCCATAGCCACCAAGATCACAAGATTCCGACCTACGGTTCAAAAGTTATGATATAATCTTTCCACGCTGTCCTGACTGCCTGTCGATAATGAACTGTCTAGTTGTCTTTTAAAATATAAATAATTTAATGGCAGATTCACGGTTTTTATCCAACTAGATTATTGTAGAAAATTTTATAATCTTTCCAAATTGATAAAGAACACCCCGATTGGAGCTGTAGGTTAAAAGTTGTGATATATTCTTTACTGTTATTCCTTTCATCTAGACAGAACCCATCTTGTATTTTCATCCACTGTTTAGCAATTTAGTTTGGCCGAATTAGGTGATCTTTTCAACTAGAATTTTGTATATAAGTTCGTTAAGTTTCCATAGGATCTGGCCTCACCTCGTTCCGAATCCCAGATTAAGAAATATGAATTTTGTCGTGCTGCTGTCCAGACTCGTTCCGGCGATGGAGTTGCCTGTTTTCAGATTATTACTACTAGTTAACTCTAGGGTTTTCAGGAATGTGTTGTAAAGCGATACCGGTAGCATTTTATACCATGCCGTTCTTATTTCAAGTACGTGCTTGTGTAGGAAGCGAGGCATTGAATTTAGGAACACCTTCGTTGCCTCCTAGCGCATCACAACGCGAAAGGTAAGTACCTTGTAATTCTTTATAGATGAATGATGAGTGGTTGTGTTTATACTGTTATTTGTAAGAACCATGATTACACTTCATGTTTATATTCCTTTCAAATGTGTTATTGCCATGATTAGAGTTGTTCTCATTCATTATTCATATTTCAAAACATGCACCTCTTGTCATGTTCCATCCACGGGATTGGATTATAAAGACTCATCAATTCCAGTATGGGCACGTAAGACCTATCATTTCAATGTGAGCAGAGGTGGATACCAGTATGAAACATTTCATACGGGATTTGGATCCCCGTATTTGGTTAAATGTGGGCTTAAGTGGACACCAACGGGTGTGCCACTAGCTATACCGGTATGAGCATGTGTGTAGTCCATTCCTTTCAATACATCCATACATTCCATCCATTCATTTATACATTCATTGTTATGTTCATACTCCGTAATGTTGTTGTCTTCTTCAATTATTTATTGTACTTGCTGAGTCTCGGACTCATTCTTGTTTTGTTTATTTATTTAGTTGATTGTTGATGATGGCCATGTTGGGAGGGAGTAGATAAGCACTTTTCACTCAGTTCACTGTATTCTATTTTCAAATGATGCAAATGTTCATCTAGGTACTTGTTGTAAACTAATGTCATCAAAGTAAACCACCACAAACTTTTCGATAAAAGCTCTCAAAAATTCATTCATTAAGTAGATAAATGTGCTAGGTGCATTAGTAAGACCAAATGGCACGACCAACCACTCATACAATCCAAATTTAGTCTTAAAAGTAGTTTTTCATTCAACACTTAGCGTCATTCTAATTTCGTGGTAACCACTATGCAGGTTGTAACATCCCAAAGTTCTGTTACCAAAAAATAAAATTAATAAAGTTAGTATTTTATTGGATTTTTTGAAATTTAAAAGAGTTTTATTACTTTTCATGAATTTCCAAGCTTTTAAAAGTCAAAAATAAAATTTATTGACTTTTCTATGTATTTATTGGATTTAAAGTTGAAAAGGAAAACTTAAATATTTTTTGAATTTTTAAGAGATTTTCCCTAATTCTTTTAAAAGCTAAAATAAATTACTTGCAATGATTAATTACCAATTATGAGTCGAAAATATTTTATTTAAGTCCAAAATGACTCAGGAAATTTCTTTGAATTATTCTATAATTTTTAGACTTTACATACTATTTTCTAAACCCAAATGAATTAACTGAATTATTTAAATCACTAAATCATTTGAAGATCTGGAAATAGTAGTTGGGTCGAATCCCTCCCCGACCCACGACCTTTTCTTCCATGTTGGCCCTCTCGCGCCAGCCCACTCCCTTTCCTCTCTCTCTCTCTCTTTGCCAAGCAGGCTCGCGCCGTCAGCCATCTCTCTCACTCTCCCACGCCGATCCCACCAGTCATCCCTGACCTCGCCTTCATCTTCCTCTCGCTGAGCCAAAGCGCCACCTATCTCGGTCGTTTAAACCGCATTGATGCGTCCGTTCCTACTCAAGATTGTGCACAATTATTACCACGATCACCTTCCACTCACTGCCGCACTCAATTGGCTATTTCTTCAGCATTTACTCACATTTCTCTTCACCGCCGCGTCAGCCGAAAATGCTCACGTATGTTCTCGTCGTTCCGGCTACGCTCTTGCCCTATAAAAGGGGGCATGACCTTCGCATGTCTCCCCTCATCCCATTCCCCACAACCACAGCCCATCTGCTCGTTTATAGCCACCAGAATCGAAGCCTGTAGCTCCTTCGCTGCCAACCCTAGCACCGCCAATTGCGCTGCCGTCTGTCAATCTCCGGTGATGTTGTCTACACCGGGAGCTTCGTCGCGTTGTGTTCTACCCCAAGCGCACCTCTCCTTTGCCGGAGGACCATCGGAGCACCGTCGTCACCGGAACCCGCCGCCACTAAACTCCTCGCCGCTGACCACTCAGTTGTGCTCCACCGCCGCAAGGTATCGCATAAGATTCAGTGTCATCTCCTCTTCTTTTTGCGCACCTTTGCGTAGCTCGCTGTGGCACGTAGCGCCAACGAGCTTGTAGCCGAGCGCCACCGCTTTCGCCCTATGAAGTCGAAACCTTTTGCCCTGTGTAGTCAAAACCTCTCTTTCGACCAAGTAGTTGTAATTCTTCTGACAAGTGTAGTCGAAACCTTCCTTCGACTAGTGTAGTCGAAACCTCCTTCCGACCACATGAAGTCGAAGCGATAAACAGTACTCAGAAGGTGAGAAGTACTTGAAACAATACACGGAAGATGAACAACACTCGAAAAGAGAACAATATTTTTAGAATTCTATCATTTCTTATGATATCCAAACTTCTGGATGTTCGTTCTCCTTCATACGAACTCCAATTCCATCGATTCAAATTTCTAAATTCATCTAAATTCAATATCTACCCCTAGAACTTAAATTATTTAATTTGGAACTTATTTGGATTTTATTTGGATTTTTTTGAATTTGGCTTATTTTCCCATATAGATTTCGACGACTTCGGAGAGCCAGATTTCAATGTCGATTCAGAACAATGATTAATCAGGCAAGGCAAGTTACATATTTGATCATATTTAAGCCCATTATTTTAACTTATTATTGCATGCATATTTCTATTCAGTTATTTTAAATTCATGTTTTAAATTTCTAGTTACTATATTTCCTTTGTATGGCCCATATTGATGTTTGAATAATTATTTCCTTGTCACCATAGTTAAAATAAAATTTGAAAATGAAATGCTTAGTCATGCTTAGACCTGAAATATTTGATTTGAGAATTTACAGCTAAAAACCAAATGTTGTTTAAATGTTATCCATGACATTGGTGTGTTATAGAAGTTTACAAATGATTTGAAAACTGAAATAAAAGTAAAAACTGATTTGTACTTGGGCGAAATGGATAGTTGGTAGGTGCGGGTTTATGCACAAGCTCAATTCGTGAATGGTTGAGGCCCATGGGTTATTTTGGAAGTAGTTCAAGTCGGTTAAGAACCGGTCTTCGAGCCGCATCTTGCTAAGCTCCACCATACTACTACATGTCCTGCATGGGTAGGACTAGGCTAAATAATTTGTAATATCTCATTGTTGTTTATGCCATATTGATGTGCTGGTGTCGGTTAGACAATAGTCCCACTTGGCGCAAGAGGAGGCTTCTGGCGGGTGGTTAACCCAATGGAGGTGAAAACTTAGTGGGCGTAATAACCTTAGGATAGAATATTGTAAAGGCCTTGTGATAATTACTTAGTCACACACCTTCGGAAGTATGTCAGGCAGACATTAAAAGTGGATTATCACTTGCGGGTAAAGTTGTAAACCTCTACATAGTGTAAAACTATTCGAATAGCTGTGTCCATAGCCATGGACAAGCTGAGCAAAGCCACTCAAAGTTAGGCTTTGGTTTTTATTTCAAAAGATTTTGTCAAATGATTTTGGATAGTTTATCCAATTGGGAATTTGGGTGGTTAGCCATGTGGAGGGTATCCATTACCATATTTCATATGAAGGTTATCCTACTATAAAACTAGAGGGGGTTATCCTACTATAAAATTTGAGAATTTATGAAATGAATTTTAGTTATAGAATAACTTCTTTGGAACTTAGTACGAATATTTAAGAAAAATATTGCTTTATGCAAATTCAACCAATAAGCATTTCTTTGATATATCCCTGCATGCATTATAATATGTTATTAGGTGTAACTTGCGGAGTACGATTGTTTGTGCTGACCCTTGCTTAATGCAAATAAATTTTAGAGGAGAAGAACTTTGCTACCAGTGTGGATCTCGACGACTAGGCCGCTACCCCAGCCGATTGCCAATGGCAGATCAACTGGACTCTACTACTTCTTCTTTGTCTTCCACTATGTTCTTTATTGTTGGCTTATAAGCCTCTTTTGTAATAAACTCTTATTATTAATAAAGTTATACGATTTATGGATGTTACCATAACTGTTTACTAGTCACTGATCATAGGACTAGTTCAGAATACATGGAGGATTTGGGGGTGTTACTCCCGAGTCCGACACAGGTCAACCTTAGAAAAGACAGTAGAGCCACCCAATTCATCAAGCATATCATCTAACCTCGAGATAGTATGACAATAACGAATAGTAATATTATTGATAGCTCTAGAATATATACACATCCTCCATTATCCATCTTTCTTTGGTACAAGTAAAATAGGAACAATGCATGGACTTAAACTTTCACGCACATACCCTTTATCGAGAACTTCTTGCACTTGGCGTTGAATTTCTTTTGTCTCCTCAGGGTTGGTGCAGTATGGAGGATGGTTAGGCAAAGATGTCCCTGTAATCAAGTCAATATGGTGTTCTATCCCTCGCAATGGTGGCAGTCCCGTTGGTATCTCATCAGAAAATACATTAGCAAATTCTTGTAGCAAAGAAACAACCGACGATGTCAAAATAGAGGGTAAAGAGTTAGTAAGAAAGAGAGCGTCTTTGCACACAAGTGCAAAGCACTCTTGGTGATGGCTTTCTAACTCTTGATCTCACTTTTTGTGGCTAGTAGAGCATGTTCCTTAAGTTGTATCTCCCTCTTCTTTTCACCCTTCTCTTTCTTTTATTTTATTTTGGGTTGGTGTCTCTCACTCCCGGTTTTGTGGATATCGCTCATCTCTCTTTCTTTTCTATGAGGTTCATCCCTATCTAAATCATCTTTGAGAATTTCTTCTAGTGACATTGGAACTAATAAAACCTTCTTCTCCTTGTGCATAAATGAGTACTTGTTGGAACGCCTATAGTGAACCGTGTCTTTGTCATACTTCCATGGCCTCCCAAGAAGTAATGCACACGCTTGCATCGGCACCACATCTCAATCCACAAAGTCAGAATGGGTACCAATAGCAAATGGCACTCTCACCATAGTAGTTACCTTCAGTTCCCCACGTGAGTTGAGCCACTGGATGTAGTATGGCTGTGGATGAGCACATGTACTCAAGCCAAGCTTCTCAACCATCTCTGAACTTGCAATATTGTTACAGCTTCCGCCATCAATTATCACCTTGCATGAGTGCTCTTTAATCACAACTTTGATTAGAATAAATTGTGACGTTGTCCTCTCTCTCCGCCCTTTCCATCTGTGAGCTAACAACATGAAAAACGACGAGGTCTGCATGGTTTTGTGTCATAGGTGATCTCCTCTGAATCAGACCCTGAAACTTTATGTTGCTCCTCGTGGTCAGATTCTTCTTCCTCTATGTCACTTGCTGATATGTACTCTCCATCTTCCCGAATGATAAGAGCTCGTTGATTTGGGCAGTCACGCATGTAGTGACCCTTTCTTTTGCATTTGAAACACTCTATCTCCCTTGATCTTCTGGTAGAATCAACAGATGTTGAACTTTTGACAGGGACAGCGGTGGTTTTCTTTGTATCAGTAGGTTGGTGTGCCGAAGACGGATGACTTGCTACTTGATCTTGGCTTGATGATGTTGTTCTGCGGCTAGAACTGAACCCTAGCTTCTTGTGTTGTGAACTCAGAGATTTCCATGGTGCTGCTGTGCTAGAATTACCACTACTGGACCGATTCCCCTCCCCTTGCACTTGCTGCTCTGCTTTGCATGCATAGTTAAACAATTCATCTAATGTGTCGCACTGGTAAAAATCAAGAATGTTCTAAATATCCTTGTTCAAACCTCCTAAGAAACAAGCCATCTTTGCATTGTCTTCCTCCTCTACATTGACTCGTAATATGCTAATTTGCAACTTTTGATAGTAATCCTCCACAGAATTACTTCCTTGCCTCAATCATTGTAATCTGCTAAGCAAATCATGCTCAAAATAAGATGGAACAAATCTGGAATGCATTACCAGCTTAAGCTCTTCCCAAGTGTGAGGTGCATCATTCCTTTGCTTAATCAAACTCCACCAAATAGAGGCATAGTCAGTGAATTCACTTGTAGTGGCTCGCACTCATTGATTCTCCGAATACTCATGGCAACTAAATTTTTGATCAACTAGCATCTCCCAATCCAAGTATGTTTCTGGATTGTATTTACCATTAAAGGAAGGAACGGTAAATTTAATCTTACCTAGAGCATCACCTCTTCTCTCTTCATTACGACGTTGTACATTTCCTCCATTGCCTCCCATCCCTCTTCGATTATGTGCAAGGCATTGACGATCACGATCTGGTTCACCTTCTTCATGATCAGCTGTATAGTTGTCATATACCTCTTCATCGGCAGCGTGCAGAAAAGTGGCATGTAAATTTGCCTTTTTGCACCAACACCGAACTCACAATGATGGAATAGATAGGAAAAACACAAGCAGAGGTGTATCCTAAAAATTAACAGCAGCTAGGGCAACTTGCAACACGTGCAGATTTCAAAATACTGATCCAATCACTACCAAATTTTGCAGGAAGGTGGGTTTTTGAGTTAGGAAGCTAACAAAAGTGGTTCGGGTGGATTTGGATCCATGGATCGAATGATATAAAAAAAATTGGTGTTGACTGCGTAGAGGAAATTTTTGGGAGAAACAAGGCAGATGCTATTTTTAGGTGGTGTATGGTTTTTGGGTGTGGGTATCAAGAACACTCTTTTTTATTTTTTGGCTTAATAAAGATAATGACCAGCAACTAGACACTACTAGTATGGACGAAAATTCAATTACGCAAACTGAAACTAACCGATTGAAAGCAACAACAGTTTAGGAATTGAATATTTTTGTGGGGCTAATTTTTTGGACTTTAGGCAAACAAAAATTAATCAAATAAAACTAAGGGATAGATGAATTCCTACAGATGACATAGGCTCTGATACCACCTGATATGCACACGCCTCGATTTAAGATGCGTGCATGCAAGTTGGACCCGATCTTCCATCATAGGAGAAGTCTGATAACTTGAGCTGCGACGTTGACGAAGGGGAGGCTAACCACAATCCGATTGTGACCAGCAACCTCGCAATCGCTATACCGATCCTCGATTGGTTACCAACCGTGTCAAACACAATTGGCATGTTCGCAATAAACGGCTCGAGCAAATCCAAGAGAAGACGCAAGAGCAATAGCAAAAGGATTTTCACTCAAAAATGAATGATTGAATGGAGAGACTCAATTGTTCCGGTGGCTAGCAGCAACACCAAAGCAAAAATAAAAATCAAGTTTGAACATTAAAGGGTGCACCAGCCAAATTAATATATAGTATCATACATGCAGGCTTCCTTCCGTTGCTGCCATAAAATAGAAAATGTTGGTTTGCTAAGACTCCTTCAATGTGCAGTAGCAGCTGCCCTTTTCTCTCCTGTTTTGGTGGCATGAATTACATGCAAATCCTTTTATTCCTCACGCATAAAATTTGCATGTTGCTGGTTTTCCTTCCTTTCTCTCCATAGTTGCATGCAAGCACATGCACTAGTCCATTTGGCGTGGGAGTTGCTGGCAAGCCATCTCTCTTGTACTCCCTCTTGGCACATGACACACAGGGACCAATTAGTACACTCCATGGCGTTGTAAGCTACCAAGTCCTCGTTTTCTAAAGTAGTACCTTCGCAAGTCAAAAATAAGAAAACACAAACAATTAGGTAGCAGTATATTCTCATTAATAGTAAAAGTAAATTGTGCTAAGAATGAGCTCACCTATTGATATAAACGTCGTGCGCTTGATCGAGTCACCGGACCTTGAATTGGAGATGTGTCTTAAACTTGAGGTGCTTTAACAAGAGTTTTCGACATTGGCAAAATATGTGAGGTGGTGATGTCCTCCTCACGTCGTTTCACATGTACGAATTACAGAAGTAAATGCGGGATAACGCAGGAAGAGACATGGTGTTTTATATATAGCTTCATGCCTTCTTCGGGGAGAATAATAATCATACTCATATGTTCTTGTATTAAGCGAGATTATAATGCACAATGTGCCACTGAAACTATGAATGTTATAATTGGCCTCTCGATCATGTGTCTTCAAATCCCCCTCTCCATCTGTCGACACCAGCTCTTGTAAAGTTCAGAGGGATGGCAGTTGTTGCCCATCAAGAGACACATTGACAATTGGTGGAATCCGCATGTGGACAACGGTTGTTGTTAGTGAGGCATCCTCCTTGGACGTTCGCCAGATAGTTATTGGCAGAGACGGAGAGGGTGCATGCGGTTATGTCAGAGACACAAATATGCACATGTTGTATTTGCTACCACACATAGTTGGGCATTGTGTACAAAGTCCCTAGTTGATAAGATAGGACACACATATGTGTCTATGAGAATTATAGACTAGAGGGTGGTTGTGATTTGACCTGGTTGTAGTAGACTTTCTGACCAGGAGGTGGTCGTAACCTGGAATGGTCATAGCAAGGATCTCCAACCAGGGGTATACTTAAGGGTTTTAGGATACTATTATATACAATAAATATTATAAATAAATAACTTTATTGATTAAGGACTATTCAATCCTCGCCACCTACTTAAACCACGTAGTTGTGAGCGTCACCCTCGCCATCTCTTCCACTCCATTCTCCCCCTAACCGTCTCTGTTGTGCGCCAAAGCGAGAAGAAGAGCGGATGAACTCGAGCTCCTGTATTCTCGGCTGCCACACTCCGCCCAGCTCACACGACCACTCCGGTGAGCTCTGTCCGTATCCGCTTGGGTCATCGCCTTCATCTTGGCATCATCATACCCATGCTCACCTCCCTCTCCTCTCTTTGTAGCCATACCGTCGAGGATGCCCTTGTATTCTTCCTTGCCGATGACAACACCCCAAGTTGTCCAACGCCTTCACCCCGCTGTTCTGGGTGACACGGTTAGCGCCTCCCATTTTTTTTATCATGTCATCTCGTGTCCTCAAGCCACCTCTTCGTTTTCCCTCGACCAATTGTGTGATTTCTCCACAGGAGCTCGCACCGCCGTACTCTTCCCCAAATCCAGTTGAACTGACCGCCACCATTCTTCCTTCAGTGAACTCCCTCAAGCTCATTTGTACCAGAGCCTCCCCACACCCTCCTCAATCCCTCTCTATCACTCACTTGAGCTTTCCTTCTTCATAGCACCGCCGCCATGAGGACCTCACTGCGCTGCCCTAGGTCAACGTCGCTAGCTCGCACTAGTGAGTTCCCCTCATCTCGTAGATACTCACACAGTGATTATTTTTTGGAGATAGCCACTACTCGGCCATCACCATGGTCGCAGTTATTGGTGATGTGCCCTAGAGGTAATTATAGAGATAATTGTATCACATATATGTTTATGAGTTATAGAATGATTGTTATTATGTTCCTTGAATGAATTATCATTAATAAATATTTAACTAGTATGTGACTTATTGGTGAAGCTCTTTATCTTATGTGATATCATTCTAAATGTATCCTTAGTCGGATGTCACTGGTCAGAACAATAGTGACTCATCGACCAGCACTTTGGGGTTGCCAAACACTGCTTCGTAACTAGGTAGTTATAAAGTTAGTTTTCGGGTATACTATGAAACATGCGGAGGAATGTGATTGGTCAGATATGGAATTTGCCCCTCCTAACATAACAGAGGAGATATCTCAAGGTCTCTCGATGTGGTCGGATAAAGAAAATGCATAACCATACCACTAGTGGTCGAAGAGTCAACCACGTGAAGTTATCTGTCAATTAATCTAGAAAGTATTGAACAGTCTATGGATGACAAAATATCTCACCTAGAGTTCAACCAGACATCGTGAGACAAAGGAAGAATACACGAGTAGGTCGTTCAGTTCTACCAGATACAGACTGGTCATATGGGGATACGAGCTGGCCGTAGACTCGTCAGACATAATCACTAACTGGTCGTAAACTGGTCGTAATGAGTTAAAAACTAGTCATGACTAAATATGAACTGGTCATATAGAGATATGAGCTAGTCATAAGTGATTAGGACCTGGTCGTAGATCATATTGCATTAAGGTTTGTCAGATATAATTTAAGTGTACTCGTGGTCGGAAAGGTGTTCTTGAGTCATAATCGATTACACATGAACCTATCGGATCACACACTTAATGGGTTGGAACAAACAACTTCAAATAGGATCTGTCTTCGGCTCTATACAAGGAGATGTATGATGCTATTGAGAATATAGAAGAGAGACGGATAACGTGAGTTGCTCCAACGAAACCCTAGCAGCCATCTCCTCGAAGGCCCTACCGTGCGAGTTAGTGCTAGCACACCGGTGTACGTCGCTCCACCCTTGGACGTGTAGATACCATAGAGGCGCTACTGCGGTTGCTGTTGCGCTTGAGGACGATCCGCGATCTTCACAAGGAACATGACAGGTTGCTGGAGGAGACGATCAACATCGAGGACGCTGGACGATCGACTACGACCACTACATCGATGCGCTCTACGTTAGATCAGGCTGCTCCAACTCTTTTTTCACTGCATTGCGCGTCTAGTGGTAACAATCTATGATCTCTTGCTTGCATGACATCTTAGTTTATGTGGTAGAATTTTTGAATTATGAGCTAGTGTAGCCTACCCGTATCCCTTCAGTAGCATCATCGTTGTACGCAACTGTGCCACCACTGTAGTCCACCTCTCGCCGCGCCATCACTACCCTTGAGCTCGCCATGCCCACGGGAACCCATTTTAGGGTTCTTAGGTAGTCGTCGTGGTTTCGCCCACCGGTGCCATGCTCGGCCGAACCTAGCCATGGTGCCCTCCCCTGTTCTGGTGCAAATGGGGGAGCGCTGTTAGCACATAATGTAATTACTAGTAATGTTTGTATGACATGTGGGCCCAACATAATTATAAAATCTAATCAGAACCTAATTTAAGTTCTGAGCCTATGACATGTGGACCAATCCGTAGACTTGTGTTGCTGACCTATAAGCCCTCAGCCCATACACTGTTGCCGTGGACCAATCTCACCTGGACCATGGCCCCACCTGTTAGTGACTCATGAATTTCTTTAGGGAAATAATTAAAATAGAAAATAAAACCCTAGTGGCCCCACTTGTCAGTGATTGTAGTTATTTTAAATTAGAAAATAAATCAGAAAAGATATTAAAATACTATGGGCCCCATCTCTCACTCATAGTAATATTTTTTTAAGTGAAAATAAATCAAAAATAAAATAAAAATTGATGGGCCCAAATGTCAGCGAGAGACACCATCTCTCTATTTATTTATTTTTGGATTTACCCTGAATTTAAACTTTGGTGAGCTCGTTCTCTCCCATCTTAACTCTAAATGCGATGATTTTTATTTCTAAATTCAAACCCTACCTAACAGTATAAAAATATAAATTTTAGATTTTATTTAAATTATTTGAATGCAATATTCCCCATGACAATTGAGCCCTACTAATAACTAAAAGTGGTCGAATGGTTAATTTGTGGAATGAAATTGAGCCCCAAGGTATATCATTGTCAATTTGGGCCCCTCGGTAGATTTTACTAAGTTTATTTTATCAATTGCATCAATTAGTGTATAATTACCCACGATAAACATATTAGTAAAAGGAAAATTGTATGATACTCCTGGGAGTACGTACTCCCACTTCTCATATACCACTTAAATCATATGATGATATCTCTTTATCAATTTGAGTATACTTCAATAATAATTATTATATACCATAAAGTGAGTTCCATGAAAAATTTCATTAAATGCCACTTTTATAGCAAAATCTATGTATATACTTTTATATATATGAAAAAGGGTATATAGAAAAATAAAGGGCTCCAATGAAAAAAAAATTAATCAAGTCACATTGGAAGATCTTATAATGGATATTTAAGTATACTGAAAGTGATAAAGAACTATAATATGTTCGTTTAAGTGGTATATTAAAAGTGGGAGTATGTACTCCTGGGAGTATGAAACGGGCGTCCTTAGTAAAATAATCATAATCATAACAAACAGGAGAAGTGCACCAAACCCTTACATGTAGGCACTTACTAGTTTGTGATAAGGTAAAACAATTAATTTGGTTAGTGTCACACTCAACAGTCGACCCTAGTTCATTATTAATTATTTTGAAATACCAATCAAATATAATATATGATAGTAGGATCCCACACAATTAATCGTAAAAGGAAAACTAGTTAAAATATCTTAAATTTGTCACTACACCCTACATTAATTAGTAGTTAGTTACTTTACAATACCAAGTAATATTTAATTAACTAGTGGGCCCGTACCAGTTATAGGATAGCTAAGATATATTGATTTAGGTAATAATTAAATTGTGTTGGAATAGTGCTAAGTATAGATTAAGCATAGGTTGAAGATAAGCATGACATATAGTCCCGACCTTATACTGTTAGTCACTTACATATAGGCCCTCACACCAGTTGTTTTCTATTTAAAAGTAATTATTGAGCTAATATGCCTTGCCTAAGTGCTCACAAATATTAGGATTATTATTTAACCTATAGATTAATCAAAAGTTAAACACTAGGATGTGCTAATGGTCAACTTCAGTTAATGAGTAATTAGTGTTCTAGTTAAAATTTGCTATTAACAATCATAATCTTAGTATGACATGTCGACCACTTAGGTGTGTTTCCAACATAAGGATATTTCAAAGTTTGATTAAATAATTGGTCCCAGTTTTAGTTAGAAACTAAATTAATCATCTAATTAACTGATATTTGAACCTTAAATGGCAATATGTCATGGGGATCCTAATGTTGAAAAACCTAGAGTTGATCCGATTAGTTAAAATTATATCCATCGCGTGTGGACCGTTGTAACTATCCGTGGGTCTTGCCTAACCTTCGTGGAACTTCCTTAATAAACAGAAATTAATAAAGGAAAGTATTCCAATGTTCAGGAAGAAATGGCTTGCTTTGCGAGGAACACTGTCATGCCACCACTAGTGGAGTGATATAATTTGACCACGTCAGGATTGATGGCGTGGCAGTGGCGTGGACAAAAGAGTCCGATTTAAAAATAAAGTTGACAAGAAGTTATTATTTTTTTCAAAAAAAGATTATTTACTAAAAAAAACTTCTTGCTGTCCCCAACACAATATCGGTGTTTTTTAGATTTTCCATGCGCTTTCTTGCTTCAGATTTATTCTTCATTTTTTATGTTCCAATTGTTTATATGCTCTGATAATTGTTGATTAACTTTCTCCCCGATTCAAAAATTTTGGATGGAATCTTGAGGTTAGGACTGCTTGTTTTCTTTTTATCGCGTTAAATCATCGCGTTAAATCACTTCTCCGATTTGATGAACCGTACGTTGGCAGAGTTTTGTACTTTTGAGGATTCCCCATTTTGATGTGTACTATGATGCAAAAGCTTTAAATTCCACTTCTCATTTAGTTGTTGTCGAGCCTTAGAGTTTCGTTGGAACAACCTTTTAGCAGGATAGTAGAGTTATAAGTGTAGGGTGCACGATTTCACTCATTAAAATTTAAATCCTAATATCTACCTATTAAAGATTTTTATAAGGTCGTAGATTTATTTCTGATCTCCGTCTATATAGAACACTCGTATGCATGATAGTGTTTGTGTCATATACGTATCGCTTCTCTTAACTAATAAAAAGAGTTTACCTATCGCAGCGGGAAGATCATCCCACCCCTATATATGTAAAAAAAAACCCAACAAAACCCCCTCGCGCATTGGGACCATTGTGTTAGCTGCGACACATCCCTAACGTATCATCTCCTCGTATCTGCGCCGTCGCCGCCCCACTTTGCATCCATATCAGTGTTGTCGCCCTTGATTCGACGTCTTTAACCTCGCTGTCGCCAGAATCACTCTCATCACCAGTCATCTAATTCTCAACGCTTGCAAGAGACAGCACTTGCAAAGCCCCCATACATCGCATTCCGTCTCGCTCTCTCGTCCTAAGTCCTGTCGTCACTGCTCCATCTACTCCTTTGTCCCCCATCTCCTCCCTCGCGCTTTTGTCCTGTGAAAAATTTATGTTTCTGTTGCATCATCACAGGGAGCTCGAGCTCGGCTCGAGGATGCTTCTAGCCGAGCCTGAACATGAACCCATGAGCTCGGCTCGTTGACAGTCCTATCTGAAGCACGGCACATGACGAAAAAAAAAAGGCTGCTTGCTATCTTCGCAGCTCTTCCTCTCCTCTCCTGGCCACTCCCTCTGTTTCTTCCACCCCAACCCCCGCCGCGGCAGCCAGCGGCTACGGGATGTTAGTGGTAGCTGCTACCGTGAGGTGGCCCAGCGGGGCCCATGGCGCCGGAGCAGCGGCGAGGGGACCTCGACGCGCAGCAGAGCAGAAGGCGGCCAGGGTGAGGTTTGGTATGAAACAAATTGATATTTATAGGCTCCAAATGCCAATCTCCTAAATGTTTTGAACCTATTCGTCGTCCCGTGTTTGATAGAATCCGAGCTCTATATGTTGATTTGAGTCGATTCTGTCGCACGTTTTGGTTCATATGAGCTCTAAATCGGCGCCTTGCTCGTGGCTGAGTGTATCGTACTGATTCATAGGTTTTCGTTCTTGGAGATAAGAAATATGAGCCACAGGTCCCTAAAACTCCATTTTTTGGGGGCCGTGCCTTAAACTCCAATTTGGTCTGGCCCCGAGCTCAGTGGCCAAAATTGCATCTAGATAGATCAATTCGAGGTAGCATGTAAATCAGGAATTATTTGGTTGCAAATTATGGGGATTTAGGAGTAACGTTAGAAGCTTTGAAGAGCAATGCCTTTTAGCATGTTAGAGCCTTTAAAAGACTAGTGTAAAATTTCCTTCAACTGCGTAGAAGTAGAACCTTTGAAGAGTTTTGATGAAATGAATCCGGCAGCATATGTGACATACTTGTTGGGTTTTACCAAACCCTAGATTGATTTTATGGAGGTTTTTCGGTCTACCCTCTATTCCCCAACTTTTTCCGTGGTACCGCTCACAATTGCATAATGGGACTAGAGGGTAGGTACCTATTTATAAACTCCACTTCCAGGTGTTATAAATTGACCCACCTGTTTCTGGTCCACCGTGAGACCTCTGAACTATGTCACAAACCACGATCAGACAGACCAGTTTTATAAGTATAAAATATATTAATCCCGAGCACATATGTGTGAGTCATACGCCATGATCAGATTATTTACTATATCAATTCCAATCTAATCATGTGGGTCGACAGCCTGCATAGCCGATCCTGCAAAACAAACCCAGCTATTCCGCCCTGTGTTGTATCCGGATTAATCATACACATTCATATAAAATTCCAGTAGACTCGATCTCGATAAATATGTCTACCATATTCCAGCATAGCTGTTCTTAGCACCTCGAGTATTAATTGCTCGAGTTAAATTCCGCATCAGATTATTCCCCATCACATACATCAATAATATGAACAACTCCATATTGAGTTAAAACAGACAATAACCACAATAAATGTTGAAAGCCATATAAAAATCCAACATCTCCCACTTGGCTGAAACATTTCAATTAATAAACTGAAGTCCTATATCTTTAACATGCTTAGAAAATAATTCTTGGCTAACTGGCTTAGTCAGTGGATCTTCCTTCAATCTGTTTACTTTTACTGTGAAATTTAGGATCCTTCGAGACCTTGATTGCTGCCTGATTATCACGTGTTGGATACATATCCAAGCCGTGTCTGACACGTGTCCAAACCGTGTCTAACACGTGTCGGGAATTTAAAAATTAAAATTTGTTGTTTAATTGACCGACATGTGTCCGTGTCAGACACCGTGTCTGATACGAATATGGCAACAAACTGAAGTGTCCGTGCTTCAGAGGTGACATTCTTGTGCAACCTAAGCAAATGTTACAATCCTTTTACACTGTTCTGATTGTTTGCAATGTGCACTTGAGATCAGATGAGAAAGCTAAGATTTTTAGCTAGGGAGCATCCCAGAATCACATGTAAGCTGAAAAGATTGGAATACCCAAGGGTGAAGGCTTTTTTATTATTTTAGGTCTCTTGCTCGATTTTGGCTAGGCATTATTGTATGATTTTAATTACATGATTTTATTTTAACAGTAAGATGCAGGTTGTTATCATGGTTGAAACCGATAAGGCATGATGTTAGAGTGCATACATCCAATGTAAATCTTGGAGCTGGGAGCTATGAAGGAGATGAAGCAGGTAGCCATGGGGAACATTTGGATAACTCTGCTACCAGGAATTCAAACAAACCGTGAGTGTCCATGATCCACTTTGTTCACTAAATTTGTCAATAGCACTGAACTTCTATCCTTGGCAATGATGCATGCAGAGCAAAACCACTTTCAGGATATCGTTACCAGCAATCTGTTGCTGCTTTGCTACTTCTGTGCGCCCTGGCAGCTGCTTTTATTGTTTTCTTTAAAGGACAACCATCTGCACTTGTAGCTATGCTAGCAAAGTCAGGTTTCACGGCAGCATTTACACTGATTTTTGTATCAGAGATCGGAGATAAGGTATATAATCCATTTCAGTTGGCCTCTCACTTCTTGTCCTTCTAGATACATTTCAGCATTTTTCTTCTCCTCCATTAAAAATAATTTTCTTTGAAAGACAAATTTGTACTTTAAACTAAAATATCTTTGCAGTGTTATGGAGACCTTCGTAACACCAAGTACACACTTGGTGGTACTAATTTCACTTAGCAAACTGAAGTTTTGAGATTTTTCACATTCTTCTGAGTTTCACTCATAAGTCTAGAGTTCACTTCCGGTAAAAAAAGAAGTCTAGAGTTTTCTTCCCATAAAAAAAACAAGTCTAGAGTTCACCTACACTTTCTGTTGTCAACCCTCTTTAGAGGTTTTCATTCTCATGATTCATCACTAAAGTCTAAACTTCACCTAATTTTGGTATTGTCAAATGTCAACCCTCTATAGAGTTTTTCATTCTCAGTATCCATTATAGAAGTTTTATAGATGATGAAGCCTTGGCATGTAATGTATAAGGGAAAAGTCTACTTTTCAACCTTGAACTTTGGCTTCGGTTCATTTTTCAACCCTCTTTGGAATCGGAACCTTGAACTAACGAAACACCCAGTTTACCCTTTGGACCCAAACTATGGCGGTTTTGTCTGATGTTGCATTTGTTTTGGTTGACGTGGCATCCACATCTGCATCTTCTACCATTCCAAACAGGAAGAGAGAGGGGAGCGGATTTGGAGTGGCGGTGACGAAGGATGGCAGTGGTGGTGCTCGGGTGGTGGCAACTCCGACGAACGGCGGACGAAAGGAGAAAGGGGAACAGCGGCAGTGGCGGAAGAGCCCCATCGGCGGTTCGGCCGACGCCGATGACCTATGATACCCCGATACTTCACTCAACAGCCATTCTCGTACGCAATACACGATACGCCTCTCCGTCGCCGCCGCCGCCAGGAAGCTGCTCTTCCTCCTCCCTCTTGGCCGCCACTGCTGCCTGGAAGTCACATCACCGCCGCCGCTTGAAGGCGACCTCGCCGCCTCTTGCCCTCTCCTCCCTAGCTCCTCTCGCCACTGCCGCTTGGTCACCTCTTCGCCGCCGTTGGCGGTGGTCACGCCCGCCGCCAGAAGCCGCTCTCCTCCTCCTCCTCTCGCCATCGCGCTTAGAAATCATGTTTGCCACCACCACTTGAAGGCGACCAGTCGCCGCCTCGCCTCTCTCCTCCCGGCCGGAGCCAGGCCGCCATCGCCTAAAAGTCACGCCGCCGCCACCGCTGCCGCCTAAAGGCGACCTCGCCACGATCATTGTTGCAGAGTTCCTCGGCTCTTTCGCTTCCTCCCTTATGTGAGTTTGTATTGCTTGCATGCATGCATTTTTTTCTCGTAGCCTCTACATTATTTTTTATTTTAAAATACATATATACTCATCGTATCGCCATGTTGGTGCTTTTGGGAAATGACGTTTCGCGGTATTGCCATGTCTGTAACGCCGGTACACCGGTATCCCGTATCAGGGTAACATAGATGATGACAACCCGGTGAAGTTTGTGTTGCTTGCATACTTGCATTTTTCTCTCATAGCCTTACATTATTTTTTATTTTTAAATATATAGATACTCATCGTATCGCCGTATCTGTATCGCCGATACACTAGTATCTCGTATTGGGGTAACATGATGATGACGACCTGGTGTAGTCCACTGGATAGGTCGATGACCGCGAGGAAGGTGTCGAAGAGGTCAGCGTCGAGTTCAAGAGGCTGGCGTTGTCCGCCGTTGATGTTGATACAAAAGAACATCTCAATCTATTTGATGGATACTCAAAGGTATATGTAGTAGAACTACAAAACCCTAGAGCTAATGGGCCTCATAGGACATATATACATATGGGCTATATATACATATACATAACACCCCCCTTCAAACTCAACATGGGTCGGGAGGATCTGAAACATTGAGTTTGGAGAGATAGAATCGATGTTGCTCTCGAGTTTGAGCCTTGGTGAAGAAATCAGCGACTTGAATCTCAGAAGGCACATACTGAAGAATAATAGTCTTCTGTTGACAGTGAGAACGTGTGAAAGATGCATCCACACCAATGTGCTTAGTGGGCTCATGCTTCACTGGATCGAGAGTAATCAGATAGCATCGTGTTGTCACACGAAAGAGATGCAGAGTCTTGCATGACACACCAAGATCAGCTAAGAGCCAACGAAGCCAAACAATCTCTGAAGTAGTAGTGGCCAACGCTCGAAGCTCAGCCTCAGCACTAGACTGTGAAACTGTGGTTTGTTTCTTGGACTTCCAGGCAATAAGCGAAGACTCAAGAAATATGCAATAGCCAGAAACAGATCGTCAATCAACAGGATCACTCGTCCAAGTCGAGTCAGAGTAAGCATGAAGCTGAAGTTGATTCGACCGAGAATAAAATGCATAACGATCAGCAGTTCATCGCAGAGATAGCGCAACACACGTAGTAGATGAGTATAGTGAATGACGTGAGGCGCAGACAAACCTGGTGAGCACATGAACAGAATGAGCAATATCAGGATGTGTCACTGCAAGATAGACAAGACTTCCAACAATGTGACGATAACGAGAAGGGTCTTCAAGCAAAGTGCTACAGTAAGACGGAGCTGAAGATGAAGCTCCATAGGAGTAGCAGCCGTCCGACTGTCAGTGAGACCAGAACGAGGAAGCAAATCCTGAATATAGCGCTGCTGAGATAAAAGGTAGCCATGATCTATGCGTGTAAATTCAATCCCCAGAAAATAACGTAAAGGACCCAAATCTGACATCAAAAACTGCTCACTGAGCCGTTGCTTAACAAAAACAATGTACTCCATATCATCTCCAGTAATCAACATGTCACCAACATAGAGTAAAAGCATAGTACGACCACGTGGAGATGTATGAATAAACAATGCATGATCATGATTACTCAGGGAGAAACCAGCAGCTAACACAATTGAACTGAACCTCTCAAACCAAGCACGAGGAGCCTGTTTGAGGCCATAAAGAGCACGGCGAAGGCGACAAACATGACCAGCAAGAGCCACAACACCCTGAGGTCGGACCATATAAACCTACTCGTGCAAATCACCATGAAGAAAAGTATTCTTCACATCCATATGAGAGATAGTCCAAGAGCGAACAACAGCCACAACAACAAGAGTGCAAACCGTTACCATATGAGCAACAGAAGCAAATGTCTCGTCATAATCACGACCATGTGCCTGCTGGAAACCACGAGCAACTAGTCGAGCCTTGTACCTCTCAACAGTACCGTCAGATTTCGTCTTAACTTTAAAAGCCCACTTGCAAGTAATAGGAACAGCATAAGCAGGTAAAGGAACAAGATCCCATGTACGAGTACGATCCAAAGCAACCAACTCAGCTATAGCTGACTACCACTCAGGATGAACAACAGCCTCCTGATAAGTGTGAGGCTCAGGCACAACAGTAGTGGAAAGAAAACCATATCTATCAGGAGTAGCAATAGTAGTACGATCACGAAGCTCATACCGAGATGACGGTGCCGATGGAGGATCATCAGAAGGAGTATCATCAGGACTAGCCATGCCATCAAATGAGGAAATAGTAGAAGGCTGAGTATCAGGAGAAACCCTAGACCGACGAGTATAGTGAAGAGGAAACAGTGATCTGACTAAAGATGGAGAAGAAGATTCCACAGAAAAATGTGTATCGATTTAAACAATGGGTGGAAGATAAAGAAAAGAGAGAGACTCAGCATGAGAGGAGGACCGAGTGGCAGGAGAGTAAAAGTAGGGATGATCCTCAACAAAAGAAACATCACGAGAAATGCGCATACACCGAGCAGAGGGATCATAACAACGATAGCCCTTATGCTCAAGACTATATCCAAGAAAAACACACTCAATTAACTGAGCTGTCAACTTGGTGCGCTCACGAGGCGGAAGCAGAACATAGCAGGTACAACAAAAAACCTGAAGATGGTCATACCGTGGGGGAGTGGAAAACAAGAGCTCTCCAGGACACTTTCCCGGAAGGCAAGAAGATGACTGCATATTAATGAGATAGACGGCCGTAGAAACCGCATCAGCCCAAAAATATCGTGGAACATGGGATGCAAGTAAAAGAGTACGAGCGGTCTCAATAAGATGACGGTGTTTACGTTCAGCAACACCATTCTGAGCATGGGCACCAGGACAGGAAAGCTGGGGAAGAGTTCCCTCAGTGGAGAGAAATTGACGAAAAACTTGCGACAAGTACTCCCCCTGAATCAGAATGAAAGGTCTGAATAGGAGTGGAAAACTGAGTGTGAACCATATGAGCAAAAGACTGATAAATGGACAAGAATTGGGAACGATGTTTCATAAAATAAACCCAAGTATATCGAGAATAGTCGTCAATAAAAATGACATAATAGATATGGCCACCTTTGGAAGCAAAAGGAGCAGGACCCCAAACATCAGAATGAACAAACTTAAAAGGACGATTAGACCGAGATGTACTGGTACGATATGGGAGTTGCAACTGTTTACCAAGCTTGCAACCCTTACAATCATAACTAGTGTCTACAATAACACGACCTAGAGCACCCTGACGAGCTAATGCAGAAAGACGAGATCCACACAAATGACCAAGCCGATGATGCCACTGAGGAAAACCAATAGAGGTTAATGCAATAACTGAAGACGCATGAAGGGAGGAAGATTGAAGACTCAGACGATCAAGGAAGTAGAGACCTTGAGAATCTCTAAGGCGATGGCCAGTACCAACAAGAACTCCTGTCCGACGATCCTGCACATAGCAAGTAGAGTCATCAAACCCAACAAAGTAGTGCATGTCAGCAAGCTGACCAACAGACATAAGATTCATAGAAAGCTGAGGTACAAATGACACATCGAGAACAAAGAAATGAGAAGTAGAGAGAGTGCCCTGATGAGTGACTGAACATGAGGTACCATCAGCTGTCTGTACACAGGAACCATCCATAACAGGTCGACATGATGCAAGATGAGACTTATTCGATGTCATATGAAAAGAAGCTCCAGAGTCCAAAACCCATAGAAGACTAGTACCTAACACGGAAGAGGGGGCCACAACAAGACTGGCAGAACCACTAGGAGAAGCATCAGATGAAGACTGCTGCTGAACTTGAGTCTGAAGAGTCTAAAGTTGTGACTGAAAATGACCCAACTGAGTGACAAAAGTAGAATCCCCAACAGATGCAGTAGTGGCAGCAACCACACCACGACGATGGCGGTGAGATGCAGGTCGCAACTCTGGATAGAGTCGATAGCACCTCTGAACAGGATGTCCAAGCTTCTTGCAGTGAGAGCATAAAGTCTGGTTGGATGTAGCATCAGGAAGTGAACTAGGTGATAGACCTCCGACGAGGTGCCGCAAGAATGCATCGAGGTAATGTCGATCCGAAAGACAAAGAGCGAAGTCGAGTCTCCTCAGCAATCAACGCAGCAAGGGCCTCCTCCATGGATGCAAGAACAACATGTCCCAGTAGTTGAGCTCGAATATACTCATACTCTGGACGAAGATGCATAACAAAGGTGAACATCAAATTCTGTGCATCATGACCCGCTTTACCTACACAGCCAGTACATCCAGCACAGGAAGAAGGAACCATAGAGATCAGCTGTCGTGAAATACGAGTAAAAGAACTGTAGTACTCCTCAATGGACATCTCCTGCTGACGTAGACAATGAAGAGTTTGTAGAAGAGAAAATTGACACACTGCACTAGTCTTCTCATAACGCTGCTGAAGATACTCCCACATCTTGCGAGAACTTGGAAGATCAATGAAATCCATCTTGATTGAAATTTCAGCACTATGACATAAAATACCCATAACACGATCATCAGCACTGTGCCATACAGCAGCCTCCTTCGCATCAGTCTTCTCGGTCGGAGGCTCTGCCATAATATATGAAAGAAGACCAATAGACCGAAGAAGCATGCGAACCGATAACGACCACTTCCGATAATTCCGGCCATCTAGTTTGATATCTAAGGCCAGAAGAGTACCTCCCATACCGAGAGAAGCAGAAACACCAAATGTCATTTTACCAACTCAACTGTGTCAAGAGGAAAGACCTTAAATCTCCCGAGAAACCACACCACCGGCCTCCGAGCGACGCAACTGACCGAGCTGACTTTCTCCCCTTAAATCTTCCGAGCGACGCAACCGACCTCCGAGCGACGCAACCGACCGAGCAGACTTCCTCTCTTCGCCTCCCCTCTTCTTCCACACGGCTCCTCCCGAGCGCCTCTTCCTCCCCTTGTCTCCCCTCTTCTCCCACACGGCGCAGGCAAGGCGACGCGGCTGGTGTTGGAGATCCAGGCGTAGGCGACGCGGCTGACGTCGGAGATCCACGCTAGGCGGCGCGGCCGGTGTTGGAGGAGAACCAGGCGAGGCGGTGCGTGAGGAGGCGGCGCGTGAGAAGATCCAGGCGAGGCAGCGCGGCCGGCGTCAGAGGAAAGTCCGGCGAGGTGGCGCGAGGAGGCGGCACGTGAGAAGATCCAGGCGAGGCGTCGGAGAAGAATTGGCGTCGTCACGGCCGTGACACTGGAAGGCGGCGTCGGACATGTTCTGGAAGGCGGCGGCGGAAACCAGGCTCTGATACCATGGTACAAAAGAACATCTCAATCTATTTTATGGATACTCAAAGGTATATATAGTAGAACTACAAAACCCTAGAGCTAATGGGCCTCATAGGCCATATATACATATGGGCTATATATACATATACATAACAGATGTCGCCGCCAGTAGTCGAGCCACAACACCTATCGGGACCCGGATTAACACATCTTAAACCCACTGTGTATTCTGAACTAGTTTCATAATCAGTAACTAGCTCACATAGTGACAGCATCGATGAAATACCATCCATTCAACGAATTAACTAAGAAGGTAGCAAAATAGTACTAGATAGTAATAATTAGACCTTATGGCAACATTTACTTAACTTGCCATGCAGGGCTTAAGAAACAAATGAAACTCTTGCAGCAGAAAAGATAACTTGTGGTTGCCATTCGACATGCCTACAAGCAATCGAGTGGGGAGCGCATCCTAATTTGTAAAATCTTCAAAGAACTCGTAGAACTCTTGAGTAGCTTGACCTTCTTCAACTGAGCAACAATATTTAAAGTCATGAGTACATAAAGTACTAAGCAAGTCGTAGGGAACAGTATGCAATTAATATTCATGCAAAGCTTGAACAAAGGAATAACCATATGGTTCTTCTGCAGAAAACAAGTATTAACGATAAAGATAACAATAAATAAAGAGTAAACCATTGGTTTGAAACAACCAGTGAATCTCACATTCACTTCCCAACTAAACCACCAAGTAAACACCCTATCCACCAAGTGAACATCTTATTCACCTTCCAACCATTTTTTTGCAAAAAAACTCTTACCTCATGTGAAATCCTTAGGCATTGTCCATAACCGGGGATACGGTTGTTCGAACAGTTTTTAACACTCTGCAGAGGTTGTACAGCTTGACCCACAAGAGATAAATCAACTTATAATGTCTGTTTAACACACTTCCATAGGTGTGCGATTAAGTGATTATCATAAGGATTTTACAAAGCTCCTTCTCAACCCAGTTTCGCCCGCTAAGGTTTTAACAATGAATGTCATCGCAACCAGACCGGAGCCCCCTCTTGCGTCATGTGAGTATACATCGATCCTGGAACTCACACTACCACAATAGAACCGAAGTTGAAACATTGCTAATTAATTTGTTTGGTCTATCTCATACTGGACATGTGGTTGTACGATATGGTCCAGTTCAATGACGCACAAGATTAAGTCCTTAACATGTACCCAAGCGAGACTACCTCATCCCAATGTGCAAACGACATCCTCTTTACAGCACGATCACTCGCCTAAATGTAAAACCATTTTGTTTAATCAAACCAATGACAATCTTTATCATGGCACACAATTTTATAACAGTGATATCGCACCACAACTTGGTACAATAGTAGCATCCACCACAGTTGCACAACAATGGCACCACACCACAAGTTCCATATCTCATTAAGTCAAATTAACATAATTGATCATGTGAACAGGTGCCCATTATATAACTAAGCATATCTACGATAACCCATGTTGGTGATACAAATATATCCAACTAATAATGACCATCCTATGGTGACAAAGGAAACTTGGTATTCAAAATAATTAATGTGGCATAATGACAAATATGTGATTAACTACTCTCAAAAGAAGTTGATATATAAAGCTAGCATGCAATTTGATATAAAACAATGTACTTTTGAAAACATAGGTTCAATATGATCAAAGTACATTACGACTTGCCTTGGCCTTGCTCAGTTACGACACTTTGGTCTTCAAATCTTGCTCCTGCTCCTTGAAAATCATCGTCTAAACGAGAGAGAATGAATGAAACACAAATAAATCCAAAAGAAAAACAAATAAAATCCAAAACTAACAAAACCAACTCTGGTAGAAAAAAACTTGATTTTAGATGAATTTAGGAACTTGAATGGGCTGAATCAAAGTTCGAACGAAGGAGAACGGGCTCTCCGAAGATTTAAATTTAAGAAAAAGAGAGAGAAAATACTATTTTGGAATTTTGGAATGTTCTTTCTAAAGGAAGTTTTGGATTACTATATCAACATGACATCAGCAAGGAAAAAGGATTTTGGCCGAAATTCAATTTCTAAAAGAAAAGAAATTTAATCACTAACAAGTGGGGTCAATGGTCTATAGACCAAGTCCATGGGAAAAGGGTTACAACGCATGGCGCACTGGGTTCATGGAACAGTGTTGACAGGTGGGGTCCACGTGTCGGCGACACGGTCCACAGTGAACCAAGTTTACGAGCTAGGGTTCGGGATTCTGCTACGCAAGCAATGACGCAAGGCAACACGTGGCGGCTAGGTGGCAGACGCGGCACTAAGGTGGTCACGACGAGGACAACACACGATGGCGATGGCGCACAGCGACCAAAGGTCGACGGCAAGTGGCAGCGCAACTCCGGCGACGGCGGATCTACCGAACGGCGACGACTCAAGGGGCACGAAAGGGCACAAAAGAGAGGGCACGACGACAAACCTAGCGGGTCTTTTGCCGGGACGATGGAGACGACCGGCGGCAAGCAGAAAGCGGCGGCAGCGCTACGGTCTTCGACGAAGTTGGGGCTCCAACGAAACAGAGGGGAGGGCGGAATAGATCAGGGCGATGTGAACTCGACGAGGGCGGCGGTGACACACAGGGCTCACTGACGGTGGCGCAACTTGACGACGAAGAAGATGACGCGCTTGGGACTTGGAGCTTCGCTCCCAACGACTTCGAGGTGGTTCCCAAGGCAGCGACTAGGGTTTCGAGATGTGAAGTGGCGTGGGGTGCAGACCGAAGGGGCGGCAAGGTTTTAAAGGCAGCGGTGAGGAGTTCCACTCGGCGCGCGCGGCCGTGATTCGAGAGCGAGACAGAACGAGCGGGATGCGACTAACAGGTGAGACCCACTCTTCAATGCAGCGAGACAATGGGAACGCGGCCGGGCCGGGCTCATGAAAGCAGAACCCCAACTGGGTGGAGTGGTCGGGCAAACGTAGGAAAAGAATGGGCCAGAAGAAAGAATTCGGTCCGAAGAGATTTTCGGAAAAAGAAAAGGATTTCCGAATTCCAGAAATTGGATTAAATCAAATCGAGCTTAAAGAAATAGAAAATATGCTTAAAAAATTCTAAGAAAATTCCAGAAAATACTCTAGAATACTAGGAACTCAAAAAAAAGGCTTTGAATTTAATTTATTTTTGGATTATTCACATTAAATTGTTTTAGTTTATGAAAATTGAAATTAAGCTTTAAATTAACCAAAAAAATTCAAATAGTTATTTTTTTTAAAGGCTTCAAAAGAACTTCAAATTTGGGATGTTACAACACAGCCGCCGCCCCCTCCAGATCCAGGCGAGCCGGTTGCGGGGCCACCTCCTCTGCTTGCTTTGTTGCCTGCGGAGAGGCTGAGGTCTTTGGGCCATCTTCTGTACCCGCCACATCTGGACACGCGTGGTTCCTCCTCTGGCGGCGAGGCATCGGTGGGGCCGACGAAGATGGGCGGGTGGCAATGGTAAGAGGTGATGCAGATCCAACACCAGTGAAGCAGATCCGAGGAGATAAGCCCAAAACGATGGCGAGGTGGGTCCTAGCGACGGACATGAGGGTGCACGCCATGAGGAAATGGATGGCGACATCTGCTGGAGGAGATGGGTGCGCAGAGGCGGTTGTTGCCCGAGAAGATTGAGGAATGCAGGGAGAGAAGGGGAAGAAGTCCAGGGGAAGAAGAAGGTTTCTGGGACTAACAGTGGGTCCCACCATCATTTTTTTATTTGATGTTGATCAGTTTGCCATGGCAGCAACCCTTAACAACCAGGACACCATGTCAGGGCGAAAACCACCCTGGAATGGGTCGAGTCTTGTGTTTTAGATTGTTTTAAGAGTTCAAGGTTGCAAAGTAGACCGTTTTAGAGTTCAAGGTTAAAAAATGAACCAATGCTAGAGTTGAAGGTTGAAATATGGACTTTTTCCAATGTATAACATGAAGCTTAGCAACATTCAGCTTCATCTACTGTTCTGATTATAACTTATGATATTTTAAGACTTGAGAAGTTGATTGCCAACTCTATAAGATTGGATTTGTATTACCCTGATAGTGAATTACTGTGTTGTAGTTTCGACCTTAGTATTATTGTAGTTCCTATTTTTCTCTTTCTACAACTATCAGTTGTAGCTATATGTTCTTCCACAGTGCTCCTTCTATCACCATCAGTTGTAGCTATATGCTGTTCCACAGTGCTCTCTTTATTTGAACCTCTCTTCAACGGACATTGTTTTCTTTACTTTGAAGCTTGTGCTATATGTTTAGTACATTCAAGCAAACCAAGAAATTTGATCTGGTTGACCCTTTCTGTCATTGCAGACATTTTTCATTGCTGCGCTACTCGCTATGCAATATCAAAGAGCATTGGTATGTTGTGGACCAGAGCATTTTAAATTTGTCTCACTTTATTGCCTAATTATTCAAGTTTTCATCTGTTCTCATATCTAGCTTTTCATCTTCCGTTGGTATCTTCTTGATGGAGAAAATTGTATATTTGCACGCCGAAGCACTTCAATGATAAAAATTTCACTACAAAACTAAAAATTATAAAAATGTCACCTCAAACAATTGCTTATTTGTGCCATTTTGTGTAGGCAAAAAGCAGGTATACCCTTTTATTGTATTCTCTTGAACGGTCTAATGCTCAGTGCTCCTAAAAGCTCAGCAGGGCTAATTGTGTCCGGACTGCGATCAGTTGTGAGCAGAGAACAACCCCTTGTAAAAAAACACATCCATGATCCATCTAAGAGCCAAAAGAGGCTTTTTTGTAGCTAGAATTCAAGATATTTATCAAAACACTTGCATTGCTAACTGCACACAAAAAGGCAGGGGTCAGGGGGGAATATGTATCAAACCTAACTGCTTGCAAAAGAAGGAAAAAGCACAAAGTGATCTTGACATACTATCGATGGTGTGGAAAATCCTGTTGTCTTCCTTGCAGGAACTTCACTCGCGTGTGCTTATAGCACTCCACAAGCCACTGGCCGCAGCCTAGATTCTAGCTCCATCCGGCAGCATGGACCTGAACCTAGCTAATGACGGCAGCTGCCTGAGGTGAGATGGTGGAGGCAGCAGGTTGGTAGGGAATAGCAATAGGCGCATCTGGGCGCCCAGACTGGGGGATACATGCGATCTGAAATTTGGGAAGACACATTTGTGTTTCAGTGGAGGCCATAATTGGCATTATGATAAAGTGAACTTTTTTCATAATTTCATACTACAAAATTGTCTAAACTGGCATTTCTATGAGAATTATTATTTTATACTGGCATTTTCATAGTTTTAATTTTGCAGTGGCATTTTTGTTATCATGGTTCTTTGGAGTGGCATATATACATTTCTCTCTTCTTGATTATACCTTTGCCTTCCATTTTGTCTCTTGTAGAGAAATATGTAGTTTCTTAACTAACTGTTTTTAACAGTGATATTTTTGTGTGCATTTTATGAGCAGGTTTTACTTGGGTCAATGGCTGCTCTTTCCCTGATGACTATCGTGAGTGTTATAATTGGACGAATCTTTCAGTCTGTACCAGCGCAATTTCAAACAAGTTAGTAATAACTACTGTCCTTAAGTAAATCAATTAATTGTTCTTTAAAATAAATTTTTGATGCTTTTTTCTGGTACTTTCTCAATACAATTTGTAATATACATATTTGTCATTCTTTGTGCACTTGAATTGGTTTTAGATTTGGGAAGTTTTGATAAGTTTGTCTCGTATATACTAATAGGCAATACTTCTGGAAACATGGTGTTTCTGCAGCGTTGCCCATAGGAGAGTATGCAGCAGTTGCTCTCCTTGCATTTTTTGGTTTCAAGTCAATAAAAGATGCATGGGCACTCCCTGAAAATGCAAACGGAAACCTTCAGGGAAACTCTGAACCTGGCGAACTGGCTGAAGCTGAGGAGCTTGTCAAGGAAAAGGTTGTGCTTTTCCAAACTTTTTTATTGTGTTTAGAATTCTTGTCAAAGACTAATATTTTGCTTTTATATTAAGTTCCTGAAAAGCCAGTGCAATTATGCAGTGTCCAACCAAAGATTTGTATATTTTGCATGCGGTGCTTTTCAGAATTTATTGAGTTGTGTTCCGGACAAAACTGAATTAATGAAAGAAATTTTCTGCCCTGTCTGCCATCTTTATGTACTGAACGTTGTTTTTCTTTGTTACAGGTTACTAAGAAACTCACCAGTCCTCTTGAGGTCCTTTGGAAATCCTTCAGTCTTGTTTTCTTTGCGGTAAGGTGCTTCTCATGCTCAGAAAAATTATCTGTCAAGCACTGCTAGGAGCTTGGTCCTTAGATCTTGTCGATACATGAACTAACTTATTGCTTGCCAATTTTTTGTACTTGTAGGAGTGGGGGGATCGCTCTATGCTGGCTACAATTGCTTTGGGTGCTGCGCAGGTCTATTTGAGACTTAGGAATAGTGCTTGCTTGTAGATTTTTCTTTTGATAATGCGCTTGCTTGTATATTTGGTTTAGGTTGTGTAAGCATTAACCAGACTCTTGTTTTTGTAGTCTCCTTTGGGCGTTGCTAGTGGGGCCATAGCTGGACACTTGATTGCAACTTCCCTTGCAATTGTCGGGGGAGCATTCCTAGCCAACTACCTATCTGAGAAACTGGTATGACAACTAAAATTCTTATGGTAGATCTTCTATGCTTTGGCTTGTTGTTAGTTCTAGTCATTTCATGAGTAAGTACGATGTCATGTGGGGCATCCCATATGCACAGCGCAAGCGGAAGGAGCAGGACGCCGGGAAACTCGAGCTGCCTTCGGTTGCGCCGGTTTCGGAATAAGTTACGAACTCTAGTGTCCTTATAAGACTCTTTCCAAATTATTGCCCCTTTAGAACTCTTCGTTTAAATTAGGAATAGTTATAGACTTTCGGATTGTTTGTTAATCAAAATTGTTAGGGTTTTATTCTATTTAAAGAGGAGAGGCACTTTGCTTTTGAATTACGGAAGAAAATCAGAAAATCCAATCTACTCTCTCTCACTCTCTCTCTGGCGATCGGTCCTACCTCTACCGCACGGCAGCTGTGTGCCACCACGGCTCCCTTGCTGCGTCGTCGAGGTCCAAGACCGCATCTCGTTACCTCTCACGACTATCCCCTTCAATCCAATTCTATCCCCAACAATTTTGTCGTGACAACTTGGTATCATGGACATATGCTGTTTAATCAACCATGTCCGAAGGTGATAGCTCAGAGTCGATGAGCAAGAAATTGGACGCCCTATCGAAGCAGATGGAGACCGATCGGCTCAAGCTATACGACAAGATCGATAGCCTGGTCGGTGCCGTCCGCGACATCGATCATCAACAACGGGCGCACCATCTCGCCATCACGAGCCTAGAGAAAGGGCGCCACCAACCTCCCGGCGACCTCGACCACGACGCGATCACCGATGCGCGACTCTGGGCGACAGAGGGCTTGTTGCCTAGCCCGCGTCAGATTCCGCACGGCTCACCGACCACCTCCGTCGTCGACATGCGCACGGACAAAAAAGACGGCCCTATGGCTGACGTGCGCACGACTCACCGACCGATGGTGGAAGGTCACCACACCAGACGCGAAGGCGTCCCTCGTTTTCACAAGCTCAATTTTCCGACGCTCGACGGTCAAGATGATCTACTACCATGGCTTAATCATTGTGAACAAATTTTCCAGGGCCAACACACTATGGAGGAAGATTGGGTTTGGCTAACCACCTTCCAGATGACCGGCGTGGTACAATTGTGGTATCGTCGCTTGGAGCGCGACACCTGGACACCATCGTGGCACCGCTTTGTGGAGTTGGTCAATGCATGTTTCGGTCCGCCCTTGCGTAGCAATTCCTTGGGTGAACTCATTGCCCTCCGCAAGAAAGGCATTGTATGGGAATTTTCGGATCAATTCTTGGTCCTCTTGTGCTGGCCATACCCGTTGGCAGAACGCCAACAAATCTAGTTGTTTACGGCTGGTATGGGTCAACCACTGCAAACCGATGTGGAGTTGCAAGCGCTGCAATCGTTCCGCGATGAGTTTGGTCCACGCCTACGAACACCGCACATAGGTGGCGACACCTGTGGCCTCGCAATCGTCACAACGGCCTTGGTGTTCGGGCGGCACGGCAACTCCGACCTCTAGCCCTGACGCAACAGACGACACAGGGAGCGAGCGCTGGCCACCACTGTCGGCCTACCTCGCCATACGTTGTCGCCAGCAGAACTCGAACGACGAGTACTCAAGGCCTATGCAACCACTGTGATGAGGCCATCGATGTAAACGCCTTTTTGTCCTCGAAATACAACCGGACTTCGACGAAGACGACGCCGACCCGGACTCCGGCATCGAACCAGAAATATCCTTGGCAACACTTACAGGCATACAACCGCAGACCGACCAGACCATGCGCCTCATGGTCGAAATCATCATAGCTCGTTAGTTGCCCTTCACGATTCGGGCCCACGCATAACTTCATTGCCGACAATGTCGTGTCGGCCACAGGTGTACTCATGCGCCCCCAATCAGGACTCAGTGTCACGATGGCCAATGAAGATCGGGTTACTAGTTTGGGCCTTTGTCATGCTATGGCCGTTCGCAATGGACAAGAAGATTTCACGCTCGATTGCTATGCTATGCCATTGGAGGGCTTTGATGTGATATTGGGGGTTCAATGGCTTGGTACTTTTGGTCCGATCACTTGGGATTTCTCCCGCATAACCATGTCCTTTGATCGGGATGCGTTTGGACAGGCCTGCCAGTGCCTCCCCGGTTGGCCCGCATGCTGTCTTGTACAGGAACAACGTTGATAGACGATCTCCTCAATGAGTTCAGTGGCCTCTTTACCGAACCGCATGGGCTACTGCCGGCCTAGGAACTTTGTCACCGCATACATCTGACAAAAGGGGCTGATGTCGTGGTCATCCGACCATACTGTTATGCTCAATTACAGAAAAGATGACCTCGGACATCAGTGTGCCGGCATACTTCGCCAAGGATACTATACGCCACAGTACGTCGACCTTTTCATCTCCGGTATTACTTGTCAAGAAGTCGGACGGTTCATGGCGGTTCTTATGGACTATCATGCCCTCAATGAGAAGACAATCAAAGACAAATTCCCTATTCCCGTCATGGACGAATTACTTGATCATGAGCTCTGTGGTGCCAAATTTTTTACCAAATTGGATTTGCGCTCTGGATACCATCAAGCGCTAATGCATTCGGATGATATTGAGAAGACGGCGTTCCGCTCTCATCAGGGCCTCTTTGAGTTTCTCGTCATGCCGTTCGGCCTCACCAATGCTCTTTCCACGTTCCAAGCTCTTATGAATACCATCCTGCATACATTCCTTCGACGCTTCGTGTTGGTTTTGTTTGTCGATATTCTCATCTACAGCTCATCCTAGTCTACGCTTCTGCAGCATGTCTGCGCCGTCCTACAAACCCTTCAACATCATCGCTTGTTTTTAAAGTGTTCCAAGTGTTCTTTTCATGAGACCATGGTTGCATATTTGGGTCATGTGGTTTCAGCAGCCGACGTCGTGGTTGATCAGGCAAAAATCAGTGCCGTCTCTACATGGCTGGTTCCTAAGACAGTACGAGTAGTTAGGGGATTTCTTGGTCTCACCGGATATTATCTCAAGTTCATTCGTGATCTCAGCACCATCGCAACACCTTTGACACAATTACTCAAGTGCGAAGCTTTTCATTGGACTTCTGAAGCTCAAGACGCGTTCGTTGTTCTCAAGACGGCACTCACACAAGCACCCATATTGCAATTGCCTTGTTGAGTGTGATGCATCTAGACACGGGTTTGGCGTTGTATTACATCAGAGCATTAGCACCATTGCCTACTTCTGTCGGCCGATCACGCTACGCCATGTTGTGCTTGTGGCCTATGAACGCGAATTGATCATTCTTGTTCAAGCCATTCGCCATTGGCGTCCCTATTTATGGGGATGTAAATTTTTGGTCCGCACTGACCATTACAGTTTGAAATTTTTGCTTGATCAGCGTTTGTCGACAATTCCACAGCATCAATGGTCGGTAAACTCCCTGGCTTTGATTTTGGCGCAGAATACAAATTGGGCAACACTAATGTGGTCACCGATGCACTGTCTAGGCATGACACAGAAGGCGGGACACAGAATTACACGTTGCGGCCATTGCTTTGTCCTCCCCCACAGTTTGCTCTCTTTGACGATCTCCGCTGAGATTTCAGCACCGATCTGGCTATGCAAACCATCCACGACGCAATCGTGGTTGGTCGCCAACAGGGGCCTTGGGAATTGGTGGATGGTTTGATCACCTACAACAAACGAGTTTATATTCCAGCTACCGCTACATTGCTACCGGGTATTCTTCAACTCGCTCATGGTATTGTTCACAAAGGGGTTCAAAAGACGTTTCACCGTCTCAGTGCCTACTTCCATGTCCTGAATGCTCGTTCTCTCGTCCAAGAATTCGTACATGCCTGTGATGTATGTCAACATAATAAGGGCGAAGAATTGCATCTGGCCGGTCTTCTTCTACAGTCCGGGCTGACGTCGCTATGGATTTTGTTGAAAGTCTTCCCCAGGTGCACGGCAAAAGCATCATACTTACAGTAGTCGATCGTTTCTCCAAGTTTGCTCACTTCATTTCCTTAGCTCAGCTCACCCATACATGGCATATTCGGTGGCTAAGATGTTTGTTAATGAGATTGTTCGTCTACATGGTATTCCTAACTCCACTGTGAGTGACCGTGATCCAATGTTTAGAAGTAATTTTTGTCTGAGCTTTTTCGTTTGGCCAGTGTCCAACTCAATCTTATCTCCGCTTTTCATCCTTAGTCTGATGGACAGTCCAAAACGGTAAACAAGATCATCGTCATGTTTTTAAGGTGCCTAACTAGGGACAGGCCGAAGCAATGGCTGGTTGGTTGCCGTAGGCCGAATATTGTTATAACACATCGTTCCAAACATCCCTTCATACTTCGCCATTCAAAGTTGTGTACGGCCATGAACCACCATCTTTACAACAAACTAACGACTAATTTAATGAAACCTAATTAATTACGACTATTTTAGTTACCTAATTTAATTACGACTAACTAACTCCGAGTAATTAGTTACGACTAACTAACTGCGAGTAATTAGTTACGACTATGCGAGTGAAAAATTACGACCAACTAACCACGACTAATTAATTACGACTTCATTACATACAACTAACTAATTTGCAAAATAAAATGCATACTGTTGGTCAATGGATTTGGCTTCGGCTCTATTGCCGTCATGCGACCTCTGTCTCTGCCGAGCCATGGCAAATTGGGTCCCCCGCTATTTTGGATCGTATCAAGTCCTCCGGAAGATCGACATGGTGGCCTATCGTTTACAATTGCCAGTCCGCGCAAAAATACATGATGTCTTCCACGTTAGTTTATTGAAACCATATGTTGGTCCTCCACCGTTGGCCCCTCCAACTCTACCGACTCTTTTGCATGGTCGCGTTTGCCCAACGCTGGAGAAAGTTCTCAAGTCTTGTGTAGCTCACAATAAACTTCAGCTCTTGGTACAATGGGAAGGTGCTCCCGTAACGAGTGCATCTTGAGGAGATCTCGAGCAATTGTAGCAGTTATACCCTCTATTCAAACTCGAGGATAAGCTATTTGTAAAGGAGGGGAGAGATGTTATGTGGGGCATCCCGTATGCACGGCGCAAGCGGAAGGAGCAGGACGCCAGGCAACTCGAGTTGCCTTCGGTTGCGTCAGCTACAACTTTGGTTGCTCCTGTTTCGGAATAGGTTACGAACTCTAGTGTCCCTTTATGACTCTTTCCGAATTCTAGTGTCCCTTTAGGACTCTTCGTTTAAATTAGAAATAGCTAGATTTTCATATAGCTTGTAGTCAAGATTGTTAGTGTCTCTCTATTTAAAGAGGAGAGACACTTTGCTTTTGAATTACAGAAGGAAATCGGAAAACCCAATCTACTCTCTCTCTCGGGCGATTGGTCCTGCCTCTAGCGCGCGGCAGCCGTGCGCCGGCGCAGCAAGGGCGATTGGTCCTGCCTCTGGCGCGCGGCAGCCATGCGCCGCCACAGCTCCCTTGCTGCGCCGGCGAGGTTCAGGACCACATCCGGTTACCTCTCACGACTATCCCCATCGATCCAATCCTATCTCCAACAATTCTGTCCGTGACATACGACCATGAATTTTAATGCAGATACAGAAATCATATTGCTGGTTCTAGTTGCTTCTTGTTTTGATTTAATCATGAATGCTTTGGCATGTTGCTGCTATCCTTTTGTTCATCATTTTGAGAATTTGGCGACAGTTCACATGGCTTACAGGAAGTGCATTTCACCAGGTTGGCCTGCTAGGAGGAGTACTATTTTTGCTCTTTGCTGCCGCCACGCTTTTTGGGGTATTCTAATCTATCTGAAGAATTTGTTGCTAGCAAAAGATTTTGCAGTGCCAATGTGGTATTCCATTCTGAAGTTTTGAGGGGCAAAATCTCGGCTCGGCACTTGTTGTATGTAATTAGAAGCTGTCCTTTTCAGAAGATTTTGATGTGTATACTTTCTATCAGACTGATGTTTCGAGTGTCATGCACCGTTTTGGGTGCGAATGTCATATATGGACAGTTAGCATGTTAGATTGACATTTAATAATTAATTAGATTTGTTTAAAGGAGAAGTACTGTTTTGGTCTTTGAACTTCGTGTTGAGGGTTATAATTTGAGACCATATGCCTTGTTTTCAAAATTGGCTATATGACGTTGAACTTTTGTGGTATTTTTTTTAGGATATCTGTTTTTTTTTTGTCTTTGTTGAAAAACATTAAACTTTATGGCTCTTTACCGTAAGACACTAAGACTATTAAAATATCATTGTTGGCAGAATTAGAGAGACATTTTGTTTTCTTTGTAAATTACGACTGATGCCTTGAACTTACATATTGTGCATGCATGACAGTGAACCTTACCATGTTCTTCCACATGTCCTCTTTCCATGGCGAGCCAGATGAGCTAGCCAGCCACGAGCTTGGAGGCAGTGGAGGTCGGGGGAGGTGGCCAGGGAGCTCCAAGGCGTCGAGGCGGCCATGGTAATGCGCGCGGGGCAACCAGATATGGCCTAGAACAGTCGGATATCTGTAGCAGCGAACAGGGGCGGTGCGGGTGGGTGTTGTGCCCGGCGGCGGCTCTCCAGCGGAGCTCGCGGCCGGATATGGCCTAGAGCGGTCGGATGTCTGTAGCAGTGAACAGGGGCGGGGAGGGTGGGTGTTGTGCTTGGTTGTGGCGGCGGCTCTCCAGCGAATCTCCGACTAGGGTGTGTCACGACGGTGGAGCTATCTACCGCACATGGCGCGGACCTACAGGAGAAAGCTGAGTAGTGCTTGCGAGCATGGGCCGGGTATTCGTGTTGTGCGCTAAGCTGTGACCAGGGAAGTTAAGGGTTGTCGTTCCCGCTACAGTGATTCACTACTAGCCTGTAAAAGGATTCGGCTGCCTTGTGGGAAGGTCATCAATGAAAAGAGGAGAAAATTCCCTAAGGCTCATCGCTGGGACCGTGACAAATTGGTATCAGAGCACGGGCGCTTCGATCCACCGGCAACTGTGGCGAAGAAGAAAGGAACGAAGCCCACGGTTACCGTGCGGATGGAAGCGGCGGAAGGGAAGGTATCTACGCTGGACGACAATGACAAGGCCATCCAAGGGATGGTCACGGGAATGGATAATCGGATGAAACAAGCAAAAACATGGAGACCAACCGTGGATTGCTCTCTTGCTGGGCTGCGACAGGCGACGGATGATCTCCGACTGAGGGTGTCTCAACTGGAAGGAGTGCCGCCCAATCCTCTGTATACGACGATGCCTCGGCCTGATGTGTACCGAGAGGAGAAGCATTACCAAGGAGAAATTATTGGGGTTATGTCGGACCCCAGATTTCTCCTTTCGGATTTTTCTGTGAAATCACCGATTATTTCCTGATCGAGATATAGACTTCACGAGCACATTCTTTGAATCAAACCATACATATCGTAAAATCATTTCATTCATTAAGTTACACATCAGAGTTTACATAGACCGCTTCAAGCCAATTTTTACAATAAGAGCCGAGCAGGCCAAATGAATACATTACAAAAGATAGCGGGCGACAACGGAAGCAAAGGGGTGAGGGCACATCTTACCGCAGTAAGTGATCGGGAACCGTGACGCCCGATATTATCCGAAAACCTCGGACAATATAGGAGGCACACAAGAACCGACGGAGTCAGCTAGACTGGGGTAAGACTAGAACAGCTAAGGACTAAACTACGCTTCAACGACTTCCTGGGTCTTCAGACTTCTGGATCCTTATTGTAGTCGAAAGCTCCAGGGTTCTTGTTTCTGAGGGTTTGAAGAAAGAGCGGGGATGAGCACAACTACCGTGCTCGCGAGCCAACACAACAGATGCAATAATATACATGCAAGGTGTAACAAGGATGGCTCGGGTTCTTTTATTTGAGTAAAGCAGCATTTATAAATACATATATTAGAAAATCCTGTCACTTAGCATTTTAACCAAATTGCATTTTTAAAGAGATTAATTGTGTAATAAATAATAAAAGCAGAGGTGTCGACGATCAAATCGCCGATCTTATGAATATATGAAAAAGAAAGAGAAAAATGGTGCGTATCTTCTGGAAAGTAATGAGGCTGCTCTTTATTGCTATGTACTGGCTATTACAACGAGTGTATGTAACCTAGACTAAAGACTAATTCGGGAATACAATGCTCCTCCGAGAGTGTTTTCCAAATGATCTTCACTGTTCCGGTTCTCCCTCACTTCAGTCCGCACTCCTCCTTATGTAGTTGATGAAGGGTTGGTAGTTGTCTCTGGAAGAGACGCCTGTTCGGGAAGCAACGCGTCTGGTCGAAGAGACGCGTCAGTTGACAATGTGTCAACTGTCGTACGGTTATATGTCAGTGAGCCATTAACCGTATTCCTGTGTCTTAGAGTTACGTATCGTCGCGTGGTATGAGATATACAACACATGTCCCATTCTTCACACGGTAAGGGATATATCTGGCGCTAGATCCAGATATCAGTTCAAGGTTTTGAGAGCTTTTGACTAGTCGGAGACAAAGTCGGGAACCTTCTCCGACCAGGTTAGATATTGTGTAACCTCTGGAATCCTCACGACCAGTGAGGTCGTTAGCCTTAGGGGTTATGACCACGAAGACGTGTGGTACTTTATCTATTAAATAATAAATAGAGGTTTTAATCCTCGTCATCTAGCCCCCGAACTTTAAATGAATTGATCGTATAGACGCTTACTCCCGATGCAATCGTATCGGGCAGACCCCTCATTAAATGTCATAGTATCCGAGGTGGTTCATATTCATTTTTAAAGTTGAGAAATTGTCTTGGAAGTTGAAAGAACTCTTTGTCCGCTGGACAAAAGGGATTTTTGTACGTTGGACTTTTCCCAGAAGTGGTTCAGTGCTACCGCTATAAAAGACCCCTTAGCACCGGGCGTTATGGTTTCTACACCTTTTACTTTCCTCTTCATCTTCCAAGAAACCATCTTCGATCACCTTTGAATTCTTCACCCAAAATAAATCACCATGTCGGATCTTATCACCAACTGGTCGATCTCCGATCTGAGTGAGAAGAAACTTGAAGATTTGGAAAAGGTTGGGCTACTACCCGACAGAAATCTGATCTTATGGAGATCAGCATTTGGGGAACATTATCCAAGCGGTGAGGATGGAGAAATTCCGCTTTTCTCGCAGATATCGAATGCGCTTGGACTTCCAGTTCCTCCTTTCTTTCTCAAATTTTGGAGTATTATGGAGTTGAACTGATCAATCTGGCTCCCAACGCCATAGCAAACCTCAGCAACTTCGTCTACCTCTGCGAAGCGTACCTGGGAATTCCAGCAACCCTGGACCTCTTCAGGTACTACTACAGATTGGTGAATGCGAAGAAGACGACTGGTACACCCGGAGAGTGTACCTTGCGTCTCCATGACAGGAAGGCTGAGGAGTACATTCCAATGTACTCCAAGTCTTCGTGGTCGTCATGGAAGAAGAGTTGATTTTACATGAAGATTACACGGGGCGATGGTCTTTATTACAGCGGTAAAAAGGCTATCGAGAACCCGCAATGGCGTTCCTCCTCGAAGAAGGAGGGGAAAATTAGGAGATGGGTTGAAGCCATCCATCTCCTGAGTGTCAGGGGTTTAACCTCCTGGCATGTGGTGAGGGACTTCTCCATACGGAGAATCGCTTGAAGGCCGAGCTCATTCGATGCTCGCGGTATTGGTCGTGATGATCGACAAGGATTCTAGGAAGGTAAGTTCCAGTAAGAATCCGACCAGCATATTTTTCTGGTTAAATATTTTTATAATCCTAAGACCTCTCTTTTTGTTATAGCCTTGTCTTCTGATGAAATCAGAAGCCGGATCATAATGATCTGTGCTGGAGAGCCTAATGAGAAGGCTGGTTTCCCTTTGATCTTAGTAGTGACTACTGCTGAAGAGAGGGCTGAGAGACTTCGGGTAAGCATGATAATTATTTGTCACCTTTATAATCTTTTTCCGATCGGTGTAGTCGGTTGGTTGGTCTAAGAATTGATGAGGCCACGGAGACCTGTGAGCCAATTGACGAACCGACCAACCTTACAATCACTAGTGATCGTGTAGAGGTAATTAATCGAAGGAAATACCTTTAGCTTAGATGAAAAAACATGTTCATCACCCGACTAACTTTGTTTGTTGAATCAAGCGGTAGTCATTGAGTCCCATATAGTTGCTCGAGATTTGCCAAGGGCCGTTGAAGCAACTACTTTGGTGACCAATGAACCTACACCTTCTGATCCAACGATCAGGGATTCTACTCTCGACCAGTTGGTTGAAAGTATTACATCTGATCGTTTATTAAAGGATGTAGAGGGTACAACCAACCCTACCAGTTCAAGACTGGAAAAATTGGTTGAAAAGAAAAGAAAAGCCAGCGCTACAGACTTTAAGCCAGCACGCTTGAGAGTCAAGATAAAAAAGATAACTGGGTATGTTGTAAATGAAATTATCATATGAACGCATACCTTTTATATCTTTGACGAACTTGAATTCTGAACTTCCTTTTCCATGCGCAGACCTGTTGGAGTCTCAGTCGCTCCCGATCAGGTTACTCCAGCAGGTCAGGTGATCGAGGGCACCTCCGACCAGGGCTTTCCTCATGCAAGAAATCCTGAGGAGGAAGTGGTTGGGGAAGCACCCAAGCCTACTTCAGTGTTGGAATCCAATTTAAATCCTGTAGTGATTGTTACTCCGTCAGCAGAGGTAGGTATCTCTGCAGACCCACAGGAGATTCCAACTTCTGAAAGGAACTCCTCCCAGACTAACAAGTTCCCTTTCTCTCCTCGATTTATCGAGGATAAGGAGCCTGATGATGCTTGGATGAGAGTATCAGATCGTCTTGTAAAGGCGAACCCTGATAAGATTTTTGTCGATTATAATGATGTGGTGTGAGACCCCGGTTTATCCGGCTTGTAATGCTTAACTATCCACTTGGTCCTAGCATCACAAATCAGATAATCCGAGACTCGAGACATGTATACTTCCCAGTCAAGATATACACACCTCTTTACAAAGTTCATGCATCAATTCCATTCATTCACATAGAACCGAAACATAAACAACAATCCAGAAGATAACATAAATAAAGGATAGTTATTACAAAAGAGAGGCCGACCGGCCAAACGACATATACATAAAGAAGTTTAACAGCGGAAGCAAAAGTGCCATAAGATGGCCATAAACCAAAAGAGCCAATCAGTGTGCCTTTAACCCACAAGGCAACCGACCGGACCGCCAAACTAGTCGTCAAATCCACAGCACAGCTCACAAAAGTGAGGCCCTTGGGGCTCACCTTCCTCCCCAGAACAAAAGCGTAAGCAAAAGCCGGTGAGTACTTTGAATGTACTCGCAAGACTTACATGTGGAATAACAAACCTGTATATATACTACATGCAAGCTTAATCAACAGTAGGCTGTATGTTTCATTTTAGCATAAAGCAAGTTCCCATTTGCAATAATGTAATACATTTAAAAGCAAGTTGACAAATCTGTTTTTAATGTTTAAATAATCGACAGAACAATAATAATAACAGTAGGTAGAGAACAACAACAGTCCTGGAAGTGACTAAGCCATTAGTCACCACAACAATAGCATGAATTCCCCATTCATACCACCCGTGTCAAATTTTAATTTAAAAGGTTGTAGTCTAACTCTTGCAAAACCTAACCAAGCGTGTCCATAACCTAGGACGAGGCTATTCGAATAGTTTTATCCCTGCAGGGGTGTACCAATGTACCCACACGCCAGACCGCCTTTTTGCCACTAGATTAGCATACTTCCTTTGGTATCTTAAAGCACTAAGTCCTACGAGACATTTCCAATATTGTGTATTAACTACGAGTCGCCCGTATGGATAGAAACCCATACGTTGTGTCGGAGTCATTGTAAAGCCTCGGTCAACTACCCGTCTCAGGTAAAGCCTTGGACAACTACAATGCTCCTCGAGGTGGAGAGCCTACCCGGAATCTCCACCACCGCACACCCAACACAAGAACACATATCCTTTTCACACAACACACACAACCCCTCCTGCGACTCGGAGATAACACACGCCAAAGTACTTAGTCAAGAGAGGTCCCATATCCTCTCGCGTGGTTAGCACGCAAAAATGCTTGGAGAGTGTGACACAAGATGTTCGGTCCTTGTTGACTTAGGCAAGACATCCACAAACCCAATAACCCACCATCCAACCACTTGCCCAAGTCCAAATCAATTTTTCCTTTTCAGGTTTTGACTTTACAAAATAACAAAGCACCAAGTCTTGAACATAATGGAAGAATAATAATTTTTGTGTGACCAAAGCCATCGACTAAGTCGATGACCGCCCAAAGCTACCAAACTAAGCATGGCTAAGCATAAGGATTCAGCATTCTACTAAGTGACAAGAGTTCATCCATCGAACTCTAATCACGATAAATAACCTAGGCTCAAGTAGTAGAGAATAAATAATACCCTACGATTATGCAACTATAGGATCAACTAACCATAATTTAACACAAAGTAGCAATGCATACATACAGATTGAATTCAAAATATTAAACTTGTAAAATACTAGGATTAACATGATCAAACCGCTTGCTTTTCTTGTCGTGGGTCAATGTGTTTGAGGATCAACAATATGGTCAACGTGCTCTTGGATCCTAACGAAAAAGCGAGAACCAAGCGATAAGAGCGAATAAAATGCAAAGACCAGCAGTAAACCTTCTCCAAAAATTCTAAAATTTTACAGTAGCAAGATAATGATTTATAAAGAATTTAGCAACAAGAACCAATTGATTTGGATTCTTAATGCCAAAGATATGCCCAAAACAATTTTGCTCGACTTTTATAAATCAAAATGCTACTATTCACTAGCAAAATTTTCGAGCTATACTGAGTTTGGAAACATTTTTAAATTAAAGTTTAGTTAAAAACATAACCAACAAAATTTGAATCAACCAAAAGGATTTGAAATGAATTAGTTATGCATTTTACAAGATATCACATTTTTCATTGTTGATAAATAAATCCTCTCGGGAAATTCGAAATTAGAATGACGTGGTCGAGCGAGGCGTCGATCTTGGATCCAACGGTCCGCGTCTTAGCACTAACGCTATACTGCCGAGGCCTTAAACGTCCAACCGTTGGATCTCGGATCCAACGGTTCACGTGGCCCGAAGCGTTCGGTGGTCCGAACGCTCTCCGCCTGAGCCGTGGATCCGGGATCCGACGGTTCACTGACCCGAGCGTCCGGTGGTCGAACGCGCCCACGCACGAGCCGTTGATCCGGGATCAACGGTTCGCGGATCAAGGCGGCGTTTTGTTCAAATTTGGCGCAGACTTGGGTAGATCTTAGGATCGACGGTCATAACGACTCAAGTTCAACTTCACCCCGAGTTTCGTCAGACAAAATTTGACGGGAAGATCGGCTCGCCGCCCGGCGCTCGCCGCAAGCGGTGCGGAAGCGAACGCTAAAATGGTCCCAAACTCCATTGCGCACCTAATGGTACCAATGGCGTTATGAGGTGGTTCGAACGCCGCAAGCCGGAGAGGACCAAGTGAACCAAAATGACTAAAGCGAAAAATGCAAACGCGCGCTCACCGCGGTTCAAGGAGCCAGTGCGAGCCACTAGGGACTAAAGAGAGGTTACCCGAGTCCAAAGAAAGCGCAGGGAGAGTCGAAGCTGCTCGGCGAAGAAGAATGGCGATTCGGCCGAAAGGGGCAATCCAAATTGAGCGCTCTTTTCATCAAAAGCCAAATTGATGAGAGGTTAAGCTTTAGTGAGAAGAGGAGAGCAGAGGAGCAAAGACTTATGGAAGAAGACCCCATTGCACCGATTTCACCAAGCTCCAAAACCATCAATGGCGGCGAGAGCTTCCGAGAATCTGTGGCCCAGCGGGCTTGTGAGTGCTAGCTAGAGCTACGGTGTTGCTAAAGGAAGCTAAGGGAGAAGCCAAGGAGCTTAAATAGCCGGGATGGCGAGGGCAACAGCGATAACCCGCCGAGTCAAGCCGGCTTTGTTCGCTCGAGCGAGAGCGACGGAGCGGTTGGAGAGGGCGCTGAGGAGAAGCACGACGAGCAATAAATGCGTCAGAGAGCCGTTGAAAGCGGCCGTGGAGTGGGCTACCGCGCTGCTGCGTTTTCCTCTGCGACGCCATGGCCGATCGACGCTGTGAGCCGGACGGAGGAAGGAGACGACGCTACCGTCCGGATCGAATCGGACGGTTGAGCTAGCTCGCGTGGATTACAAATGTCCGCCGTTCGGTTGATCCAGACCGTTCGATGTTGATCCAACGGCTCACGACGCTACGCCCGGCGGCGACGCGCCGGCATGCGTTTAGTTAGTTGGACCGAGTCCATTGGCTCGAGCCCGAGTCCAGTTCGAACAGGAACAAGGCAAACCAGTTAGAATTTGAATTTTAAACATCTGATTTTTGAGGAATTGTTTGAGGTAGCAAACAAACTCCAAAATTTATGAAATTTTAACTGGAGCCTTCTGACTGCAGTAGGAATCTTCCATAAAATTTTCGGAGGTTTTAATGCACTTAATTATTCTCCAGAAATTCCAGAAGAGAGGAAAATAGGGTTTGACCATGTTTGACTTGCCTCCAAAATTATCAAATAATTTCTAAAAACCATGAGATAATTCAGAGGTGTTAAACATCAACCCTAGACCCAAGAAAAATTATTTCCAAAGGTTGGGCACAAGATTTTCATGAAGGAGATTTGTGTTGGTGTCCAAATGCTAATTTGATTTTTGATTTCACATAATTCCTTTACAAAAATTATGGAACTGATTACAAAAATCAAGATCAGAGAAAAAGTTTTGATTTCTCCTCATTTTTATTACATTTGAAACACAAACCAATTTTGGGATGTTACAAAACCTCCCCCCCTCACAAAAATCTCGTCCCGAGATTTGGCTCACTTGGTAAAGAAAGATGGATAGTCCGCGACGAGGCGATCTTCCCTTTCCCAAGTAGCTTCATCTTCGTAATGGTTTGACCACTTTGAACTTTAAGGAACTTGATGGCACGATTCCTCGTTCTTCGTTCGCCTCTTCAAGGATGCGAGCAGGTGCTCCTTGTAGGTCAAATCTTCTTGGACATCGAGGGTTTCAACGGAGCTTCCTCTGTTGGAGCGCGAGACACTTCTTTAGTTGGGACACATGGAAAACATCATGTACCCCTCAGTGCACCGGCAACTCCAACTTATAGGCAACAGCTCCTTTCTTCTCGATAACACGGTAAGGACCCACATATCGAGGAGCCAATTTGCCCTTAACGCCAAACGCGTGATGGCCCTTCAAAGGAGAGACCTTGAGATACACAAAGTCATTGGGCTCAAAGCTCAACTCACGACGACGGCGATCCGCATAGCTCTTTGCTCTGGATTGAGCCGTGCGCAAACGATCCTGAATAAATTGGACTTGACTCTCGGCCTCATTGATCGAGTCCGGCCAAAGAATGGTCTTCACGGTCTCCGACCAATTTAACGGGTTCTCGCACTTTCTCCGTATAAGGCCTCGAAAGGTGACATGCCGAGGCCGGCTCGAAATGCTTGTTGTAGGAAAACTTCGGCAAATGATAAGCATTTCTCCCAATTCTTTCCATAGGAGAGGGCGCAAGCACGAAGCATGTCTTCCAACACTTGGTTGACCCTTTCGGTCGACCATCGGTTTGGGGGTGATATCTTTGTGCTAAGTGAGACGTTCCCATAGCCTCTTGCAAACACTTCCAAAATCGGCGGTGAAGAGTGCACGCGATCCAAACGATCGTCTTTGGTACTCCATGCAAGAAGGCGATCACGGAAATATAGAGATCCGCTAGTAGACTCACACTAAGGTTTGTCCGTCTTGGCGGAAAATGGGCTACCTTCGTCAATCGATCGATGACAACCCAGATGGAATCCTTGCCCTTGGAGGTTCGGGGTAGACTGGTGATCAAATCCATCCCGATCGAATCCCACTTCCACTCGGGAATAGGCAAAGGTCGGAAGCGATCTGCCGGGCGATGCTCGGCCTTGACACGACGACACACGTCGCTTTTCGACGAAACCGCAATTTCCCTCTTCATTGGGTCCACCAAAATCACAGACGGAGATCTTGATACATCTTCGTGGCCCCGGATGAATAGACAAAGGCGAATCATGGGCTTCATGGAGAATCAAATCCGCAGTTCCATGTCCTTTGGAACCACAGGCGTTGCGAACCTTACAACACCATGCTCATCCTCGAGAGAAGCACTTAGTCGTTCTTGACATTTTCCTTGATGCGACTTATTCCAGCATCTGATTGTTGGGCGATCTTAATCCGATCTACCAAGGTTGGTTGCACAACCAAGGCAGCGAGGGAACCATGCTCAACCAAACCTAAGTTGAGCCGCTGAAATTCCTTCGAAGGGTGGGTTGGCGTTCTCGAGCAATAAGGCATTGCAATGCGCTTTGATCGAGCGCATCTCGGCAGCGACATTAGCCTTGCCCGATGGTAGTGAATACCCATGTCATAGTCCTTGATCAACTCCAACCACCTCTTTTGCACGAGGTTCAGATCCGGTTGGGTGAACAAATACTTTAGGCTTTTGTGATCCGAATACACCATAGCGATTACCGATTAGGTAATGTCGCCAAATCTTAAGTGCATGAATCACGGCGGCCAATTCCAAGTCATGGGTAGGATAGTTGAGCTCATGAGGTCTCAATTGCCTCGACGCATAGGCCACTACCTTGCCCTCTTGCATCAGGACGCAACCGAGTCCTCGACGGAAGCATCGCGAGAAGATATCGAAGCTTGATGGATATCGGGAAGAACGAGCGGAGCGGTGGTCAAACGCTTCTTGAGTACTTGGAAGCTTTCCTCACAAGCATCGGACCATAAGAACTTCTTGTCCTTCTTAAGCAACTCCGTCATCGGCTTCGCGATCTTGGAGAAGTTCTCGATAAAACGGTGATAATATCCCGCTAAACCGAGAAAACTCCGTGCCGGATTCTGATCAAGTAAGGTGACACCAAGAAAGAACATCGCGATCTTGCTAGGATCAACGGCTACGCCTCCTGCTGAAAGAACATGGCCCAGGAAGGCCACTTCCTTCAACCAGAACGCGCACTTGCTGAACTTTGCATACAGCTGGTGCTCACGAAGCTTGCCTAGCACAAGCCTCAGATGCTCATCATGTTCTTCATCGTCCTTAGAATAGATAAGAATATCATCGATGAAGACCACGACAAACTTATCCAAATACTCCATGAATACCGAATTCATGAGGTTCATGAACAAAGCGGGAGCATTGGTTAAGCCAAAACGACATGACGGTGTACTCATACAAGCCGTAGCGAGTAGAAAGCCGTCTTTGTAATATCCTCGGTCGGATCCGCGACTTGATGATATCCCACTCTCAAATCAATCTTGGAGAATACTCGAGCTCCGTTAATTGATCAAAGAGATCATCAATGCGGGCAATGGATACTTGTTCTTTCTGTTACCTCATTAAGCTTTGACGGTAATCAACGCACATGCGTAAAGTATTGTCCTTCTTCTTCACGAAGATTCTTGGACAACCCACGGAGATGAGCTAGGCGAATGAAACCTTTTCTTGCAGCTCATTCAATTGCTTCTTCAACTCCACCAACTCGTTCGGTGGCATCCGATAATGCCTCTTTGAAATCGGGCGATCACAGGAACCAACTCAATGACAAACTCGAGATCTCGAATGGTGGCATCCCCGAAGATCTTCAGAAAGACATCAATGAAGTCACGAACCGTAGGGGACTTCACTAATATCTAGAGCGGGCTTCGCTGCGCGAAGAGATGCGGGCCTAGCGACTTTCGGCGAACACCTTAACCTCGCCACGAAGGACTAGATATAGAGACACACTTCTTGGCACAATCGATTTGTCCCTTATACTGAGACAACCAATCCATACCAAGAATTATATCTAGACTTGCGGAATGGAGGAGGATAAGATTCGCTAAGAACCCTACCCCCTCAATATCGATAGGGACGTCCCTACACTCCAATGTAGCTCTCAACTCCGAACCCGGAGAGCGAATGAGCAACGGGACCAACAAGGGAGTAAAGAGGAGCTCACTAACAGCAGCAAAAGATTCAGAAATAAAAGAATGAGATGCTCCTGAATCAAACAAAACAGTAGCAGAATGAGAGTTAACAGAAAGTGTACCCAGCACGACGTCGGGTGCCTCCTCTGCGGAGATGAGGTTGACGCGACCACTACCCACGCCTTGGGTAGTAGGGACTATCTTCAGGTCCTGAGAAGGACCACCTCCTGGCCCGCGTCCTCCATTAGGGACGAGGGCTGCCTCTGTCTTCTTAGGGCATTGGTTCGCATAATGCCCTTCGGTTGCAGCGAACAAGTAACCCGGCGGCCGGGTTGCGGGGGCCACCTGGCGACTTCGCAGTGCGTGGTAGGGCACGGCTCTGCGAAGGGCGAAGAACAGTCTTGTGGCCTCGGGGTCTTGGCTTCTTGACGCGACCCCTGAGACGGACCGAAGCGGGGATAGCTGGCCTTGGATGACTTCTGGGCCTCCCACTTACGCTTGCGGGAATCCACAAGCGCTCTCCCGAGTGCTTTCGGCGACGATGGCCTTGTCCACCAAGGCACGGAAATCCGGGAAGTCGGCGATGGATAGCTTGTCTGAAGCTCCTCGGACAAACCATCCTTGAACTTCTCTTGCTTGGCCTCATCGGTGGCCACCTCCTCCGAGCATAACGAGCCAAATGGTTAAACTCGTGCATGGTACTCCGAATCGAGAAACGTCCTTGTCTCGGCGACAAGAACTCCTTCTTCTTGACCTCATCGGTAGGAAGGAATGTGACTCCGACGGAAGGCGGTGCGAAACTCCTCCCAAGTGGCGGTGTGGCGTCAGTCGCATGGCGAAAGCTCTCCCACCAAGACAAAGCTGCACCCTCCGGTGGTGCGATGCAAGCAGCGCCTTCTCGTGCTCCCATCGCTGCGCTTATACGGCTTCCGCTCCACCTGACGGCCCCCGCCGTCTGCGTCAAGCGGGTCCTCGACTGAGAACGTGGGGCCGAGTGCGAAGAAACTCCGCAAGTCCCCACGCGGTGGTGACCACTCCTTGCCCGGATCCTCAAGCACCGGTAAGGCGGAAGTGTTGGCGCGATGACGCCCGAAGAACCCTCCTCGCCCTCTGCGTGACGTTGCGCTGACCGAAGGACCTCGGCCATGGTCGAGGAGGAGGAAGATCCTCGTCCGGACGGTGATCGCCTTGGCCGCTACGAAAAGGTCCGGCCATCCTGTTACAAGAAACTTTGGTTAAAACTAGACTCAAAGATTCAAAGCCGAAAGAAAGCGAAAAGCTAACGACTAGGGGAATGGAATATCACTCTAATCGAAAGCCAAAAACAACAAGTGTATAAACTTAAACAGGCTTATAGAAATACTCCAAAAATCGTAATGAACCACCAACCAAGGCTCAACTTCCCAATGCAACTAACCCGTATTGAATGAACGAGCAATTGTTTGAGAAGGTAAAAATCAGAAAATTTAAGGTAAGACCTAATACCACTCAAGATCAAGGCTAAATCAGCGAACATAGCGTTAGATACATAGCTAACTAGTATCACATCTTACCCTTTTTAACCCCACAAGTTTTAGTTGATTATCCTCTCATTTTCTAACCCATTCGAAACCATCGAGCTTGCTGTCCGGAAATTGAAGTTACTGTAGCGATTTTGCATCCAAGCTCCAGCCGAAGCCTTCCATCCTAGAAACTTCAAAATCTGGCACACTTCAACTTGCCGAGCTCAGTGGTCCTATCAGAAACCATTGAGCTCGCTGTCTGGAAGTTGAGGCGTGCTGTCCAGATTCCGCATCCAAGCCTCTAGCCGAAATCTTCAGTCCAGAAACTTCAAAACCCTAAGCACTTCAATTTGCCAAACTCAGTGGTTCCCAAAACCCATTTAATCGATAACACTATCTTTGAAAAGGAGATGAGAAAAAAAAACAACTTTCAAACTCAAATTAGAGTAAGATGAGAGGAGAAGGCTAAGATAGGTAAGGAATAAAATCTGAGAATGACCTAAGCTTTCAAAATCATTTGATACATTGAAAATAATATCTTCCAAAATATCCTAAAAGACGACCATGCTTGGGTTACTACGGTCAGTATGGCTCTGATACCAAAACTTTGTGAGACCCCGGTTTATCCGGCTTGTAATGCTTAACTATCCACTTGGTCCTAGCATCACAAATCAGATAATCCGAGACTCGAGACATGTATACTTCCCAGAGTGCAGTATACACACCTCTTTACAAAGTTCATGCATCAATTCCATTCATTCACATAGAACCGAAACATAAACAACAATCCAGAAGATAACATAAATAAAGGATAGTTATTACAAAGAGAGGCCAACCGCCAAACGACATATACATAAAGAAGTTTAACAATGAAGCAAAAGTGCCATAAGATGGCCATAAACCAAAAGAGCCAATCAGTGTGCCTTTAACCCACAAGGCAACCGACCGGACCGCCAAACTAGTCGTCAAATCCACAGCACAGCTCACAAAAGTGAGGCCCTTGGGGCTCACCTTCCTCCCCAAAACAAAAGCAATGGCAGCAAAAGCCGGTGAGTACTTTGAATGTACTGCAAGACTTACATGTGGAATAACAAACTCAGATATATACTACATGCAAGCTTAATCAACAAGAGGTCAGATGTTTCATTTTAGCATAAAGCAAGTTCCCATTTGCAATAATGTAATACATTTAAAAGCAAGTTGACAAATCTGTTTTTAATGTTTAAATAATCGATATAACAATAATAATAACAGAGGTAGAGAACAACAATAATCCCGAAGTGACTAAGCCATTAGTCACCACAACAATAGCATGAATTCCCCATTCATACCAATTCAGATCAAATTTTAATTTAAAAGGTTGTAGTCTAACTCTTGCAAAACCTAACCAAGCGTGTCCATAACCTAGGACGAGGCTATTCGAATAGTTTTATCCTGCAGGGTGTACCAATGTACCCACACGCTGCATCGCCTTTTGCCACTAGATTAGCATACTTCCTTTGGTATGCCTAAGACACACTAAGTCTTACGAGACATTTCCAATATTGTGTATGAACTACGAGTCGCCTGTATGGATAGAAACCCATACGTTGTGTCGAGTCATTGTAAAGCCTCGATCAACTACCCGCCCTGTAAAGCCTTGACAACTACAATGCTCCTCGAGGTGGAGAGCCTACCCTAATCTCCACCACCGCACACCCAACACAAGAACACATATCCTTTTCACACAACACACACAACCCCTCCTGCGACTCGGAGATAACACACGCCAAAGTACTTAGTCAAGAGAGGTCCCATATCCTCTCAAGTGGTTAGCACGCAAAAATGCTTGGAGAGTGTGACACAAGATGTTCGGTCCTTGTTGACTTAGGCAAGACATCCACAAACCCAATAACCCACCATCCAACCACTTGCCCAAGTCCAAATCAATTTTTCCTTTTCAGGTTTTGACTTTACAAAATAACAAAGCACCAAGTGCTGAACATAATGGAAGAATAATAATTTTTGTGTGACCAAAGCCATCGACTAAGTCGATGACCGCCCAAAGCTACCGAACTAAGCATGGCTAAGCATAAGGATTCGCATTCTACTAAGTGACAAGAGTTCATCCATCGAACTCTAATCACAGCAAATAACCTAGGCTCAAGTAGTAGAGAATAAATAATACCCTACAGATTATGCAACTATAGGATCAACTAACCATAATTTAACACAAAGTAGCAATGCATACATACAGTTGAATTCAAAATATTAAACTTGTAAAATACTAGGATTAACATGATCAAACTGCTTGCCTGCTTGCTGTGGGTCAATGTGCTGCTGAGGATCAACAATATGGTCAACGTGCTCTTCGGATCCTAACGAAAAAGCGAGAACCAAACGATAAGAGCGAATAAAATGCAAAGACCAAGCAGTAAACCTTCTCCAAAAATTCTAAAATTTTTACAGTAGCAAGATAATGATTTATAAAGAATTTAGCAACAAGAACCAATTGATTTGGATTCTTAATGCCAAAGATATGCCCAAAACAATTTTGCTCAGCTTTTATAAATCAAAAATGCTACTATTCACTAGCAAAATTTTCGGGAGCTGTCGGGACCCAAATATGCAAATCTGGACCCTCTGTGTATTCTGCACTAGTCCAGGATCACGCTAGTGCACACAGTGTCAACATTGATGAAATATCACATCCATACAACGAATATAAGAATAAACGAGTACATTTAAATAACAAATAACTGTTGGGACCTTACGGTCGAGTTTCACATTTATTAAGCCATGCAAGGCTGACAATAAAGAAATAAAGCTGCAATGAAACGAAATAAACTCCGGTGGCTCCCATCAATTTACCACAGTAAACCGATCGGATCAAGACCCTAACGCTCAACCTTCGTAGAACTCTTCTTCAAAAGCAAAGACGACTCCTCCACTTCATTGATTTGTTTAGCAAGAGTGAGTACACACCGTACTCGCAAGTCATACCACGAATGCATTTATACATGATGGCTTATTCCAAAGGAATGGCTTCGTGGTTATTTTGCGAAATGCAACATTTGCAATTGAATACAAATAATAGATTGAAAGCGTAATTCAAAACAAATAGACAATAATAAGTTAACAATTGATTTCACAAAGGACACACAGTCTAATCAAGTTTTTTCACACAATTTGAACAAGTTATCTCACACAAATGACCCTTCCCAATTGTTTTATGAAAATCTACCCTCGTGTGAAATTCCGAGCATGTCCATAACCGAGGACGCGCTATTCGAATAGATTGATTAAAACACTCTGCAGAGGTTGTACACTTTACCCACACGATGAAACCAACCGGATCGAGTTGATCACAACAAAACCTTTCGGAGACTTCATCTCAAACAATGACACTCTGGTGTGCTTTATCACATTCAATTTGTACACACACCCTTGGAACGACACACACCATTGGACGGGGATGCAATGAACTGCTCCGCGATGTGACATATCACACCTCCACCCATCACATAGCTTAAATACAACTTTGAGTTGTCAATGTCAAGACTCCATAACTTACTAAGTCGCCCACCCATACTAGGCATGTGGTCGTGCAGAAGGCCCAGTTCAATGGCGCACAAAGTTAAGTCCTTAATTGACCAAGGCAAGACTTCCAGCTTTAACCCAAATCACAAAGTTTAATAAGCACACACTCCACCATTCACACAGAATCCACCACTTGCCTCGGTCTAAATCTTTTCCCACCACGTTGATTAAGTGCAACACATGCCATCAACGAGTAACAAAGACACAAAGACACACAGATTCATCACACAGTTCCATAATCACTTAGTCAAGTTTATAATTGCAACTCTCACATGAAATGATGACTCGTGGCATGGCTAAGCAGTCTAATCGTATCTAACCAACCCACGTTGGTGCTACAATAATACCAACTAATAATTAATCAACCTAGGGTGACAAAAGATCATGGCATACAATAGACAAGGTGGCATAACAATTTGGATTAATAACTACACCCAAAAGCATTTAAATAAATACTTGAAATAGAATGCAATACATTGAAACAAAGTATTTTGAAAACTGGGTTCAAAATGATCAAAGGTATAACTTGCCTTGGAATAGATCTAGATATTGGTCTTGGTCTTGAGGTGCTCCTTCTTCTGCAAAATTCCCCGAAGTATCGACGTCTACTCGCAACGAGACAAAAGAAACAAAACAAATAAATAACAGAGGCAAAACAAACTCCAAAAATCAAATAAAATTCATAAATAAATAGATCTGAATTTTATATGAATTTACAAATTTGAATGGGCTCAATCGGAGTTCGGATGCAAAAGATATGGGCTTTGGAAGATTGGAAAAATCAATTAAACCCTAAATTGGATTTTTTCGAATTTCCCGAATTAATTTTATAAAAAAAAATCGAATTATTGCGCAATGCTTGCGTCAGCCGAGAATTTCCGGAAAAAGAATTATATTTAAAAAGAATTCTGACAGGTGGGACCCACTGTCAGCCTCTCGGCTCACGGTGGACTGGGTCCTCCGAGCCGAGGAAGAGCTGGCGCGGTGAACCGGGAGGCGTGGCGCTGATGCGGCAGCCACGTAGGCGACACGCCAAAGACCTGAGAGGGGATGTGGCTGCACACGTGGGCAGCCACGAGGCAAAACGCCGCGACACTCCGGCGACCATGGATACTGGCGGATGACGGCTCGGCGGTGGCGGAGGTGCGCCAGGAATCAGCGCAACCAGCGAATCGTGACGCGTCGCTACTCACGGAGATGACCGAACGGCGGCGACGACAAGAAGAGCGCGAGCGGTGCGGTGATGGTGGCGACGACGAGCGACGGCTTCCCGAGGGCAACGAAGCGTCGCGCGACGGGGTAGCCTTGACGCGCGAACACGGGGTGGGGTGTGGCGACGGCGGTGCTCACCGACGGCGACGCACCGGGCGAAGAAGCTCACGGCGGCGCGGAGGTTGGAGCTCGATTCCGTGAAACGGTGGCTCGCTAGGGTGAGACTTTAGGGAAAAGGCGGCGGAGGGGCGATCCTCGTGACACGGGCGCGGCTTTAAATAGGGCCCGAACCCTAGAGTCCTTGTCGAGGACGGCGGTGGCGTGCGGAAGAATCGGAGTCGGGCGCGAGGAAATCGGAACGAGACGAAGACGACGGCGGTCCCACCCGGCAATGGCAAGAAGCGGGCGCACGCGAGGCGACGGCAACCGATCGATCGGGATCCAAGAAGTGAGGGCGGCGAGCGAGCGCGGCCACAGCGTCTTGATCGCGCTGAAGGGGACACGCGGCGGTGATCCAAGGGCTCAAGGCGGGAATGGGTCATGGAGTTGGGCGAATTGGAATAGTGTTGGGCTTGACCCAAAGATCGTTCGAAGGATTTTCAAATGATTTTTCTTTTAAATAAATCCAGAAAATGCAAATAGCAATTAGAAAATAGCAAATGACTTTGGAAAAATTCGAAAAATTCTATAAAATATATCCAAGCATATAGAATCTAAATAAAATAGTTTTGACAATTGTTGATGTTGGGATTAAGCACATTAAATCAATTTGTCCTTAAAGTCCATATTAAGCTTTTTAAATTAATATTCAAATAAATCCAAATGGTGAATTTTCTCACTACCACTATTTAAAAGATTTTTAAAGCTCTGAAATTTGGGATGTTACAAACCTCGCCCCCTTAAACGAATCTCGTCCCGAGATTAGGCTAGCTAGAGAAAAGGCTAGGAAACTCGGCTTTTAACTCTTCTTCACGTTCCCACGTTGCTTCTCCTTCTGAGTGGTTACTCCACTGGACTTTGCAGAAACGAACGGTCTTGCTTCTGGTGCGGCGCTCTGCGACATCCAAAATCCTAACAGGTTGTTCTTTGTACGTGAGATCTTCCTTCAGTTCAATTGACTCCAACGGGGTCTGCTCTTCTGGCACACGAAGACACTTCTTCAGCTGAGAGACATGAAAGACATCATGCACTCCTGCTAACGACTGTGGTAGCTCCAACTGGTACGCAACTTCTCCACGGCGTTCCAAAATCTTGAATGGACCCACATACCTTGGAGCAAGCTTCCCTTTGGTGTGGAATCTCTTAACACCTCTGAGCGGAGTAACTCGAAGATACACAAAATCTTCTGGTTCAAAGCTAAGGTCACGACGACGATTATCGGCATAACTCTTTTGCCTGGACTGGGCTATCTTTAGTCTTTCTCTGATCATAGCAACTTGTTCTTCGGCTTCCTGAATAATATCTGGCCCGAACACTACACGTTCAGCTGTCTCTGACCAATTCAATGGAGTTCTGCAGGCACGACCATACAAAGCTTCAAATGGTGACATCTGCAAACTGGCTTGATAACTGTTGTTGTACGAGAATTCTGCATACGGCAAACTCTTATCCCAACTGGTAGCATTAGCTAAGGCACAGGCTCTCAACATATCTTCTAATATCTGATTGACTCTTTCAGTCTGTCCATCCATGCAGGGATGATAAGCGATCTCAAATTGGATGAGTTCCTGGGCTTCATGTAGACTCGCCAAACGAGAGGTGAATTGAGATCCTCGATCGACACTATCTTCTTAGGCACACCGCGCGGTAGCGATTTTTGTCATATACAATTCCATGGCGATCTCCGAATAAGTGGTTTTGATCGCAAGAAATGGGCAACCTTAGTCAAGCGATCCACTATTACCCAAATCGAATCATAACTGATTGAGTCTTGGGTAAACCGGTAATAAAATCCATACCGATCTCTTCCCACTTCCATTCGGTATCTTCGCAGCTTGTAGCAATCCTGCTTTGGCCTCGATGTTCGGCCTTTACTTTCGACACCGCGTCGCATAAGGCAACGAACTCTGCGACGTCTCGCTTTAAGTTTGGCCACCAAAACTTATTCTTAACATCCTGATACATCTTAGTGCTTCGAGGGTGAATTGAATACTTTGAGTCATGGGCTTCCTTCAGAATCAGTTGTCTTAAACCATCAATATCCTGTACAGATCGTCCATTGATCCACAATATATCCCGATCATCTATGGTGAAGTCTTTAAATTTTCCTTCGCCATCTTCTTCTTGAGATCAAGAAACTCGAGAATCCTTAGGTTGAGCTTCACGAACTGCTTTCTCGAGTAGATGCACTTCCAAATGGCCACAAATCCTTCCTAACAACTTCTAGTCAGAGCTTCGAATTCCTCTGAAGTTACGAACACAACTCTTTGCTTCGAGCATTGCGGTAGCTCTTACGACTCGGTGCATCTGCAACTACATTGGCCTTACCGGGATGGTAATGGATTCCAAGATTATAATCCTTTATTAATTCCAACCATCTTCTCTGCCTCATGTTCAAATCGGTGAGTGAATATGTACTTCGTGCTCTTATGATCATGTAGACTTCACAAATGACACTGATGAGATAATGTCGCCAAATCTTCAAAGCATGCACTACGGCACTAATTCCAAATCATGGGTAGGATAGTTCTCTTCATGAGGCCTTAATTGCCTTGACGCATAGCGGCGGCTCTTCCTTCTTGCATAAGGACACATCCTAATCCTTGACGCCAAGCATCACAAGAGATATCAAAATCCTTACTAATATCCGGCAAAACTAGCATTTGGTGAAGTCAAACGTTTCTTCAATTCTTGAAAACTCTTCACAAGTCAGTCCAAATGTACTTCTTCTCTTTCTTCAATAATTGCGTAAGAGGTTTAGCAATCGTTGAGAATCCTTCAATGAAACGACGATAGTATCCCGCCATTCCCAAGAAACTACGAATTTGAGTAACCGTCTTGGGCGCTTCCCAATTCATTACTGACTTTAACCTTTCCGGTCAATCGCTACTCCTTGGTTTGTCATTACATGACCGAGAAAATCAACTTTCTTCTTCCAAAAGTCACACTTGCTGAACTTGGCATACAAGCGATGTCCTCTCGAGCTTCTCTAGGATTAATCTCAAATGTTACGCATGTTCTTCTTCGACTTTGAGTATACCAAAATATCATCAATGAATACTACTACGAACTTATCCAAATATTCCATGAATACTTTGTTCATCATGTTCATGAAATAGGCGGGGGCATTAGTCAATCCAAAAGACATGACTAAAAATTCATAATGTCCATACTAGGGTTGAGAAAGCGGTCTTTGGTACATCCTTAGGACAAATCTTCAATCGATGGTAACTTTGATCGTAGATCGATCTTGGAGAATACTCCTACTCCTTTCATCCAGTCGAACAAATCATCAATTACGGGCAATGGGTACTTATTCTTGATGGTGACTTCGTTGAGAGAACGATAATCGATACACATTCTCATACTTCCATCTTTCTTCTTGACGAACAAAGCAGTGCTCCCCATGGCGCATTTAACTAGGTCTTACAAAACCTTTCTCCAAGAGTTCTTCTATCCGCTTCTTCATTTCCACAAGTTCATCGACCGCATCCGATAAGGTCTCTTGGAAATTGGTGCTGTTCACGGCACTAGATCGATGACAAACTCAATGTCACGGTCCGGTGGCATTCTGGTAATTCTTACCGAAATACGTCGGATAATCTTTGACTACAGTCGTCTTCCAAAGAAACTTGGTTCGCATCGACTACCAAATGTCCATCACGTCTTGAGGTGGCTAGAAATTCTACTTTCTTTCTGTGGTATCCTCAATTGTCACGGCTCTTCGCCACAATCTAACATCGCTTTATGTTTGGATAACCAATCCATACCAAGGATGACATCTATGGTCCGAGTGTCTAGAACTATTAGGTTGGCTAGAAACTCAACTCCGACTATGAGTAGCCTAGCTCCTAAACATCCAACTTTAGAACTTAGCTCTGCTCCGGCGATGGACTAACAGAGTATGCTTAAGATGCATAACTTCCAATTTGTTCTTAGTTGCAAAAATTCCGAAACAAGCGAATCTGGCTCGTAATCAAACAGAATCGATGCGGTATCGAATTTACTAGGAACTTACCCAAGACAACGTCAGTGCTTCTTGGGCTCCTTCCAGAGTGGCGTGGTTGACACGGCCTCGACCATCGATGGCGGTGCTCCTCCGATTGACCGTAGCTTGAGAAGTTCCTTGATGGTTGCCTTGTACCGGCGTCTTGGTGGTGTGTTCCCAAGGTTGAAGCGTCTTCGGAGTGATAGTCCCATTCTGCGACATCGGTTGGCGAAATGCCCCTGCCGACGGCGTGTAAAGCAAACTCGTTGTATTCGTGGGTTGCTTCTTGGATTGGGGTTGGTAGTGCGAGGTTGCGGAAGTTACGAGCAATCGGGCGAGTCTTGAAGTTAGTGCGGTGGTCCGCGAGTGCGTGGTGGAAAACGGCTAAAGCTGCGGTGGAATCATTCTTGCCCTCACCGGGTTGGTGACTTCCTTCTTGAGCCATTCTGCGCTTCGATGATCTTCCAATTCCTTGCGCTTATCCTCTAGAATCAAAGCCTTGTTGATCAACTCTTGAAAATCGGGAAAGGTGTGGGCGATCAAGTTGACTTGAAGTCCAATGTTCAATCCTTTCAGAAAACGACTCTGACGAGCCTTGTCAGTGGCGACATCTTCTGCAGCATATCGAGCAAGTTGAGAGAACTTGTTGAGGTAATCGATCACTGACATTCCTCCTTGCTTGAGAGCACGAATTCATCCTTCTTTAGATCCATGATTCCTTCCGTACATGATCTCGGGCGGCAGCGCTTGTGAACTCTTCCCAAGTAATATCTTGCGGCGTTCCATGCGCATTTGCACAAAGTTTTCCCACCATTCGCGGCAATGCCTTCCATCCGGTGAGGCGTCTGAACTTTTTCATGATCGCCGCATTGAGTGATCGCGGCTTTCTCTCAATAACACGAAGCCAATCATCAGCTTCTACTGGTGAGACATGTCCAGAAAAGGTTGGTGGACGGGTCCTCATAAACTCCGCCAACTTGGATGATCCATTGTGACCATGAGCAACTGGGGCTCCATTGTGATGCTGATTGTTGTTGCTCTGGTTATTCATAGCTTGCATCGATTCATCATGGTGTACATCGGTTGGTCTGCAGTATCATGAATGCTCCAAAATTCTGCAGATCGATCAAGGTGCTTGTGGTGGAACTGCTTCTCGGGATTTGCTCCGTCCTTCCGACACCGAGTATCGTAACCACTTGCGCAGACTTGACGAGTCCGAACCATCCGTGAATCTCAAGGGTTAGATAAGGTAGCAAGCACGAGATAAGTTGTAGAACTAAGCGGGGTAGGTAAAACCCAACAACATATTTTAAGAAAGCTCAATGAAACTCTTATATTGATTAAGATAATAGTATGGCTTGCAACAAATGCCTAAGGGCCTTTGCACTCATACTTGCACACAAAAATAAGGACGAACTTAAGCACACCAAACTACAGCCTAAAGGGCGACTCAAGACATAAATCGGCTAAGCTCAAACAACGAGAAGACTACTCAATCAAATAGCCTCCGCACCTTGACGGTGCTCCGCTTTCTTGAGACTCGAAAGTGGTGGCATCCTCGCAAACCGATCCCGATGTCCGGGATGGTGCAATAGGAGCGTGTGTCTCAGTGCGAATCTTCTTTGGTGCTTCGCTCTGCTTGCCTCTGCTTGGCTCTTACAGTTCACCGGTCCATCGCCTTCTTACGGTCTTCCTCTTGATGTCTTCTTCGTGTCGTCCATAAAGAGTTTCTTCTAATATGGCGATCCTTTCTTGACTCTCAAGAGTCTCATAGGTACACTCCACTCTATGGCGCTAACTCCAACGATTCCTCCCGAGCAATGCGAATCAGGCGAGATGCACGACGGTGGCGTTGTCTTCTCCTTCCAGACGGAAAACGTGCGGCAAGATCCACGTCGGAGTGCGGGGATGATAACGGAAAACGTGTCACGAAGCTCTCGAGAGTAGATGTTGCGAGATCCTCGGGATGGCAAGGCGTGAAGACTCTGGATTGCTTCAATCCAAATACTCCTTCGAGTGAGATGTTCGATGGTTTGCTTGCCTTGGTGTTCGCTGGCGTAGCGGTCAAATGGCGATCACTCCACGATCTCGGCTGCTCACAATCCAAGCAACGCCACGGTACAATGGACGATCGAACCTCCAAGTACTTGTAGCAACTTCCAAAGCTCGTGGCAAGTCCTCCTTGCGCTCTCCATAACTCAAGACGAGGCATCTGTCAAGATGGACAAGGATATGAAAACAACTTTAAAGCAAATGGGAGAGAAAGAATTTCAGCAATAGTTGAGTCAAGAGAGACATGAGATGAGTTAAGGAGTTCAATTAATCTTGCAAGTTAATATTTGCTTTAGAAAATAGTTTTGGACTCACTAAGAACGGCCAATCTAACTAGGGTCAAGACCTACGATCGGTATGGCTCGATACCACCTCTGTCGGGACCCAAATATGCAAATCTGGACCCTCGGTATATTCGCACTAGTCCAGATCACGCTAGTGCACACAAAGTGTCAACATTGATGAAATATCACATCCATACAACGAATATAAGAATAAACGAGTACATTTAAATAACAAATAATCTGTTGGGACCTTACGGTCGAGTTTACATTTATTAAGCCATGCAAGGTCGACAATAAAGAAATAAAGCGCAATGAAGCGAAATAAACTCGGTGGCTCCCATCAATTTACCACGAACAGCCGATCGGGATCAAGACCCTAACGTTCAACCTTCAGAGAACTCTTCTTCAAAAGCGGTGACGACTCCTCCATACATTGATTTGTTTAGCAAGAGTGAGTACACACCGTACTACAAGTCATACCACAGAATGCATTTATACATGATGGCTTATTCCAAAGGAATGGCTTCGTGGTTATTTTGCGAAATGCAACATTTGCAATTGAATACAAATAATAGATTGAAAGCGTAATTCAAAACAAATAGACAATAATAAGTTAACAATTGATTTCACAAAGGACACACAGTCTAATCAAGTTTTTTCACACACCAACAAGTTATCTCACACAAATGACCCTTCCCAATTGTTTTATGAAAATCTACCCCTCGTGTGAAATTCCGAGCATGTCCATAGCAGAGGACGCGCTATTCGAATAGATTGATTTAAACACTCTGCAGAGGTTGTACACTTTACCCACACGATGAAACCAACCGATCGAGTTGATCACAACAAAACCTTTCGAGACTTCATCTCAAACAATGACACTCTGGTGTGCTTTATCGCCAGTCAATTTGTACACACACCCTTGGAACGACACACACCATTGGACGGGGATGCAACAACCGTCCGCGATGTGACATATCACACCTCCAAATTTCATCACATAGCTTAAATACAACCCGAGTTGTCAATGTCAAGACTCCATAACTTACTAAGTCAGCCCAGCCCATACTAGGCATGTGGTCGCATCTGAAGGCCAGTTCAATGGCGCACAAAGTTAAGTCCTTAATTGACCAAGGCAAGACTTCCAGCTTTAACCCAAATCACAAAGTTTAATAAGCACACACTCCACCATTCACACAGAATCCACCACTTGCCTCGGTCTAAATCTTTTCCCACCTGTTGATTAAGTGCAACACATGCCATCAACGAGTAATAAAGACACAAAGACACACAGATTCATCACACGTTCCATAATCACTTAGTCAAATTTATAATTGCAACTCTCACATGAAATGATGACTCGTGGCATGGCTAAGCGCCTAATCGTATCTAACCAACCCACGTTGGTGCTACAATAATACCAACTAATAATTAATCAACCTAGGGTGACAAAAGATCATGGCATACAATAGACAAGGTGGCATAACAATTTGGATTAATAACTATACCCAAAAGCATTTAAATAAATACTTGAAATAGAATGCAATACATTGAAACAAAGTATTTTGAAAACTGGGTTCAAAATGATCAAAGGTATAACTTGCCTTGGAATAGATCTAGATATTGGTCTTGGTCTTGAGGTGCTCCTTCTTACGCAAAATTCCCAAGTATCGACGCCTACTGCAAACGAGACAAAAGAAACAAAACAAATAAATAACAGAGGCAAAACAAACTCCAAAAATCAAATAAAATTCATAAATAAATAGATCTGAATTTTATATGAATTTACAAATTTGAATGGGCTCAATCGGAGTTCGGATGCAAAAGATATGGGCTTTGGAAGATTGGAAAATCAATTAAACCCTAAATTGGATTTTTCGAATTTCCCGAATTAATTTTATAAAAAAATCGAATTATTGCGCAATGCTTGCGTCGAGAATTTCCGGAAAAGAATTATATTTAAAAAGAATTCGACAGTGGGACCCATCGTCGACCTCTCGACTCACGCGATGGATCGGGTCCTCCGAGCCGAGGAAGAGCTGGCCGCATGAGAACCGAGGCGTGGCGCCGCGCGCGACCACGCCACGAGGCGACACGCCAAAGACAGAGGGGATGTGGTCGCACACGGGCAGCCACGAGGCAAAACGCCGGCGACACTCGGCGACCATGGATCTGATGGATGACGGCGGCTCGGCGGTGGCGGGAGGCGCCTTCGGAATCGCGCAACCAGCGAAATCGGTGACGCGGTCGCTACTCACGGGAGATGACCGAACGGCGGCGACGACAAGAAGAGCGGCGAGCCGGTGCGGTGATGGTGGCGACGACGGCGACGGCTTCCGAGGGCAACGAGCGTCGTGCGAGGTAGCCTCGACGCGCGCGAACACGGGGTGGGTGTGGCGGCAATGGCGGTGCACCGACGGCGGCGCAATCGGGCGAAGAAGCTCACGGCGGCGCGGAGGTTGGAGCTCGATTCGGTGAAACGGCGGCTCGCTAGGGTTGGAGACTTTGGGGAAAAGGCGCCTGGAGGGGCGATCTCGTGACACGGCGCGGCTTTAAATAGGGCCCGAACCCTAGAGTCCGTGTCGAGGGCGGCGGTGGCGCCGCGAAGAATCGGAGTCGGGCGCGAGGAAATCGGAACGGAGGCGACGACGGCGGTCCCACTGGCGGCAAATGACAAAGAAGAAGCGCGCCAAGCGAGGCTTAACGCAACCGATCGACGGGATCCAAGGGCCGGAGCGAAGCGAGGCGAGCGCGGATACGAAGGCGCGATCGCGCGAAGGGGGACACGCGGCGGTGATCCAAGGGCTCAAGGCGGGAATGGGCTGCGGGAGTTGGGCCGAATTGGAATAGTGTTGGGCTTCGGCCCAGCACTGTTCCGACGGATTTTCAAATGATTTTTCTTTTAAATAAATCCAGAAAATGCAAATAGCAATTAGAAAATAGCAAATAACTTTGGAAAAATTCCAGAAAATTCTATAAAATATATCCAAGCATATAGAATCTAAATAAAATAGTTTTGACAATTGTTGATGTTGGGATTAAGCACATTAAATCAATTTGTCCTTAAAGTCCATATTAAGCTTTTTAAATTAATATTCAAATAAATCCAAATGGTGAATTTTCTCACTACCACTATTTAAAAGATTTTTAAAGCTCTGAAATTTGGGATGTTACAGGAGCTATACTGAGTTTGGAAACATTTTTAAATTAAAGTTTAGTTAAAAACATAACCAACAAAATTTGAATCAACCGAAAAGGATTTGAAATGAATTAGTTATGCATTTTACAAGATATCATATTTTTCAGTTGATAAATAAATCCTCTCGGGAAATTCGGAAATTAGGAATGACGTGGCTGAACGAGGAGCGTCGATCTTGGATCCAACGGTCCGCGTCTCAATACTTTAACGCACAAGACGCCTGCTGAGGCCTTAAACGTCAACCGTTGGATCTGGATCCAACGGTTCACGTGGCCCAGAACGTTCGGTGGTCCGAACGTTCCCGCGCACGAGAGCCGTGGATCTGGGATCCGACGGTTCACCTGGACCCGAGCGTCCGGTGGTCCGAACGCGCCCACGCACGAGAGCCGTTGATCTGGGATCCAACGGTTCGCGGATCAAGGCGAGCGTTTTGTTCAAATTTCAAATAAGACTCTTGGCCGTAGATCTTAGGATCGACGGTCCGCAACGACTCAAGTTCAACTTCACCCCGAGTTTCGTCCGACAAAATTTGATGAGAAGATCGGCTCGCCACCCGTGCGGCTCGCCATGGCGGTGCGAGCGAACGCCTAAAATGGGTCCCAAACTCCATTGCGCACCTAATGGTACCAATGGCGTTGGTGAGGTGGTCGAGCACGCCAAGCGGAGAGGACCGGCGTGAACCAAAATGACTAAACGAAAAATGCAAACGCGCTCACCAAGGTTCAAGGAGCCGTGCCGAGCCACTAGGGACTAAAGAGAGGTTACCGAGTCCAAAGAAAGCGCAGGGGAGAGTCGGTCGCTGCTGCGAAGAAGAATGGCGATTTCGCCGAAAAGGGCAATCCAAATTGAGTCGCTCTTTCTCATCAAAAGCCAAATTGATGAGAGGGTTAAGCTTTAGTGAGAAGAGGGAGAGCGGAGGGAGCAAAGACTTATGGAAGAAGACCCCACGCAGATCCGACTTCACCAAGCTCCAAAACCATCAATGGCGCTACAGAGCTTCCCGAGAATCTGTGGCCTCAGTGGCTTGTGAGTGCTAGCTAGAGCTACAGGTATTGCTAAAGGAAGCTAAGGGAGAAGCCAAGGAGCTTAAATAGCCCGGATGGCGAGAGGGCAGCAGCGATAACCCGCCGAGTCAAACCGGCCGCTCGAGCGAGAGAGCGACGGAGGCGGTTGGAGGAGACGCTGAGGAGAGCACGACGAGCAATAAATGCGTCAGAGAGCCGCTGAAAAGCGGCCGTGGAGTGGGCGCACGCTGCGTTTTCCTCTGCGCACGCCATGGCCGATCGCCGACGCCACGAGCCGGACGGAGGAAGGAGACGACGCCTACGGCCGCCGGATCGGATCGAATCGGACGGTTGAGCTAGCTCAGCGTGGATTACAAATGTCCCGCCGTTCGGTTGATCCAGACCGCTCGATCTTGATCCAACGGCTCACGACGCTGCGCGCCGACCGGCAGCGGTGCGTTTAGTTGGTTGGACCGAGTCCATTGGCTCGAGCCCGAGTCCAGTTCGAACCCGAGGAACAAAGCAAACCAGCTTAGAATTTGAATTTTAAACATCTGATTTTGAGGAATTGTTTGAGGTAGCAAACAAACTCCAAAATTTATGAAATTTTAATCTGGAGCCTTCGATCATAGAGGAATCTTCCATAAAATTTTCGGAGGTTTTAATGCACTTAATTATTCTCCAGAAATTCCAGAAGAGAGGAAAATAGGGTTTGACCATGTTTGACTTGCCTCCAAAATTATCAAATAATTTCTAAAAACCATGAGATAATTCAGAGGTGTTAAACATCAACCCTAGACCCAAGAAAAATTATTTCCAAAGGTTGGGCACAAGATTTTCATGAAGGAGATTTGTGTTGGTGTCCAAATGGTAATTTGATTTTTGATTTCACATAATTCCTTTACAAAAATTATGGAACTGATTACAAAAATCAAGATCAGAGAAAAAGTTTTGATTTCTCCTCATTTTTATTACATTTGAAACACAAACCAATTTTGGGATGTTACATGTGGCAATTCAAGTAAGTATCCTCAACAATTCTTATAGGTTTCCTTGAAGTTCACAAGAAACTTTTAAAGAAAAAATGCTATCTATGCAGCATATGGTTGAAAATTTTGCTGCGATCGGATTAAGAATCTAGAGCAAAAACACTCCGAACTAGAAAGTAAGAACTTCCTTCTTAATTTGTTTCTTTGCTAGACTTTCTTTTCTTCCTTTAACTATTCTCATTTATCAAATTTGATAGATTTAGAGAAAATAAAAGAAGAAGCTTTGGCTGAAAAAACCAGAAGAATAAAGCTTGAAGAGGAAATTCAAGCTAAAAACCGGTCGATCGAAACTTGACGACCAGACATGAAAAATACCTGGAAAAATTCAGAAAGAAAGCTGAATGTAACTTAGTCGTAGATTTGACTTAGTATCTCTTCTGATTCTTTTTAGCCTAATATTTGTTTTGCTTATGCAGAATAAAATCAAGCTTTAACCAAAGCAAAGAAAGCTTTGGAATTTGAGCAGGACAAGGGGGCAGCAATCATGCTTAATCTTGACTTTGGCACGAATTCATAATTTGTATAGCACTGCGCAGGCTTGTACCACTTTACCCATAGCTATTCTGAACTCTAAAATGAACCAGGTCCCCAGCATTTCCTTTGATGCGGTTCAAGTTCAGAATACAGAACGCTTTCCAGGTTACGTGATTAATTTCTCCACCCATTACTTTCTGTCGGTGCCGACCTCGTCTTCACACCGAGTTCTAGTAATGTTGGTTGAGGCAGCTCCTGTCCTGCACTCAACACTCCACCTTAGCGCTATAGTGCCTTGGATCCGCCACTTTCGGACTTCTCCTACCGGTCCTGGGTTCCTCCATATCACACTCACACCTATTACTCACCCATTGTGGAGAGCATGATCACGTAACAAGGTATCATTTTCTGCCCGTCGAAACGGGAAAATGGTTGGCACTAATTTTACGGCCTCTGACAGAGTAAGAGTTTTGTTGCCACATCATCATTATCTTTTTCTCAATTTCTTCCCCTGCCCTGGGCCCCCTTTACCAGCCATATAATAATATTATCACATTTTCTTTCATCTTTCTCATCTCTTTCATAATCATCTCAATCATTTGATTTGAGTTTTGGGAAATAAATTTTGATGCAATACACATATAAAACAGCAATATACGGTTTACATTTAAAATAACTATATTGATGTTCAAGAGGATCGCTTGCCTTTGGAATTGTAGGAAAGGTTGGCGATGACGAGTCTCTCATCACCTGCTCGACTTGGTTTGCCCTCTCAGAGCAAAGCGGAATACGAATAATATACACATAAATACTTACTTGAGTTTGAGTGATAGTAGGCGCATAAAATGCTAATACAACTCCTATGTTAGCCCATTTTTAATTTAATAAAACTTTTCGGAACCCAACCCAGTTAGCACTCTCCCGCTAAAAATCGTCCTACGGTTAAACCCGATCTACTGCCGACATCGCCGAACTCGCGTTCTATACTCGACACAAATTACTACTCGATCTTACACTTAGCTACGCCTACATAAATCTACACGGGCTATACCGATTCCTAACTTTCTTATACTCAACCAAACAAAAACCTAATTTTCAAACCCTAATCTCTAATTAACCGACTAACTACTAAACTACTAAACTCCCTCTCTAATTACCTACCAAACCGGCTAAACCTAACCGGCTAACTATACCCCCTAATCTAACCCCTCTCTCTCTCCCTCTTCTTACCCCTCTGTGGCGCCTCTCCTTCCCCTTATCCTCTTTCCCCAACTCTCTCGCCTCTCCTCTCTCAAGATCCTCGGCCGCCATCGCCTCCAGACGGCCCGCTCATAGCCGGCGCGCTCCTGCGCCTCGGCCCGCCTCGGTTCTGCGCCGCCTCCTTCGGCTATGGCTCCGCTTCCTCCTTCGCCTGGCGTCGCCTCCTGCTCACCCGGCGCGGCCGGATGGGCAGGCGCAGCCATGCGCTCGCCCCCGGTCACTCGGCCTCCCGGTCGCCTCGGCCGCCTCGGCTCTCTCCTCCCGGCTAGCTCCTCCTGGCGCAGCTGTGGCCCCAAGCGCCACCGCTACCGAGTCCTCCTCCCCTCAGCTCCCTCCTGGTCTGGTGCACGATGCTTGGCCTCCCGCTCTCGGTTCTCTCCCCTGGTGCCCTAAGCCCACTCCCGGCTCGGCCTGCTACTAGATTTGGTTCCCCCGTTCCACTTTGGTTTTAGCTAGGTTGACTCTTAGTAGATCTAGTTGAATCCATTACTAATGTTAGTTGGTGTTTATGAATGCATGCTCATGGTGATTGATTTGGGGTGAGGGAGGCTACTGGAGATGGTGGAGGTGGATGTTGGGCTCAGTTTGCCACTGAGGTAAGCCCTCACCCTACTCTCTCCCTCTACTCCGCTCCCTACTGCTCTGTGATGAACACTGAGAGACATTGGCTATTGTGGAATGAACAAGGTGCATGTTTCTGGATGAATGGCAAAATGGTTGTTCACCTAAGGGTTGGGGTTGCGGCCAATGTGGTGGCTGGTGGTCGAGATGGCGATGCCGGCAGTGGGGGTGGAGGTCGTCCTGCTGCTGGTCTCGGTGTGGCCTTTGGTGGTCGCTTGCGGTTCACAGGCCGTCGCCGGCTTTGCCCTTGCTCTCCAGCTCCTCCCTGCTTTCCTTGCTCCTCTTGCTCCACTCCTACGGCTGGGCGTCTTGGCCTTCTGGTTCTGCTGGTATGGGCAGTGGGACGCTTGGTTGTGTCTTGGCTTTGCATTGCGTTGGTTTGATGGGCTTGCGCTCTTGCTGGCCTTGAAGGGGTACACCTCTACCGGGGTGAATCGTCGCCTTGCACTGGGGTCGGTTAATGACCACTATGCCCTTGTGCTCACCGGCTGGCTCTCCCCAGATGTTTTTTGGGCTGAGGGCAATTTGGTCATTGGCTGGCAATTCGCTATGCGAGGGATTCTCTGCAGTCGCAGCAATTGGTATACGTAGGTGTTGGATTCGAAAATGCCGAATGATGAAACCTACGGAAATAAGACGGTGTCGATTATCTTAGGTTGGTCTAGGTATCGTGAGTATCCGGGTGCCGACTGATTTGGGTTAGCCTAGGTGACTTGAGAACCAAGATACTGGTTAACCTAGGTTGGTGTGGGTAGTCTCGGTACTCAGGGTGCCGGCTAATCTAGGTCGATCTGGGAACCGCAATGATTCCTATGGTACTCTGACGGCAATCCACTTTATTCTAACTCTATTCTATAGCTTTTGAACTGTTAATGGTCTTATGGTTGATTGGCGGACAATGGAGCTGGGAAAGGTGTTTCAGATTGGGTCGAGGAAGACGGTTTGACTAGACGGCGATGGACGGACGAGATTTCAAGGAAGACTTTGGCGGCATGCAATGCAATATTTTAATTTAATCTTTTTGTAATGTACTCAAAGTTGTAAAACATGATCTGTTCTGATGTAATAAATTCTTGTATTACTTGAGTTCAGAAAAATTTTATTTACTGCTAACCAGCTATTAATGTTAATTAGATTAGTCTGATTTTCCGGGTTCTCACATCCTCCCCCTTTGGAGAAATTTTGTCCCCGAAATTAGGATCTCACTCGAGCCAGTTGGGGTAGTCTTCGTGTAGTCCTTCCTCGTTTCTCCACGTGGCTTCGCTGACGGGGGTGACTTCTCCATTGCACCTTGCAAGAATGAATCATTTGGTTCCGCAGCTTCCTGTCTTCTGCCGCTAGAGTTTTCACGCGATGCTTGCCATACGTGAGATCACCTCACAATGGTATATCAAGATTGGTCACATGTTGGGAGGGGTCCCTCCAGCATTTTCTGAGTTGAGGTGCAAGAAATATGTCATGGATTCGTGATAACTAATTCGGTAATTCCAGTCGATATGCTAAGGTGCCTTTACACTTTATTATCCGAACTGGTTTCTCTTTTAATACGTATCAATGCACCCTACACATAGGTGATACCTTTAAATACTCCTTATGTAACATCCCAAATATGGGTTTGTGTTTCAAATGTAAGAAAATCAAAAGAAATTAAAACTTTTCTTGCATCTTGAAGACTTGGCTATTTTTGGTAATTCTTTTCAAAAGAATTATGGAAAATCCAATTTAAGTTATCTGTTGACTCTAATCAAAAACCCTCCTTGGCAATGGTCTTTTGCCAAACCCTTGGAAATCTTTTACCTGAGTTCTAGGGAGGCTTGGCAACACCTCTGAATTATCTCATAATTTTTAGAAATTATTTGATAATTTTGGAGGCAAGTCAAACTGGTCAAACCCTATTTTCCCCTCTTCTGGGATTTCTGGAGAATAATTCAGTGCATGGAAATCTCTGAAAATTTTATGGGAGGTTCCTCTGCGTCGAAGAAGCTCAGTTAAAATTTCATAAGTTTTGGAGTTTGTTTGCTACCTCAAATAATTCCTCAAAACTCAGATGTTTAAAATTCAATTTCTAATTGGTTTGCACTGCTTCCTCGGTCCGAACCGGACTCGGGCTCGAGCCAATGGACTCGGTCCAACCAACTAAACGCCAGGCGACTCGGTCGGTAGCGGGAGTTGTGGCCGTTGGATCGAAGATCGAGCGGCCCGAGATCAAGCGCGCGATCGAATCGTTGTAATCCACCCGATCTATCTCGGCCGTCCGATTTCGATCAAGCGGACGTGCGTCGTCTCCTTCCTCCGTCCGGCTTTCATACGTCGGCGTTAGCCATGGCGTCTTGCGCAGAGGAAAAGTCGCGGCGTCCGTCCCTTCCCGATCGCTTTTCAACGGCTCTCTGCGGCGCATTTATTGCTCGTCGTGCTCCTCCTCAGCGTCCCCTCTCCAACCGCTCCGTCGCTCTCTCGCGCTCAAGCGGCCGGTTTGACCCGGCGGGTTATCGCCGTTGCCCTCTGCCATCCCGGCTATTTAAGCTCCTTGGTTTCTCCCTTAGCTTCCTTTAGCAACACCGCAGCTCTAGCTAGCACTCACAAGCCGCTGGAGCCACAGATTCAGGAAGCTCTCACGCCATCGACGGTTTTGGAGCTTCGGTGAAGTCGTCTGTCGGGGTTTTATTCCACAAGTCTTTGCTCCTCTCTGCTCTCCTCTACTCACTGAAGCTTAACCCTCACTCAATTCGGTTCAATTTGTCCAGGACGAGCCAATGGTCAATTTCCCAATTTCACCGAAAGCATTCTTCTTCGCTGGCGCTTGACTCTCCTCGGCGCGTCCATTGCGTTCAGTAGCTCCTCTTTAGTCCCTAGTGGCTCGGCTTTGCTCCCTTGAACCGCAATGAGCACGTTTGCATTTTCGTTTGGTCATTTCGGGTCACTTCGTCCCCTCCGGCTGCCGAAGCGTTACAGTCCACCGGCAAGAATTCGTTGGTACCTTTAGGTGCGCAATGATGTTTGGGACCCATTTTGGGCACTTGCTCGCACCGCGCGCCGAGCCGCCGCGGCGGCGGCCGCTCCTCCTCCGTCGTTTTGCGGGACGAAAAACAGGGCGATGGTTTGAGCGTGAGTTGATGCGAACCGTCGATCCTTAGATCTACGGCCCACGTTCGCGTGGAAAAGTTTGAATTCGTCGCGCGTCTCGGTCTGTGGACCGTTGGATCTTAGATCAACGGTCCCGATTCGAGTGAAACGTTCGGACCGCCGAACGCTCGGATCAACGTGAATCGTTGGATCCGTGATCCACGGCTCGCGTGCGCGTGAGCGTTCGGACCACGGACGCCACGATCCACGTGAACCGTTGGATCCGAGATCCAACGGTGGCGTTTAGGGTTTGTGAATCCGCGCAGCAGCGTCAGTGTAAGCGCGAGCTTGGGCCGTTGGATCTAAGATCAACGTCGAGTTCGCCACGTCATTTCTAATTTCGAATTTCGAGAGGATTTATTTATCAACTGAAAAATGTGATAACTTGTAAAATGCATAACTAATTCATTTCCAATCCTTTTCGGTTGATTCAAATTTTGTTGGTTATGTTTTTAACTAGACTTTAATTTAAAAATGTTTCCAAACTCAGTATAGCTCCAGAAATTTTTGCTAATGAATAGTAGCATTTTTAATTTATAAAAGCTGAGCAAAATTGTTTTGGTCATATCTTTGGCATTAAGAATCCAAATCAATTGGTTCTTGTTGCTAAATTCATTTTAAATCAAGACCTTGCTACTGTAAAAATTTTAGAATTTTTAGAGAAGGTTTACTGTTGGGTCTTTGCATTTTTATTCGTTCTTATGGGTTGCTTTTGCTTTCTCGTTAGGATCCGAAGAGCACGTTGATAATATTATCGATCCTCAGCACCACCTTGACCCACAGCAAGCAGGCAAGATATTTGATCATAAATGTCCCATTACTTTCAAAGTCTAATATCTTGTTTACAAATTATATGTATGCATTGCTTTTGTGTCCAATTATTTTTGTCCTGTTTAGAGGTAGTTATTCCTAATGCATTGTTGCCATTAAATTGTTATCCTCCACAACCATAAGTTATTAATATCATTTGGTGAATTAGAGCCCTTGATTTAATTATGCTCTTTATTGTCTTTTCGAGGTCATGCTTAGAAATGCTTAGATGTCGGTAGTATTGGGCGATCATCGATTTTAGTCGATGATCTTGATCACACATTTATTTATTATTCCATTATGTCCAGCATTTGTGCTTTGTTACTTTGTAAAGTCAAAAACTGAAAATAAAATCATTTTAGACTTGGGCACAATGGTAGGTTGGTGTGATCTGTTGGTGTGATTGGAATGGTGCCTAGGTCATCAAGGACCGAGTTACTTGTGTCACTAAGCCAAGCGCTTATGCGTGCTAACCACGCGAGAGGGATATGGGACCTCTCTTGACTTAGTACTTTGGCGTGAGTTATCTCCGAGTCGCAGGAGGGGGTTGTGTGTGTTGTGTGAAACATGATATGTGTTCTCGGTGTTCTTGTGTTGGGTGTGCGGTGGTGGAGATTCCGGGTAGGCTCTCCACCTCGAGGAGCATTGTAGTTGTCCAAGGCTTTACCTGCGACGGGTAGTTGACCGAGGCTTTACAATGACTCCGACACAACGTATGGGTTTCTATCCATACGGGCGGCTCGTGAATAATTCACAATATTGGAAATGTCTCGTAGGACTTAGCCGCGCTTAGCATACCTAAGGAAGTGTGCTTAATAGCTTGGCAAAAGCGATGCAGCGTGTGGGTACATTGGTACACCCCTGCAGTGATAAAACTATTCGAATAGCCTCGTCCTAGGTTATGGACATGCTTGGTAAGGTCGTGCAAGAACTAGACTACAACCTTTTTAAATTAAAATTTGACATGGTTGGTATGAATGGGTAATTCATGCTATTGTTGTGGTGGCTATTGGGTTAGCCACTTCGGACTGTTTTATTGTTGTTGATACTTGATTACTCTGCTTCACAAAATAAAATCAGATTGCAAAATTGCCTTCAATCTATTACATTATTGCAAATAAAACTTGCTTTATGCTTACCAATTTGAGTCCTATCTGCTCCCACTTAAATAAGCTTGCATATAGTTATTGTATAGATCTGTTATCATTCTTATATATCTTGCAGTACATTCAAAGTACTCACCCGACTTTTGTCATTGGTTTGCTTTTGTTCTGAGAGGAAGAAGGTGAGCCCCAAGGGCCTCACTTTTATGAAGTTGTCTTTGTGGATTCGACGACTAGCTTGGCGGTCCTGGGTTGCCTTGTGGGTTAAAGGCACACTGATTGGCTCTTTTGGTTTTATGGCCATCTTATGGCACTTTTGCTTCCGCTGTTAAATTTCTTTATGTATTTGTCATTTGGCCGGTTGGCCTCTCTTTTGTAATGACTATCCTTTATTTATGTTATCTTCTGGATTGTTGTTTATGTTTCGGTTCTATGTGAATGAATGGAATTGATGCATGAACTTTGTAAAGGGGTGTGTATACTGCATTTCTGGGAAGTATACATGTCTCGAGTCTCGGATTATCTGCTTTGTGATGCTAGGACCGAATGGGTGGTTAAGCATTACAAGTCGGATAAACCGGGGTCTCACACCTTATTCCAGACTTAAAGCTGTAGGTCTTTCCTATGTTGGTTGCGTAGCTCCTTTGCCTACATTGAGTGCTCTTGGGGTGCTTTCAAGCTAGTTGTATTCTTGTCGTTTTCCGGTACTAGACCGAGGCCTATTAAAGGTCTTTCTCCTCCTCTAAATCCATAGCTGGTTGATCCGCACTTTCTTCCGTAGAGGTCTCGCATGGTGCCACTGAATACTCGAGTAGTAGTTGTTCCCGAAATTAGGTTGGTAATCAATTCTATCTCTCAATCTGGGGCATACCGGTTAATTCCGTAGGGAGTACATGTGAGAAGGCTGTTACTACTGGTATGTCTCTTATCTCCTTTGGTAGGATGCACTCTTATCGAGTCGTGATATCCTGCTTACAGAGAATGATTGTCTGCGAGACACTCGTTTGGGGAGACTTTGATCTTTCAGGAGGCGCCTCGCGCTCTCTTTCGATGTTGGTCTGATTGTTCGGTCGTCAAAGCAAGGAAAATCGGGCTTCTCTTAGCTCTTGCCGAAACCGAGCGTGGCCAGCAGATTGAGGAGATTCCAGTGGTTAGTGATTACCGGATGTGTTCCAAATGAGCTTAGGGCTTGCCACCGCACGAGGCGGGAGTTTCGCATTGATCTTGTTCCGCACTCGTCCCATCTCGATGTCTCCATATCGACTAGCACGTCCGCTTCGTGATGAGTTGAAGAAGCGCTTGGACGATTTGTTGGCTAAAGGTTTGATCAGCGAGTGTATCGCCATGGGGAGCTCTGCTCGCTCACAGAGAAGAAGGATGGGAGTTGGCGCATGTGTGTTGATTATCGTGGCGCTTAATGTCAGAATAATCAAGAACAAATATCCATTGCCCGCATTGAGGACTTGTTTGATCGGTTAAATGGAGCTCAAGTATTCTCCAAGATCGATCTACGATGGTATAATCAAATCCGTGTGCGTGAGCGAGATGTAGAGAAGATGACTTTCTCCACGGTATGGGCATTATGAGTATAAAGTTATGTCTTTGGATTGACTAATGCACCGCCATTTTTATGGAGACCATGAACAACATGTTACACGAGTATCTAGATGACTTCGTGGTGGTGTTCATTGTTGATATTCTTATCTATTCCAAGACCAATGAGGATCATGAGCATCACTTGAGGCTAGTCTTAGAGACTTTGAGAGAGCACAAGTTCTATGCTAAGTTGAAGAAGTGTGAGTTCTGGATTTCAGAAGTGAGTTTTCTGGGTCATGTGATAAATCCTCAAGGCATTGCTGTTGATCCTAGCAAGGTCTCTACAGAGGTGGATTGGAAGAGGCCGACTAATGTGAAGGAGGTGAGGAGTTTCTTGGGCTTGGCTGGTTATTATCGGCGTTTTGTGCAGAACTTCTCTATCATCGCCAAACCTATGTCTCAACTTACTCAGAAAGGTGTGAGATTCCAGTGGACTGATGAGTGTGAGCGCAGTTTCTGCACTTTGAAAGAGAGGTTGGTGACCTCTCCTATTCTCACTCTTCCCGAGCCAGGAAAGCGATTCACAGTCTTTTCAGATGTGTCTCGAGTGGGTCTTGGCTGTGTTCTCATGCAAGACGGTAAGGTGATTGCTTATGCGTCGAGACAGCTTAAAGAAGCACTGAGCGAATTATCCCACTCATGATTTGGAGTTGGGCTGCGGTTGTCTTTGCTCTCAAGATTTGGAGGCATTATCTATACGGTGAGCTTTGTGATATTTTCACAGATCACAAGAGTCTCAAATATATCTTCACTCAGAAGGATCTGAATTTGAGGCAAAGGAGGTGGTTGGAGTTGATCAAGGACTATGATCTTACTATTCAGTATCATCCAGGCAAGGCCAATGTAGTTGCTGATGCTCTTAGTCGCAAGGCAACTCCCGCTACTCTAGATTGCCTCATTGCTGATTTTGATCGCATGGGAATATCTTATTGTTATGCGGGCACACCACATGTTGAGACACGCTTGATTCTTGAGTCATTATTCGGCATCGCAGTCTGAAAGCACAACAGAGTGACCGGTTATTACAGGAGGTTAGGAAGCGCCCGGATGAGGGTAAAGAGGGTGATTTTAGCATGGACGATTACGGTGCTTTGAGGTTTAAAGGCCGCTTTATGCGTCGCAAAAGGCGGATGTTAAAGATGATATCTTGAGGAGGCACATCGCACTCCGCATAATCGCTCATCCCGTGAGACAAATGTATCGAGATCTCAAACATAATTTTTGGTGGAAAAGAATGAAGGTGGATATTGCTAATTATGTGGCTTCTTGCGGTGTTTGTCAGCAAGTGAAAGCTGAGCACAAGCGTCCTGCAGGGTTGTTGCAGCCTTTGGAGGTTCCCTAGTGGCCTTGGGATGATATCTCTATGGACTTTGTGGTGGCGTTACTGCACGCCGCGAGGAAGGATGCGATTTGGGTAGTGGTGGATCGATTCACAAGTCTGCGCACTTCATTCCTATTCGCACGACAAATTCAAATGAGTGATCTAGCTCCTATTTATGTGCGTGAAATAGTAAGACCGCATGGTGTGCCAAAGACCATTATTTACGACAGGGACGCCAAGTTTGTCTCCAAGTTACGGGAGAGTCTGCAGAGTGCATTGGGCACACAGCCCGCTTTAGTACAACGTTTCACCCACGACATGATGGGCGATCAGAGCGCATTATTCGGACTTTGGAGGACATGTTGCGGTCTTATGCTTTTGTCTTGAAGGGTAGTTGGGAGGACCAGATGCCACTTGCGAGTTTGCTTATAATAATAGTTACCATTCCATAGATTAGAGCCGCGCCATTTGAGGTTCTCTATGGCGAAGTGCGATCGCCACTTTGTTGGGATGCAGTGGGAGAGAAGATGCTTTGGGTCCTGACCGATTCGTAGACCGTTGAGCGTGTGGCCATGGTGAGGCGAGAATCGCTAGCAGGCTGAGCGTGAGTAAAAGCTATGCACGATGTGTGAGGCGTGACTTGGAGTTTGCGGTGGGTGATCGGTGCTCTTGAGAGTGTCTCCCACTAAAGGTATTGTTCGGCCTTCGGTACCAAAGGGAAGCTTAGCCCGAGGTATGTTGGACCATTCCCGATTATTGCAAGAATTGGGAAGTTAGCTTACCACTGGACCTTACGAGTCCATGCGTGGAGTTCACAATGTGTTTCACGCCTCGATCTTTGAAAAGTTTTGAGAGACCCGAGCATAAGATTTCATTAGAGCCACGACTATTGAGCAAGATCTCACAATTGAGTCGCGTCGGTCGCGCATTCTAGAAAAGTCGAGCGAGTCTTTGAGGCACAAGACGCTGGTATACGTTAAGGTGCCGTGGACTCATCACCCGAGAGAAGCGACTTGGGAGTTGGAGTCCAGCATGCGCGAGCAATATCCGAGTTGTTCACGTTTGATGCTTGTTGGACCGTAAAGGCGACTAGAGGGGGTGAATAGGAGCACGCTCACTTTTCACAAATTATGAACTCAATACAATTTCACTCAAAGAGCTATTAGAAAGCTATGAAGATCAATATACCAAAGATGCAAATGGAAGACTAGTATTGAATCCAATTAAATCCCTAAGCAAAATAACAAAATCAACTAAGATTGCAAAGACTCACGATGAAGCGGTCGGACCTCTGTACTCCAACCGGCCGGACCGATTGTCGCCGGTCGGACCGGCCGGCGCAGTCTTGGCGTCGGACCGCTCCAAAATTGGTCCGACCGTGATGACAAAGGCCTCGGCCGTGATCTACAGAACCGATCCAAAACAAGAAAATCACCCGATGACGAAGTTGCAATTAGGTGAAACTTTTGATTCTCAACTCCAATCTTTATGAAACTTTGCACACACCACCAAAGATAATATCATCCACATAAATTTGAGCAAGCAGGAAGTCATTGTCACGCCTAAGAATGAATAGAGTTTTATCCACTTTACCCATTTCAAAATTATTTTTAAGCAAGAAGGTCTTAAGTCTATCATACTGTGCTCTAGGGGCTTGTTTAAGACCATACAATGCTTTAGATAGCTTGAAAACACGATTTGGATATTTAGGATCCTCAAAACCAGGGGGTTGCTTAACATACACTTCCTCATCTATGAAACCATTTAAAAATGCACTTTTAACATCCATCTGATATAATTTAAAACCTTTTGATGCAAAGAATGCAAGCGAGAATGCGAATGGCTTCTAGTCTAGCAACAGGAGCAAATGTCTCATCAAAATCTAACCCCTCAACTTGGTCAAACTCGAGCTACTAATCGCCTTGTTTCTAACCACGTAACCATCCTCACCTTGTTTATTCATAAACACCCAACGGTTCCTATAACATTATGACCACTAGGGGTTCTACTAGGTTCCAAACTTTGTTTCTTTCAAAATTCTCTAACTCCTCATGCATGGCATTTACCCGCTAGAATCGATAAAGCATGTGATATATCATGGGTTCAAAAGAAGCAACAAAAGCCGAATGAGAGTAGAGATTTGGATCATTATACCGGGCGAGTGACTCGCTCATGTAGATTACCTATTATCTTAGCTCCGAGGATGCTTTGTCTCTGAATGCGGCGTGGGCGCCGGGTGAGATACTGCTTTCTTCGACCTCCGCAGTATCACGATGATGAAGATGCAAGGAGAGCCTCAATCAAGGTGAAGTAGACGAAAGGTGTTCTTGTATCGATATGGGCGCCAAGAGCGCAGATGAAGGAATGATATTAGCCGTCCTCATCTTCCTCCATAAAATACTCTCACACCAGAAATCATCTCAGCAATAGATCTAGCTCCGTGGCTAGTCTCATCAAAAGTGACATTACAAGTCTCCCAATAATGTTAGTCTCATGATAAAAACCCGAAAACCCTCGAATGAGCAGGATAACCTGAAATAACCCATCAAAAGTTCTTGATTCAAATTTATCTAAGTTGCTGCCTTAAGAATAAAACATTTTGATCCAAAAACTCAAGATGCGAAACAGGGTTTTCTACCAAAACGAAGCTCATAAGGAGTCTTGCCTAAAGAAGGTCTCAAAAGACACGATTTGCAATATGGCAAGCGATGAGTAATAGCTTCGCCCAAAATCTCCTCGGTGTGTTATACTCATCTAGCATCATCCTAGCCATTTCGACCAAGGTCCTATTCTTCCTTTCCACCACGCCATTTTGCCGAGGGACGTGTGGAGAGGAGAAATAATGCTCAATACCACGCCAAGACAAAAAGAAGCAAAAGAAGCATTTTTGAACTCCGTGCCATTATCACTGCTAATCGCTCTCAAAGCACCGTAAAGCTCGAAGCCAAACGAAGAACAAGGTCATGAAAATAACCAAAAGCTTCATCCTTTGAAGTAAGAAAGAACACCCAAGTATATCTAGAAAGATCATCGACTATGACAAGAATATACCATTTTCCACCGATCGATCGACTCTAGCAGACCAACAAGATCCATATGAAGCAAGCGTCCCGTCCGTCGACCATAACCACATCCACAGAGGGTGTGGCGGCAACTTGTTTGCCATGCCTACTGAGGCGCACATACAACATCCTTGATGACTTTGAGTTTGGGCAAACCTCTCATGAGATCAAGGTTGCTAACTCGTGTCGATGATCAAAACCAATGTGCCCCAAACGCGTCGATGCCAAAGCCGTAAATCGAAGAAGATGTAAGCAAACATTTAAGAGATCCAAAGAAGAGATTCTCAAAATCACCTCAAAAATTCTACCAACTCTAGAGATTCCAAACACAAGCTCACCAAGAGAATCAAGCACACGACAAGCATTTTTCTTAAAAATAGTCTCATAACCATCATCAAGAAGTCGAGAATCGAGAAAGGAGATTATACCTAAGCTTATCCACAAGAGCAACATCCTTTAGAATGAATTTGTTGTTTACCCTAATTGATCATGTTCCTTCAATTCGCCTTGTGTATCATCTCCAAAGGTGATGAAGTCATCACCGCTGTTGCATGAAAGAGGTGAACCATTTTGAGTTTCCTCATGTGGCGTGAACACCCGAGTCGACGAACCACGTGTTCTTCCCCTTTCCACGGTAGTCCCGAAAATCAAGGAACAAAAGAACGATGTGTCTCAATCATCAAGTTAGATAAACAAGATTTAGGAATCCATCTTCGAGACACACGCTCTGCAAGGAGTATACAAACCGTAAGTACTATCCTTGATTTCATCTAACATTCGGTTATGAGCAATGTTTAAATTAACATGAGACTTAAAGCGTCCATGGGCGGTCGGCCGCGTTGTCAAGCGGTCGACCGGCGACCAAAACGGTCGACCGGTGACCAAATGGTCGACCGCCAATCGATAAACATTAGAATTAGGATATCTAGAAACATAATGATTTGCATGAGAGAAAATCCTAATCCGTGTTTATTCTTTTCGGTGTTACCATGTCTCATAGAAGCTCTAGGTTGTATGAATGAAATTCTATCAAAATTTTCCTATCATTTTTCAACCTCGCCAATGTAATTCAATCAAATGTCCACCCTTTTTGCAATAAGTGCAATGGTACTTGGTACCACTAGAAGAAGCACCATTTGAATTAATACAAGGTTGGGCAAAGCCTGCAGATTTAAAAGATGTTTTTGCGGTTGGGTTTTGAATTCAATTAAACCTTTTCCAAGACTTTAATGACTTTTGGGTTTGAATTGTCTTGAAAAGAATTGAATCCTAAACCTTGCTTCTTATAAGGAGTTTTAGACTTGTCAAGAATCATGTTTAATTGTTTCTTACCTTTAGAAAATTTCTCTAATGTATCATGAAGGTAAGCATTTTCTTTTCTCAAGTTAACACAAGCATCACAAGTTTTATTCATAGATTTTTCCTTATACAAAGCAATTTCAAGCTTAAGAGTGGAACAAGAAGCACAAGTAGTATTTTCAATATTGTCCTTAAGCTTAGCATATTTGACTCTAGCAGCTTCTAAGATATCTTTGATTTCACGTTCTTTTTCTAAACATGAAGTGCAAGGGCTAGAATCAAATACATCAAAAGCAATCAATTTACTAGATTCTAAACATTTTTCACAAGGAGCACTTTTAATTTCATTTAGTTCAGATCTAGCATTCTCAAGTTGTTGTACTGAAATGTTATGAGCAGATTGTAACTTGGTAATTTCTGAATGCATAGCATGACAAGATAAACATTCATCAGGTTCAAGAGTCTTAGCAGTTTTAAGCTCTACTTTCAGTTTGCTAATCTTTGACTCTAATTTCTTATTTTTTGTCATAACAAATTCTAGCGCTTCATCTTGACTAAGCAATTGCTCAACTATAGAATCATATTTAGCAGAAAGTTCATCATAAGAAAAAGATACCTCATTATCATCAATGTCGTCGGTGTCAGCCATGAAGCACATGCCAGTGAAGTCTTTGGCCTTCCCTTTCTTTTTTGCCTTGAGGGATCTCCTCCTCCTTGTCCTCCTCACTCCCAGTATCCACATCGCTCAAGGATTGATCCTCAAAGCTGCAAGAACCCGGTGAGCAGCCTTCACAAGCTTATTAGCCTCATACCTTGATTTGTTGAAAGGAGGCTTCTTCCAAGCTGGCTTTCCTTCCTTATGATTGCTCTTACCTTTCAGCTTGGGGCAATTTGCCCGGATATGATTTAGCTCACCACATTCATAGCATGTCACCGACCACCTCTCTTTTGTTTCTCACATTATTGTAGGCCCGTGTGAATTTTTTAGCTAGAAGAGCTAACTCGCTTTGTGGATACTTTCAAGCTCCTCTTCATGAATAGCGAGATAAACAAGCAAATGAAAATCCGTAAGAAGATTCAAAAGAGTCATCAAAAGCCTTTTGAGAGGATCTGCTACCAAAGCTAAATTATCTTTCTTGGGATGATCAACTCTTTTAATTTCATGAGTCTTGAGTTTACTATAAAGCAATTCTAAAGTAAGACTTGAAAGATCAACATTTTCTATAGCAAGAGCCTTCATCTCCCACTCCTTGGTGTTGATTGCGGCCAAGAGATGGGTAGCATTTTCAGATTGAGAATATTCAATATCAACACTTTCATTTGATTAATTACTTTATTAAAGCGATCGAAAATGTCATCGATGCTCTCTCCAGACGCATCTCGAATTTATTGTATTCACGCTTGTAGACTGCTTGGCGCACCTTTTGATTTGGGACGAACCTCATGATATGTTTCGAGAGTGTTCCAAATTTCATGCGCAGTTTGAAAGATTGCAAATTCTATCATATTCTTGTCTACCAAGTGCACCATATAAAAGATTCTTAGCCTTATTGTTGTTAGCCAAAAGAATTGCGAAAGCGGTGTAGCAATTTCAGGAATAACCAATGGGCTCTAACAACATCCCAAATAGCTTGTCCTCGCTCTCAAGAAAGACGCGCATACGATTCTTCCAATAGGCATAGTCGTGCCCATCAAGATATGCGGTTTAGTAGAAAACTTATCAATCGCCAAAGTTCAAAGGCCTTAAGATCGAGATTGAACTAACAGGGCTCGATACCACTTGTTGGACCGTAAAGGCGACTAGAGGGGGTGAATAGGAGCACGCCACTTTTTCACAAATTATGAACTCAATACAATTTCACTCCAAAGAGCTATTAGAAAGCTATGAAGATCAATATACCAAGATCAAATGAAGACTAGTATTGAATCCAATTAAATCCCCTAAGCAAAATAACAAAATCAACTAAGATTGCAAAGACTCACAGCACGGGCGGTCTGACCTCTGTACCCAACCGGTCGGACCGATTGCCGGGCGGTCTGACCGGCGTTGTGCTGGCGGTCGGACCGCTCCAAAATCGGTCGGACCGGTGATGACGGGCGGTCTGACCGTGCCTCTGTAACCGATCCAAACAAGAAAATCACCCGATGACGAAGTTGCAATTAGGTGAAACTTTTGATTCTCAACTCCAATCTTTATGAAACTTTGCACACACCTTCTATATGCTATTGAGGACCTATTCCAATCGAATATTATGATAATTCTTGGAATGATCTTGAGGAATTGCCAATTGATTAACAGAAGGTCTAAAACCGGGCAAGAACGAAAACTTGATCCTAAAGCTTGTTCGTGAGGGATTGATGATCAAGATGATGCTAGATAGATTCACACATATCACAACAAGCTAATTCACGTGAAAGAATCAATCACAAACTCGCGGATCAAAGAAAGCCCTAAAAACACGAAATTGAAAGCAAGAACGAAAAGAGACTTATCTCAAGCAAACCTTGCATAGATTGATTTCGTGATTGATGCTGGATTACCTCCACACCATCATGGATCAGTGGACAATCTAAGATCACGAAATTCACCACAAACCATCAAGAGCCCTAGCCTCCACCTCACTCCCCTAAAGACAATTAGGGTTTTGAAACATAAAAGGCGAGAGAGAGGGGTGCAGCCACCACCTCCTCCTATTTATAGTGGAGGCCTAAAACTCTTAGGGTTTGACTCTCTTGGGCTCCGTTAAGGCCCACTAACAAGCGGGTCACACACGCACGCTCGCATAAGCGCCGTCTTTAACCTTTGACCTAAACCGCTTCACCATGCGTCATGGATTTGCCAATAGGTCACCCTTGTCCATCTTGTGTCACGCTTGAGTCGTTGACCTCACCCGCATCGCCGATCGTTCGACCTCAACTCTTCAAGTCTAGTCCCGATTCTCCTCGCCGCTGACCGTCGTTGACCACCAAGCAACTTTGCACAACCACGCACAAGCAAACACGAATTCGGGAACAAGTTCTTCACAACTTGACCCATGTTAGTCAAAACATGCATCATGCAAACCATATGCCACAATACCAATGACTTTGACCTAACAAAACAACATCGCCATGAAGTTGGCCGACGTTCAAGTAGAAACGGTCCGACCGCCGGGTGAGCGGTCGGATCGCCATGGCGGTCGGACCGCTCTCGTGAGCTGGTCGGACCGCCTTGGGACTTAGCCAAATTCAAACCCCAAATTCAAACCTTCGGAAATTAAAACGAATAGAACTTCTTCGAGACTCCAAAATTATGAGACCAAATGCATTGGGATCCCTCACTTGCCTACAACACCTATTTTTGGCCCAAATCGTTTTGAACACTTTTAGGTCATCCGCCGGTCCGATCGCCCCATGGCCGGTCCGACCGATTTGGGACCGGCCGGACACGCCGTAAGGACCGGTCGGACCGCCTCGCCCGTAAAGCTCAGAACTTTGTCGAAAACACGTGAAACGACAACCCGTAAACGCCATTGCCAATTGTCACATCATCCTAAGATCTGTAACATATTCCCATGAAATCCACAGGTACGTATTATTTTGTTGTTTAATTTCAGCAGTTTAGTTGTTCTTTGAGTAGATCGGCGAGTAGAATTCGGGGTCGAATTCTGTTTAGGGGGGTAGAATGTAATATTCTGAAAAATAAATAAATAAATAATCTCTTAAGGGCTTGTGCGTAATTAAATAAATTAGATACGTGAAAATAAAATAATTTAGAGTTTTACGTAGGGGCTAGACTGTACGAGATATAAAAGGATCGTGGGAAGAGTGGATTCTAAAAAACCCTAGCAGTCTTTTTCCTTTTTTTCCCACCTAGTCGTCGCCAGGAAAGCCAATCTCGCCAGCGCGTGGATGCGAGAGCTGCTGCTCGCCTAGCGCGTGGAGGCCTCACCGGGGTGCCGTTCGGCCGCGTGATCTCGCCTGCGTGCGTGAAGACCCAGCCTGTGTGCGAGTGCGCTAGTGCTGGCTGCACTTATTTTTTTTGCCGCAATTGCCGCATGGATGGCGCATGGACTGATGTGCGCACATGAGGATTCGGCTGGCCGATTGTGTTGATTGCTGCCCAAGCACATGTGGATCAATCTGCTAATGCCACTTCTAGCTAGCTTGCATGTACCCGGTGCTGTGCTGTGCTAACCTTGCATGCATTACGTGAGCCCAAGGAAAACAAAATAAAGAAAGAATCTTGAGAGAGAAGGGAGGAAAAAGGTAGTGCTTGGTGTTCTTCAATAGGTAACGCCCTGGTTATGTCTTCTCCATTTTGTTATCGTAATTAGAGATTAGAATCGAAATTAGAGAAGATTTTAGAGTTGTCTAGTCGAGGGCTGATTTTTAGATCTGCTTAGCTCATTGCTCGTTGAACGATTTATTCGATACCTTAATGACTAATTTTGGAAATATCATCTACTAGTTAATTGTAGATAATTTCGATATCTTTCTATAGCATATTTAATCATGTCAAACGGACAAGTAGAATTTGAGATATGAATTTTGGAAAACTGTTGTCTTTGTGGTTGTCGTCTTTCGGCGCTGTTTTGGTAGACTGCAGATTAAAAATAGTAATTGGACTAATTAGAGTTTTTGTTCTATATGAAAGATGTATATAATTGTCTAAGGGTTCTGTAGAATCCGAGAACTCGAATTTTGGTTGGGTAAAACAAAAGTTATGAATTTAGTAAGACCCGCTGTCCCAAAGCGGACAGATCGGTTTTCTGGGCTAAAAACGGAGGGTGAGATGATTTAATTAGAAGACTTTGTAATCTAAGAAAATGAGGGGACTTTTGTGTAGAATCCAGAACTGGGTGGTTTGTCGTGATCGGACTTTTGAGTCAAAAGTTACGTTCATTTTAGTAACAGGACAGCTAGGGGTGACTTTTCGGTACCGGAGAAGCGTGGTAGATTTGGGGACGTGTAGGAGCGATGACGATTGATTGTTGTTCTTATGATGTTGTAGCTTGTATTGAAATTTGAGTATTTAATGTAGGAGAGGAGTCGTGCTTGTTTCCATCTTCTAGCCAAATCGTGCATCGCAACCAGTAAAGGTAAGTGCATGGTAGACAGCGATCAATGATTGATCACGGTTTTCTTTATCTTCTATTAACATTATTGTTGTGCTTTTATTTTATTTAATTACAAACAATGGAATGGTATGGTTATATCTTTGTTGACAATCATGGGGAAAAGTTGGATATGATGAATATGATGGAGTTTGCATTTTTCATGCATAAGCATCTTTGCATATGAGCAGGTGATCATGAATGATCACAACTCCACGGGAGTGGAGGAGGTCCCCGATCCTTGTGGAGGAATGGGCTTGAGAGTGAATGTTGTCGCGAGCATTCACTCATTCTATACCGGTATACGCGAAAGAAGTGCATGTGGACATGTAGATTAGAGTTGCATTGATATATGAGATTAATGGGTGTGAAACAAAGAGAAGATAACAGCATGAGAATATTAATAGAAGTACCTGTGATGATAATGAAGTTAATGAATGATGTTGATTTATTATTGTTCGTTGTATATTGATGTGTTTGCTGAGTCGTGGACTCACCCTTGCTCTTTTGTTGTCTTTAGGTGATCTTCGAGGACGCCGTGATTGAGAGCGAGTAGAGCACATGGATTAGATCCATATTTTAATCACATGATCATTTGCCATAAGAACCTTTTCATTCAATGTTGGATTACTCTTGGACATGTTAGCGCCTGAATAAAGTTCGGGTCACATTTTGGATTAGATTATTTATTTCAACGATTTGGATTCAGTAGTTGGTGCTATCCTGGATCGTTTACTTGGTTATTTTTCCCCTTGCTTATTTACTCTTGCTTGATTCATAATTATACATGCTCTTTTGTGATCCAGGGATACGTCCATTGATATTTTCTTGTTGAAATTTTATAGGGTGTCAATAATTATTAGTTTAGAGAGTAGTTTAGTGGCATTCCAGGCTCAGTGTTGGGCTGGGGTGTTATAGTTGGTATCAGAGCGGGCTTTAGGTCCGTGGTGAATAGATTAACAACATAGGCAAACTAAAATTGTTAAAAATTGTTTTAGTCTAGTAAATCAACTAAAATTTGCTAATGGTTAACTAACCTAAAATTTGACACACTAGTGCACAGTAGGTTAGAGAGAGGTACGAAAATAGTTTTTTTACGCTTTCGTTATGTTGTTTATTGAAGCATGATTTTATTTTTGACCTTTGAACTCATTGTGTATTGTTGATTGTGGTTGATAGCTATGCCGAGGGGTAGAGGACGTGGTCGTGGTGGCGCGGTCATGGAGGTCGGGCGCAGGCGAGGTTCCGTGGAGCCACCTCCCATGTGAGATGAGTCGATGGTCGAGGGTTGTTGTTGACCCGCCTCGGTTGGGGTCGAGATGAGACCCCGCTTTCTTGAGAGAGTTGGTGGGAGAGATCCGTGCTCTTCGTCAACGTGCGCCGCGCCCTCTTCTTCGCGGCATCTGTTGTTGCTCTGTCGCACATCCACCGGTTCTGGCGCGGATGACACTTCGAGTGGATGGGGTTGAGGTTGGATCCGTTTGTGGTCGGGCACACCGGTCCGAGCGTGGATGGTTGCGCTACATGGAGAGGCGCTTTGGAGCTTTAGAGATGTCCTCACATCGAGGGTCCGCTGGTGGCCTTTCACCAAAGGGCAAGCGGATATTTGGTGGGAGGGCGTGTTGTCTTCGAGGACCGCCACTCAAGGGCGATCACTTGGGAGGACTTTGTTGATCGGGCTCAAGGAAAGTTCTACCCTACTCTTTTGTTGAAAAGATGGAGGTTGCCTTGACGACCTTTGCTCAAGGGAAGAGGTCTATTCTTGAGTATGAGGCCGAGTTCAACAACTTGGTTCGCTTTGTCCCTTGGTAGCAAATGATGATTTTGAGAAAGCCAAGAGGTTCCGGGGTCCCAATTACGAGTCTGGCATGTGTTGGGAGCTACTCCACTCGTGACTCTGACTGTTGTGGAGCAAGCTAGGGGCATGGAGTTGGAGATCTGACTCACAAAGGCGGCAAGCCTCTGGTGGGTGGTAGCTCGTGGTAACGGAAGAGGAGCTCTAGTGAGGGAAGTGGAGTGCATTCGTGACACCTTTCAAGAAATTCAAGGAGGACCGCATGATCCTTCAAGTCTAGCGATCGAGGCGTTCTCTTCTTGGCGCCTCGTCCTTTGCAGTACTCGGCTCTTCGTCTGTCGAGGCGGTATGCTTTGCTTTAAGTGCGGTGATGGACCTGCGCGCCGAGTGCTCTTGGGCGGAGATTGCCGTCGGTGTGGCCGTCGGGTCACAAGGAGCGGGTGTCGCTGAACCCGCTAAGCGTGATCAAGTGGGAGCAGTGCCATCTTCTTCTTGATGGGTCTGCTCGAGATCTCTCGGATGATGATTTGCTCCTCCGGTAGCGCCATTTCCTTGACTTAGGCGCCTCAAGAGGGTACTCTCGCGGCCGCCACCTTCGCACCGCTTCAGGTTGCGACCGCCAAACTCCGCACCGCCACAATGATTGTTGGGGCTCGCCGCCCGGCGTCGTCTTCTTCGCCATGGCGCCACAGAGTGTACGCCATGCCCACAGTGAGATCCGCGGGTCGTCCCGGCGTGGTGATGTACTTTGCTTGTGGATTTGTTTGATGCTTTAGTCCTTTTTTATTCAGGGGCTACCTTTTCGTTTGTCTCGACGGCGTTTGCTAGGAGAGCGAACTTGAGTATGCAGTGGATTTCTCAGTCAGTGTTAGTTAGCTCTCCTAGAGGAATTATTGCGAGCTCTACTATTTGTCCTGGGTGTTCTATTGTCATTGATGGAGAGAAGTTCACGGCGAATTTGATAGTTATACAAATGGAGCCGTTCGACGTTATCTTGGGTATGGATTGGTTGCACTCTTATCGAGCCGTGATATCCTGTTTACGTAGAATGATGTATGCATGCGCACCTCGCCCGGGAGACTTTGATCTTTCAAAGGAGTGCGCCTCCGCGCTCTCTTTCGATGTTGGTCGGACTGTTCCGGGTCGTGTAAGATGGCAAACTGGCTTCTCTTAGCTCTTCTTTGAGAACCGAAAGCGTGGCCGCAGATTGAGGAGATTCCAGTGGTTAGTGATTACCTGATGTGTTCCCGGTGAGCTTAGGGCTTGCCACCGCACGAGGCGTGGAGTTTCGCATTGATCTTGTTCCGTACTCGTCCCATCTCGATGTCTCCATATCGACTAGCACGTCCGCTTCGTGATGAGTTGAAGAAGCGGTTGGACGATTTGTTGGCTAAAGGTTTGATCGGCGTAGTGTATCGCCATGGGGAGCTCTGATACATTCACGAGAGAAGAAGGATGGGAGTTAGGCGCATGTGTGTTGATTATCGTGCGCTTAATCTCAGAACAATCAAGAACAAATATCCATTGCCCGCATTGAGGACTTGTTTGATCGGTTAAATGGAGCTCAAGTATTCTCCAAGATCGATCTACATCGTGGTATAATCAAATCCGTGTGCGTGGCGAGATGTAGAGAAGACGACTTTCTCCACGGTATGGGCATTATGAGTATAAAGTTATGTCTTTTGGATTGACTAATGCACCTGCCATTTTTATGGAGACCATGAACAACATGTTACACGAGTATCTAGATGACTTCGTGGTGGTGTTCATTGTTGATATTCTTATCTATTCCAAGACCAATGAGGATCATGAGCATCACTTGAGGCTAGTCTTAGAGACTTTGAGAGAGCACAAGTTCTATGCTAAGTTGAAGAAGTGTGAGTTCTGGATTTCAGAAGTGAGTTTTCTGGGTCATGTGATAAATCCTCAAGGCATTGCTGTTGATCCTAGCAAGGTCTCTACAGAGGTGGATTGGAAGAGGCCGACTAATGTGAAGGAGGTGAGGAGTTTCTTGGGCTTGGCTGGTTATTATCGGCGTTTTGTGCAGAACTTCTCTATCATCGCCAAACCTATGTCTCAACTTACTCAGAAAGGTGTGAGATTCCAGTGGACTGATGAGTGTGAGCGCAGTTTCTGCACTTTGAAAGAGAGGTTGGTGACCTCTCCTATTCTCACTCTTCCCGAGCCAGGAAAGCGATTCACAGTCTTTTCAGATGTGTCTCGAGTGGGTCTTGGCTGTGTTCTCATGCAAGACGGTAAGGTGATTGCTTATGCGTCGAGACAGTTAAAGAAGCACGAGCAGAATTATCCCACTCATGATTTGGAGTTGGCTGCGGTTGTCTTTGCTCTCAAGATTTGGAGGCATTATCTATACGGTGAGCTTTGTGATATTTTCACAGATCACAAGAGTCTCAAATATATCTTCACTCAGAAGGATCTGAATTTGAGGCAAAGGAGGTGGTTGGAGTTGATCAAGGACTATGATCTTACTATTCAGTATCATCCAGGCAAGGCCAATGTAGTTGCTGATGCTCTTAGTCGCAAGGCAACTCCCGCTACTCTAGATTGCCTCATTGCTGATTTTGATCGCATGGGAATATCTTATTGTTATGCGGGCACATAACATGTTGAGACACAGTTGATTCTTGAGTCAGCTATTCCAGACTGTGTGCGGAAAGCACAACAGAGTGACCGGTTATTACAGGAGGTTAGGAAGCGTCTGGATGAGGGTAAAGATGGTGATTTTAGCATGGACGATTCTGGTGCTTTGAGGTTTAAAGGCCGCCTTTGCGTGCCGCAAAAGGCGGATGTCAAAGATGATATCTTGAGGGAGGCACATCGCACTCCGTACACTGTTCATCCTGGTGAGACAAATGTATCGAGATCTGAAACATAATTTTTGGTGGAAAAGAATGAAGGTGGATATTGCTAATTATGTGGCTTCTTGCGGTGTTTGTCAGCAAGTGAAAGCTGAGCACAAGCGTCCCGCGGGGTTATTGCGACCTTTGAAGGTTCCCAGTGGCCTTGGGATGATATCTCTATGGACTTTGTGGTGGCGTTACCTCGTGCGCGCGAGGAAGGATGCGATTTGGGTAGTTGTGGATCGATTCAGCAAAGTCTGCGCACTTCATTCCTATTCGCATGCGGCAAATTCGTAGTGATCTAGCTCCTATTTATGTGCGTGAAATAGTAAGACGCATGGTGTGCCAAAGACCATTATTTACAGGACGCCAAGTTTGTCTCCAAGTTACGGGAGAGTCTGCGAGTGCATTGGGCACAGCTCGCCTTAGTACAACGTTTCACCCACAGATGATGGGCGTCAGGCGTACTATTCGGACTTTGGAGGACATGTTGCGGTCTTGCGTTTTGTCTTGGAAGGGTAGTTGGGAGGACCGATTGCCACTTGCGAGTTTGCTTATAATAATAGTTACCATTCCAAGATTAGAGCCGCACCATTTGAGGTTCTCTATGGGCGAAAGTGCGACGCCACTTTGTTGGGATGCGATGGGAGAAAACGATTTGGGTCGGGATGGATTGAAGACCGCTGGCGTGTGGCCATGGTGAGGCGAATCGCTAGCGCCTCGGCGCGTAAAAGCTATGCAGATGTGAGGAGGCGTGACTTGGAGTTTGCGGTGGGTGATCAGGTGCTCTTGAGAGTGTCTCCCACTAAAGGTATTGTTCGGTTCGGTACCAAAGGAAAGCTTAGCCCGAGGTATGTTGGACCATTCCCGATTATTGCAAGAATTGGGAAGTTAGCTTACCACCTGGACCTTCCTGAGTCCATGCGTGGAGTTCACAATGTGTTTCACGTCTCGATGCTGAGAATGTTTTTGAGAGACCCAGAGCATAAGATTTCATTAGAGCCGCTGACTATTGAGCAAGATCTCACAATTGAGTCGCGTCCGGTGCGCATTCTAGAAAAGTCAGAGCGAGTGCTGAGGCACAAGACGTTGGTATACGTTAAGGTGTTGTGGACTCATCAGTCCGAGAGAGAAGCGACTTGGGAGTTGGAGTCCCGCATGCGCGAGCAATATCCGGAGTTGTTCACGTCTGGTACGTATTATTTTGTTGTTTAATTTCAGCAGTGTAGTTGTTCTTTGAGTAGATCGTGAGTAGAATTGAGGTCGAATTACATTTAGAGAGTAGAATGTAATATTCTGAAAAATAAATAAATAAATAATCTCTTAAGGGCTTGTGCGTAATTAAATAAATTAGATACGTGAAAATAAAATAATTTAGAGTTTTACGTAGGGGCTAGACTGTACGAGATATAAAAGGATCGTGGGAAGAGTGGATTCTAAAAAACCCTAGCAGTCTTTTTCCTTTTTTCCCACCTAGTCGCCGCCAGGAAAGCCAATATCGCCAGCGTGTGGATGCGGGAGCTGCTGCTCGCCTAGCGCGTGGAGGCCTCACCAGGGTGTCGTTCGGCCGCGTGATCTCGCCTGCGTGCGTGAAGACCCAGCCTGTGTGCGAGTGCGCTAGTGCTGGCTGCACTGATTTTTTTTGCCGCAATTGCCGCATGGATGGCGCATGGACTGATGTGCGCACATGAGGATTCGGCTAGCCGATTGTGTTGATTGCTGCCCAGGCACATGTGGATCAATCTGCTAATGCCACTTCTAGCTAGCTTGCATGTACCCGGTGCTGTGCTGTGCTAACCTTGCATGCATTACGTGAGCCCAAGGAAAACAAAATAAAGAAAGAATCTTGAGAGAGAAGGGAGGAAAAAGGTAGTGCTTGGTGTTCTTCAATTGGTAACGCCCTGGTTATGTCTTCACCATTTTGTTATCGTAATTAGAGATTAGAATCGAAATTAGAGAAGATTTTAGAGTTGTCTAGTCGAGGGCTGATTTTTAGATATGTTTAGCATGCTGTTCTGTTGAACGATTTATTCGGATACCTTAATGACTAATTTTGGAAATATCATCTACTAGTTAATTGTAGATAATTTCGATATCTTTCTATAGCATATTTAATCATGTCAAACGGACAAGTAGAATTCGAGATATGAATTTTGGAAAACTGCTGTCTTTGTGGTTGTCGTCTTTCGGCGCTGTTTTGGTAGACTGCAGATTAAAAATAGTAATTGGACTAATTAGAGTTTTTGATCTACATGAAAGATGTATATAATTGTCTAAGGGTTCTGTAGAATCCGAGAACTCGAATTTTGGTTGGGTAAAACAAAAGTTATGAATTTAGTAAGACCCGCTGTCCCGAAGCGGACAGATCGGTTTTCTGGGCTAAAAACGGAGGGTTAGATGATTTAATTAGAAGACTTTGTAATCTAAGAAAATGAGGGGAATTTTGTGTGGAATCCAGAACTGGGTGGTTTGACGTGATCGGACTTTTGAGTCAAAAGTTACGTTCATTTTAGTAACAGGACAGCTAGGGGTGACTTTTCGGTACCGGAGAAGCGTGGTAGATTTAGGGACGTGTAGGAGCGATATCGATTGATTGTTGTTCTTATGATGTTGTAGCTTGTATTTAAATTTGAGTATTTAATGTAGGAGAGGAGTCGTGCTTGTTTCCATCTTCTAGCCAAATCGTGCATCGCAACCAGTAAAGGCAAGTGCATGGTAGACAGCGATCAATGATTGATCATGGTTTTCTTTATCTTCTATTAACATTATTGTTGTGCTTTTATTTTATTTAATTGCAAACAATGGAATGGTATGGTTATATCTTTGTTGACAATCATGGGGAAAAGTTGGATATGATGAATATGATGGAGTTTGCATTTTTCATGCATAAGCATCTTTGCATATGAGCAGGTGATCATGAATGATCACAACTCCACGGGAGTGGAGGAGGTCCCCGATCCTTGTGGAGGAACGGGCTTGAGAGTGAATGTTGTCGCGAGCATTCACTCATGCTATCTGCATATATGCTGAAAGAAGTGCATGTGGACATGTAGATTAGAGTTGCATTGATATATGAGATTAATGGGTGTGAAACAAAGAGAAGATAACACATGGGAATATTAATAGAAGTACACTGATGATAATGAAGTTAATGAATCTTTGTTGATTTATTATTGTTCGTTGTATATTAATGTGTTTCTTTGAGTCGTGGACTCACCCTTGCTCTTTTGTTATCTTTAGGTGATCTTCGAGGACGCCGTGATTGAGAGCGAGTAGAGCACATGGATTAGATCCATATTTCAATCACATGATCATTTGCCATAAGAACCTTTTCATTCAATGTTGGATTACTCTTGGACATGTTAGCGCCTGAATAAAGTTTGGGTCACATTTTGGATTAGATTATTTATTTCAACGATTTGGATTCAGTAGTTGGTGCTATCCTGGATCGTTTACTTGGTTATTTTTCCCCTTGCTTATTTACTCTTGCTTGATTCATAATTATACATGCTCTTTTGTGATCCAGGGATACGTCCATTGATGTTTTCTTGTTGAAATTTTATAGGGTGTCAATAATTATTAGTTTAGAGAGTAGTTTAGTGGCATTCCAGGCTCAGTGTTGGGCTGGGGTGTTACAGTCCGATCACGATGTAATCCTACGATTCAACTATGAGGAAATTCGAAACTCCGCAATTATATAATCCCCGCAATTATATAATCCCACAATCCAATCTTCAATAATAATCTATGTCCATAATTCAATATCCCTGACTCCAATAATCCAACAAACGTATTCCTAAAATCCAGTAGCCAACATTTAATTCTACATCCAACAATAATCCAATACTCACTAATCATGCCTTTCTAATAATCCTACATCTCTCAATCCAATATCAACAACAATCTATTTCTAGAATTCAACATTCACTCGTCCAACACCCAATAATCCACGAATAATATAAGGTTATGATCCTACATCCATTATCCAACAATTATCTATTTATATGATCACATATCCAACAATCCATTACTCCAGTGTCGAATAATAATTTAATTATGTAATCTAATATCCCCCAACAATATGTTTCTAGCAATCCAATATCCAATAATCGTGTAATCCTTTAATCCGATATTCAACAATCGTGCTATCTTCCGTCAGGTGGCGTCCTATACACTGTGCACATCTATGGATATGGCAACAGGCTGCTGTTGGGCTACAAGTCTCTCGAAGGACGGGTTGAAAATTCTTGGCCCAGGTGGTCCATATCAGGGTGGTGGTTGTTGTGGCGTGCTTGGACAAGGTCCAGGGGTAGGTGGAGGATGGTCATGGTGGTCCTTAAGCCTTGGCCTGATGTGATGGCAGATGTGGTTCCTGGGTACTGGAGGTGTTTCAATTATTTGCCTTCGTGGCTCTCGGTATAATGGTAGTTCTGGATTGGTCAGGGGTTGGCCCGATGAGATCTATTTCTGGGTCTCTTATTGCTTCAACCTACGGCAATAGATCCCATCTTAGTCCCAATCCTTGTCCCTCATTTCCTTGATCTTTCATCCTTACTCGCATATGAAATCTCCTGGTGAACGTTACCACTGTCATTCCTACTACTCGATCCATGACCATTACTAGTAAAGAGGATTAAGTACTTTATACTGATTGTTGGTGATCAAAGGAGTCATTTTCTTCGCTGAGGTTTATCTTGACGTTAGTGGCTTTGCTGCAGGGGAAGGAATAGTATTCTCATGATGTTGGAGTATTTTTGCGAGCGGCTTGACTTGACTTAGGTTGAATAGATACAACAGTATACTGGGCATATTGTCTACCCTTGAGACACGTCTACAAGCTGAGCCACTTTCTTTGGTGCTTTTGCCATAATGTTCTAACAGGCAGATTGTAAGATTTCTTAGTGAAGCAGAGGTCTCCCTTGGAAAGAAAGAAATAGTAGTGCCAACAGTATCTGCAGATTCTTGTTTGGAAGAGGTCAATGGTTGCACTCCTAGAATGCCACTGTTTGATGCCAATTTATCCTCTAGTTTTGCCTTACTCTCAACAGGAAAAAGGGAGTTGAAGATTGTGTCTATCCAGATATGTTGTAAGTACCACAATATCCTGGTTGCTAGGTAGATATTGATAAAATTGAGCTGGTATAGGGTGTGTGAGGAGGAAGTCGGAGGTAAGGTCCTTCCTTTATTGCTTTGTGGTGTAAGCTAGTTGGAATAATCTCGGACAACCGACCCTAGCCAGTATACCAGAGAAGTTGGGGCTACTGTTGAAAATAAGATTTGACGGTAAACTCTCATCCTCCACTTCATGGCTTAAAGCTCTGAATTTCCTCCTTTGAGAATCATGTACATATGCTGAGATGTGTGCTTCCATATGGACTTCTACGAGTTCAATTGGTAAAGAACCCGTATCATGCGCACTTGATGGTGCAAAGATATCGATTCCCCAAGTTTGCCCTCCATCAACTGGATTTGCGGGCGTTGACAATTTATTTGGAAGGGTGGTGGCTTCCAAAACCTATTACCAAAGATCTTGGAGCGCTCAGATCTGTATCACCAAGATCGCAAGTCCTCGAACGTATGATCTCTATTGGTCGTTCTGCTTCATCCTAGAAAAACGATTTTGGGTGATGATCTTCCCAATTTTAGCAAGCCCACTGCCCTCACTTCGATTTCTGTAATCACTCTCCATTCTGCGGGGGAGGTGTTAAGAAATTTGGTTGCATCAGCTGTTGTACTTATAGCATTTTAATTTGACGAGTTCTTCTGTTGGTTGTATGAACTCCTTACTTCTTCAGCAGTGATTTGTGGTAGGGAAGAGGGTATCATATTTATCTGGCAGAGGCTAACCAAAGGGTGAGTTGTTATGCCATACACAGTACGCAAATAACACTAAGAAACAAAGAGATGCAAAAAGATCCAAATCCTATACTACCTGAGTCTATCGTGCTCAGTCACGCTCGAGATCCCGTTCTCGAGACCGCCCAAATCCACAGGTTTGGGACAGCTCAGATGATGCGGACATCCTTAGCTACGTTGTTTCATAAAATGTTTTCAATTCATTAAATACCTCAGAACAATATGAGCTTACTAAGAGAGTTGAAAAATAAGAGAAACTTATCCAACAAGTGAATCTGTTCACTGAATTTCCTTTTAAATTAGTTGAGAATTTCATACTACATAAAACTAGTATTTTGCTCGTGCTCAAATTGGAAGATTCAATAATAAACGGAGATGAAGGATATGAGGTTGTTCTTGAAAAAAGGCCGTCACAATGGAGGAGAATCTCGTGGGAGACAAGCAAAGGGAGAGAAACCTAAGAATCCAAGTCAAATTTGAAACTTCCACAAGCCCAACCAAATTCAAACTCGGAATCAACTCAGAATTCAATTCGGATTCGGATTCAGCAGGATAGTCCGGAGTAAAAAGGTCATAACTTTCTCATACGAAGTCCGATTTGGGTGGTTTTGGGCTTGTTGGAAATATAACTTCAAGCCCGATCCAACGGATCCTCTCTCACTCCGAAATTTGTCCTATATCAAAAGATATGACCGAAACAATATAACGGTTGTAAAATCAGAGTTTCCTTTTTTGTTTTGGAATGTGTTGGAATTGGAGTAGGACTCCAAATCCGAATTAGAATAGGAGTAGGGCCTCTTGGCCAGCCATGAGGAGGAGAAGGGGCACTATATATTCAGGGGTAGACCCCCATTGTAACCTGAGACCACGTTTAATATATTTTCAAAGCTTTTGCTTGATTCTCCTGTTGTGTTTATAGCCAAAACAGAGGGAATTGGGTGTTGAGAACAAGGGGTCGTTCTTGCTTTTCTGCTAGGAATTGAGGGTTCGACGATCTTCGTTTGTGGTCAGCGAGGATCCAATCAAGTGTGTGTTTGGTCGAATTTTCCATAGAGTTGCAAGTCCATGCATTGGCGCGGGGGATCAGCTGCTGGTTCGTCAGGGTACACATGTTATCAAGAGGTTCTACGTCGAAAAGATCGGGCACCCCGTATCAGGTGGTATCAGAGCTCCGTTGACTCGGTAGGATCTTTGTCCAGTTATCTTTTTTCCCATACACGAAAAAGCCATACAAAAAAAATCAGCCGTAGTATTTAATTTGTTATTCTAGTGAGTTTTCTTAAGTTTTTGTCCATTAGAATCAAGTTTAGTTTGCTGATCTTGAATTTGTTTTGCGTTGCTTTTTATTTGAGCCTAGTTTTATTTTTTTTTTAGTCGTGTCTATTAAAAAACTAAAAGAAGTGAGACATTAATTTATCCTTTGTGAACCTTTCAATCCTCTGCGAATACTTTAAACCTATTTAAGACTAGTTAAATTGTTGCTTAGGGCTGCATATTAATATTTGTGTTCTTACAATTGTTCAAAGATCAAAAGGTGGGAAAGAATTTTTGCTCATTTTTTGTAGAACAAGAATTTTGGCAATAGTTAAAAAAAGAAGGAAAAAGAGAAGAGAAAAAAAGGAAGATAAAAAGAAAAGACAAAAGGAAAAAGAAAGCGCATAGCCGAACCATAAACTTGAGTGAAAATCCCCACTCATTCTTGGTTCAATTGTTAGAATATCAATATATTTGTGCAATCTTGTGCCCTAGTTTCATTATTTGCAACTAGCTAGCGTCTTTCTATAACTTGTGCAATACGAGCTATTTTGTTCTTCACTTATATCTTACATAGCTCATTCCTTGATTGCACTAAGTTCCAATATCTTTGCGTGTGAGTTGCTTTGATTTTCACTTATATCTTTGTGATCGGCAACTAGGCATTGAATTCTAGTTTGGATATTTACTTTGCCTTACAATACCTAGAATTTTCAAATTAAGTAGGTATCCACACCAAGCTACACAAAACACCTGTTATCGTGCTTTGACTTGCTCTTGAAATTCGCTCACACATCACCTTGTGGTTCCTGCTGCCCTGGAGTGTAAGTATTGTTAATCTTAATTCACTTCGGAAAGGTAAGAATGTAATTCGGTAAGACAAGTGAGTTTGAGAGATACACATACACCTACATACATATTCGTTGCTTTGCTGCTAACAATGGCAGATCGCGAGTATACGTATCTTCCCTTCTATGGTAGTAATGATCCAGAGGAGTATCTTGAGTGGGTACAAAACATAGAGTTCGAGCTTGAATCCCATAAGTTCGAATCAGAAGCCAAGGAAGTGAGAGTGGCCACTTTGTTTTTTACGGACTATGCATCTAGTTGGTGGCAACAACTAAGTGAAAAACGATTCATTACATATTGGGTCTATTTAAAAAGGGTCATGAAAAGAGAATTTGTTTCATCCTATTATGAGCGGGAACTACTACGCCACGTGGAGAGCATTACACAAGGATGCAAAGTTGTCCAAGATTACTACATTGAGTTGAATCATGCAATGCGTCGTGCCAATATCACTAGTGCATATCAAGAAAAGACATACTTCAAAGCAGGCTTGAATTATCAGATCGTTGCTGCACTTCAAGATGAATATTTTCATAGTCTGCAAGATCTTGTGAAATATGCTATGAAGGCAGAAAAGAGACTTAAACACATGCAAGCACATCAATTAAATCTGTGCCGGCTCTTTAGTTCTAATTCATCCACTCGTGTGTCACTTGAGAAGAAGATCGAGCATGGAAATTTTTCTTCGACCGAGGTGATGAGTAGTGCTGCCCCGTTACAACCCGCAACACGTGAGGAGGTCGTGGTTGGTGGTAGTTGTGCCCTTGCTGGCCCACGGTCTTAAAAGGATGAGATGTATCAAAACCCATGTGAGAAGGAGAGCCACATAGCCAAATTGAGTGAGAGTGATAAAAGAGTGAGCTGTGTGAGTCCACCATATGCGAGGTTGAGAGCATCCCAATTGAGAGTGTGAGAGATACACCAAAAGAAAAGGGAGAGATAGATGATAGGACAAGTAAGATTATTTTTGAACCTAACAACTTACCATCTATTTCTACTGTGTATCACACATTGTGCAGGTGGACCAAGCAAATAAGGAGTTGGACATTCAAGAGCCCTCACCATTGGAAGAGAAAGATGAAGATATAACCATAGTTGGAGAGGGAATACATGATACCCCGTGGTTACATGATGACATTACAATACTCGCGGCACCTACAACAACTGAGGAGGACGATCAAGGTAACACTATTGGTACTAAATCGATAGATCATCAAGACAAGGTGCGTAAAACTGAGAACTCCATTATTCCTTTGATGATTCCAAGTTCTAAATTTGATATGCTTAATTTGCATAATATGTAATTGATTACTCATACAGAAGTTCTTACTAGAATATCCCTTAATGATTCTTTGTGTCATATCATATTCCATGAACCAAAAAAGGTAGTTAGTGTTATTAAGAAGGTTCTTGAAATTTCACATTTAAGATCACTAGTAAATAGCTACATACACATATATAAATTCAATTTGATCAGAGATTTTGGTGTAGACAACAACATGTTTCAAGTTTATCGAATATGCATTACCTATGATAATCTTGTTGATTTAAAATTACATATTTTGCGCAAACCATCTATTGAGCAATGTCACGGTCTCTTTAAGATGGGTTTAAATACAAGTGTCTATTGTTTAGAACGCAATATGATGCCTACTTGTTTATCTCTTAAATATATAACTAATCAGAGTAGCGCAGTTGAAACATGGAATTGTATCAATTTATTTTCACCCACTTTAGTTGACTTTGATGTCGGAAAGGTTAAATTTTATCATATGAGTCAGTTGGGCAATTTGAAATATGATTTTGAGCCATCGATTGTGCAAAACAATAAGAAGAACACAATAATTGATTCATACATATACCATGCATATACGTTATTTTCTTCGTCTAACACATTTTCAGGCTATCAAAAGCCGAGGACGGCTTTTTTTGAAGAAAGGGAGGATGATGCGGACATCCTTAAGTACGTTGTTTCATATAATGTTTTCAATTCATTAAATACCTCAGAACAACATGAGCTTACTAAGATAGTTGAAAAACAAGATAAACTTATCCAACAAGTGAATCTGTTTACTGAATTTCCTTTTATATTAGTTGAGAATTTCATACTACATAAAATTAGTATTTTGCTCGTGGTCAGATTGGAAGATTCAATAATAAACAGAGATGAAGGATATGAGGTTGTTCTTGAAGAAAGTCAGTCACAATGGAGGAGAAGCTCGTGGGAGACAAGCAAAGGGAGAGAAGCCCAAGAATCCAAGTCAAATTCGAAACTTCTACAAGCCCAACCAAATTCAAACTCGGAATCAACTCAGAATTCAATTCGGATTCGGAATCAGCCTCAAATTCGGATTCGGATTCAGCAGGACAGTCCGGAGTAAAGAGGTCATAACTTTCTCATACAAAGTCCGATTTGGGTGGTTTTGGACTTGTTGGAAAGCTAACTTCAAGCCCGATCCAACGGATCCTCCCTCACTCCGAAATTCATCCTATATCAAAAGATATGACCGAAACAATATGACAGTTGTAAAATCAGAGTTTCCTTTTTTGTTTTGGAATGTGTCGGAATTGGAGTAGGACTCCAAATCCGAATTAGAATAGGAGTAGGGCCTCTTGGCCAGCCATGAGGAGGAGAAGGGGCACTATATATTCAGGGGTAGACCCCCATTGTAACCTGAGACCACGTTTAATATATTTTCAAAGCTTTTGCTTGATTCTCCTGTTGTGTTTATAGCCAAAGCAGAGGAATTGGGTGTTGAGAACAAGGGTCGTTCTTGCTTTTCTGCTTTGAATTGAGGTTCGACGATCTTCGCTTGGTCACGAGGATCCAATCAAGTGTGTATTTGGGCGAATTTTCAATAGAGTTGCAAGTCCGTGCATTGGCGCGGGGGATCAGCTGGTGGTTCGTCAGGGTACACAAGTTATCAAGATGTTCTACGTCGAGAAGATCGGGCAACCCCGTATCATCTTGGTATCTACATCTATCCTGAGTGCGAACCTACATCTATCCTGGATCCACGCGCCCAGGCACGCTCGAGATCTGGCTCAAGTCCACCCAGACCACGTGTTTGGGACCGCTCAGGGCTCATTCCTGAGTACGCCCAGGACTTCGCTCACAGACGCCTGAGCTACTGCGCCGAGTGCCACAGACTACTCGTTCGGGAAATCTGATATGCAGAAATGAGATAAGTCACATTCTCTTACATCGTCAGTCTTTACATGTTTTCTTTAAGTATAGTTACTTTCTTTTTGGAAGGCTGACTGATTCATTTAGTGATTCAGAGGAATAGACAAGGTTTTCTATGGGTATGGTCTACACTTATCCAAAACTGGAGAGTGGGTCCATGCCAGAATTCTACTCCATGCCTCTAGTCCAGGCACTAAGATCTAAATCTTATGATGATGCACCCATCGCCTTACATTCTCACGTGAGCTATCATAGGTTGAATGACTAGCCTGACAGGTTACTAACAGAAAATAACAGCACGAATCCTACAACGAGGCACACGTTTTCCCCGTATTCTCTCGGACAAAAGACTGGACCTAAACCTCCTGCGAAGGAATGGTTCTACGTTAGCAGGTTGTCACTTTAAGAAAAAGGTACACTCTTTAACATAATATTTTTGAAAAAGGCGCCTTGGTGGAGTGTTGAGTGCAGGACAGGAGCTGCCTCAACCAACATTACCAGAACTCGGTGTGAAGACGAGGTCGACGCCGACGGAAAGTAATGGGTGGAGAAATTAATCACGTAACCTGGAAAACGCTCTGTATTCTGAACTTGAACCCGCATTAAAGGAAATGCTGGGGACCTGGTTCATTTTAGAGTTCAGAATAGCTATGGGTAAAGTGGTACAAGCCTGCGCAGTGCTATACAAATCATGAATTCATGCCAGTCTCCTGGATTGGAGTCTACGGGAACCACCAGGGGTCTTTCTTCTCTCCGAGTGACCAGTAGTGTTTTCAGTATTAAAATCTACCGCCTAATGTTTTAATGATTTATTTTCAGAAATGAGATGATATAGAAAATGTGATAGCAGACAGAGATAAGTCATGCAGTGCATCTGTTGCTATTAATGCTTACTGAGTACTTTTGTACTCAACCTTGCTAGTATTCTCCTTTGTAGATCCTAGTCCGGCCAGGAATTATCCCGAGTGGGGCGAAGGACATGCAGGTACCGAAGAAGCCGCAGGAAGGAATGGTGCTGGCTGCAAGGACCAAGGTGAGATAGGCATGTTAGTCAGCAGTTGGCACGAGTAGAAGATTGATGGTGCAAGGAAGGCAAGAGAAGGGACTTGGTCCCAATTCTTTTTGGCAGTTTTGTAATTTACCCTTTTGTAAAGAACCTTAGTCCTGCGTGGCTACTGTTGTCATAGATATGTACATTTTCTATCTTTTTGTTCTGCTGCGCAACTCTGATAAAAAGGGCTTGCTATTCGTCGGAGCGGTGTTCTACCGGGCAGACGAATAGTAATCCGTGTGCCTAAGTGTGATTACCCTAGGGGTAATGACACGGGGCATCACATGGAGGCATGCTTCATCGTCGGCCTCGAGCTTGTCTTCACGCCCCAACACCTGCAGCGCAGTCTCGTGTTCTTTGAACGGGCGACCGTCGCCGGCCTCAAGGCCGCGGCCTATGTGCTCGGTCTCCTCCTTTACATGGTCGGTGAGACATGTGACGTTGGAAAGCGCTACATTAGTCGGGTCAAGGGCGAGCCAGCCGGCGGCGGGTGTAAGATGGATAAGAGGACCAACCGGGAGTGCAGGCGGTGCCGAAGGTTCGCTGCGGACATGGTCCAGGAGGCGGCGTGGAAGAAGATGGCCGGGTCGAAGGGCCAGATGTGGGCGCAGTCGGAGGACGACCACCCGTGCAAGAGCACCGGCTGCGGCGTGATGGAAGGGTGGGACGACTAAGTCATCTTCTGCAATGACAACTGCAGGATTAGGCATGAGTATTAGCCCGCGCACCACCGCTCTACTCGGCGCCGCTGTCAAAAGCGGCGCCGTCTGCGCAAATGATGACCGGCCACCAAGCACGTGCATGCGTCGGCCACGCCGGCAGCCATTGCCGAAGACACGATCCCAAAGATCGCCTTCCTCGCTGTCTGTCGACCTTACCATAACAACGCATCGCACCCACTCGACGCAGCGCGCCGCGCTTCGCCGCCCATCGTCATCCCGACGTGATCGAATGCATCGCCGACCGCGTTCGGATCACCACCGCCTACACTCGCGCCGTCGGTCGAGCCGCGCGCTGAATCCACCGCCTACATGCGGCCCATACCAAACCGCATCGCCACTGCGCGGCACCGCCGTGAGTCGCGCTTGAAGCCGTCGTCGCCCTCCCACGCGCGCGCGCCGTCGCGATCTGTCGCCGCCGAGCTGCGGCGTCCGTCGCTGCAGCAGCGCTACCCTCCACCACTGCGCCGCGCGCCGCCTTCGATCGCCTCCCGCGGCGTCGCTCGTGCTGCTACCAAATTGGGAACACGGTCAGGTCCCCCCCCCCCCGCTTTTTATGGCCCAATTTGGGCCATATCGAGCCGAAAGGGAAAATGGGCCCAGCCCATGCGGTTTTTAAGAAAGAAGGAAAAAAACTCGAAAAGAAAAGGATCTTTTGCAAATTGGCTCTTACTTTTCTAAAAATTATGAGGAAATTTTTTTCAGAACTTAAAATTCACATATAAACCCTTAGAAAATGCAATTTGCAAACAACTATTGTCAAGACGACTACAAGAAGTATGCCGAACTGATTGACATCATGCAAATTACAGAAGTTCAAGATGATGGTCTAAGGAAGAACTAAATCTCACAACCGCCTAGTAGCAATATTGGCCATAAAGCCAATACTAGTAACTACAAGGTAAGGAAGCTTGTCACATAGGAGAGAGGCAAGAAGGGTAAGGTCATGGGTCACACGTTATTGATGCTTCCCAATCTAAGAAAAAGGGCAAAGGAAGGCATGAGACACACCTCGCCATTGTAGGCACGGAGGATCCACAGTCATTAGTTGCACTCATGGATGTGGACAACACAGTAGGAGTCCCCATCACCCTCCTTTAGACATCGCGGCGGCCGCAGCCGCAGTTGCCCAAGAGGAGAAGATCGTCATGGAGCAAATTCAAGCAGAAGTTTCTACATACTTCGCTAATTCGATCTAGTGTATGCATTGCACTTAGATCTTTTTATCATCACTTGTAGTTAGTGATTGTGATTGAACATTGAATTATTTTATTCTTCGAATAATGGTTGTAAACTCTAGAAGAGCAAAGCATTAAATTCTTATGATGGGTCCTACAAGGCTTAATTTTTACAATATTTATAATAGCAAGTTATATTTTGATTTTGAAGTATTTTATTTATGTGTGAATTGCTTCCTATCATATATATTAACAAATACTTTATATTAGAACGCATGTGGCGCCCTATGGAGGAAATGTGTTTAGCAGATAGCGGTACAACGAATACCATATTGAGAGATATGAATTTTTTCAGTCGGTCAGCAAGAATGCTGGTAGTCTTACGACAATCGCAAACAGCGATACTTGTATAATAGGCTCAGGAAGGGCCACAATTGTACTCCCAATGGGCATAACTTTGATCATTAAATAAGCCTTGTTGTACCCAAAATCGACTAGAACTCTCAAGGATAGAATCGACTAGAACTCTCAAGGATACTCGCACTAATGGTTTATACGTAGAGACTGAAGAAGAGTATGGTAAGGAATATATGCTCATTACAAAGCGTGAAGAAAGTGGAAAAGGTTATTAGAATGACTTACTTCATATGAAATTGTGCTATACTACACTAATACTAAGACACCTGCATCTATACTTCCCCGAAAATCATATTTAGAAGCTCTGAACTTTTTCTGTCTCTGGCATGATAGATTAGGTCATCTAGATCTTATGATGATGAGAAATATAATTAACAATTCACAGAGTCATAATATCGATATAAAGAATTTCCCTAATCAATAAGATTTTTGTGCCCCGCATGTGCCATCGGAAAATTAATTATTAGACCTTCTGCTCTGAAAGTGAAGGATGAACTCCCTGCATTCTTAGAACGTATCCAGAGAGACATTTGCGGCCCTATACAAACCCTGTCAGGACCATTTAGGTATTTTATGATGCTCGTTGATGCTTCCTCGAAATGATCGCACGTTTGCTTATTGTCTATGGGAAACCACACTTTTGCAAAGCTAATCTCGTAGATAATTAAAATTAAGAATAATTTCCCTGATCATTATGTGAAGTCCATCAGAATGGAAAACGCTGGAGAATTTACTTTGAAGGCATTTGATGATTATTGTATGGCAATAGGAATTAACGTTGAGCATTCCGTACTGCATATCCACACCCAGAATGGACTAGCAGATTTTTGCAGAATTGTAATTTATCAACTACATGTTGGGGACACGCAGTCCTACACACAGCAACTCTCATCAACTTTAGACCATCGGCATATAACATCCATTCACCTATGCAACTAGCATAAGGATCAGCATCGAACATTTCTCATCTTCGCAGATTTGGTTGCAAGGTTTATGTACTATACCACCACCACAGCGAACTGTAATGGGCCCTCTCCGAAAGTCTGGGATATACGTTGGTTATGAGACATAATTCATAATTAGGTATTTGGATCCCATAACTGGAGATTTGCATGTAGTCCGCTTCGTTGATAGCATATTTGACGAGGATTGTTTCCCGTCATTAGGGGGAGGAAATCAACCATTTGATGAAAACTACCGGGAAATAACACGGCAAGTCACAAAAATCCATGTACATAACCAGCACACTAGTAAAGCAAATAGAGAAGTCCAGAAGATAATAGAAAAGTCTAGAAGATAATTGATTTGTAAGTATTAGTGAATTAATTATCTGACCACTTTAGTGATTTGAAAAGCGTGACCAAGTTGCATGTGCCTACACGCAATGCACCAGAGATGGTTGAAATACCAAAGAAAATTGAAGGTACCCCTAATCCCGTCCAGAGACATTGGAATAAAAAGACGAGAACTCCAGCCCCTCAAATCCTAAGTAGCCGGGGACACCGGGTGAAAAAGGATAAGAATGACTTGGCACGGCTGATCACTGAAGTTCCCTAGAACCAGAAGGGGAGCCAGTTGAGACTTGGCATCAGTATGGAACCTTCAGGAAAGGAATACCAGATTTGAATATTCCCATGGAGGGATACATCAGCAGGGATATGTGCGCACATATCGGAGTTGAAAAACTAAAAGGGCTTGCCTCCGTAATTGGAAGCAGAGGTGAGCAAGTAGAAGTATTAGAAGAATCGTCCCATGAAGAAATAGCTATAAATTATGTGACCACGGGAGAATCTACGAAAAGGACAACAACAAATGTTGATATTTATTTTGCAAAGAAAATTGCTATAATCACCGATCTTGATCTAGAGTCTGCATCGCTAGCTGAATGTAAGAAAAGATCAGATTGGGGATATTAGAAGAATGCAATAGAAACTGAATTATTATCTCTGAATAAAATAGATGTGTTTAGGCCTGTAAGCTGTACGCCTCCCCATGTGCACCCCGTAGGGTATAAGTGGGTATTTATTCGAAAGATAAATGAAAATAATGAAGTAAAACAATGCCTGTTGCACAATGTTTTCGCTCAACGTCTAGGAGTTGATTATGAAGAAACTTATTCCCCGGTTATAGGAAAAATTACATTTAGATATTTAATCTCAATTCCAGCAAACTTGAATTTAGAAATAAAATTGATGGGTGTGGTAACTACATACCTTTACGAAAACTTGGATTCAGATATTTATATGAAGGTACCTAAATGTATCTTGTGGATTTCATGGGGATATGTTCCAGAACTTAGGATGATGTGACAATTGGCAATGGCGTTTATGGTTTGTAGTTTCACGTGTTTTCGACAAAGCTACAGGTATTCTGGACAGGGGCGGTCCGACCGGTCCTTGCACGGCGGTCCGACCGGTCCCAAATCTGTCGGGACCGACCATGTGAAGCTGATCGGACCGCGATGACCTAAAGTGTTCAAAACAGTGGGCCAAAAATAGGTGTTGTAGGCAAGTGAGGATCCCAATGCACTTGGTCTCATAATTTTGGAGTCTCGGAAGAAGTTCTATTCGTTTTAATTTCCGAAGGTTTGGATTTTAGGAGTATGAATTTCTGCTAAGTCCCAGGATGGTCCGATCGGCTCACGAGGAGCGATCTGACCGGCCAAGGAGGGCGGTCCGACCGGCCACCCGAGCTGGGCGGTCCTGGTTTCTACTTGAGCGACGACCAACCGTGGCGATGTTGTTTTGTTAGGTCAAAGTCATTGGTTTCATGGCATATGATTTGCATGATGCATGTTTTGACTAACATGGGTTAAGTTGTGAAGAACTTGTTCCGAATCGTGTTTTCTTATGCGTGGTTGTGCGGTAGCTTGGTGGTCAACGACGGTCAACGGCGAGGAGAATCGGGACTAGACTTGAAGAGTTGAGGTCGAACGATCGACGATGCGGGTGAGGTCAACGACTCAAGCGTGACACAAGATGGACAAGGGTGACCTATTAGGCGAATCCATGGCGCATGGTGAAGCGGTTTAGGTCAAAAGGTTAAAGACGGCGCCGCGAAGCGTGCGTGTGTGACCCGTTTGTTAGTGGGCCTTAACGGAGCCCAAGAGAGTCAAACCCTAAGAGTTTTAGGCCTCCACTATAAATAGGAGGAGGTGGTGGTGCACCCCTTTCTCTCGCCTTTTATGTTTCAAAACCCTAATTGTCTTTAGGGAGTTGAGGTGGAGGCAAGGGCTCTTGATGGTTTGTGGTGAATTTCGTGATTTTTGATTATCCAGCGATCCATGATGGTGTGGATGTAATCCGAGAACAATCACGAAATCAATCTATGCAAGGTTTGCTTGAGATAAATCTCTTTTCGTTCTTGCTTTCAATTTCGTGTTTTTAGGGCTTTCTTTGATCCGCGAGTTTGTGATTGATTCTTTCACGTGAATTAGCTTGTTGTGATATGTGTGAATCTATCTAGCATCATCTTGATCATCAATCCTCACGAACAAGCTTTAGGATCAAGTTTTCGTTCTTGCGGTTTTAGACCTTCGTTAATCAATTGGCAATTGCTCAAGATCGTTCCAAGAATTATCATAATATTCGATTGGAATAGGTCCTCAATAGCATATAGAAGGTGTGTGCAAAGTTTCATAAAGATTAAAGTTGAGAATCAAAAGTTTCACCTAATTGCAACTTCGTCATCGGTGATTTTCTCAAGGCGGATCGGTTACGAGTCGGCCGCATCGGATCCAGTCATCACCGGTCGATCGATTTTGAGCGGTCCGACCGCCAAAGATAACGCCGGTCGGACCGCCTTGACAATCGGTCCGACCGATTGGGTCCAATCGAGACCGCCGTCTTTGTGAGTCTTTGCAATCTTAGTTGATTTTGTAGCATTGCTTAGGGGTTTAATTGGATTCAATACTAGTCTTCCATTGATCTTGGTATATTGATCTTCATAGCTTTCTAATAGCTCTTGGGTGAAATTGTATTGAGTTCATAATTTGTGAAAAAGTGGCGTGCTCTATTCACCCCCTCTAGTCGCCTTTACGGTCCAACATATCTATATCCCGAACCAAGACAGAGCAAATAGAAATCTGTACAGTGTGAAACTCAGCAAAGTCACTATACAGACTTAAGCAATCAGGCATGATGTGGTATAATCGTTTGAACGACTTTCTATGCAAGAAAGACTACATGAACAATGAGAATTGTCCCTATATATTTATATGATGATCCCATGATAGATTTTGTATAATCTTAGTGTATGTAGATGATCTGAATATCATCAGAACCTTGAAAGATATTAAGGAAGCAAGCTCTTACCTGGAGTCATAGTTTGAAATGAAAGATTTTGGTAAAACTAAATATTGTCTAGGCTTGTAGCTTGAGCATGCCCCTAAAGGGATATTAGTGCATCAATCAACATACACTCAAAAGGTGTTAGAAATGTTCGACTTTGAAAAGACATATTTTTCGAAAGTGTCAATTGCTGGGAGATCTTTGCAGCAAGACAAGGACCCGTACAGACCTAGAGAAGAGGGGGAGGAAGTCCTGGGTCCGAAATTTCCGTACTTAAGTGCAGTATGAGCACTCATGTATTTAGTAAACTGTACTAGACCGGACATTGCATTTATCATAAACCTACTAGCAAAGTATAGTACAGAACCTACCAAAAGGCATTAACATGGAATAAATAACATCTTCTGATACCTCCAAGGAAGTAAAGACCTAACTATGACTAGCTATGCAGATACCGAGTGTCTGTCGGACCCGTATACATCCAAGTCGCAAACATGCTATGTATTTATATGTGGTGGAACTAAACTTTCATAAAAATAGTATAAGCAAAGTCTTGTATCGACTTCCATGAACCACTTGAAAATCATAGCAGTGTACGAGACCTCACGACAATGTGCTTAGCTTCGATGGATGATTCACCACATCCAATAGTCATGTAGATGAAGTACCGAGTAAACTCCAACTATTATATATGAAGATAATTCAGCTTGTATTGCGCAAATGTAGATGTGTTATGTGAAGAGTCATCTCATAAAAGCATATCAACCCCAAGTTCTTCTATACCCATGAATTGTAAAAAAATAGACGAAATTAAAGTAGTGCATACTAAGTTATGTGAAAATATTGTAAATTTATTTACTAAGTCACTTCTAGCATCTAGCTTTGAAAGATGTCTACATGGAATTGAAATGATGAGACTTAGAGAAGTGCAAAATTCAGAGAGAGAATCCCCATGAACTCATTATTGAAACTTGATCATGAAGATCGAGTATCCAAAGAGTAAATCTTAGAGATGGATTTAAATGAAATAGGGTGGATTGTACTCTTTTTCTCTTAACGAGTTTTTTTTTGAAGTTTCTCGGCTAAGGTTTTTAATGAGGTAATTCGTGCAAAGCAACAAAATGTGTATCATGTACTCTTGTTCTAAATTTTTTTCACTGAATTTTTTATAAAGTTTTGATAAGGTATGAACATGTGAGGATGGGTGCCCAAGGGGTGTTGGGAAACTATGAACGTAACCCAGCAGTCAGCCTATGGGTAGACGTCCCATCTAAATCCCTAACATGGTCTTTAGTCTATTAATAGGAGGTGCATATCATTTTAAAAGGTTGATCATGAGAAGATAAATAAAAAGAAGAAAGAAGTCCCTCTGTATCTCTGTGTTCAATCTATTATTTATTTTTATATTATTCTGTGTAATTTTACGCGTACTAAAAGATGACCGTTCTAAATGAAGTCACAAGCGATAGAAACAATAATAAAAGAAAGAAAAAAAACGTGTCAAAAAATGGGAAGCAAACCAAACCACACTTACCCCCTCCCCTCCCCTCCCCTCCCCTCCCACCTGACCACCAGATCTGACACCCCAAGCTCCGCTTCCCGGCCCTCCCAGATCCCGATCTCCCCATGCCTCCTCCCCTCCCCTAACCACACCACCGCCTCCTCCGCCGCCGCCATGGCCTCACGCCCTCCCCTCCGCACCATCTCCACCGCCTCCTCCTCCCTCTCCACTGACTCCCCCACCTCCTACTCCGCCGCGCCCCCCGGCGGCGTCCCGCAGTCCATCACCGCGCTCCTCAACAATCCGCTCCCCTCCGCCGCCGCCTCCTCCTACTGGCTCCCTTGGCCCCCTCCAACCCCCCTCCCCGACGCGCTTCCCCAGCCCTCCCACCCCTGCGAGGTCTCCCGCGCCGACTTCGCGCCCTACCTCGCCTCCATCACCGACCCCTTCGCCCGCTTCGCGGACATCCGCCTCCATGCCTCCGCCGAGCTCGCCGCCTCCGATGCTGAGGGTGCCCTGGCGTCGTCCGGCCTCGCCGCCTGCCTCAGGGAGGTGCCCGCGCTCTTCTTCAAGGAGGACTTCGCGCTCGAGGACGGGCCCACCTTCAAGGCCGCCTGCCCGCTCGGCGACGACGCGCTGCAGGAGCGCCTCGGGCAGCACCTGGACGTGGTGGAGGCGCATCTCGTGGGGGAGATTGCGCGGCGGTCGGAGTCGTTTTACGAGGCGCAGGGGCGGCTGCGTGGTCTGGACGGGGAGATTGTTGCGGCTGTTGGAAGGATCCGGGAGCTCAGGGAGGTAGTTCGAGTGCTCACTGGCGACCTTGTTGGAGCCGCACGGCAGGTGCAGGAGCTCAATGCGACGCGGGGCAACCTCGTCGCGCTGCAGCAGAAGCTCACCGTCATCCTCTATGTCAGTCAGGCCCTTGCCGCGCTCAAGCTGGTGAGTGGCATTACCAGGCAAGATATGTCTCGCGTTGCATTTTGCTTTCATGATCAGCAACGTGGATCCTTGAAATGGTTGGGAGATATGTACTACACATTCCTCAGTGACGTGTTAAGTCTCTTGTGGTAGTCAGGGTAGTTTCTTGTTGTCATTTGTTTCATTGTTTCATGACTCGGTTGGCAATTTGGTCAGGTGCGACAAGTATTCAAAACCTTGTTTTAGCATGCATACAATATAGAATGTGACATATTGTTCTGCGGGGTAGTGAGTATTGATTATGATATTCGGTCTGTGATGCCGTGCTTTATGGTTTGTTCCCAATTACTTTGTCTTGATTTCTTTCACTGATTTATTAGTTGATGATTAATGCTGTGCATGGAACATCAGAAAGTGTTGTGCTATATGTATTGCATTTATTTTCTTGGAACGACCTTGCATATTTGGAACTTCTTACCTTGATCATTACAAATGTGAGTGCCAAATGTAGCTTGGCACGGAAATATAGTCTGCCAATTGTTGAGTTGTTACAGGAGCGAAATAGACAAAAAAAGAAGAAATGAAACCAACTTATGTTGATGGATCATCGCTTCATGTCTTATTGGGGTCATTGGTCTTTGTTTGATCATAGACATGTTATGATGGATCTTGTGCATATGTCCCATAAGCCCATAACACTGTTCTAAGTGTCTGCATATGGCATTCCTGGCCCAGCTGCAAAAGAAAAAGGCCTTACTTGCTAGTGTACATCATTATCATCAATCTCTGCCAGACCACTAGTATGCTATGTTGTAATCCAATGATCTATAGTGTCTGAATTGACATTCCTGGCCTAAACCGTTCATACTTGGGCAACAACTAGAAAATAGGTTTTTGTAGTGAATCTTTGAATCATCACAACAAACCTTTTGCTTAAAGTTTAACTCCTTTTGTTTTAATATCTCCTTTTTCTGTGATTTTGTTTGTTAACCTTGTTCTACATGTGCAGCTTGTGGCAGCAGCAGATTGTGCTGGTGCCCTTGATGTCATCGATGACTTGCAAAATTTGATAGTAAGCTACCTAAACTCTTAGTCTTTTATATGATCTGATGCCAATGTTACCTTCATATTCCTCTCTGACAGCATTACCCTTTGTCATCCATTTTTATTGATGTTTATCAACTCCTAGATAAATTTACATTGCATTATTCTATTCTCACTCTGTTGTCATCAAAGATGAGAAATATTCTAATAGTGCTTAAAGTTTTACTTACGGTCCTGTTGGATAGGGGATATCCAAAAGTTAACCTTAACTAGCAATTTAAATTTCTTATGTGTTGGTTTAGAATCACTGCCTTAGTGTGGTAATATCCAACTATCCATCTTCGTTTTCATCCTTTTCCTAAATTAAGTAATCTGGGGTGCATTTATGCATTTCATAAGTTTGACAAATTTGGTAGAATCTGGCTATGATCTGTAGTCGATCGCTGATTGTCTATCATGTCTCTTCAATTTAGATTAATAGGTGAATGATATATTGTTGATATATTAAAGATCAAGAATTACAATGAATCATATTATCCAATAGCTTAACTTGGAAGATGCTATAAGCTTATAAAACTTCATCTTTTACTTCAGCTGCCTGCAGACACATCAAGCATATGTAACTTATGCTAAATGTTTCCTTTGTCAATCAGGATACTGACGAACTTACTGGGCTTTATTGCTTTCGACATATCCGAGATCAGTTGGGAACATCACTAGATTCAGTCAACAGGTATTTTCTTACAAACTAAGCATACGTTCCCATACTCAAATAAATGTGACTTATATACGGAGACCCACTTAGATCCCAGGAGTATTAGTGCGACAACTGTGACATGGAAATAAAGGCCTTTATGTGCTTGGAAATACATTGTGATAGAAAGCTTGAGACAATCTCTAGCAATGTAGGAAAGCTGATTGATAAGAAAAGGAACCAAGTAGTGTTTGTACTTCAAATGCCATTTTGTCTGACGTGAGAAAAATGAAGCCAGATATGGACAAGGTACTTATACGATTTTGCATGGCTCATTTATTGGTGTCCTGTCATAGTGATGTGATCTATCAGAGTAAACATCCATATGTTGGGTTGGGCTGTTGAATAGGTCTGAGCATTGTTATTCTTTGTATCATTTCTAGAATACCGAGCCATATTACATATAATTTGTTGCTTTTGAATAGATCTGCCATAGATATGGATGCCTTATTGCAATCAGATCCGTCAAGTGAAAATTATGATTGTACATTTGTACCGCTGCTCCTTAATGATTGTACAAACTAATGCGCTAATGGGATGAATCTGTTCCAAGTTCTATATTGAATTTCATATAGCCTTTTTTCAGCATAAAACTTATTTGAAGGATATTAAAGCATTTTGGCCTAAATTCAGTACATCCTGATCCAGTTTGGAGGTTGCATTTTGTTGAAAATGTATCCTAGATCCACCTCTATCCAGAAGATATACTTCAATATTGTTATTAATCTTAGATCATCTTAGGATCTTGTTATTTTGATTTTCTTCATATTTGGCCCGTAGAATAGTGATATTCTTCACACATTTTTCTTTCCTTCACTAGCTTGCTGTTTAACTTGATAATATTCGTTCTTGTAGCATTCTTTCAGCAGAATTTGTGCGGGCTGCTGTTCCCGATGGAAAAGCTGTAGATGCAATGATTTTATCAAATGTGAAAAGAAAGGCTTATATCCCCCTCAATGGGACAGATCATGAAGTACGCACACTTTAATTTTTACGATTTTATATAGCACTTAATCGGCCTATCTTTACCTGATTGTAATGCAATATAGATGCACTGCTATCTGTCCTTTCTTCTTTGCCATGATTTTTTTACTGATCTGTATTTTTTATGTGTAGTCTGTCTGTTTGCCTTATAGCCTATTTAAGTTGTGCTGTTTGTATGTATCAATGCATGCTAAATGAAAATTAAATTTAATACGCTAAAAAGAAGAAATTTAAATTTGGAACATTCGTGCTGTATGCTATATAGTGATTTTGACTGCATAGTATAAGTATTCATGCTGAGCTTTTTTTACTCTTTTCCTGTTAGCTTTGTAAAAAAAGAAAACTAGATTAACCAAAATTGAAAATTAGGAGGAATAAAGTGACACCAATTCAGGGACTTCATATTGAGATTGAATAATTTTCTTGTTCATCTTGTAGATTGTAACCTAAGGTTCGATGGTCTCTTGATGACTAAATTGAACGACAAAAATGTTGTGTTTGAAGTATATCCAGTGACAAGAAAGCAATTTTATGTGGTAGTATGTGATATTGAAATAATTTCCATTTTAGATCATATTTTGTTACCACACCATTTATCGTATTCATATACCATGACTACTTTGGACCATGATTATTAAAGCGCCGCATAGGCGGTCAGGGGGGGGGGGTCGCGCCATGGATTGAAATACCGCCGTAACGGTTTATCGGTGGTCGGATTTGAAATCGGCAGTTTTTCGAGTTTGCAAATTCAAATTTCGAATTTCGAATTTCGATTGATTTTAAGCAAAATTTAACGAATTCAGCCGAAAAACCGATGTCGGCTGTCTGCGCCGCCGTAATTGCACCAGCAGGTTTTTAACCTGGTCGCGCCAAGCCTATGGCGTCTGCCTTAAGACCAAGGTGTCACTTAGGCGGAGTTTGGCATCAGGGACTGCTGACCCCAACACCAGACAACAGCAGAGAAGGACCAAGGGGAGGGGAGAGCAGAGGCGGAGACTAAGGGAAGGGGGAAACAACAACGAAACCTGGATTGGAGGATGGAGGTGCAGGGGGAAGCGATGGCGGCCGGCGAGGAGGAATCCAGCATCGCTGCGTTGGGGAGGTGGAGGCGACGTGGATCCGACGCGGAGAGGTGGAGGCGAGCTCGATGTGGCCGGCGGCGAGGTGGATCCTGCCGTCTGTCGCTGACTTGCCCTCCTCTCCTTCGCTCCCTCCCCCTCCTGTCCTCTGCTCCCTCCCCCTCCTGTCCTCTGCTCCCTCTCCCTGTCACCTTTGCCATCCCTATCACCATCGCTCTCCTCTGCTCCCTCTCCTTGTCGCCATCCCCATCCCCATCACCCTCCTTTGCCCCCTTTCCGTCTCGCCCTCACCCTCTCTTCTTCTGCACAGGCCCCTGTGTGTGTGGCTGTGTGTTGTGTTGTGTGTGACTATGTGGCTGTGTGTGCGTGTGGCTACATGTTGGAACTTGCAAGGGGATGGGTTAGGATGTGTGTATGGCGTCGCCTTGCCGCGCGCCTTAAGCGCTTTGGCGGTAAAAAGGTGGTGAGTCGCCTCGCCTTATCGCTTTAATAACTATGCTTTGGACATTTCCAAACAGTTTTTTATCTTTTCCGATTGTTGCAAAAAACTGAAATACTGTTTTTTTTCTTCAGTAATGGTCTGATGTATTTCATCACATTACTCTGCTTTAGAATATTGCTTCACTTTTAAGCTACACCATAAATGGTACTTTAGGAAAATATTTTCAGCAGCTTTTCTCCTTCTCTTGATTGTTGCAGGTAAACATAGATGATGAGGAAAGCTTCATTCTCAGAGATTGGCTTCTACCCCTCATTATTTGCCTGCTGAGAACGGTTAGTTCAGTCATTTGCTTACATTAAATTGATTTGGAGATTCAAATGGTGGGCAGGTGTGCACAAAATGGGGTTTGTGGCTACATTTCTATTTGATTCAATACTTAGAAAGCTAGCAGTGAGGGTTCTAGAGTCTAGAGTCATAACATAGCATATCTGCCCAAGCACCTTATACATTTCTATGAGCTATTAGTAACACAATTTGCCAAACGACTTTTGGCTTTGTTCAAGAGGTTGTCACTAAAAAAATCTGGGTTTATGGGGTTTGTAACTTGTATGAGACCACCCTCCCAAATTGGGCATATGTAAATAAAATACTTTAAAAAATTTATTAGGACAGAAAATCAAGTTCATTTTATTGAAAAGTTCAATCTCCTGTGAGGTTTATTTGTTTCTGGATACTTTTTTTTGGGTGTATTCAGTGGGTTAATAGTCTATCTGTAAACCAATTGATATGTATTGTTTTTATATCTTGCAGGACCAGCTTCCTGCGGTGCTAAGAATTTACCGGGATACGCTTATTACTGTTATGAAAGCTTCAATAAAAGCCACGGTTGCAGAGTTGCTTCCTATTTTAATTGCCAGACCAATGGATTCTGATTCAGTAACTGGAGACAGAGCTGCCGATTCTGATGGTCTTAATTTTTCCCCATTCAACAATTGTTTTCTTAGTTATGCTATTTCGTACACTAAATTCCTACATCTTTTGAACTGCAATTACTGAAGCTGGAGGCCAGTCTTTAGCAAATAAGTTGCGGAGTCTATCATCGGAAGGGTTTGTTCAACTTTTGTCTGCTATTTTTAGGATAGTTCAGGTAAAGTGATTCTTAATAAGAAAAGTCATTTTTTTTCCTTTTGAAATGAAGATTGTGGACAAAATTTAATCTTAATGAGTATCTCCTTTTATGGTGCTCATTACTTCAAATGTTTCATCCTTACCCTGATTTAGCTTTTAGCTGCGCTTATCCAGTTTCTTAAGACACTTTACATTGGTCTCTATAGCTTATCTCCTGGTTGTTTCGTGGGCATTTACACGGGCTCAATTATTCTAAGCAGTTATAATTTGGGGTGTCAAACGAATCCGGATGATCCGTTTTATCTGGTATCCGAATTCGGATGGTAGCGAACGTGGTAAACAAAAATGCATTCATATTGTAAAACGAATAAGAATTCGGATAACATCCGATTTCCCCCCTGAATACGAATACAAATATGGTATACCAAATAGGTGTCAAATCGAATACGAATACGGATAATATCCAGATTCAGATAGCAGCAAACCAGCAACTAACTAGCTATTATGTATCTTTTGCATCCGACCTCCAAATTGGGTATATTATATATGCATTTCGATCGTCAGGCCGTTCTCATTGCGGTCTTCAATTTGGCATTTGATATTGTTCATTTTGGCACACCCCAATAAAGCTCTTTGCATGCTCCTTTTAGCTGAATTCACAATGTTCATATTGGCAAATCCCCAAATGGCACCAATGATTACGTGATAAACCAAAAGAAAATGGGCATAAACATTACTATAAAACGGGTGTCAAAAAACTCTTTTCGTTAAACTTCATTACTTTGTAGGATATTCAAATCTGACCAAATTGGGTAGGTATTCGATTCGTATTCGTTAGAACATTCGATTTGTATTTGTATTCGTGCATATTTGAATTCGTATTTGTTTAAAAAATACGAATACGAATGTGGGCAGACCACTATTCGATTCGTATTCGATCTGTTGACACCCCTAAGTTATAATCTACATTAAAGGGGGGCATATGTAGTGCAAATTCCTTACTAGGTGCTATCATGCATTTATGCTAATTCTTTTGGTTGGAGAATCAAATCAAGTCACAGAAATCCTCCAAAAAATTGTCAATGTAGTCCTAAATGTGTTCTACTATCATATAACATTCCAAGTACAAATTTGATCGGTGCTGAGAAAAACCAAAGAGTGAATATCTATCAATTACAAATAAAAGAGTAATAAGGGGGAAACAAGGTACTATCCACGGCAAACTTTACTTTTTTATTTTGTTTTAGCACTGATAGAATCTGGATTGAGATTTTATAAGATGTTAGATCACATTGAACCTTCCCAATTTTTTGGGAGATCTTTTCAAGTTGATTCGATGGCCAAATGAAGAGTGTACCTAGTGAGAGCCTGAGAGGTTTCTGCTAGATATGCCCCCTACATTAATAATACATACGCTTCTGATCTTATGAAATGAGGCTGAACTCTTTACATTAAATATATTGTTTGGGTGCAGATATGTAATGTAATAACAATGATGATTATACCCAAGTAAAATCTGAGAAACGCTCCACAATATAAAACTGAATTCTGGCTTGAGTACTAGTAATACTTCTGACATTTAACTTATGTAATGGGGATTATGAGTTTTCATCACTTGTGTGTTTCCAGTAAAAAGAATAAAAGTTTGGTTGGAGTTGATAGAATATTTTATCTGCAGGCTGAGGTAGCATGGACATGGTTGATGGTTCTGATATCTAATTTTGTGTGGAGTTGGCAAAATGGCTCAACTCTCAATTACTAAAAAGTATGGATAAGGGGTTCATTTTATTTTGGTGGGACCGATCGGATTTTTTCCCATTACCTATTGGATTATGTATATACTTAATTGGAGAGGCAGAAAAGACGCAGTTGGGTGGCTTCTTTATTGGGTTGAATAGAGTAGTGTGAGGTACTTTCTTCGGTCTTGCTGGCTACCATGCTCAGAGAGTTGCTAGAAGTTATCACCTGTGTCTGTGTTTCTGTTTGAGATAAGCATAGTTGGTGGTGGATGCTGGAGGAGGTGAGCATCGACATTGGAATGTTGCTAGGAAGCATCAACATTGGAATGTTGCTAGGAATTAAATCAGAATGAAAGTTGTTAACTTTGACTATAATTGTGTCTTTTTTTCCATGATGAAAGTTGTTAACTTTGACTATAATTGTGTCTTTTTTTTTCCCTGATGAAAGTTTGTAGCATTGACCTCGTATTTTTCCAGCAAGCTGCAAAGGTTACTTGCTTACTAGTTACATCATGTAATTCCGTGAAAAATTTAACCAAAAACTTCGGGTGATCAACATTCTTTTGTAAATTCAGGTACATCTACTGCAAGCAGCCGAAGTTAAAAGAATAGTTGACTGGATCATGGGAAACCTTGATGGGAGCTTAAGTGCTGATGCTACAAATCCTGTAGTACAACAGGGTGGCTCAGTTGTTTCTGATTTTTCCCAAGAGAGTGACTATGGTGTTGCTTCACGGGTCTCTAATACTCTTACACGCAGTACTTCTAAGTTTCCATTCTTTCAAGGAAACTCAAATGATATGTCCAGTACAAATTCAATAAAGAATGTCCGGTAAGTTAAGCTGTAGCATGTTCTTTATTCCATGCAAACTAAGTTTATAGCTGGTATCATGGTAGTGCTGTGGTCAGTGACTCAGTTCTGATATCAGATTAGTGGATTGGGCCAACTTTCAACCTTTCATTATTTGTACATCTTAACTATATGTGATCATATAAAAACAGTTTTGCTTGAATATTTGCATTTCATACAGAGCTGATGTCTTGAGAGAAAACACAGAAGCAGTTTTTGCGGCATGTGATGCTGCCCATGGACGATGGGCTAAGCTCCTAGGTGTTCGTGCTGCTCTACATCCCAAGTTAAGGCTTCAGGAGTTCCTGATCATCTATAATATAACAGAAGAATTTATAGCTGCTACTGAAAAGGTTATTTCTTTTCCTGTTTAAAAAATATGCATAAATATCCATATTAATTGCATACAAGCAAGTTATGATTTTATCTTAACCTCTTGTTATTGTAGATTGGAGGCAGGTTGGGTTACAACATTCGTGGAATTCTACAACAACAATCAAAGCAATTTGTTGACTATCAACATAGTGTTCGGGTGAGTTACGTAAGGCCTTGTTGAAGTTTATGAAAGCTAAATTTACAGTCACATTTTGATAATCAATTTGAAGTTAAAAGCTCATTCTTAAATTTCATCTATATGATTAGAAGCTTATAAAAAAATAATTATGGACCATCATTGTAACTGAAACTTGAATGGACAATGGCACCATTTTGAAGGAAAATTAAGCTCTCAGCTTTCTCCCTCAGTTATAGATGTCCATCAAATTGAAAACAATGCAGTTCCCTTATGAAATGCTGTTACACAAGCAATATTACGTGCGCAATAGTGAATATCACCATCAAATACCTTGAGGCCTTGTTCGGGAAGCCCAGATTCCCGGCCCATCCCTGTGGATGGGCCGGGGTTTTGGGCTTCCCAAACAAGGCCTAAGCGTAAAATGATAGCGGAACCAAAGATACCAAGGCTTAAGAAAATCTCCAATCATTAAAATTATATGAATTATATTCACAAATATATCAGTTAAGGTTTGTTAAACTAAATTGTAATTTAGATTTTGGATTGACATCAATCTTGTCTGGTAGTTGGCACAGAATTTATACTGTTTTTTGTGCACTAAAACTTTCAATGTTCCTTCGAAGATGACAAAAATCAAGGCAGTTCTTGACCAAGAGACGTGGGTTGCTGTTGACGTTCCTGAGGAGTTCCAGGCGATTGTTCTGTCACTGTCATCCACTTATTCTGTTAATGGCATGGAGATGCCTAGTACTGACGATAACTCAAAGCTCAGTGAGCATGGGGTTTCTGCAAGTCAAGAACCAGCATATTCAGCTGAAAATAATGCTGATAATGGCAATGTAACATCTTCGATAAGTCATGAAAACAAAGCTGAATCCACTTCTCAGACTGAAAATAGTGTTGTTGGGCATGTTAGGTCAACCTCGCAAACCATTGTACATGGAGGTGTTGGTTATCATATGGTAAACTGGTTAGTCATCTATATTTACCATTTAAGAGTTCAAGTTGCTCTCTCTTCTTGTGAACTTTGTAATTCTGAAAAAAAGATAGCTGCATTTGTAACCATCCCTTTATTGATTTGTGGTCACATATATTCTTATATAGTAATTTTTTTTTGTTCTGTTTTCTTTTTGTTTACTTATGTTCTCACATTCTCTTTTATGTCAATAATGCTTTAATATTGGTTTTGCAGTGGCTTGATACTGTTGAAGATGCTATCAGAATATGTTGACATCAGTAAATGTTTGCCATCATTATCTTTTGAGGTGGTCCAACGAGTTGTTGAGATATTGAAGCTTTTCAACACTAGGACTTGCCAACTGGTTCTTGGTGCGGGTGCCATGCAGGTACTGTAGTATTCTGTTTCAGTTATTATACATCCTCATTTAAAAAAAACGTAAACACATCTCTCTTTGTTAATTGCAATACCTCATTGTTTACCATGATTTTGCACTTATTATGTGTAATGTTTGTCTGCTTTTTTTTAATAATATGTGGTGTCTGCACTAAATGCGCAACATGGATCATTGTATTTGCAAAATTGGTATTACCTATGTGGAAATACTATTTCAAGCAAACAGTTAATTGTGCTGTTTGAAAAAACATACTTCAATGCATGATTAGTTTAATGCCTCAGACCTTGCTCAATCTGAAGAGCTGATTTGATGTAGGCATGTAGCCACTCAATTTTTGTCTTTAAAAAGTTCTCATTGCTGGATTTATTTTCCTTTGTTTTAATTTCCAGGTGTCTGGTCTGAAATCAATTACCTCTAAGCATTTAGCTTTGGCGAGTCAAATTATCAGTTTTATACATTCTTTGATTCCAGGTGAGCATTTTTTCCAATCTTTTTGTGATATTGTCGCACTTTCTTTTGACGTGTACACACTTCTTACTTTGAAGCATTTCAAGTTACAAAAATATATAGCTACTAGAGTTCTGAAGGCCGACCCTATTACATATACTGATTGTGAGCTATGTTGCACGGATACGGACACGCGTGTCTGACACGACACGGACATGGGATTTGCCATTTTCCAAAAATGCCGACACAGGGACACGGCTATATATATATATATATATATATTTGGTATGAAATATATGATATTTAATAAAGGATAATGTACATTGGAGATGATAAAAAATGTGAAGCACAACAAGTCTTTTTCAGCCGCTGCAACTTCACTTCGAAGCTGCTGAAGGATAGGTTCTATAGCCTTAGGGTACACTCTGATCCTAGCCTTAGATATTTGAAGCAAGTGTGCTTTAACTCTATTGTAGCCTCCATTGTATTCCCGAGTACAATACTTACATTGTATGAGCTAAATATGTTTGATTTAGTGTATTTCCAGTCCCAACCTTTTTTTGCACAACCTTCGCTTTTCTCGACAATGTATTGGTATGCATTGCTACTCCATTATTGTTTTTAGTATGCTAGTAAAGTTATCATTCATTACCATTAACTCCATTAAACACTTTCTAATTAATATTTGCATTATTCCAAATTTCCAATTGCTAATTAGTCATAACCAGTTTTCTCTGTTTTTTCTGGTTTTGGTTCCGGTTTTTCCGGTTTTTTGGGCGGTAACCGGTCCGGTAACCTGTTTTCAAATTCCTCAATTCAAAATTCAATTTTCGAATTTCACCCGGGTTTTTCCGGTAACCGGCCGGTTACCGTTACCGGCCTCCGAGCGGTTTTTGTTCCAGTACCAGGATTTGGATCCTTGCTTGCATCTAAATCGCACATTTCCTCCACCTCCTGTTGCTCCCTCCAGAATATCAACATGATTCCACAGTGGCCTAATGTCTAGATCATTTGCTGCCACACCCTACAACAGGGAGGGTGTAACACCCCGGCCCGACAGGGAGCCCGAAATGTCACACTATACTTTTCACTCTAAATTTAACCATTATTACTATCAATTCAGCAACACCTCTCTAATCAAATCCTACAACAAAATATCCTACAACTAGTAAAACAATAAAACATGAGCAAAGATAAACCTTCACACATCGCTTGGGACCTCGTGCCTAAGAACGCTCGGGACCATACGTCCGAACGCCCAGAACCATGTACCTTGGAGCATTGACTATCAATGACTATCAATGACTACCAAATCAACCATTACCATAAAAGCATCCATATCTCATCATTGCCACACGAACTAGTACCATTCATGTTCCGCGCAACTACCATGAAGCAGTAAAAGTTTCACTAAGTAAGTTCCAAATAAATGAGCTAGTTCTCTAAGATTTAAATGGGGTAATCGAAGGTGATAAATTAATGGTTGCTTGCACGTGATGTGTGTTACCCCCATCCTATGCATGACACCGTCAACGGTCACCTAAAAAATAACGATAAAACAAGAGCGAGTTCAAGACTCACCAAGGACATAATAAAACCATAAACACCACATTATATAACATTTTCCATTTGTAATATCATCATATATTTCTTTCATAATTGTAATGCTTGTCTATACTTACATGCTCATAATGCATATCTTATAGCTTATACCGGTATAGCTGAGTGAGCACCCGTCGATTTTCATCCTCTTAATCCCTCTATCCCATGGAAGTTCCTACTGAAGTAGGTCTTATATGTCCACTTGAAGTGGAATTTTGAAAAAAACGCTGAGAGGCTGACAGGTGGGGTCCCCGGTCTATAGACCGGGTTCACTGGCTGGGTTCACGGTTCTACTATAATCTTAGTCTACGGAACAATACCGACATGTGGGACCCATACGTCATAGGCTCGGCCCACTGTGGACTAGGTCCACGCGGTTTGAATCTAGGGTTAGGAATGCAGGTGGATCGTGGCGGCGGCGATGTGGCGACCACGTCGGCGGCGACATCTCACGAGGCGAGGCGATGACGTCGTGACTCCAACGGACCGCAACGACTGTGGCTTCGGTTAGGCAGGTAGGTGCACCACAAAGAGGACGACGAGGCGAACTTGGTGACGCGGGTGTCTGAGGTCGGTAGCGAATGACAGCGAGTGGCGGCGAAGACAAGAGATGGCACAACGGCGGAAATAAGGTGCGCACGGGGTAGAACACGCGACAACGTGATTGGCGGTGGTGGGGACTCACCAGCGATGGCGGAATCGGACGGTGAAGACGGTGTGGCGGAAAAGATTGAATTGGATCGATCTGCGCACATGGTGGATCAAAATCAAATTAAAAGGTGGGATGGGTAGATTGGATTGAGGGGCACGAGATGATGTTGGTGGATTCACGATTAGCTCACCGAGGCGGCGAGGAACGCGACGGTAAGGGCGGGCCGCTTCTTTCGTCGGACGCGAGGAAGACGACGGCGACGGCTTTCTCCGGCGAAAACGACGGCTGCAGGTTGCGCGGCGGAGGGCGATATGTGTGGAGGGGCTCCACTTTTATAGTGGCGGCTAGGGTTGCATGGTGTGGCGCACACACCGAGGAAAATGGGGTGGCGGTGGAGTCCGGGTCTTGGACGGCTTGGCGGCGGTGCGGACACTAGGCCGGGCCCACCCATCAGCGCGGGCGGACGTGTCGCACACAGTGGCAACGCGGTGGTGATGCGGGTCGGGCTAGCTGGGCCACGCACGAGAGAGAGCAGGCGTGCGGATATTCTAGGAAATACAGGAAAAGAAATAGAGTCCAAATAAAATAGAAAATGCACTTGAAAATTTCTAAAAAATCTGGAAAATACTTCCAAGCACGAGGAATCCAAATAAAATAGTTTTGGAATTAATTGATGTTGTGTTTAATCACATTAAATCATTTTAACTAAGGAAATTTCCAATTAAGCTTTATTAATTGAAGAAAATTGGTGGAAATTTTTTAGGGAACCTAATCTACATAAAGAAACTTAGAAACTCGAAAATTGGGATGTTGCAACAGTTTTAGTGAGGAAGGAGAGGACAAGGGACTCACCATGGCTAGGGGATGAGCGAGCGAGGTGCTGCTCGTGTCGATGTGGGAAAAGTACAGAAAGAGAGAGAGAACTCAGAGCTGACATGCTAGAGATGAAGGAGCTGTTGAGATGGTTTGGGACTTACATACTGGGGTGGCCGTCAGACTCCAGCGAAGTGGATCGCTGGCAAGGGGGGCCGCCGGTGAAGATCTGCCAAGAGAAGGGAGGAATTCGGGAGCGACAGAGCAGGGAGAAGCGGCACGTCTGGTCAAGCGATGAGCGAACAATGAAGGGGTGTGTCTGCTTGCAAGGGTTAAGGGTCGTGTTGGGCTGCCGCGTAGTATTGGGCTGGGCCGTGCCAATCATTGTGTCACATACGACGGTGTGTCTCCGACGTGTCCAAAATAGAGATTGATTTTTTCGCTCGCCAATAATGCGACATGTGGTAGATCTGACACGGACACGACATGGTGTCCGACACGGACATGGTACCTCATCGATGTGTCTTTGACTCTGTGCTACATAGACTGATGTGCAGGATCTTTTCTGATTGAATGTTTAGTTGAAGGTTTCAGTTTTTATATCTTGGCTGGTAGGATCAAGGTTCGGAAAGCTGGAAATCACGTCCCGAAATGATATATACAAATATACAATACCAGCCAGAATTAGTTTTTTTTTTTTTTGCTAGAACTGTTGCTATTTGGGAAGCTATATAACGCAGAAGGGTAAGGAAACAGCAGACTTGAAAAAATACAAACAAGTAACCAACCAGTTTCCAGCTTAGGGACCAGCACCTTGTTTTAACAAAAAAAAAGGTTTATCAAAGTATCAAACCGTGGATAGGAAGCAAAATGAGGTTTTGGGCTAGGTTCACCAGGTGAGCAGTTCCCCTCTGTTTCTCCACAGCCTGACTAACATAGACACTCTTGTGACTTTAATGTTATGGTGATAGGCTTATAATTTGCTCGCCAATACTGCACCTCGAGCCTGTCCAGCACAGACCCATTTTGCCACCACTGCAATTGAAGCCTCAGATGCCCTTGATCACATAGCCACTGCAACTGTGGATCACATGCAGGTGATCATCTTCTTAACATCACCAGATATGGCAAACCAAATTTCTTATTTTTTACATTGGCACCAAGATCTATCCCACATGCCCACTTCCCTCTTCCTTACCGTCCTAATTTACAGCACCTGTAGCAGCTGGCTGCTGTCTCATGTCTCCGCATGATGCTGTCAAGCAAGATCTTTTTGAGGGTCAGCCCATGTCACCTCCTGCACCTGATCTCAGCGCATACGAGTGGGAAACTGGCGGCTTTGGCCCTGGACGCTGCTTCCCGGGCGCCGTAGCGACAAGCGTATACAGGGAACAATGCAATACGAAGATACAGCAATGCAAGATCGATAGAAACTAGAAGACAGGGAGCAGAAGATGTTGGATATTAGTCTCTGGTTACTTTCCAGAGCACATATGCATTTTCTTAAATATACTTGGTGCTTACAATAGATTCATATACAACTCAGTATCCAAATCAAACACTACTAGCCTATCGTATCCTAAACAGACTCGCTTACCAATTCTTCCCTAAACCGAAAATAGAAGCTAATAAGCCGAACTTGCCATTGCTAGTTTTCCTGCTGGTCTGCAGCGTCACGTCCTGATGGTCTCCGGTGCCTAGTATAGACTGTGCCCCACATGACAGCCCATCTCTGATATCTAGCTTTACGCTTGATTTGTATATTCTATATATCCTTTTTTATTTTTATTTTAAATGTTGTGGAGGTATAGGTGTTGTCAATAAGTTTGGTGATTCTTCATGTCTTAAGCTTGGATGCATGTTTAGGCAACCACAACAAACTATTGTATAAAGTTTATATTCTGGAAGAGTGTTTTAATTGGTTGTAAATTTCACTCTTAAGATCACATTTTACTGGAGGTGATTACACTAAATTGCTTTCTGACATCAATTAAATGGAAGTTCTAAAACTAGGTCTTGGTAGATTTTCTGACTTGCACTTGTTTGGTTTCATTTAACGATCCTCATCAGAGTGGCAAGTGGCAACATTGCCGCACCTAGCGCAAGGGCAATATATCTATTTTCACCGAAGTATACAACCTATCAAATAGACATTCAACATTACCCATCTAAACAGATACTTTAAATCTTTAATTAATCTATACACCAAATATGCAAATTACATCCCATGAGCCTGCCCTGGTCTTGCTACACTCAGTTATTTACTTACGCAGGGAATCAAATGTGCACAACCAAGTTGGCTCACTTGTTCAGGATGATCCTTTTAGAAATTCTCGAAATATATGAGATTTTGGCTTTTGCACGGCCTAACCTTTTCTTGAAACTGCAGATATCCGGCGAGTACTTTTCCTGAAAATACCTGAAGCACGTAAACAGCTGTTTATGTCTGAATTGGATAGAGTCACTCAGGTATGATTATTAATTTATATATTGACATTTCATGAGTTTGGGTAACTCACGAAAAGCCGCCATCTTTTTATTGTCCTTGCATGAATGCCATTTCTTACAAGTTTCTAGGAAATAACAGGATTACAAGATTCATCGAGATGAAATCCACTCCAAGCTAGTCCAGATAATGAGAGAGAGATTGTTAGCAAATCTTAGAAAACTACCCCAAATCGTGCAAAGTTGGAATGGACCGGAGGATAATGATTTGCAGCCAAGTCTATTTGCCAAAGCTGTTACCAAGGTATTTTTTGTTTAGCTGGGCCATCGATGGAAATTTCTCTTGTTATCATTTAGTTGCAAATTTCTAGTCACATTTATATGTGATTGTTAAAAGAATGTTCCCGTGGTTTTTAAATTAGTATATAGGACCTGTAGGTTCATTTGTTGCTCACTACAAACATCTGCAGTTTGTGGTCTCATTTATTTACCTTCATTTATCTCTCATAATTCAAGCCGGCTATATTTTGTAACACCCCAGCTTAACGCTGAGCCTCTCAACGCTGAGCCTAGGATGCTACTAAACTAACTCCACAATTCAATTTACTTCTATCCACTATCAATTAACAGCAAGCTTTTTAACATCTAGCAAGCTAGCATTAATCAAAACTATATTGAATAACAAGATTCTAGACATAAACCTTGTTCTAATCATCAATTGGCAGAATCATAAGAATATATCAGGATTCTTCAAGGTTCTATTTGGATGAAAGACTAAGCAAGTCACTTGAAATATTCTAGCATGTAAGAGTAATTAAATCAAGAACTAAAATGTTAAAACATAACAGTATCGTTCACAAGACAGACTTGACTAACCCAATTACAAATAACTCAAACATCACGAAGGATGGGCACCATCTGAGAATAAAATTAATAGCAGGATCACTTAAATTTAAGTAAATGGGCTATTTTTATTTGCCAAGGTTGATCATGTGTGAAGTATACCAAAATCTAACCCTTCCTATGCATGTCGCTTCCTCGAGAAGTACCTCAAGAAAGCATCAACAACAAGCGTGAGTCCACGACTCAACAAAGTACAACAATGAAGTAATCAAAACATACACATGTATGGAATATAACAAAATCCGCATATTGTCACCAACAAATGAACCACTTTCATGTAATGCATATGCCAAGAATGTAATTTTCTTCCTTCTTTGCAATTACCAGTAATGCGGAGTAGTACATCCGCCGATGCATACTCAAGCCTGTGCCCTCAGGCACAGGGACCTCAAGCCCACACTCCAAGAGTGTGAGGACTTCAAGCCCGTCCAACACATAACGAGGATCTCATACCCCTCCAATGCATGACGGGAACCTCAAAAGAATCAATTCTTGGCTGCTACGTAGTCCAAGATTCAAGAATGAATGCCATGATGCAAAAGAACTTAATATTCTCAACCCACCATGAGAGAATAACATTCAGCGGCAAAATCTTAGATAAACTTCCATTCAATTAAACCATGTCAATTATCATGAATATAGCACTACAATTACTCTACACTGCTTACACTTGCCTCGACCACGAGACGGATGACAACGAAAAGAGGACACTATCCTCGGGTTCTCACCACCACCTGGCATTCGCAAAGCATACTAAGAAAATCATTCAATTGAACATAGCATAACAATAAATTTAAACGAACTCATTCGCTCCTATTCGCAACCCGAAACAGTACCATTATGTTGCCGAGTCCCAATCTGTCCAAAACAGACAACCACCATAGGACAACCATAACTTTTGATTCAAAGCTTTAAAAATCATGAACTCAAATTCTCTGGAATCTACACACACAAATCCACAAATTCTCAAGTGACCAGAAGTTCAGATTAATCCATCTAAACCCTAGTTTTTATCTCCGAAGACAGTTCTGTCATCTTCGGTACTATCGACTTAGAAATTACATATATTTTAATTAGTACAACCAAACACAATGATCTAAGTCATTCTAGAATCTACAGAGAACTAGCGTCCATAATAACTTTATTATAATTTTTCCATCGTGCAACAAAAGTTGCTAGCAAAGCAATCTTTCCCGACTGTCCCCAACATTGGGACAGAGCTGCAACGAACAATTCAAAATTACATAACTTTCGTTCTACCTGTCCAAAAAATGTGAACTTGGACTCTCTGGAATCATTATTAAGTTATCTATCTATGTCATGCAGACCAAAAGTCCAGATTCGTCCGTTTCCAAACCTTAATATGCAAAACCATGTTCGCTGCCCGAATCCTAGGGACTGAACAGGCACTCGGATTGCAAAAATCATAACTAAATATCTATCCATCCAAAAATTACGATTCAAGACTCTCCAGAATGCTATCGCAATTACCCACATAACTCTAGGAGACCCTAGTCCCTGATTTCGCTTGGAACTAATTCAAACTTACAGGTCATCAGAACTGTAGAAATACCGATCTACAATAGTAGGGTACTAATATGACTTTCGGTGACAAATCACATATAAAAGAATTGCAATAACTAATGGGGAACACGATTTTACCCAGGAATTTTCCGTTGGACCTCGCCGAAGTCCTCGTGAAGATCCCCCTTCTACTGCCTCTTCTCCTCTTGGTAGAGCAGCAGGGAAGGGGATGCTACAGTGTAGTGGTGGTACTGTAGCAGTGGTGCTAGGGTTTTGGGGAAGGGGCACCCCTTTTTTACTCCACTAAATGGCCAGCCCACTTGCTAGGGACACCTTGGGCCGAAAGCCCAAGGTCTAATCCTCCCGTAAATTCTGAATTTTCTTTTAATTTCCCTCTCTAAATAATATTGTACTCACTAATGAATGATCGGGATATTACATTTTTTTTTTACTGATTTCAGTTGTTTTAACTTACTTATTTATTTATGTTATGTGTGTGCTCACACAGGTTTACTTTTCAGTTTGAGCTAAATGTTGTTGAAATTTTGCACATAATGTTTTTTGCAGGAGGTTACTTATTTGCATCGCATCCTTTCTCAAACATTGCTCGAGGTTGATGTGCAGGCGATTTTTAGGTAAATAAGTTTCACTTCTGAACATTTCATCAGCACTAGTTATAATCCTATGCTATCTTTAGAATCATTGAAGCATATTATTTTATTGAGAATCGTGGAATTCTCAGGTATGACTTACTTGCGAAAGCCATTCCTTGCACGTAGTTATTTAACTTTCCCATGATATGTGAAACAAAACTAAGTGAAAGACTGAAACCTATAATGGTTGAATATCGTAGATCTTCTCAAACATGTGAAAGCAATTTGTATGACATTACTATTCTCAACCACATCTTTTTCTCCTCCCCTACTTTTGTTGCGAGTAGAACAAGCATTTCTACTTTTGGCTTTTATGGTACTGTGTAGTAATGACTTGGCTGGAAATTATCCATAGCATGTTTGCCTTGATAAATTTTCATGTGTTCATGTAATGATGATTTGTTATTTTTTGTTATTTCCCTGAAAGATTATATTGAGTGCTACCGATATCTGTTGACCCCGTTGTGCAATCCAGGCAAGTAGTTCAAATATTCCATTCACATATTACAGAAGCATGTTCGAAGTTGCAAGTCAGTACTCCTCAGGCAAAGAACAGGTATAGTACCAAACTTATGGCATTCTTTCCCACAAGAAAAAAAGGAAAAAAAGTGTCAATTATATTCTCGTTTTGAGCTATAGGTGTTTCTATACATGTTTTTTCTTCTTCTAACTTTATGAAACCCAGATTATACCGAGACGTTCAGCATATTCTCTTGTGTATTCGGAAGTTGCCTGCTGAGAACTTCAGTGCAGAAACTACCCCAAATTATGGTCTTCTTGATGAATTCTTGGCTGAAAAGTTTGGGACAAAAGTTGATGAATGATTGACCTGTACATTAGAAACTGACTCATGTCTGCAAATGTTCATTGGTGGGAAATATGGCAAATGGGAAGTGCTCCAAGACATCTCCATTGTTGGCATAAAATCCTGTGCAGGTACAACTTGGATTAATTCCTTCTGACTACAGCCTTCTGTCTTCGTAGACAACTGTATCATTTGCTCCTTTTATTGATGTCAACATCTGTATTATTTATTTATGATGCATCCCTTTTGTTCTATAGTTAGGGGCATGTTTTGAAAAGCAAAAACGTGGCTGGTCCTCTGTGCTGACCAGCAATGGCCAGCTACTCACTAGTGGTAACTGGTTCAGAACTGGGCAAGTCTATATTTCGTTGTTGAAACAAAGACATGGTAGTTTATTGTGTGCTACAGGTTCAGGTTTGGATATTTTGGACAAGGATGGTTGGGAGGGGTTTTGGGAAATGGGGTACTGTATCAGTTCCTGTTAGTCCCCCCCCCCCTCGGCCGAGGTTTTCTACATGAGAAAGAGTCCATTTTTTAACCCTCAACTATGGGCTGAGTCAATTTATGAACCCTCAGTTGTAAAACCATCTAGAACAGGTCCCTGAACTATCAAAACCGGGTCACTTGACCCCCCTCGACCGAAATGAGGGTGGTTTTAACACATAAGCATATAACAATGAGTTAGCAAATTTAAAAAAAGAATGAAGGGGCCCACACCCATATCTTCTTCCTCCCTCTTCTCTCACGCCGCCGGCCACAGCCCGTCTCCAAGCCACTGCTGCTCCCACTCCCCTCTCCTACTCCTTCCTCTTTCTTCTTCCTCTCTCTTCTCCCACTCGCGGCGGAGGTGGATTGGAGAAGGCCAGCGACGACTGCGTCCATGGCGGGTTGGTCGACGGCGGGGGAGCACTAAGGAGCAAGAGGAGAGGAAGGGAGGCCGGGGATAGCTTCACTCAAGGGATGCACACCTCGTGACATGGGTGGTTTGGCGAGAACAGTTGCACGACCACCGTAATCTAGTCGTCACCCCCTTTCACCCCCTTTCGGTTGCCGCCACCGATCTTCAAAATCTGAACCCTTGACTGCCTCTTTGCCCAAATCATGGTGTCGTATACCTTACCCGTGTCGTAACCCTCTTATAACCCTTCTTCCCTGGCCTCAACTGCGCCTGTAGCTCGCCGGCACTGTCGACCACACCATCTTCCCCTGTTTCCGCCATAGGCGATCTCAGTACGTGTAGCACCTCCTCAGCCCGCACCCGAAGACCTCACCTTCGCCCCAGCCCGCACCGACCGCACCCGAAGCCCTCGCCAAGAAGATGCTGGCGGGAGAGAGATGGAGGAGCGGCCATGCGGTGGCCAGATGTGGAGTCGAGCGGTCGATTCGATTGTAAAATGTGCCTTTTTTCATCTGTGTATGGATTGAGGTGGATTGGCGGTGTGATAGGAGAGGAGAGAGGAAGATGGACCGACATGTGGGCCCCGCATGGCAGCCCCTCTGTACCAGCTAACATGTGGGACCAATGACACATCAGCCAAAACCGCGAAGTCACACTAAAACCAGGGTGGGTTCGTGTCGTGGTATATTAGATTGTTTCAACAATTGGAGGGTGTGTTTTAGAGTTGGAGGATGAAAAACAGACTCTTGGCATAGTTGAGGGTTGAAAAATGAACTTTTCTTTTCTGTACCGCTTGAATTTGAAAAATGCATAAATTTGAAAAAGTGATCTTTGCCTTTCTTCGTCGGGGTTAGCAAGAAACTGGAGCCAGTCATTTAACCGAAACTGGAACCGGTTATGTGGCAGTCGGATAGGCCATTATAGTAGTGGTTGAGATAGCATTACCGAAACACTGTATTAGTGGTCCAAAGCAGCTGCTATTTTGCTAGTAACTTATTAAGTTTATCACAAAACTGGTTAAGCAGACCACTTGAACATTTTTCTGTTTGCTTGCTACAATTTGTTAAGGAAAAGTTGGTTTTAGGATTCCGCATAAGTGTGTCATTTGCTAGAGGATACCAGGAAATCGATACGCCGTTGGACACTAGAAAATAGTGGTAATTTACTGGAACACACCACACCCATTTAAATAATACTATTTTGAAATTTAGGAGAAGGGGTGTGAAAATTCCTATTTGCTGCATAATTTTTAAACAAAGGCTGGATATATGAATATCAATGGCTGAATTATCAAGTCTGAATGGCAAATTTTTTAAAAGTTATTTTGACAATGGACTTTTCATGCTTCTTATCTCTCCCAAATTTCAAGATAATAATACTTTGATGGGTGCGGTGTGTTCTGGCAAATGAACATGATTTTGTAGTGTAAGTGAATTATTGATTTTCTAATGTCCTCTAACAAACGCCACATTTCCGATGTCCTCTAGCAAACAGCAAACTTTTGCGGCCTCCTAGAGCCAATTTTGTTTTTAAATACTAAAGTAAATTGGGCTAAAAGGCAAAGCCAGTTGTGATTTTGAAACGTGGGACTGGGTGATACTTCTGGTAACTGGTTAAACACCACTGGTTCTAGGATCTTTCGGTTATGGGCTCTTATCCATAGTTGTCTACTCGTTAGACCTTGTCATCTTGATGGCTTATTAATTTATTATCTTGTCCATATTTGTCCTTTTGTTTTGCTGAAGAAATTTCTCTTATGTAAATGTTGAGCATCTTATCTGTTTTGACAAGAGATTTTTTGGCTGATTTGGCCGCCTTTTGATTCATAATAGCAAAAGTAGCCCCGTTCGCACGAAATTGCAAAAATGGCACCACGGTAGGTTAGGTAGGCACCGTGTCACCTGGAGTGCTCCCGGACCACGGCAGGAGCAACTGGGTGTGGGTGGATGATGTGGCACCGTGGCATGTCTGTTGCCGCGCTCTGGGACCACTGCTGCGCTCTGAGACTCGGGGGAGGAAGCTCCATCCATGGCATGGATGTTAGGGGGGCCAATTAATACATGCATGCATGAGTGTTAGGGGGCTAATTAATACATGCATGAGTTAATTAGTCGGTTGTCTCATGTTGCTTTGGACTGTTAGACAGGATGGTACCTCGGCTTCCTACATGCATGACGTCTTCTCTTCCGAGGGATCACGCGCTCACATGATAGCTGTAATCTATATATGTGTAACTTATGTACTCTGTTTTCAACAATCAAAGATAGTGTCACTTTCCTCGCTTATATGGAATCAGAGCAGTGCCGCTCCTGAGCCGCCGCCTCCATAGCTTCCGCCGCGTCGCCCCTGGGAGATGATCTCAGATCCATGATCTCTCCCGGGGGCTGCGCAACCCATAGTTTTAAGTCATGTCACTGATCATCCGATCGGCTACCAATTAGAGCTCTCCCCGGTCATTTTCAAATCGGGTTTTCTCTATTTTTTCCACCTGTCGATGTTCCTCGGCTCCGAACTTCACCGCCTCGGCTTTGACCTATCCGACGTCTCCTCTCTTCCGATGACATCGTGGCGTGACGCGGCGCGTTCGTCGACACGGTCCTCCCTCTACAGCCTTCTGAGCGCCCTGTCTACCATCGTCATCACGCTGGATCATCGCCAGACCGTCGTTCGCGAGACTTCTGTCTTCACCGAATTTAGGTCCAGTCTGAATATCCGCGTCGGCGACGTTCCGACTACAGGGGCGTGCTAGACAGGATGGTGCCTCCGCGAGATATGCATGACGCCTTCTCTTCCGAGGGATCACACGTTCACATGATAGCTGTACATGTTCACATGATAGCTGTAATCTATATATGTGTAACTCATGTACTTTGTTTTCAACAATCAAAGATAGCGTTATTTTCCTCGCTTACATGGACGATTGGATGCATGAATGCAACAGCTACCGCGGACCCAATTAGCTGATGGTGCTGCTGCTCATCTAGCCCGCGGCGGGCCACATCCAGCTGTTTCGGCTCGCGGCAGGCCACATCCAGCGGTTCCGGACCACGACAGACACATGCAGCGGTCCGGATGCACGGTCTGGGAGCGCCCCAAAGTTCATTTTCTTCTATTCCAACTTTCCATGTTTGATGCTTGGGTAGAAAGTATTGGGAGACGGACTGATTCTCAACCGTGACAAATTGACAACTAATTGTCCTCATATTTATCTTTAAACTAATTCTGGACTTGACTAGTTCTGCAACCTGGGCAGAGCTGTGTCTAACATGAAACACTGATAATCATGCAGGTATTGCTGCGCCGGGTACTGAAAACAGAGCGCTCTTGATGACGTCAAAGTACCATGTCAATAGACCCAGTAATGCTGTGTGAAAACCATGCCAATGCGTTTGCACTTCCCGAGCTGAAATTTTTGCTCCATACTTTTGCCTTGTCAGGCCGCATTTCATTTGTTGTTTGTTTCAATAGTATCCCCCTTTTGTGAAGCTGATATTGGTTAGATGTTGGTATAGAGGGGACCTGAGTTTTCTCAGCAGGATCTATTCTTTGCGTAGTGCTTCTTGCTGTTTAGGTCCACTGTATTGAAAATCCTGTCAGATGGCAGCCCATGTATTTTGTTCCTGTAGGGTTTGTAATTAATCTTCTCAGTGCGACAATAAGCAATTTTTAAATGTTAGTATAGGTTAAGATTCAAACTATTCATGGAGATATAACAGAAATTTGGAGCGTACTTGTACTGTTTTTACCCCGTTATCTGTATGTACGTGTTGTATACTAACAAATTGATTTTTTGTTCCCGAATCCCAAAATTGATGAAATATGCTATCTTTACGACCCGATTTTTTATTTATAGGAAAATACTAGATGCATTCTAAATATCTAGGAAAAGATGAATGATAATTTCAAAAGTTGGAAGTTTGTCTATGCCATTGCCAGCGTCCCACGGGTCGTTAGCAGCCTCTTGTCCCATGCTCCCAGCCAACGCCAGCAAGCAGGGATAAAAAAATCGGTACCGGACCGAATCTTGGCAGGGGGTGGGAACGGTTATCGGTTTTCTTAGAAAAAATCTGGTTGAATTTTGTTTAAATTTGCTTAAAAATCAATTAAAAATTAAAATTTAAGCTTGCAAAACACGAAAAAATCGGACGGGACTTTGGATCCTGAATTCAAAAATGTTTTGGTTGCCATGAACTACTCGTTGTACTAGACAACAATGGATCTCTTAATTATCCAACTTAATTAATTACATTAAAATTTCTATGTTTTCTATGTTCGCAATCTATTATATCATTAAAACAAAGGAAAAAAAATCACCACGGCTGCTCTCACTCTCGTGGGTTAGAAATTACCACGTTAATAAAATCAATAATATCAATTATGGTGGGTCTAGATTATAAAGACACTGATTAAAAGATACTAATATATAAGAGTTTACAGTTGTATTTTGTATGCAATTGTATTCCGGAAAGCATTAGATATAAACATAAGTACAACTTTATGTTTAGAAATAAATATATGTATTGTAGTATCTAGCCATATAATTACGCAAGAAATTCGGCTACTGCGATAAAAAAGTAAATCCCAATTCTCTTCAACTATATCACTTGATATGTTCTCATCAATCAAAGATTTAGAGACATAAATTGATCTAATCGTAAGGAATCTTGAAGGATTAGGATAAATTGCATAACTACAAGGATTGAAATATCATCCAAATCCGTACACCACATAACTACAAGGTTTGTGGTTTGCCCGTGGCGGACACAACAAATGGAGTTTTTTTTTGTTGCTAAAATAGAGTTTTTGGTGTGCTCAATGGTAAAACTAGCCCACGCCATCAATGTCAAAAATGATACCTTGTCCGTACTCTAAAAGACCGGATTTATCGAGAACACGACACATGACGAATCTGGCCTACAAGGACGCGAAAATACCACGTCTGGCCCTAGGGACGCGGATTCTTTCTTCTCAAAAAAAAAGTACAGTTTATAGGAATTTTTAAATATAGCAAATGAGTTCCAAAAATTATGAAATTTTTGGTAAAGGCTCCTGGCACTTTGTAATTGATTTTTTATTTTGTTCAATAATTTTATATGTTTTGCATTTTGCTCAAAAATTCTTTTAATGATACTTGTTATAGGAATATCTAAATATAGCAAATGAGCTTCAAAAATTATAAATATTTTCGTGAAGGCTCCTTACATAGTGTACTTACTCGTGTAATTTATCCAGAATTTTTTATATTCTACATGTTTCTCTAAAATTCTTTTAAAGCTACTGTTTGTATGCAAATGAAATAATCAATTTGTGAAATTTTTTAAAAACATGCTCAAAATACTTTTCACATTTACTCTGAGTATAATTACCCCAAGTTCATATTTTTTGATATTTTCTAACCCCTGAGGGCGGGATTTTCTTCGTCCTAACTCCTGGGGCCCTAGGGATGCGGTAGCCCCCCACCCTTTATGTTTTTAAAAAACTAAAATTTTGCTTTCGGTGTCTCTGATTCTCGTTAAATTTTGAAAAATATTGTTTATATGATTTTGTAACACGTAATAATACCCCTGCTCCAACAAGGAAAGTTTGATCTGATCAACAGTGGCAGGCCAGGCGGGCAACAATGTGATTTTTTTTGTGGAATGGAATTTTTGGTGTATGTCATAATATTCATCATATATGCAATGAAATCGTCATTGTACTGCATACACAATCATATATATGCAATGCAATCGTCATTGTAATGCATGCACAATCATATATATGCAATGCAATTGTCGTTGTACTGCATGCACAATCATATATATGCAATGCAATCGTTATTGTACTGCATGCATGCTGCCACTCTTTTCTTTAATCACTTGATCATGTACAATTTCCAAAACACACCTGAGCAGCTCCAAACTCCAAAGTAGCTAGACATGCACGATATCTCGCACTTCCAATACAAACCCTACTTTTATCTAGTGTTAGCTAGCTACATGCACATACCCATGCACGATCGAGCTAGCTAGCTAGGCTTGAGCTTAGTTGATCCATGCATAAAGAAATGGCTAGCTAAATAGCTAATATATATGTTTGCTACCTTCCGTGATTTTTTTAAGCACGGAATCGGTGCTATTTTTACCAATTCGTTCGTGGAGCCTATTTTTGCTATTTCATTTCAGAACAATGACTTTTTAGCCAAAAACTTATGTTGTGTCTCTACAGGGTGTCGTGTGTAGGCCATTGGATCGAAAATCAAACGCTTAGGAATAGAGGGCACAGGAGGAGAGGATTGCATGAGCCACGAATTAAAATACACCTATTTGATCGGGTGTCTCTGTAGCTTATCTAGCCTATGGTACAATAAAGTATTAAATAATGTTATCCATATTAAACTAACAAATTGATAAATAATATCTTATTTGATCGAGGTACATGTGATAATACCCCCAAGCTGTGCTGTGCCGTGATTTCATGTGTAAAAATTTATGGGATTTTTTTGTACATGTGATAATACAATTTTGGAATGAAATTACGTGGAAAATTCTTGTTTGGTTGATTTCATAACATCTTGGTCGGTATGCGACAACGAAGGTTTGATCTAATCAGCAGGGGCGGGCGAGGCGGCCGACCACGTGAAAAAAATTGTGGAATAAAAAATTTGATACATGTGATAATATTTTTTTACATTCACATTTACCCTATTCTCATCGCAGTCTCCGTAAAGAAGATAAAAACCATATCGGAATATTGCCGTGAAGTCGGAGTACGATTTCCTCTACGTCCCGGTTGACTTCGGGTTCCAATACTTTTTTACTTCATGCTCTGAGTAGTACTAACCATACGACTACATTTACTATCTACGATTTTTGTTTTTGTCTAATCTAATCACTCTCTGGGGATGTGACCTAGTTGTCTCCGAGTGAGACGATGGCAACGGCGGGATTTAGCATGTTGTGGAAAGTATTTTGAGCATATTTTTAAAATATTCCTCAAACCGATTATTTCATTTTGTTGGACCGAAAAGGCGACTAGAGGGGGTGAATAGGAGCACGCTCACTTTTTTAAAAATAATTGATTCAACAAGATTTTACTCCAGTAGCTATGGAAGCTATGAAGATCAGTAGATCAGTACAGCGGAAGACTAATATTGAATCCAATTTAACCCCCTAAGCAAAACAACTAAAATCAACAAAGACTAAAGAGAACCAGATGCTGGGTGATCGGACCGCTGGGTCATTGGCGGTCTGACCGCTGACCCCTGGCGGTCGGACTGGTGGCCTTGGCGGTCTAACCGCCGGCTTGAAGAACAAATCAAACAGCCCCGATGACGAAGTTGCAAATAGATGTAATTTTTGATCTACAACTCCAAACTTGATGAAACTTGGAACACAGATTCTCTATGATGTCAGGAACCTATTCCAATCGAAGATTATGAAAATTCTTCGAAGAATTACGATCCTTTTCCGTTTGACAATAGAAGGGTTCAAAACCGAGTCAAAACGAAAACTAGATCCAAAATCTTGCTCGTGGGTGATTGATGATCCTAGATATGTTCCCACATGTCACAGCAAGCTAGATCACGTGAAGAATTCAATCAAAAACTCGCGGATCAAAGAAAGACTCAAAATAATCAAATAGAGAAAAAGAACACAAAAAGACAAGACATTGATCAAAACTTTCCTTAGATTGATTTGATATGACATGGGCTTACAGCCACTCCATCATTGGAGGACAATGCTCAATCCAAGAGCACAAAAATCACATCAAAACTCTCTAGAACACTAGCCTCCACAAAAGCTCTCCATAAGTAAATTAGGGTTTCAAATAACAAAAGAGACGAAGAGGAGGTGCAGCCACCTCCCTCCTCTATTTATAGTGGGGGCTTAGACATTCTAGAAGTTTGACTCAATTGAGCTCCTGTTAAGGCCCAAAACAAACGGGTCACGCACGCACACATTTTAATACGCCGTCTTTATCAACTCTTGACCTAATTAGCTACACCTTGCGCCATCTTGCACCGCGGATTAGCCAATAGGTCACCCTTGTCCATCTTGCGCCTCGCTTGAGTTCATTGACCTCACCCGGCATCGTCGATCGTTCTGGACCTCAGCTCTCCAAGCCTAGTCCCGATCATCCTCGCCGTTGACCGTCGTTGACCACCAAGTAACCTGCACAACAGTAGACAAATAAACCGAATCCAGGAACAAGTTCTTCACAACTTGACCCATGTTAGTCAAAACATGCATCATGCAATACATATGCACTGAAACTCATGACTTTGACCTAACAACCGAACATCGCTGCCACGAAAGATGACGATCCAAGTGAAAACCGGTCAGACTGCCGCCATGGCCGGTCTGACCACCCACCCTGGCCGGTCTGACCGCCACCTATTGACCGGTCAAACCGCCAGTTGGGACTTAGCCGATTTCAACCTCTGAAATTCTAAAACCTGCTGGAATTTTCAAACGAATAGAACTTTTGACTGGAGACTCCAAAAATTATGGGACCAAGTGCAATAGAATACCCTCTGTTGCCTGCAACCTCTATTTTTGGCCCAGCCCTAAAAACCACTTTCTGAAGTTGGCCGGTCGGACTGCCACTAGCCGGTCGACCGCCGAAATGGCTTGGTCGAACCGCCTTAGACTGTCGATCACGGCTCGGCGGTCACCCCTCGAGGCCTGACAATTTCGATTCTTTGTCGAAAACTCGTGAAACGACAAACCTTTAACACCATTGCCAATTGTCACATCATCCTAAGATCTGGAGCATATCCCCATGATATCCACAATCTCCCCCTTGATGAACACATTGGCAATAATCCAGAAAATGTAATTAGGAGGTTTGAAAAGTAAAATACTTTCGTTTTCGCATAAAAGCACAACTTGGTCCATAAGTAAGAGAAAGCAATGGAAATAACCCAGCTGGCATCAGAATAGCATAGGCAAGTAAGATAAGGCGAAAGAAAGCATAAAAACTTTAAATTCCAGAAAAGAGTCAAAAAATCTCACTTAAGGTCCATTTGAAAGAACAATTGTTCAATTGGCCTATGATCATCGTGAGTATTAAGAAATGCAATTCAAGTTCAGAAAAGCAATAAGACAATAAGGATGCAATTCAAAAGCTCCCCCTTACTATGATCCTCAGATTTCAGAAAATTTCAAATTCTCCTATTTTCTCCACCTTTTTAACATTTTTATATCTACTCCCCTTTATACAACATTGGGATATCTCCTCCAACATTGAAATATCTTCTCCCCTTTTAACAATGGAGTCATCAAGGAATCACGCCTTCCTCTCGTCCAGAGATAACAAATGCAGAATGAAGAAAGAAGCATAAGGAGTATGCATGAAGTGCAATGGAGTGGCTTCATTTTGTATTTTTTAATTTTTAATTACAAGAAGTTTTGGAGATTACCCAAAATAACAAGCTAGCATTTCTAATATTGCACAAACAACATATCAAGCCTAACAGCGTTAGCAAGATCATGATAAGACATATATATCAAAGCTAAGCACGAAGGCTCAATATAAAGCAATAAATTTGATCAATTTAAGCAAAGCTTCAAATTTAGCAAGTTCATCAACAGAGATCCTAAAGTGAAACTGGCCATGTCAAAATGTCAAAGTGAGATCAAAAAGCTAACAAAGACCACATTAAGAGACAATCAGGTCCTGTATTGAATCATTTTGCTCAAATTTCTCAAACACTCATTTTTCAATAATTTTTCATTTGCACTGAATATTGAAGTTGACTAATGGTCTAACTTAGTGACAAGATCCTAAACTAGGAGCCATCCACAAACTCATCCTAAGCTTCGATCAGAAGTTGATTAAAAGTATATCTTAGTTAAGAAAATCCTAGACTATGAGCCATCCACAAACTCTTCCTAAGCTTCAACTAGGGCGACAAATCTTGAGGTTCATGTCAATTCTGACAAGCAGTCCCTATGAGATCGTCTGGATCATCAAACTATCTCCAAGTTCATGTCTTTGACATGCAGTCTTGTAAGAGTAGTTTGACACAGTTAAAGCATAAGACAATCTTAAAATTTGATTTACCATGTTTCACAAGAGCAGTTTTAGATTCTCAAGAACACAAGAAGCTCAAGTAATGGTCAATTTTAGATTCAAGAGCTAACAAAGCAATTCTGACAGGGCCAATGTCACAAAAGGAGCACTAAATGCGCAACTAGCTAAAATATCCACAAATTGCTGTTTTTAGTTCGAGTTGTTTTAGAGTTCTAGCTCATACAGTAAGGACTTATATATATATATATATATATATATATATATATATATGTGTGTGTGTGTGTGTGTGTGTGTGTGTGTGAAAGTATGGTAATTCTAGCAAGTCAAAGAACTAGATATGGCATTGAGCAAGAATTGAAATACTAAAGCTCCAAAGGGTAATAGGCAAATCTTCATCAATTTTAAAAGATAAGCAGGAAATCCTATATTACAATGCATCTTTTTGGATTTTTCATATGAATGCAATATGATACAATGAGATGCAAGAAAAACCCAAAAAAACCTAAAAAGTTCAAAAAGATCAATAAGTTCAGAAAAGAACAAGGTAAGATCAGAAAATATCGAACTCCCCCTCAAACCAACCCAAAAGGATAAATTACCCCTAACTCGCTCCTCAAGGTGGCAAACCTTGTTGGGTCTAAAGGCTTGGTGAGGATATCAGCCAGTTGAGCCTCGAACTCCACGAAATGCAGCACAATATCACCCTTCTCGACATGGTCTCTAAGGAAGTGAAAGCGAATATATATATGCTTGGTCCTAGAGTGTTGCACATGGTTCTAAGCAATATTAATGACAGAAGTGTTATCACAGAAAAGAGGAACACTAGCAAAATTTAACCCATATTCCTTAACAGTAGATACCATCCACAAAATATAATTATAGCAACTAGCAGCAGCTACAAATTCAGCTTCAGCAGTGGATTGTGCAACAGAAGACTGCTTCCTAGAAGACCAAGATACAAGAGAAGTGCCTAGGAAGTGACAAGTGTCTGAAGTGCTCTTCCTATCTAGCCGACAGCCCGTAAAATCAAAATCAGAAAACCCCCGAATGGACAAAAACGAAGAACAGGAATATCAAATGCCATACAAGAGGGTAGAGTGTAAATACCTGAATATGCACTTAACGGCTTGGCGATGGGAAGCTCTCGGAGACGCCTGAAACCTCGCATAGAGGCAGACCATGAAGTGGATGTCCGGTCTTGAGGCCGTCAGGTACAGGAGGGAGCCGATCATACTGCGGAACTCGCGTTGATCCATAGCTTCTCCTTCCTCATCTGGATCCAAAGTAGTCGAAGTCGCCATGTGAGTGGAGATCGGCTTGCAGTCACCCATGTCGAAGCGTTTGAACAGGTTCTTAGTGTACTTCGTCTGATGGATGAAGATCCCTTCCTTGCATTGCTTGATTTGAAGTCCCAAGAAGTAATTGAGCTCTCCCATCATACTCATCTCAAATTCCCTAGATTTAGTCCCGGAAAAGCTGGAAACAGGAGCATGAGAAGAACCACTAAAGATAATATCATCAACCTAAATTTGAGTAAGCAGGAAGTCATTACCACGCCTAAGAATGAACAAATTCTTGTCTACCTTACCCATCTCAAAATCATTCTTAAGCAAGAAGGTCTTAAGTCTATCATACCAGGCTCTAGGGGCTTATTTAAGACCATATAAGGCTTTGGATAGCTTGAACACATGATGTGGGTACTTAGGATTCTCAAAGCCTGGGGGTTGCCTAACATAAACTTCTTCCTCTAGGAAACTATTTAAAAAGACACTTTTAACATCCATCTGATATAATCTAAAGCCCTTTAATGCAGTAAATGCAAGCAGAATGCGAATGGCTTCTAGTATAGCAACAGGAGCAAAGGTCTTATCAAAATCTAACCCCTCAACTTGGCTAAAGCACTGAGCTATCAACCTAGCCTTGTTTCTAATCACATAACCATGCTCATTTTGTTTGTTTTTGAAGACCCAGCGGGTTCCTATAACATTATGACCACTAGGAGGTTCTACTAGGTTCCAAACCTTATTCCTCTCAAAATTCTTTAACTCCTCATGCATGGCATTGACCCAGCTAGAATCCGATAAAGCATGTGATATATCGCGGGGTTCAAAAGAAGCAACAGGTTCTTGTGCTGGAATATGAGCGTCAACAGTAGCAGGTGGAAGAACATCATCGAGTCCTTCATCATATTCCTCTATTAAAATGCTCTCTGTCACCTGTGTATCACCTGAAATATCTGATCTAGCTCCAGGGCTAGTCTCATCAAAAGTAACATTGCATGTCTCCTGAGCAAGGTTAGTTTCAGCATTAAAAACCCAAAAACCCCTCGAATGTGTAGGATAACCCAGAAATAAACCATCAAAAGTTCTTGACTCAAATTTATCTAGATTTCCTGTCTTGAGAATAAAATATTTGGATCCAAAGACTCGAAAGTGCGAGACAGAGGGTTTTCTACAAAATCGAAGCTCATAAGCAGTCTGACTCAAAGAAGGTCTAAAAAAGACATGATTTGCAATATGGCAAGCAGTAGAAATGCTTTGGCCCAAAACCTCCTCGGTGTGCTATACTCATCTAGCATCGTCCTAGCCATCTCGACTAGGGTCCTGTTCTTCATTTCCACAACGCTATTTTGTTGAGGGGCGTGTGGAGAAGAGAACTGATGCTCAATTCCACGCTCAACACAAAAAGAAGTAAAAGAGGCATTCTTGAACTTCATGCCATTGTCACTGCGGATCGCTCTCAAGGCACATGGAAGTTCAGAAGCCAAACGAAGAACAAGATCATGATAATGATCAAAAGCTTCATCCTTCGAAGCAAGAAAGAACACCCAAGTGTATCTAGAAAAATAATCGACTATGACAAGAATGTACCATTTTCCACCAACTGACCGAACTCTAGCAGGACCAACAGTATCCATATGAAGCAACTGTCCTGGTCAGTCAGTCATGACCATAGTCACTAAAGGGTGTGAGGCGGCAACTTGCTTGCCATGCCTACAGGGCGCACATACAGCATCCTTGACGGCTTTGAGATTGGGCAAACCTCTCATGAGCTCAAGGTTGCTAACTCGCGTTAGATGATCAAAACCAATGTGCCCCAAATGACGGCGCCAAAGCCAGAACTCAGAAGAAGAAGATGAAATCAAGCATTTGAGAGAACCAGCAAGAGATTTAGAAAAGTCAGCTCCAAAGATCCTAGCAAATCTAGTAATCCCAAAAACAAGCTCACCAGTTGAATCAAGCACCCAACAAGCATTTTTCATAAATCTAGTCGCATAGCCATCATCAAGAAGTTGAGAGACAGAAAGCAAATTAAACCTTAGATTGTCCACAAGGGCGACGTCCTTGAGGATGAAATTATCGTTCACCCTGATTGATCATGTTCCTTCAATCCGCCCTTGTTTATCATCTCCAAAAGTGATGAAATCATCACCCGTCGACCGCGTGAAGGAGGTGAACTATCTTGAGTCTCCGGTCATTTAGCGTGAACAACCGAGTCGATTTAACCACGTGTCCTTCCTCTTTCCGCGGTAATCCTAAAAATCAAGGCACAGAAGAACGATGTGTCTCAATACTGGGGTTAGTTAAACAAGACTTAGGAACCAGTACCGAGACACACGTCTGCGAGTAGTTTGCAAAGCAGAAGTGCTATCCTTGATTTTATTTGAAGTTCTGTTATGAGCAATGGTTAAACTAACATGAGAGTTATCCTGTCTAGGAGCATGATGATGAGCATGTGACACAAATCCTAAACCAGGTTTCTTCTTTTCTATGTTTCCGTGTCTCATAAAAGCTCTAGGTTGATTTGATAAAATTTTAGCAAAATATTTCTTATCATTTTTCAACCTATGCCAACAGAACTAAACCAAATACCCATCCTTTTTTGCAATAAGTGCAATGGTACTTGATACCACTGGGAGAAGCACCCTTTGACTTAACAGATGGTTGGGCAAAACCTGCAGATTTAAAGATTATTTTTGCAGGTTGGGTTTTGAATTCAACTAACCCATTTTTCAATACTTGAATAACTTTTGGCTTAGAATTATCTTGGACATAATTGTATCATAGTCCTTGCTTCTTATAAGGAGTTTTAGACTTATCTAGAATCATGTTTAATTGTTTCTTACCTTTAGAGAATTTTTCTAAGGTATCCTTATGATAAGCATTTTCTTCTTCAAGATTAACACATGATTCACAGGTTTTACCTTTAATGGCTCCAGCATATTTCTCCTTATATAAAGCAGTTTTATGTTTAAGAGCTGGACAAGAAGCACATGTAGCAGACTTAATACTGTCCTTAAGCTTGGCATATTTAGCTCTAACCACTTCTAAGATATCTTTGACTTCATGTTCGCGTTCTATGCAGAAAGTGCAAAGGCTAGAATCAACCACACCAGAAGCAACCAACTTGCTAGAGTCTAAGTATTTTTCACATGGAGCAGATTTAACCTCAACTAGCTCAGTTCTAGCATTTTTGAGTTGTTGCAAAGTAATATTATGAGCAGATTGCAGTATAGCAAATTCTGAGTGCATAGCATGATAAGATGAACATTCATCAGATTCAAGAGTCTTATCATTTGTAAGTTCTAAAGTCAAACTATCTACTTGTGACTCTAAGTCCATGTTCTTGGCCATGATAAACTCTAAAGCCTTATCCTGACTCATGAGTTGCTCAAATATAGTTTTACATCAATCAGAAAGGACATCATAGGAAGGAGGTACCTCATCATTATCGTCGTCAATGGAGTCGGCCATAAAGCACAAGGCGGTGAAGTCCTTGGCCTTCCCCTTCTTGTTTTGAGGGATCTCCTCCCTGTCTTCCTCGCTCCCGGAGTCCACATCGCTTAAGGATTGTTCCTCAAAAGCGGCAAGAACCCGGTGAGCGACCTTCTCCAACTTGGCAGTATCATACCTTGATTTGTTCCATTGAAGCTTCTTCCAAGCTGGCTTTCCCTCCTTATGGTTGCTCTTACCTTTCAGTTCGGGGCAATTTGTCCGTATATGATTAAGCTCACCACACTCATAGCAAGTCATGGGACCACCTCTATTTCTGTTTCTCATATTATTTTAGGCTCGTGTGACCTTTTTGACTATGAGGGCCAACTCAGCCTCAGGGAGACTCTCAAACTCCTCTTCATGGATTGCAGATAAACCAGCAAGCGAAAATCCAGAAGAAGACCCATCAGAAGCTCTCTTGAGTGGGTCTGCTACCAATGCCATATTTTCCTTCTTAGGATGATCAATCCTCTTGATCCCATGAGTCTTGAGCTTGCTATAGAGCAGCCCCAAAGTCAGATCAGAGAGGTTGACGTTCTCCTCAATGGCGGTAGCCTTTATCTCTTACTCCTTAGTGTTGATTGCAGCCAAGAGGTGCGTGGTATTTTCAAACTGAGAATATTCAATACCAACAGCTTTCATCTGATTAATCACTTTATTAAAGCGACTGAAAATATCATCGACGCTCTCTCCAGGACGCATCTCGAATTTGTTATATTCACACTTATAGACTGTTTGGCATACTTTCTTGATTTGGGATGAACCCTCATGATAGGTTTTGAGGGTGTTCCAAATCTCATGCGTAGTCTCAATATTGTAAATCCGATCATACTCCTGTCTACCAAGCCGACCATATAAGAGATTTTTTGCCTTATTGTTGCTAGCCAAGAGGGTCTTTGCCGCCAGTAGCAACTTCAGAACAACAAGTTTAAGCTCGAACAACCTCCCACATAGCTTGTCCTTCGCTCTCAAGGAAGACCCGCATGCGATTCTTCCAATAGGCATAGTCCATCGAAGATATGCGGCTTGGTGGAGTATTTATCCATCGCCAAGTTCAGTGACCGGTTTAGATCAATATTGAACTAACCGGGCTCTGATACCACTTGTTGGACCAAAAAGGTGACTAGAGGGGGTGAATAGAGCACGCTCACTTTTTCACAAATAATTGATTCAATAAGATTTTACTCTAGTAGCTATGGAAGCTATGAATATCGATAGATCAAGATCAATGGAAGACTAATATTGAATCCAATTTAACCCCCTAAGCAAAACAACTAAAATCAACAAAGACTAAAGAGAACCAGATGCTGGGCGGTCGGACCGCTGGGTCATTGGCGGTCTGACCGCTGAACCCTGGCGGTCGGACCGATGGCCTTGGCGGTCCGACCACGGCCAAGAATGAAAAAAAAAAATTCCGATGATGAAGTTGCAAATAGATGTAACTTTTGATCTACAACTCCACACTTGATGAAACTTGGAACACACCTTCTCTATAATGTCAGGAACCTATTCCAATCAAAGATTATAAAAATTCTTGGAGGACTTACGATCCTTTTCCATTTGACAAGAAAAGTGCTCAAAACCGAGTCAAAACAAAAACTAGATCCAAAATCTTGCTCGTGGGTGATTGATGATCAAGATGATCCTAGATATGTTCCCACATGTCACAACAAGCTAGATCACGTGAAGAATTCAATCAAAAACTCACGGATCAAAGAAAGACTCAAAATCATCAAATAGAGAGAAAGAACACAAAGAGACAAGACATTGATCAAAACTTTCCTTAGATTGATTTGATATGATATGGGCTTACAGCCACTCCATCAATGGAGGACAATACTCAATCCAAGAGCACGAAAAGCACATCAAAACTCTCTTGAACCCTAGCCTCCACAAATGCTCTTCTTAAGCAAATTAGGGTTTGAAATAAGAAAAGAGACGAAGAGGAGGTGCAGCCACCTCCCTCCTCTAATTATAGTGAGGGCTTAGACCTTCTAGAAGTTTAACTCAATTAGGCTCCCGTTAAGGCCCAAAATAAACGGGTCACGCACGCACACATTTTAATACGCCGTCTTTATCTACTCTTAACCTAATTAGCTACACCTTGCGCCATCTTGCGTCGTGGATTAGCCAATAGGTCACTCTTGTCCATCTTGCACCATGCTTGAGTTTATTGACCTCACCCAGCATCGTCGATCGTTCTGGACCTCAGCTCTCCAAGCCTAGTCCTGATCATCCTCGCCGTTGACCGTCGTTGACCACCAAGCAACCTGCACAACAATAGACTAGTAAACTGAATCCAGGAATAAGTTCTTCACAACTTGGCCCATGTTAGTCAAAACATGTATCATGCAATACATATGCACTGAAACTCATGACTTTAACCTAACAACCAAACATCGCTGCCATGAAGGACGACGATCCAAGTGAAAACCGGTCGACCGCCTCCATGGCCAGTCTGACCGCCACCTATTGGCCGGTCAGACCGCCTGTTGGGACTTAGCCGATTTCAACCTCTGAAATTCCGAAACCTACTGGAATTTTCAAACGAATAGAACTTTTGACTGGAGACTCCAAAAATTATGAGACTAAGTGCAATAGAATACCCTCTGTTGCCTGCAACCTCTATTTTTGGCCCAGCCCTAAAAACCACTTTCTGAAGTTGGCGGGTCCGACCACCAGGGGTGGCCTGGCCGACCCCTTAGACCGGCCTCGACCGCGGTTATCGCCAATCAGATCACTCGAGGCCTAACAAATACGATTATTTGTCGAAAACTCGTGAAACGATTAACCTTTAACGCCATTGCCAATTGTCACATCATCCTAAGATTTGGAGCATATCCCCATGATATCAACACATTTTCATACAAGCAATAGCCTTAAAGGAATTTTAGAGAAACATGCATAATATATAAATTTTCTATAAAAATTAAACTAGCAAGTACACTATGTCAGAAGCCTTCACAAAATCCATATGTTTTGGACCTCATGTTCTATATTTAGAAATTCCTATAAAAAGTATCATTAAAGTAATTTTTGTGAAAAATATAGAATATATAAATTTTTGAAAAACTTATACTGTGTCAGAAGTGCCCACAAAAAAATTCATAATTTTTGGAGCTCATTTGCTACATAATTTATAAATTTCTATAAACAATACTTTCTGATGGAGAGAGAATCCGCAGCCCTGGTGTCGGATTCACCATGTGTCGCATCCTCGGCAAATTCGGTCCTCTATGGCACGGACAAGGTGTTATTTTTTACTTTGATGCTCGTGGGGGCTAGTTTTACTATTGCACACGCCAACAACGCTATTTTAGCAAAAAAAAAAACTCCAACAAATGTGAGTTGGTTGGGCTCTGATGTAGGTAGGGCCACATTAGACAAACCAAACTGGTTTTTACTGGAAGAAGCGTAAGCGTATGTGGTTCCCCCGACGACGTGAGGTAAGACTCCAGGACCAGTGGTACGGGGAGTCCCAATTGGCCATAGGGAACCCAATTTGGGGTTTTATTTGGTCAAAGCAGACATAGCTAGGAGCTCACCGACAGTGCCGGTGGGGAGGAGGTTGACGTGTCACATGTACTACAGAAAATATCTTCACAAACAGTTCAAAAACGTTATCACAGACGGTTTCGTGAGTCGTCTGAGTTTATGGGTCAATAATGACATCATGTCATCATAGACGGTTTTTGAACCATCTATGATGTATACTATTACAGACGGTTTGTAAATGAAACCGTCTGTGATACATAAGCTATCGCAAATAATTTCATCTACAAACGGTCTGTGATGATATATAGTTTGTAGTCCCTTGTTATATATATGTTGTGTCTCTACAGGGTCTCGTATGTAGGCCATTGGATCGAAAATCAAACACTCAGGAAGAGAGGGCATAGGAGGAGAGGATTGCATGAGCCACGAATTAAAATACACCTATTTGATCGGGAGTCTCTGTAGCTTATCTAGCCTATGGTACAATAAAGTATTAATTAATGTTATCCACATTAAACTAACAAATTGATAAAGAATGTCCTATTTGATCGAGGTACATGTGATAATACCCCAAGTCATCTTGTGTCGTGATTTCATGTGTAAAAATTTATGGTATTTTTTTGTACATGTGACAATACAATTTTGGAATGAAATTATGTGGAAATTTTTTGTTTGATTGATTTCATAACATCTTGGTCGGTATGCGACAACGAAGGTTTGATCTAATCAGCAGGGGCGGGAGAGGCGGTCGACCACGTGAAAAAAAATTGTGGAATAAAAAATTTAGTACATGTGCTAATATTTTCATTTTTTACCTTCACATTTAACCTACTCATCGCAGCTCGTAAATAATATAAAACCATATCGAAATATTGCCGTGAAGTCGGAGTACGATTTCCTTTACGTCCCTGTTGACTTTGGGTTCCAATACTATTTTACTTCGTGCTCTGAGTAGTACTAACCATACTAATGCATTTACTATCTACGATTTTTGGTTTTGTCTAATCTAATCACTCTCTGGGGATGTGATGGTGTTGTCCCCGTGGGAAAGATCTAGACCCGCCATTATGAGTTAATGGAATATTTTGGTGATTAATGACAAATCCAATTGTGAGACTAACAATTCTTTTGCTATATCTAGTGTGTAGTCTCATTTGGATATAAAGGTGAAATTCAATGAGGTATGCATTTGACTCATACTCTTATATATTGTTGCATTCTTCGGATCCAAAATATAGGATGAACTCAACCACAAGTTTAACTTGAATATGTGCATATGATCTAATTACACATTTGTGTATGCACACATTTAGGGGGGAGCTCATTCTATCGTGGTTTCACTACTATTGATCCATATTCCCTTTACCATATATATTTGGGATCTTTACTTTGAAACATATTCGTTTGAGTATATAGAACTTGTATAGTTTTTGTATACTCATGTTTTGAGTATATAGAACTTGTGTAGTTCTTACATACTCATGTCGTGAGTATATGTAACTTGTGTAGTTCATATATGCTCACGTTGTGTTACATTTATCTACATTCAATTTATGTGTAATTGAAGTGGTTATCATTAATTACCAATGAGGGAAAGATTGAAGTATCTTGTCCCACCATTATGTGGTAATGGTTTGTTGTGGTAACTAATGGTAATCACATTGTGGAACTAATATTTTCCATGAGTTGGATGAATATGTTATGTTCCAGGTTGATGAAGACTTTGGATGTCATCATGTGTCAATGACATTAAATTCAAGAGCTTGGTGTAAAGTATGCGTCATAAGTTGATGCTTATCAAGAAGAGATGATCATGAGTTGATTGTCAAGACAAGAGAAGACCCATAATGCGTTTATGGTGGTCAAGCAAAGGATCATCATGTGTTGATGATTGTCAAGTTAATGACCCGGACTTGAAGTGATGATGTGCGTCATCAAGCTTCAAGAAGATGGAAGGCAAAGGTATGACTAGCTAGGGCTAAGGATGTGTTCCTAGTCTTTTACCGGTCTTGATGTTTGGTTAGAAGACCGAATTGCTAGTATAGGTTGCCGTACTATTAAGAGGGGTCTTAACTAGTAGTTTGAGTTAGTCATGTGTTGATAGCTCATTGTGGTTGCTCTAGCTCATCTAGGCATGATGCTATTTATTTGCGAATGTGTTTTGCAAATAGTCGAGGCTCATGCATAACCCTTGTAGCATGTGACTTAAGTTTGCAAATGTGTTTTGCAAATGGTGTAAGTCCATGTACATATTCCTTGTGATAGTATTCTAAAGGTTGGCAAATGTGTTTTGTAACGTACTGAGAATATCATCTTTGAAACCTTGTTGGAATTGCATGCAAATGGGCAAATGTGTTTTGCCATTTCATATGAAGCCAATGTGTTTGGCTCTGTGGTCTGTCGGTCAGACCGCCAGCGGTCACCGGTCGGACCGGTGGCAAATCGGTTCGACCGATGTGCTGTTGGCGGTCCGACCGATTTTCTTTGACTTGGAATCTCTGTCCGGAAGTTCCGCAGTTGAGAAAACGGAACTTCTGATGTGCGAAAGTTCTGGGGTTCGTGCGGAACGTTTATTCCAGAGAGCTCCCTTTTGGGACTTAGCCGATTTTGCCTCGGGCGGTCGGACCGATCATCCTTGGCGGTTTGACCGATTTGGCAGCGGTCAGACCGACCGAAGGCCCAACGACTAGTTTTATAGCCGTTGGGGGCACGGGCGGTCTGACTGACCATTAGTTGGCGGTCAAACCGGCCCTGTGCTGATTTGAGGGAATCTTCTTCCAATAGCTAGTTTTTGTGTGTGGGCCATATATAGCCACCTTGGCCGGTTGGGAAAGGTTGCTGGTGCTATTGTTGAGTGCTATACTTATTCTTTGAGCTAAGAGCAAGGCTTTCTTCTCTTTCGTGCATGTGTTGCACTTAGCGATAACTGAGAGCAAACCCTAAGTGCATGTGTTGCCTTAGGTAGTGGATTGTGTATCCACTTGAGCATTGACACTTGATTAGTTCAAGTGAAAGTTGAGATTTTTTTCTCTTGGTGTTTGCCGACACCTAGATGGCGTGGAGGCGTCGTGCCCGGTGATCTTCTCAAGAAGCTTGTGAGAAGGCCCGGTGTGGTTGTGAGTGGTTTGGTGCTCGCCATCTCTGGAGTAGAGGAAGAGCAACCCTAGTGGAGCGAGGTGTTGGTTCGGTTTGGAACCGGTCCAAGTGGTTGGTGTAATATCCCAAAGCTCTGGGGTTGTTTTTCAAATGTATAAAAATGAGGATAAATTAAAACTTTTGGATGAATCCTTGTTGTCATTTGAATTCTCTAGAATTTATCTCCTTGAAATGTGGACTTCAAATTCAATTAAGTTTATTGACTCGAAGTGTTGCAATTCAAGATCTTCTAGTCAAACCTTGTGATCTTCCTCTGAAATTATTTTTCCTAAATTCTTGATCATCTGGGTAACCTTCTGGGAAATTTCATAATTTTTAGAAATTATTTGCTATTTCTTGAGGGCTGGTCAAACCTGTTGTCTTCCTGGTCAAACCCTCTCTCCAGCAGCTTGTGAATTTTCTAGCTGGCAATGCACTACATGAAAAATTCTGGAAAATGTACACATGGCTGATCTTGAAGTCAGGATCACTCAGTAAAAATTTCAGAATTTTTGGAGCTGTGGAGCCACCTCTGGAAATTCCCAAATCGTCTCAGCCTTTTTAATTCAAAATATGGGATCACTGCTCCTCGGGCTCGAACCCGAGTCAGACTCTGACCCAAGTCTCGCGGTTCAGCCCAACCAACTAACCGCGTCGCTTGTGAGCCGTTCGATGGAGATCCTCCGGTCCGGGTTCTGCACCCGTTCGAACCACTCCGGGCTTCTCTCTTCTCAATCCGGGCCGTCCATTTCCAATCGAACGGCCCAGATCATCCGGACCGGGCCACTCCTGCGCTGCGCTGTGAGTCGCTGACACCGCGGGGCCGCTCGTTAGACCTGTCTTCTCCAACTCGCCGTGCGCTCAAAGCTCGTGCGCCACGCGCCGCAGAGGCTCTGCGCCGCTTCCGTTGACGCCGTGGATCCACCGCCCCGGCTGACCACTCCTGGAGCGTCGTCTCTTCACGCCGTCTCCTTCCCGGCCGTTGGAGCTCTATAACCCCGTCTCTCTCGCCTGCTAGCTCTCACTTTCCCTCTCGGTGGCCGAGGGAAAGGAGGCGAGATCTTGGCTCTCTCTCGGGTAAGCTTCGTGCTTCCGCCTCCTACTCCATCTCCGTTCCTCCCTGGTTCCATTTTTGCTAACGTGAGGCCTTGCCTTGGCTTGTAGCGCCCGGAACACCGTCGAGCTCTCTTCGGTGGCATAACTCGCACCCGGAGACGCCACCGTGCCAACTCCGTGTCCGGTGAGTCCCGTCCTCGCTCAAGTGCGTCACCGGTCGTGCCTTGGCCTGCTTAATCTGTCCGTCCCTCACTCTATTTTGCCATCGGTTCACAGGAGCCCGGGAAAATCCGAGTTTGACCCATTTTCGGCCGCGGAGCTTAAGTTCTTCCCCATCGCCGGTGTGGTAAGTTCCTTGCCGATTCCTTGCTCGTACACCATCTGTGGACTACCCTTGTGCTTTCTCTACCACTCGTTCCCGGTCTTCTTCACCAGAGCAAGCTCCCCTCGGTGAAGCACCGCGCCGCCGTCACCCTCCTCGTCACTGGCTCGACTCTGACCTCCTTCGAGTCTCTCCCTCGCTCAGGTAGCCTCTCTGTGCCTCGTAGATGCTGTGGCACCCGCTTCCCTGGACAATGCGGAGCTCGATTGCGTCGTGCACGTTTAGCCGTAGCTCTCCACCGCCTCTCTCCGGTGCGCCACCGCCTCGGGCCGGCTCAGCCACCGTGAGTGCCACCGTTGGGTGCGCAAGAGTATTGGGAACCCGTCTATGCCCTTAGCTAGCACCGCCGTGCCCGGGAACGCCGGCGAGAGTCCGGCGAAGCCAGGACTGTATTGTCGGATTTCTGACAATACTGTAGCAAGGTCATTAAGACCAAATACCGTTCATTAACTGCTAATGATTGCTTAGTAGTTAATAGTTGTCTTATTCGATTCTTGTGTGACTGACATGTGGGGCCGAGCACAGTAAGTGAGGTTTTAATCCCAGTCATCACAGTGTATGACATGTGGGCCATAGGGCTTACGTACGGGCTGGAATCTCGTGGACCGTCCGTGGACCGTGAGTCTACGTACTGTGCTATGAGCCGTGAGCATGACATGTGGACCCCACCTGTTAGGCCGAAAATTCTATTCGGTTTCAAAATGAAAATGCACTATTTAAGGGACCCACTGGTTAGGGACCGTGGCTAGGATCGGCTGGGTGTAAAAAGTCTTTTATGGTTTTATAAAATCCGAAATGCTTAATTTATGAACTGAAAAATGCATTAACTTCAAAATTTCATAAGTAATTCATTTTAGCTCCAAATTTGATGATTCAAATTTTGCTGGATTTCTTTTTGCATGTACTTTATTCTAAAAATGGTTTGAACCTTGTTAATGTTCTAGAAAATACTTTTGGAAAAATAACTTTAGGTTTAATACTTTTATTGCTCTAAAAATTATTTTAACTTCAAAAATGCGTAAGTATTTCTCTGTAGCTCCAATTTTAGTATACTCAATTTTGTCATGTTTCTCTGTTACTGTACTCTATTATAAAATAGGTTTTGAAAATGTTGCTATCTCTGAAAATCTGATTTTACAATTATCTTGTGCACTACTTTCTTGTCTTTGAAAAATCATAGAAAATTCATATTAGCTCCGAATGAGGTGAATTATTTTTTGTTGATCATCTCATGTGGTGCTCTGTCTACCTTAAAAATTTTATGTGCACTACCTGTCTAAAAATTTTCACCAAAACTTCTATTTCCGGATAAATAGTGACAGCTAGCAATTTATTAGATTTTCTAAAAACCGACCTTCAAACTGTCATAACTTTTGTATGGAATATCTAAATCAATTAATTTTTATTGCTAAATTCATCTAAAATCATGATCTACCTTATGTGAATTTTTCATAATTTTTGAACGAATTTGTATTTTTGGGTCTTTTCGGTATCATTCGTTCTTATTGTGCTTTCGATTAGGTTCTGACGACTTTATTGATTACACGAGTGATCCTCCGCAGCAAGAAAGTTACCTCCCACTAGGCAAGTAGTTGTTTCCGTTTGATCATATTGATCCCATTACTTTCAAAGTCTATTATCTTGTTTGCAAAACGTATGCATGCATGCTCTATTTTGTTGTTAAATTATCGATCGAGTAGTTAATCCTATAGTTGCATAAACTGTAGGTATATGTTCATCGTATACCACTGAGCCTAGGATGTATTCGTTGTGATTTAGAGTTTGATGGATGGACTCTAATCACTTTACTTATTTCTGCGATGTCATGCTTAGCAATGCTTAGAACGGTAGAATGGGGATCATCGTCTCGGCGATGGTCATTTTATCATCATTATAATTATTTGAGTCTGGATACTCATGTATGTAATTGTATTTGGAAAACTAAAACTGAAAGTGAAATATTTTAGACTTGGACACATTGGTTTGATGGTGTGGTTATTGGGTGTGTGAATGGTGCCCGAGTCAACAAGGATCGAAAATCTTGGACACTGACCCAAGCGTTTTTAGTCAACAAGGACCGAACATCTTGGACACTGACCCAAGCGTTTTTGCGTACTAACCACATGAGAGGGATATGAGACCTCTCTTGACTAAGTACTTTGGGAGGTATTAACTATTGAGTCGCTGGTGGTATGAAAAAGAGAATGTTTGTCATGGGTTGAGAGGCATGGGTTCCTTTCTAGGTTCGCCATACCCAGGAGCACCCGTAGTTGCTTCAGCTGGGCCGGTGCGTCCGACTCAACATGTGGGTCCTTAGTGGGAGCCCGTAACGGCGGTTCACTAAGGGTTAACCCCCATACGTGCGACTCGTAATTAGTACAATCCATTGGAAAGTGTCTCGTAAGACTTAGCTGTGCCAGCATACCAAAGGAAGTGTGCTAAATCATGTGGTAAAAAGGCGGTCTGGCATGTGGGTACATTGGTACACCCCTGCAGGGTATAATCTATTCGAATAGCCAAGTACTTGGTTATGGACATGCTTGGATAGGTCTCTACAAGAGTTAGACTCAACAGTTTTCAATAAAACTTGATCTCGGGTGGTACGAATGGGTAATTCGTGCTATGTTGTGGTGGCTGTTGGGAAGTCACCTCTAGGTTGTTATTTATGTTTCTTCTTGTTGTCTCGCGGTTATTTTAATCAATCAAAAACAGATTTATCAAATTGCTTTCAATCTATTACTTATTGCAAATGAAATGTAGTTTTATGCGTCAAATGAACCATATAACCTCCTCCTTTGTTCAGCTTACATGTAGCTATGTATATGCTTGTTACTCGTAAGTCTTGCGAGTACTTTTTGTACTCAGTTGCTTTGCTTAATTATTACAGAGGAGGTTGACCCCCAAGGGGTTAACTATTGTGAGATCGACTTCGACTTTGCTCTCGACGACTAGCTGGGACGTTTTCCAGTCGGTTGCCTTGTGGGTAATGGCAAACCGTTGGCTTTTGTTTATCGCCATCTTATAGCTTATGTTTCCGCTGCTACTTCGGTTTATTCCTATCATTTGGCCGGCCGGCTCTACTTTTGTAATATGGACTTGTATGCCTTTATGTTGTAAACTTGTAGTCTGGTTAATGAATGTCTTGTATGGTTTGGATGCTTAATTTTTGTATGGAGTATGTGTACTGCAATTTTGGGAAGTGCATATGCGCCGAGAATCGAGATATTTGATTTGTAATGCTAGGGCCATTCTGATGGTTAAGTATTACAAGTTAAATACCCCGGGTTCTCACAGCTGGACTTACCTCGGAGGTGTTGGCTAATTAGTGGAGCCGGTCCAACGTGGTTGGGCTTACCTCAACGTGGATTAGGGGAGACCGGTAAGTCTCCGAACACCACGGTAAAACATAATCGTGTCATCTTGTTTTGTCTTGTGCTTTACTTTGAGCAATTTACATTAGATGCTTTAATCGTTTATATATCATTGTGTGTTTGCTCTCTTGTGTTGTATTCATATTGTTGGAGCACTTAGGGAAGCCTAGTTGATTTAGGTTTTAATTGTGCAAAACTAATTTGTTATTAGCTTCCGCATTATATATTGGTTTTAGCGCCAAAGATTTTTGAAACCGCCTATTCACCCCCTCTAGTCGGCCACCTCGATCTTACAAGTGGTATCAGAGCTTGGTCTCTCATATTATTAGACTTAACCATCTAGAGAGTAAAGGATGACGACTAGTGATATAGTGCACCTAGGTGAAGCACCTATCTTTGATGGCACAAATTATGCACATTGAAAAATCCGCATGTCATGTTATTTTAGGGCCATCAGTCCAAAATATGGCGGATTGTAGATGTTGACTTTTCTCCTCCATTGGATCATCTTGCTCCAACAATCGAGGAAGAGAAATGTTTACATTTCGACGCTCAAGCAATTAACAGTTTATTTTGTGCTTTGAGTGTAGAGGTGTTTGATGAAGTGTGCAATCTCAAGAGTGCTCATGAGATGTGGACACAAATTCAAAACAATTATGAAATGTCCACCACTACAAGCGATGATTGCACACAAGAGTGGACGTCGGAAGAAGAATGCTCAACTTCTAGCTCCGATAATGATGAGTCCACAACTCCCTCCACATCAACTCAATGCTTCATGGCTCAAGGTAATGAAGAGGTAATGACGATGAGTCTACTTATGATGAGTTGATGGACATATTAGAGGACTTAAATGAATATCTTGGCAATGAGAAGTCAAAATTCGAAGTCTTGAAGAAAAATAATTTCTTTCTCTCAAGAATTCTTATGAAGAGCTAAAAGAAGCTGATGAGACTCTCCTTCTCAAGGATTTTGATAAGTCCAAGGGGGATATAGGCATTACTTACAATTTATTAGATGATATGACATGCATAGTTCCCACCTCATGCATTTCATCTAAGGTTAGCATATCCACCTCGTGTGAGGATTTAATTAATATACCTTGTTGCTCAAAATTAGATGCTCCTATTTCCTCTATGCTTGTTGAGACTAATCTTGTAGAGGAAAATAATGAGCTCAAGGCCCAAGTCACAAAATTAAAAGTTGACTTGGAAAGAAGCTTCAAGGGAAAGACCACTCTCGACAATATATTGAGCAAGCAAAGACGCTTGCAAGATAAGAGTGGCATTGGCTACACTCCCAAGAAAAGGGATAATAGCAAGACAAAAGCACAACGCGAGACATACGAAGAAATATGTCAAGTGCCATGGATGCAACGGAAAGGACCACTATGCCTCGGTGTGCCCTAATCAAAAGGATGTCAAGACAAGACATTCAAAATTGAGGCAAGCTGGCAAGAAGCAAGAAATAAAGACATGTAGGGGAAGCAAAGGCCCAACTTGCTACAATTGCCGGGAAAATGGACATCTTAGTAAGGATTGTCCCAAAGGTATCTCTCTTAAGTCATTTATCTATAATGGTCATTATTTGCTTAGGAAAGATAAAAATAGCAATGTGTTTGCTAGAATTGTTAGTTCACCTAAAACAATAACTAGGGCCATTTGGGTGCCCAAATCCATTGTGACTGATATTCGTGGACCCAACCTAGTTTTGGGTACCAAAATGCGCTTTAATGCCTAATAGGTACTTGGAGAGGCATTAGAGGCTTGGCTTATTCATATAAAGGTGGATTCCATCATATATCAAAATTGGAGTCAAGCTTCAGGATGATCACTTCATATCAAGAACCAATGCCCTTTCGGTAACAAGTACTTACATTAAAATATCTAGCCCCTTATGCCTTATGTAGGTTGCATTTCATGAAAGTCTTATTAAAAGGGGTGTTCTTGCTCTATGATTCACAATGTCATTATCAATATCTTGAGCAAGTTGAAAGTGGCACATTAAGGGGGAGCGCTAAATTATGATCATGTATATCACATCCCTAAGTGTGCCCAAATAAATTTAGTGCTAGTATTGTATTTCAAAAATGAGTCTTTTAGCCAAAAGTCAAAAATTTCATAATTATTAGTAATTTTTTGAAAAATTAGTTGCAAAATGTATACAAATGCTTTTGAAAGGTTTATCAAAGGTTTTGGCTATAGAAAAACCTATTTTGACCAAAAATGCATTTTTAGCCAAAATCCTACATTATGGTATCTTGTTTTTGACATAAACTAGATTTTTGTGTAAAATCTATTCTAAAATGAATTTGAAAATCTTGCCAAAATAAAAATCCTAGATTTGGTTATTCTAAACATTTTTGGTATTCAAAATATTTCCAAAAGACCAACCTAGCAAAAGTTATTTGATTTCGAAATTCGTCCAAAATCCTACTTTGACCAAAATGGTCACTTTGTGGCACTTATGTGAGTTTTTCCATATGAACCAAACTTATTCATATGAATATGTTCATAATGGTATTTATGACTCATACATGCAATTGGATGCTTTAAAATTCATCATTTGCTCATTTTGCATGTTTTGATGAAACTTCATGAAAATACGATTTCATTTACAAAACCAAAAAACTTAATTGTAAAAACTATTTGAGATTCGGATTTTCAAGGACTATATAAGTTGAAAATTCTCCAAATATGTTTGCTTGATTGAGTGTATAAAAATTTAGAGCCTATACAACGAATCTCTTTTTCTCCTCTTCACAAATTGTCCATCTGGCCAGAGGTAACTGTCCGACCGCCAAAGGACTGAGAATGGCAAATGGCATTTTTTTTTGTATATTCATAAGTTTGCTCCTTAATATTCCTTGTTTAATCCTTGTATTATATTCCCAGAAGCCATGCCGAACAAGCGATTGGCAAAACGCTCGAAGGCTCCTCCTTCCTCTTCAAGATGGAAGAGTCCAGTCGAAGATGAATATGAAGATGAGCGTATGGAAGAAGTTGAGGAGTCAGGTGAAGACAACAATAGTAGCGATGAAAAATTTGAGGCATCTGATAATGAGGATGACGAGGATGGGGAAGATGCTCATGATGAAAGTCAGTTCATCGGGCTTGATGTGTCAAGAATCAGAAGTGAACAGTATACAATCTCGAGGCACATCAATCAATTTCGATTTGCAAGATCAGCTTCTATGAATTTGTTTCATACCAAATTCCAGCAAGATGTATTTCAGATTATCTATGCGAAGAAGCATTTTGCAAATCATCGCTTTGTCAAGTGGAGCTATCTTGCCCAGAATCCGACCTACAACGGGCTCTACCGTCTTTTCAAGAGTGTAGGTTTGGATTTTTGGTCTCGCTTCGCTGTAACTTCCATGCCAAGGCCATCAGGTAATTTTATGCAACGGTGTTCGTGTCTCCTGATCACGATCACCTTATTTGGATGAGCGGGCTGTAATACCCTGAAAATAATATTAATTTTAATAATCGCGTTTTAATGGTCGGAGAGTAATTAATTAAATACTAGCAATAATTAATTAATTATTAGCCTCTTAAGGGCCCAGGCGTAATTAAATAAAAAGAATTTGGGAAAATAGATTGTTTTCAGAATTTTAAGAGTGGTATAAATAGTGGTGGAATTGTTTTTTTAGAAAACCCTAATCTCTTTTCTTTCCCCCGAGCCGCCGTCTCCACATTCTTTTTCCACCGCCGCCACATCAATTTTGCTTGTGCTCCAGCCCTACAAGAATTGTTCTCACGCACCGCGTGGAGTGCTGCAGCCGTTCTTGCGCGTTGATTTTTCTCCAGCCAAAGTTGTTCGCTGTCTGCCGTTTTCACCAACGCTGCGCATGGGGGCCAAGACTGGCCGGCGGTTATCTCTTCCGAGGGACGGCACTTCCGCGTGGACTGCCGCCGGCTTGGATTGCTTGGTCATTGAACTAGCCGGCAATGGCCGCCGAGCCGCGCCGCCACCATCGCTGTTTTGTTTCTCTCTCAGGCCGCCAAATGAGCCAATCTAGTCCGATATTTCTCTGTACTACCGATTAGGTATTTATCGTTGTAGTGCTTAATTGGGTTTACTGCCGAATTAGAAATAGATGAATTAGACTCTGCTATTAGTAGTTAATTAGTTCTGTTAATCTGAGTTTTTAACTAGAGATTGTTAGAGAGGTGTTATAATTTTCTATTAGAGAAGCTGATTAGTAGATCCGTTAGCGTGCTGTTTTGTTATACTATTTATTCGGATATCGTAATGGCAAAATTTGGAAACATCATCTACTGGTTAATTGTAGATATTGTCGATAGCTTTCTTTAGCATATTTTATCATGTCAATCGGACGAGTATACTTGGAGTTAGGTTTTTCGGAAGACCGCTGTTTTTAGGGTTAACGTCTTTCGGCGCTGTTTTGGTAGACTGTAAACTAAAAATAGTAAATGGCTTAATTAGAGTTTTTGATCTACATGAAAGTTGTAGATAATTGTCTAATGGTTCTGTAGGATCTGAGAACACGCATTTTGGTTGAGTAAAACAGAAGTTATGAATTTATTAAGTCTGCTGTTCCGAAGCGGACAGATCGACTTTCCGGGCTAAATACGGAGGGTTAGATGATTTAATTAGAGGTCTTTGTAATCTAAGAAAATGTGGATAATTTTATAAAGAATCCAGAATGGGTTGGTTTGTGGTGATCGGACTTTCGAGTCAAAAGTTACGCTCTTTTTAGTAACCGGACAGCAATGGGTAGCTTTTCGATACCGGCGTAATATCGTATTTTTGGGGACGTGTAGGAGCGATGTGTATTGATTGTGATTCTTGATGCTGTAGTTTGTATTGAGAATTGGTGTATTTAATGTAGGAGAGGCGTCGTGCTTGTTGCCATCTGCTAGTCAAATCGTGCGTCGCAACTAGTAAAGGCAAGTGCATGGTAGACAATGATCAATGATCGATCATCGCTTTTCTTTATCTTCTATTACCATTATTGTTGTGCTTTTATTTGGTTTAATTGCAAACAATGAATTGGTATGTTTATATCTTTGTTGATGAGCATGATGAAAAGTTGGATATGATGTTTATGATGGAGTTTGCATGTTTGCATTCATAAGCATTTTTGCATAAGAGAAGGTGATCATGTTTGATCACAACTCCACGGGAGTGGAGGAGGTCCCCGATCCTTTTGGAGGAACGGGCTTGAGAGTGAATGTTGTCGCGAGCATTCACTCACGCTATACCGGTATACGCGAAAAGAAGTGCATGTGGACATATAGAATAGAGTTGCATTGTTATTTGAGATTGATGAATGAGAATGTTAATAGAAGTGCATGTGGACATATAGAATAGAGAGCATCGTTATTCCCTAGAAGTGGGAATAACGATGAAATCCACAGGAGGGCTTGGAATGTGATCAAATATATCATGGAGGGCACAAGTTTTGATGTCATAGATCTTATGATCAGGGAGATTGCCACCTCCAAGGGAGACAAATCAAAGAGTATCTATTATGCTCCCTTCATTATGAAATTGATAAAGAGCAGGATAGATTTTGATAGCCCCTGTGATATTGAGCATAAAGAATATAGATCCAGGGATGCTCCTCCTCCTGCTCCTCAGATGCCTGCTCCGGTGCCTCCTCCACCACCTCCTCAGTTTTAAGGACAGGGGTCCTCGTCACAGGGTCCTCAGGAGCAAGACCCTGTCCTGGCAGCGATTCTACATCTTTAGCTGAGTGTGGATCAGATGCGCACATCCCAGGAGGCATTTCAGGCGGCTACAAACACTCGACTGGTGAGATTCAGGCAGCCGCTACCTCCAGATTTGATGCACTGGACGCTTCAGTCTCAGACTTGCGTGCGCAGTTCCTTGCATCTCAGCCTCCGGTCTATCATCGCCGTGGACGTGGTCTGCGTCCGCCCTCCTTCTCTCAGCAGGGAGATCAGCATCCTTCTTCTTCAGAGGCTCCTCCTGCAGACCAGTAGCTTTTGTATTATTTAGGTCATTAGACCTTGTAATGAAGACATATTGAAATATCTTTCTTTTGCATGGTTGTATGACTCATGATGAACTTGACTGTGTTATTTTGTTATCTTTGTGAGCAAATTGATCATTCATGTTATAATGTGTCTTTCTATGATGAATTGAATGAAAATGAGCTTACTTGGATTCTCATGATTATTATTATTGATTATTGTTAATTTCAAATGTTATGCTCCTTGAATTCTTTTTCTAAAGAAAATTATGTCAAATTTTTTTATAAAATCACAAGCATGAATTTCAATGATCATCTCAATATGCTTTGTGAAAATTGTTTATTGGCAAAATTTTCATTGGTCATAAGTATCAATTCCATATTCTTTGTGACCAAGCTCCTCAAATTGAAAAGATCTCTCTTTTTGACCTTACCTTTTTTGACGCTATTTCAAGTGGTGTCAAAAGAAGAGAATATTTCAAGTGGTGTCAAAAGAAGAAAATGATTTCAATTGCCAAGTTCTTTGCTTTGCAAATCTTATTCCTTGGCTTTAAATTTACTTTGGTCTTTTTGGTGCTTAATGCCAAAAGGGGGAGAATTTTTATGTTATCAATGCATATCCTCACATTTGGATTTGTGCTTTATGACAAAAGGGAGAGAATATTTATGCTATTAATATCCTCTTACTTGGATGATTAACACATTCTCCTTATTTGGATGATTTATACCAAAAAGGGGGAGAATTCTTTTATAGGAGAATGCATTGTTTTTACAAGCATATTTTTTATATGCATATTGATTGAGGCTTTAAATTTCACCTCTTGACATGAATAGATATAGTTCACTAGCTTAATTCATATGTTATGTCTATTTATATCCAAATGTTATTATTTATAAATGATTTGTTATCAATCACCAAAAAGGGGGAGATTGAAAGATCTAGACCCGCCATTATGAGTTAATGGAATGTTTTGGTGATTAATAACAAATCCAATTGTGAGACTAACAATTCTTTTGTTATATCTAGTGTGTAGTCTCATTTGGATATAAATGTGAAATTCAACGAGGTATGCATTTGACTCATACTCTTATATATTGTTGCATTCCTCGGATCCAAAATATAGGATGAACTCAAAATGCGGCTAGAGGGGGTGAATAGGAGCACACTCACTTTTTCACAAATAATTGATTCAATAATATTTTACTCCAGTATCTATGGAAGCTATGAAGATCAGTATATCAGTACAGCGGAAGACTAATATTGAATCCAATTTAAGCCCCTAAACAATACGACAAAATCAACAAAGACTAAAGAAATCAATGCACCACGGTTGGATCATTGGGTCAATGGCGGTTCGACCGATGACTGGCGGTCCGACCCGATGGCCTTGGGCGGTCCGACACCGCCTTCGTAATGCATCAAAATAGCCCGATGACGAAGTTGCAAATAGATGAAACTTTTGATCTACAACTCCAAACTTGATGAAACTTGGAACACACCTTCTCTATGATGACAGGAACCTATTCCAATCGAAGATTGTGATAATTCTTAGAAGAATAACGATCCTTTTTCGTTTAATTGAAGAAGGGTTCAAAACAGGGTCAAAACGAAAACTTGATCCAAAATCTTTCTCGTGGGTGATTGATGATCAAGATGATCCTAGATAGGTTCCCACACGTCACAACAAGCTAGATCACGTGAAGAATTCAATCAATAACTCGCGGATCAAAGAAAGACTCAAAATCATCAAATATAGAGAAAGAACGCAAAGACACAAGACATAATCAAACATTCTCTAGATTGATTTGATATGATATGGGCTTACATCCACTCCATCAATGGAAGACAATGCTCAATCCAAGAGCACAAAAATTATATCAAAATCTCTAGAACCCTAGACTCCACAAAAGCTCTCCCTAAACAAATTAGGGTTTCAAAAAAAGCAAAAGAGACGAAGCGGAGGTGCAGCCACCTCCCTCCCCTATTTATAGTGGAGGCTTAGACCTTCTAGAAATTTGACTCAATTGGGCTCCCGTTAAGGCCCAAAACAAACGGGTCATACACGCACGTATTTTAATGCGCCGTCATTAACATCTCTTGACCTAACTAGCTACACCTTGCGCCATCTTGCGCCTCGGATTAGCCAATAGGTCACGCTTGTTCATCTTGCACCACGCTTGAGTACATTGACCTCACTCGGCACGTCGATCGTTCTGGACCTCAGCTCTCCAAGCCTAGTCCCGATCATCCTCGCCGTTGACTGTCGTTGACCACCAAGCAACCTGCACAACAATAGATAAGTAAAGTGAATTTGGGAATAAGTTCTTCACAACATGACCCATGTTAGTCAAAACATGAATCATGCAACATATATGCCCTGAAACCGAACATCGCCGCCACGACGGGCAACGATCCAAGTAAAACCGGTCGATCGCTTTAGGGCCCGACCGCCACCTATTGGCCGGTCAGACCGCTAGTTGGGACTTAGCCGAATTTCCTCTCTGGAAAACCGAAACCTACTGGAATTTTTAAACCAATAGAACTTTTGACTGGAGACTTCAAAAATTATGGGACCAAGTGCAATAGAATCCCCTCTCTTGCCTACACCCTCTATTTTTGGCCCAGCTCAAAATATCATTTTTGAAGTTGGCTGGTCCGATCGCCGCTATGACCGGTCGGACCGTCCTTGGACCGGTCTGACCGCCGCTTAGGCCGGTCTGACCGCCTGAAGCCTGACAGCACTGTTTCTTTGAAGAAAACATGTGAAACAATAAACCGTTAACACCATTGCCAATTGTCACATCATCCTAAGATCTGGAGCATATCCCCATGATATCCACAGTATTCTAAAGGTTGGCAAATGTGTTTTGTAACCTACTGAGAATATCATCTTTGAAACCTTGTTGGAATTACTTGAAAATGGGCGAATGTGTTTTGCCATTTGAGGTGAAGCCAATGTGTTTGGCTCTGTGGTCTGGCGGTCAGACCGCCAGTGGTCACCGGTCGGACCGGTGGCAAATCGGTCCGATCGATGTGCTGTTGGCGGTCCGACCGATTTCCTTTAACTTGGAATCTCTGTCCGGAAGTTCCGCAGTTGAGAAAATAGAACGTCCGACGTGCGAAAGTTCCGGGGTTCGTGCGGAACATTTATTCCAGATAGCTCCCTTTTTGGGACTTAGCAGAATTTGCCTCGGGCGGTCGGACCGACCACCCTTGGCGGTCTGACCGATTTGACGGCGGTCAGACCGGCCATTAGTTGGCGGTTCGACCGGCCGAAGCCCCAACGGCTAGTTTTATAGCCGTTGGGGGGACGGGCGGTCCGACCGGCCATTAGTTGGCGGTCAGACCGGCCCTGTGCTGATTTGAGGGCATCTTCTCACAACTGCTAGTTTTTGTGTGTGGGCTATATATAACCACCTTGAACGGTTGGGAAAGGTTGCTGGTGCTATTGTTGAGTGCTATACTCATTCTTTGAGCTAAGAGCAAGACTTTCTTCTCTTTTGTGCATGTGTTGCACTTAGTGAGATTTGAGAGCAAACCCTAAGTGCATGTCTTGACTTAGGTAGTGGATTGTGTATCCACTTGAGCGTTGACACTTGATTAGTTCAAGTGAAAGTTGATATTTGTTTCTCTTGGTGATTGCCGACACCTAGATGGCGTGGAGGCGTCGTGCCTGGTGATCTTCTCAAGAAGCTTGTGAGAAGGCCCGGTGTGGCTGTTTGTACCTTTAAAATCGGCTATATATATGTATATATATATATAGTTTGTAGTCCCTTGTTAGCCAACTCGAGGCCTGAATTCGGCTAACTAGCTCGCTCATTGGGCGTTCATATCCTAAACGTGCATATGAACCACGACCAACTTCATCGAACATGACACACTAGAGTGTGTGATTTGTTTCATGCCAATCCTCCAAGTACTTGTAGAATCCTCCTAAACCACGGTCTCAGAAGTAATAGTAGTAGAACTGAAGTTGAAGTTATTAATTACAAGTATGTAATTGTCTTTAAACCCAACAAGAACACTGAACAACTTGAGTTCTGGTTTATATGTAAGGATGACCTCACCGTAGAACTTGACATCAAGGAATGGTCGGTTGCTGATACATGAAGTCACTTCCCAGTCGGAGTGCCTGCGTGTCCACGCCACTTTCTGAACATTGTGACATTCAATTACCTGGATGTCGTCGATAGATAATTGGATGTCTCTATGTTTAGAAAGTGGCGTGGACGTGCAGGTACTCCAACTGAGAAGTGGCATCATGTATCAGCAACCAACCATTCCTTGATGTCAATTTCTATGGTGAGAACATCCTTACATATAAACTAGAACTCAAGTTGCTAGGTGTTCTTATTGGGTTTAAAGATAATTACATGCTTGTAATTAATAACTTCAACATCAGTTCTACTGCTATTACTTCTGAGGTTGTAGTTTAGGAAGATTCTACAAAGCACTTAGAGGATTGGTATGAAGTAAATCACACACTCCAGTGTGACAGGTTCGATGAAGTAGGTCATGGTTTCTCCTGCACGTTTAGGATGAACGCCCAAGGAGCGAGCTAGCTAGCTGAATTCAGGCCTCGGGTTAGCTAACAAGGGGCTACGAACTATATATATGAAGCCGGTTTTAAAGGCACAAACAACCATTACTTGGAGATTTTATAGAGAGAAGAGATCAAGAATGGAATGGTAGGACGCACTTGAGACAAAAAGGAGGAGAACTTGACCGGCATAAAGACAGTTACAATAGACAAAATGTGAAATGAATGGCGAGAGTCTAGTTGATTACACAGACAAAGGTAAAATTAAGAGGATTGATTATTGCTCTTAGAAGGCTAGTTGTACAAGATTAAAACTTGGCCATCACAGCACTCATGCGAAATGTAATCACAAATGTACACTTTATAGATTAGCCATTGAGCTCAAAATAAAACTTGCTAATATATTCAAACTAGTTTAAGCAAATCATCCAAAATTAATTTTGTTGTACACAAGAACAAAATATATCAATATACTATCAACTGTGATGTCGGACATCAAGTATATCATAATGTATAAATTACTTGCTCGAAACAATACATTACAGTAGGTAATCTAATAGATTAAGGAACAATATATACACAATATCACATCCAATTGCATTTGTGACATCAATTCATCATAGAGCAATTCACGAGCCCACAAAAAATCCTTCACCAACTGCCAATTTGCCATCAAACCCCCATATGAACCAACACTAAGCACAGAGAGCACCCAGTAGCATCACATTTCACAAGAGTACTTGACACACTAACAGTAACATCCCCATCTTTCACCAACATCCATGGCATCACAGAGCAAAGGGGGGAGGAGTAGAGGGGAAGTATACCAGTGCAAATGAGGCAACCACATAGGCATCATCAACCCGCATCCCAGTATCATTCACATGTGCATACATATCAACCAACAACACATTAAGAAGAAATCAAGATAAGCTTTAAAATCGAACTCACAATAGAGAAAAGCAAAATAGCAAGAAAGAAAAGAAAAGGGGGAAGGGGACCGAGCCGAAGTGGCGGTGCCATGGCGCTGGGCCAAGTAGGGCCGAGCCAGGCCGGGGAGCCGTAGGGGACGCGCGGGTAAGATGGAATCACCACGGCTACCGTGGCTATCACGCATGAGGCGGTCGAACCAGGAGCCAGGGGTGCGCGGGCGGGCCAGCCAAGCAGGCCGCGTGCACGGGATGGCCAGAGGGGCAGAGGAGAGGTTGCGATGGGCTCGGGGGGACTTAATCGTTTGAGGGGGGCACGAGCAAACCCTAGAGTTCAATATATATATATATATATATATATATATATATATATATATATATATATCAAAGGTGGGAGTAACTACACCCGGGAGTAGAAAGTATTAATCATATATATATATATATATATATATATATATATATATATATATATATATAGGGTTGGACATCACATACGATTCTAAAGTAGAACCATCTGTAATATTGCCTTTTCACTAACGGTTTTAAATAGGGACTGTTTGTGATAAATATAAATCACCGACGGTTGTAATAAATAACCGTCTATGATAATATGTATTCTCATATACATAAATACAAATTCACATATAAGACACATTCTCATATACATATATAAATGCAAATTTAGAACATATGGCACATAAATATGTATTACTTGTTTTCTATCGGTCAGTAATGCCATCATGTCATTATACCGAGACTGTTTACATATATAGAAGACAGTAAACACAAATCCAACAGATTTTTTTAATTTTTGTATTTATATATGGCAAAACAGCGTGGTCAGTCACTTCTTACAAAGATTAAAAAAAGTAGAAACCTAAATAATCAAAGTTTTTCTAGTGGCGGAGGTAGCATGCTATCTCCGTCTTCAAAACTTTATAGGCGTCGGCGTCGGCATCAGACGGTTTGGGATTATCAAACGAAGCCCGAAATGCGTCCACACGCTGACACGCTCGTTCGAGTGTCTCCCGAAGATCATCCGACTGTTGAATCAAGAAGAATTGAGACAATAGGCTGTCTTCCTTTGCTTGAGGGGCCACGGCAAGGTCGAATCGGTCGCCCGCCGCCTCGATGTGAGACCCCGATTTATCAGGCTTGTAATGCTTAACCTTCCACTCGGTCCTAGCATCAAAAATGAAATCAATTTTGGAGAATACTTGTAACGTCCCAAAATTTGGCTTTTCAAAAATCTTTCGAGTAGTTTAGGTCCTTGAAATTTTTTTAATAATTTTATTTGAATTAATAAAGCTTAACTAGGAATTTTCTAAATTAAAAATATTTAATATGACTAATCTAAACATCAATTTTAAGAAAAACAGTTTTTGTTGGATTCCTTGTGCTCCAAGGAATTTTTGTGTATTTTCTTGGATTTTTATGATTTTATTTGCTATTTATTTGACCTCTTTTGAATTTCCATCCATTTCTTAAATCAGAAATTCAAGTGTTATTCTAATTTCCTTGTGGGCGAATTTGGCTCGCCCACTTCTCCTCCTCTCTCTCCGGTCCAACACCGCCTCTTCCCACCTCCCTTCTGCCCGATCGCGCCTACCAGCTCCATTTCGCCTGACCGAGCCACCGCGCAAACCCTAATGCCACTGTGGCCACCGTCGCCAGCCAGATCTCATGGGCCCGCAAGTCACCGCCGCCGCCGCACGCGCGTGGCCGACGCGAACTCCGCTCGGCCGCTTGAGTCGTGGCCGACTCGACTCGACTCGGCCGCTCGAGTCCGCCTCCTGCACGCACGCCGAGGCACTATAAAGCCGCCACCCTTGCGCGCATCCGCCGCCCGACCCCGCCGCCTCGTGCCCTAGCTTTCCCCGCTGAGACCACGCCAACCGCCGCCGCCGGTTGATCTTCTTCGTGACCGCCGCCGCCAACTTCTTCCGCTCTCCGCCGTTGAGGCCTCCCGAGCCGGCGCTCAAGGCTATCTTGGTCGCGCTGCCCTCCTCCTTCGGTTTACCGCCACCATCCGGAGCTCCTCGCTTCCATCGCCGACGCGCACTCCATCTTCAACGACTCGCCGCCGCTTTCAAGCTTCGATTCGCGCCTCCGGTAATCTCCGCCGAATGGACACCACCATCGTGATCCCGCGGCGACGTTCTACCCGCTCCACCATCCCATCTCCGGCATCACCGCAATGTCGTTGTCGCCAACGACCGAAGCTTCCGCCGCCTTGGACCGCCACGGTGATTGCCGCCGACTTCCGCCACCGCAATCGCGTCCACCGAGACCACTGCGCTTCTGGTTCCGCTTTGGCCATTCCTTGCGTCGCCGCGACCCGCAGCCTCCGCGAGCCGGCGAGCTCCGGCGCCACCGCGTTCGTGCTATGTGTGCATTGCAACGCCACATCACCCGCTTTGTCACCGCCACCTTTCGCCACGCTCGGCTTTCCTCGCTATGTAGGCGCATGTGGCACATCTATCCTAACCATAAACCGAAAGGCCGAGTGGACATGGTTCACCATGGACCAAGTCATTTACCCGTGGGCCCCATTTGATAGTGCAATCGCTCGTGAACTAGGTTCACCGTGGACCCAAGCCCTAGCCCGTGGACTCGGTCCTATAGACCGTGGGTCCCACCGTCACCACCGTAGCATTTTATCGAGTTTCTTTTAATTCTGAAAATACCATGCTGACGTCTGCCGACGTCATTATTCTGGATTTTTCAATAGAAAGATAATTCGAAAATTTCGTAATTTCAATTTAGGTTTTATTTATTTTCCAATCTTCCAAAGCCCATATCTTTTGCATCCGAACTCGATTGAGCCCATTCAAATTTGTAAATTCATATAAAATTAATATCTATTTATTGGTGAATTTTATTTGAATTTTTGGAATTGTTTTGCTTCTGTATTTATTTGTTTTTTTGTTTCTTTTGTCTCGCTTGCGTAGTAGACGCGATACTTGGGAATTTTGCGTAAGAAGGAGCACCTCAAGACCAAGACCAATATCTAGATCTATTCCAAGGCAAGTTATACCTTTGATCATTTTGAACCCAGTTTTCAAAATACTTTGTTTCAATGTATTGCATTCTATTTCAAGTATTTATTTAAATGCTTTTGGGTGTAGTTATTAATCCAAATTGTTATGCCACCTTGTCTATTGTATGCTATGATCTTTTGTCACCCTAGGTTGATTAATTATTAGTTGGTATTATTGTAGCACCAACGTGGGTTGGTTAGATACGATTAGACTGCTTAGCCATGCCACGAGTCATCATTTCATGTGAGAGTTGCAATTATAAACTTGACTAAGTGATTATGGAACTGTGTGATGAATCTGTGTGTGCTGTGTGCTATTACTCGTTGATGGCATGTGTTGCACTTAATCAACAGGGTGGGAAAAGATTTGGACTGAGGCAAGTGGTGGATTCTGTGTGAATGGTGGAGCTGTGTGCTTATTAAACTTTGTGATTTTGGTTAAAACTGGAAGTCTTGCCTTAGTCAATTAAGGACTTAACTTTGTGCGCCATTGAACTGGGCCTTTCTGTACGACCACATGCCTAGTATGGGCTGGGCCTGACTTAGTAAGTTATGGAGTCTTGACATTGACAACTCGAGTTGTATTTAAGCCGTGTGATGGGTCGGAGTGTGATATGTCACATCGCGGACGGTTCACGCATCCTGTCCAATGGTGTGTGTCGCTCCAAGGGTCAGTGTACAAATTGACGGCAGTAAAGCACACCAGGAGTGTCATTGTTTGCGATGAAGTCTCTGAAAGGTTTTGTTATGGTCAGTGATCGCTACACTGGTTATATCGTGTCGGTAAAGTGTACAAACTCTGCAGAGTGTTTAAATCAATCTATTCGAATAGCCGCGTCCCTGTTATGGACATGCTCGGGAATTTCACACGAGGGGTAGATTTTTATAAAACAATTGGGAAGGGTCAGCTGTGTGAGATAACTTGTTCAGTTGTGTGAAAGAACTTGATTAGACTGTGTGTCCTTTGTGAAATCAATTGTTAACTTATTATTGTCTATTTGTTTTGAATTATGCTTTCAATCTATTATTTGTATTCAATTGCAAATATTGCATTTCTGCAAAATAACCACAGAAGCCATTCCTTTGGAATAAGCCATCATCTATAAATTGCATTCTGTGGTATGACTTGCGAGTACGGTGTGTACTCACTCTTGCTATAAACAATCAACAGAAGTGGAAGAATCGTCACTCAACAAGGTCTACTTCAAGGATCGTGGAGAACTAGGTTGCGCTACCCGGTCACCGATTGCTGTGGGCATATGGATGGGCTTCATTGAGTTATTCCGTTACGCCACGCACTTTATTGAGCTATTTGTCTTCTGAGACATTAATTGTAAGCTTTGACCTTAAGGTCTTTACTCTGATAATTATTGTTATTTGTCTATTTATTAGTCATCTTTGCATATGGAAATGATATTTCATCGATGTTGCCACTGTGTGCACTAGCGTGATCCTGGACTAGTGCAGTATACACAGATGGTCCAGATTTGTATATTTGGGTCCCGACAGAGGTGGTATCAGAGCCATATCGACTCTAGGTCGTGACCTTAGTTAGAATGGCCGTGTTTAAGGAAAAGTTCAAAACTTATTTTACAAATGGAAAATCTTAATGATGTGCTATTCTCATCTTGTCTAGATTCTATTCTCTTCCACTCTGATCATTTCTCATCTATATTCTTCCTCACCATTTTGAGTATTAAGTTGGACTTTCTTTCCTCATAATTTCTATAGTTGTCGTCATATATGCCAAATGTCTTGGTGGATGCCCAAGTGCCGTTTTGAGCAACTCTTCGAAGACCATGCAACTAACAACAACGTATCAACATCTCCGCAAGTGTTCAAGACAAGTTCGTCGCAAGAATTGAAGACCAAGAAGAAGTTGTACGTCGCCCTATCTTTCTCCAAGATTCGCCTACAAGAATCACAAGCAGTCAACATTTGATGAAGACAGTGACCAGTTCGATAGTTTTCTTCGACCACCATATAGGATAAATCGTTGTTGGTTCCTCCCGTGTGTTGAGCCAAGTCACCCGATTAAGTTAGAGTTTAATCGACTAGACGATTAGATTTTTATTTTCTTTCTTCGTGTGTAGTTTGGCTATGAGTTTTATGCTTCTTAATAGCTTTCCGCTATTTGTGTGTTCCTTGGTGTTTCGTGTTAAACTCGCTCCCTTAGTAGATTGTCTTCCTTACCTTATGCTTTTCCTCTCATCTATTAGCCCCAGTCACCAAAGAAATGAAGAACCCTAGTGAAGCCAACCTTGTCGTAGTCTTGAAATAGTCTGTGTCACCGGATCTTGTCAATCCCAAAGGGATGCTTGTCAATACCAGAGTAGCACATCCAATCATGACACAATTTTAGCACTGCACTCAACTCATGAACGCGATGATGCAAAACATAAACAATATTATGACCCAATAGAATCAGACCGTCGCTACCTTGGCCAATTTGTTGAATCAGAATAATCAAGCAAGCCGTTGTTCCATCACCGCCTCGCACCAAAGGATGCCAACCGCCAGCCTATCACCAAAGCCGAGGTGACACATAAGAGCTCGAACCGGTCTCCTCGTCATCCGTAATCAGCTCATGCCAACGATGCAACCGTCGGACAATAGTAACTTTTGAAAGGATGCACAAACCATTGCCATCCCAACGGCACACCCTTAGTTCAAGTTTGTGAAGTTCATGATGACCAAACCGCCTATCTTTGAAGGCTCAAACAAGCTCAAGAATGCCGAATCTTGGATTCGCACCATAGAAGAGAAGTAAATTGTTGTGTAATGCAATGATAACGAAAGTTTTCTATGTTGCTCATCATTTGGAAGGAGTTGCATTAGATTGGTGGAAAACTTTCGCACGCCGATCCGGACAAGTAGACCATCATTTGGTCGAGTTCGCTGACTTTTAAATCCAGATCCAACATCAAGCAAAAGGGATCAAGAGAAAACTGTTATTCCGATGTCCTACATCCAAGCTAACTGTTGTCAGTTGAAGTGCTGCCAGCCAGATAAGTCAAAAGATTTTGCATGTACCCGTTGTGGAGAAATAGGCTATAGTGTCGATAAACACAATATCAATTGTCCTAGTTGCGAAGGAAATCATTCCGTTGGAGAGTGCCCAATGAGTAAGATCAGATGTTTCTTATGTGAAGGCGATGATCATTGTCCTAGTCAGTGCCCCATGTATTTAGTGTTGACTTTCGCAATACAATGTCAACATGAAAATTTTTCAAGTCGAAGTCAGAGCATTAGCAAAGGAAGGTAAACCATTGTCAGTGCAAGATATGTCAACTGAAGGATCATAAAAGCAGAATGTTGACTTTAGTAACCAGCCTCGAAAGAGAAGCAAGTCGGTATCGCCAGTAGAGTGTTTCGAGTGTGGTAAGCAAAGCCACTATGCCTGTGGATGCCCCGCAAAGCGTCAAGCTTCAACCTCAAGGAGGATAGTCGCTCGTCGTAGCTCGCCGTAAAAGTCGCAAGGTTTGACACATTTATGTTACAGTTATCGCAAAGAAGACCACCACATCAGCCAGCATCCTCAGAATAACCAGCCACTCACTCCAGATGCCAGAATGTCAAAAGTCGTTTCGGTCAAGCTTATAACACCCAGAGCAGGTCGTAAAATAGTAGGACCCGTTTGTCCAAAGAAGCAGTTAAAAAGAGACGTTTGAACGATGATGTTATCAAGAAAGCCTAGATTAAAAATACCAGATTATGCGGTTGTCATTGCAAGTGACCTATACAGCATGCAACTAGATCAAAAGTCAAGTTTGTCTTTGATTTGGTACCCAGGATCAGCCAACTCTAGAAGGATTTACATCATGGATGATATACGGCAAAAGTTGCCAATGAGTTTGCAAAAATGATACAGTTGAGCAGATGACTTTCTCAGATAAAGGTAGTGTTAAATCAAATTGTGAGCTTGGCAAGCACCAATGTTGATCATAAAGTAAATTGTTAGCACAAGGATGTGCGAGAATATCAGTTTATTCAAAAGCTAATCCCCAGAACCTCAGAATCAGCCTGTTTGAGTTTTGAGGGAGAACAGCAATTTTCTTTAAGATCATCCATGAACAAGACAGTGTCAGTTCAAGATCAGTGAGACAATTGTTTCAAAATAGTCAAGACCCTCATCGTTGTAAAAGGACAAGTTCACCCTGATCGCCAGAAGTGAACTAAGTAAGTGAGAATTTCAGAAGAGATCAACCACTACTCCAGTGTTCATACTACCAGCTACCTGAAAGAAACATGATAACTTTTATCACGGAACATCTAAGAATTTGTGTGTTACGGAGTTTCGCAAACACTTCCTAACAGCTACAGTTTCAAGTAGTGAATTGTGCTAGTCATAATTCAGAGTTGCTATCATAGGGCATTAAAGATGGTTTTATTGGATCGAGAACCAGGAGGTTGGACTCTGCTCCTCGCCTCAGACAAGATAGTGGCGTATGCCTCAAATCGGAAGAGCTACCGCAAGAAATTGTTGATCAAGTGAAGAGTCACTAAAGTTACCTGTGAAAGCCGGTTGAATCTTGAGTTAGTGCAAGAGTATATTTGTTGAACCCCAAAGTTAAACCGATGCTAGAAAAAATCGGTGTTGAGAAGACAAGAAGATGACAGTTTTATCAAGGGAATCACCTCACATGAAGTAAGGTATAGCATGAGAACTCGTCAAGGTGAACCAGTGATCCATGAATCAATGACTATATATGTGTATCTGATGAGAAGAAACTAAAGTAGTTGATGCTCAAACCAACATCCTAGTGCAAGCATTCCATTTCTCCTGAAAGTACCAAGGTGTACAAGGATCTCAAAGTTGAATTGTGATGATCCAATATAAGGCAAGAGGTCACGAATGTGTTACCATGTGGTTGGTAAATCAGAAAGTTGGCTAGTGTGTCAAAGGCCAGTCAGAGTACTCCTATCTTTGAGAATTCGAGCATGGGTTTTTCCCAGGATCCAATCGAGATGTAATTTCTTGAAAAGTGATTGTTGATCGTTTGACAGAAATTTTTGTTTCATACCTGTCAATATCACCTAGTTTGGAGACCGCCTAGCAGAGCGGTATACGGTGGTTGTATATGATGAGATGGTATTCACCAGAATTGGTCTAGTATCAGATCGTCAGAGATTGTCAGTTTGCACGATGTGCCAGAATAAGTCAGTGTCAGACCAACGATCCCAGTGTACCTCGTGTTAGTGATCGAGTGTGTATACAGCCTTGGATGTTCGTTCAATTCAGTATTGTGTATCACCCTGAATCAGTGTGCAGATTGAAAGAGTGAGTTTGTGCTTAAACTCATAGTACCAAGTCGAACAAGTAGGTGTTGTGTGCTGAGTTCCCCTACAACACCAGATGTTAGCCAGTTTGGGGTTGCCACCATTTGAAGTTCACAGTGGTTGATCATGTGAGTCATCGCTTAGCTAGAAGCAGATCAGATCACAAAGTATGTGGATTTTGCATTAATCATGAAGCAGAATGCCAACTGTCTTTGGTCCTAAAGGGATTGTAAGTAGCTCAGTTCAAGAAGAAAAGCTATATTGTGTATGCAGATTATCACCCTCGTAGTCATGTTTATCTTAAGGATACCTGTTGAAGTTCTGTGTTAAAAAGTTGCGACAGAGGTAAAAAGATGTGTGTCGATCAATTCAAGATTCTAAAGTTCATAAGAAGAGTTAGTTTGTCAACCTAAGCTATCAGTCAGCAGCAGAGTTCCTGAACTCCAGAAGTGTCTTCGAGCACCAATTAAGCAGTTCTGTGAGAAGCAATCGAGTTGCTAGAAGTCCTTTCCTACCAAGAGCCAGCTTATCAAGTTTTCGTCGAAGCAAGAAGTTCAGCAAGAAGCAAGATGTTTTTGTCGTAAGTGTTCAGAAAATCAGTTCCATCAGAATCAAAGAAGTTGCAAGCAAGAAGAGAACCCGAAGGACGAGTTTCGTAACCTTTTCTATAGCCAGCCTGAATCTCGGGGACGAGATTCCTTTAAGGGGGGAGGTTTGTAACGTCCCAAAATTTGGCTTTTCAAAAATCTTTCGAGTAGTTTAGGTCCTTGAAATTTTTTTAATAATTTTATTTGAATTAATAAAGCTTAACTAGGAATTTTCTAAATTAAAAATATTTAATATGACTAATCTAAACATCAATTTTAAGAAAAACAGTTTTTGTTGGATTCCTTGTGCTCCAAGGAATTTTTGTGTATTTTCTTGGATTTTTATGATTTTATTTGCTATTTATTTGACCTCTTTTGAATTTCCATCCATTTCTTAAATCAGAAATTCAAGTGTTATTCTAATTTCCTTGTGGGCCGAATTTGGCTCGGCCCACTTCTCCTCCTCTCTCCTCGGTCCAACAAATTTCTTCCCACCTCCCTTCGCCCGATCGCCGCCTGCCACTCCATTTCGCCTGACCGAGCCAGTACGCTAAACCCTAATGCCACTGTGGGCCACTGTCGTGACCGCCGATCTCATGGGCCCGCAAGTCACCGCCGTCGCCCGCGACGCTGTGGCCGACGCGAACTCCGCTGCGCCGCTTGAGTCGTGGGTCGACCCGACTCGGCCCGTGCCCGCTCGAGTCCGCCTCTGACGCACGCCGAGGCACTATAAAGCCGCCACCCTTGCGCGCATCCGCCGCCCGACCCGCGCCTCGTGCCCTAGCTTTCTCCGCCGAGACCACGCCAACCGCCGTCCGCCGGGTTGATCTTCTTCGTGACCGGCGCCGGCCAACTTCTTCCGCTCTCCGCCGTTGAGGCCTCCCGAGCCGGCGCGTCTGCGTCATCTTGGTCGCGTCGTCCTCCTCCTTCGGTTTCTGCCACCATCCGGAGCTCCCTCGCCTTCCATCGCCGACGCGCACTCCATCTTCAACGACTCCGGCCGCCGCTTTCAAAGCTTCGATTCGCCGCCTCCGGTAATCTCCGCCTCGAATGGACACCACCATCGTGATCCCGTGCGACGCTCTACCCGCGCCACCAACCCATCTCCGGCATCACCGCAATGTCGTTGTCGCCAACGACCGAGCTTCCGCCACGCTCCTTGACCGCCACGGTGATTGCCGCCGACTTCCGCCACCGCAACCGCTGTCCACCGAGACCACCGCGCTTCTGGTTCCGTTTGGCCATTCCTTACGTCGCCGCGACCCGCAGCTCCGGCGAGCCGGCTCAGCCTGTGGCGCCACCGCGTCTGTGCTATGTGTGCATTGCAACGCCACATCACCCGCCTTGTCACCGCCACCTTTCGCCACGTCGGCTTTCCTCGCTATGTAGGCGCACATGTGGCACATCTATCCTAACCATAAACCGAGTGCTGAGTGGACATGGTTCACCATGGACCAAGTCATTTACCCGTGGGCCCCATTTGATAGTGCACTGTTCTGTGAACTAGGTTCACCGTGGACCCAAGCCCTAGCCCGTGGACTCGGTCTATAGACCGTGGGTCCCACTGTCAGCCACCGTAGCATTTTACTGAGTTTCTTTTAATTCTGAAAATACCATGCTGACGTCTGCCGACGTCATTATTCTGGATTTTTCAATAGAAAGATAATTCATAAAATTTCAGAATTTCAATTTAGGGTTTTATTTATTTTCCAATCTTCCAAAGCCCATATCTTTTGCATCCGAACTCCGATTGAGCCCATTCAAATTTGTAAATTCATATAAAATTAATATCTATTTATTGGTGAATTTTATTTGAATTTTTGGAATTGTTTTGCTTCTGTATTTATTTGTTTTTTTTGTTTCTTTTGTCTCGTTTGCGAGTAGACGTCGATACTTCGGGGAATTTTGCAGAAGAAGGAGCACCTCAAGACCAAGACCAATATCTAGATCTATTCCAAGGCAAGTTATACCTTTGATCATTTTGAACCCAGTTTTCAAAATACTTTGTTTCAATGTATTGCATTCTATTTCCAGTATTTATTTAAATGCTTTTGGGTGTAGTTATTAATCCAAATTGTTATGCCACCTTGTCTATTGTATGCCATGATCTTTTGTCACCCTAGGTTGATTAATTATTAGTTGGTATTATTGTAGCACCAACGTGGGTTGGTTAGATACGATTAGACTGCTTAGCCATGCCACGAGTCATCATTTCATGTGAGAGTTGCAATTATAAACTTGACTAAGTGATTATGGAACGGTGTGTTGATTTTGTGTGTGCTGTGTGCTATTACTCGTTGATGGCATGTGTTGCACTTAATCAACGTGGTGGGAAAAGATTTGACCGAGGCAAGTGGTGGATTCTGTGTGAATGGTGGAGCTGTGTGCTTATTAAACTTTGTGATTTGGGTTAAAACTGGAAGTCTTGCCTTAGTCAATTAAGGACTTAACTTTGTGCGCCATTGAACTGGGCCTTACTATACGACCACATGCCTAGTATGAGCTGGGCCTGACTTAGTAAGTTATGGAGTCTTGACATTGACAACTCAGGTTGTATTTAAGCTGTGTGATGGGTCGGAGGTGTGATATGTCACATCGCGGGACGGTTCATTGCATCCTCGTCCAATGGTGTGTGTCGCTCCAAGGGTATGTGTACAAATTGACGGCAGAAAGCACACCAGAGTGTCATTGTTTGAGATGAAGTCTCTGAAAGGTTTTGTTATGGTCGATGATCGCTACTGCGGTTATATCGTGTGGGTAAAGTGTACAAACTCGCAGAGTGTTTAAATCAATCTATTCAATAGCCGTCCCTGCTATGGACATGCTCGGAATTTCACACGAGGGGTAGATTTTCATAAAACAATTGGGAAGGGTCAGCTGTGTGAGATAACTTGTTCAGCTGTGTGAAAGAACTTGATTAGACTGTGTGTCCTTTGTGAAATCAATTGTTAACTTATTATTGTCTATTTGTTTTGAATTATGCTTTCAATCTATTATTTGTATTCAATTGCAAATATTGCATTTCTGCAAAATAACCACAGAAGCCATTCCTTTGGAATAAGCCATCATCTATAAATTGCATTCTGTGGTATGACTTGCGAGTACGGTGTGTACTCACTCTTGCTATAAACAATCAATGTATGGAAGAATCGTCAGTCAACAAGGTCTACTTCAAGGATCGTGGAGAACTAGGTTGCGCTACCCCAGTCGATTGCCTGTGGGCATATGGATGGGCTTCATTGAAGTTATTCCGTTACGTTCCGCTGCAGCTTTATTGAGCTATTTGTCTTCTGAGACATTAATTGTAAGCTTTGACCTTAAGGTCTTTACTCTGATAATTATTGTTATTTGTCTATTTATTAGTCATCTTTGCATATGGAAATGATATTTCATCGATGTTGCCCTTTGTGTGCACTAGCGTGATCCTGGACTAGTGCAGTATACAGAGGGTCCAGATTTGCATATTTGGGTCCCGACAGAGGTGGTATCAGAGCCATATCGACTCTAGGTCGTGACCTTAGTTAGAATGGCCGTGTTTAAGGAAAAGTTCAAAACTTATTTTACAAATGGAAAATCTTAATGATGTGCTATTCTCATCTTGTCTAGATTCTATTCTCTTCCACTCTGATCATTTCTCATCTATATTCTTCCTCACCATTTTGAGTATTAAGTTGGACTTTCTTTCCTCATAATTTCTATAGTTGTCGTCATATATGCCAAATGTCTTGGTGGATGCCCAAGTGCCGTTTTGAGCAACTCTTCGAAGACCATGCAACTAACAACAACGTATCAACATCTCCGCAAGTGTTCAAGACAAGTTCGTCGCAAGAATTGAAGACCAAGAAGAAGTTGTACGTCGCCCTATCTTTCTCAAGATTCGCCACAAGAATCACAAGCAACAACATTTGATGAAGACGGTGACCGATTCGATAGTTTTCTTCGACCACCATATAGGATAAATCGGTGTTGGTTCCTCCGTGTGTTGAGCCAAGTCACCCGCTAAGTTAGAGTTTAATCGACTAGACGATTAGATTTTTATTTTCTTTCTTCTGTGTGTAGTTTGGCTATGAGTTTTATGCTTCTTAATAGCTTTCCGGCTATTTGTGTGTTCCTTGGTGTTTCGAGTTAAACTCGCTCCCTTAGTAGATTGTCTTCCCTTACCTTATGCTTTTCCTCTCATCTATTAGCCCCGTCACCAAAGAAATGAAGAACCCTAGTGAAGCCAACCTTGTCAAGAGTCTTGAAATAGTCTCGTGTCACCAGATCTTGTCAATCCCAAAGGGATGCTTGTCAATACCGAGTAGCGATCCAATCATGACACAATTTTAGCAGCTCAGACTCAACTCATGAACGCGATGATGCAAAACATAAACAATATTATGACCCAATAGAATCAGACCGTCGCTACCTTGGCCAATTTGTTGAATCAGAATAATCAAGCAAGCCGTTGTTCCATCACCAGTCTCAGTACCAAAGCAGACGCCAACCAGCAGCTATCACCAGTGCCAGTAGTGACACATAAGAGCCTGAACCAGTCTCCTGTCATCCAGAATCAGCTCATGCCAGCGACGATGCAACCGTCGGACAATAGTAACTTTTGAAAGGATGCACAAACCATTGCCATCCCAACGGCACACCCTTAGTTCAAGTTTGTGAAGTTCATGATGACCAAACCGCCTATCTTTGAAGGCTCAAACAAGCTCAAGAATGCCGAATCTTGGATTCGCACCATAGAAGAGAAGTAAATTGTTGTGTAATGCAATGATAACGAGAAAGTTTTCTATGTTGCTCATCATTTGGAAGGAGTTGCATTAGATTGGTGGAAAAACTTTCGCCACGATCCGGACAAGTAGACCATCATTTGGTCGAGTTCGCCCACTTTTCGCCGCCAGATCCAACATCAAGCAAAAGGGATCAAGAGAAAATCGTTATTCGATGTCCTACATCCAAGCTAACTGTTGTCAGTTGAAGTGCTGCCAGCCAGATAAGTCAAAAGATTTTGCATGTACCCGTTGTGGAGAAATAGGCTATAGTGTCGATAAACACAATATCAATTGTCCTAGTTGCGAAGGAAATCATTCCGTTGGAGAGTGCCCAATGAGTAAGATCAGATGTTTCTTATGTGAAGGCGATGATCATTGTCCTAGTCAGTGCCCCATGTATTTAGTGTTGACTTTCGAATACAATGTCAACATGAAAATTTTCAAGTCAAGTCGAGCATTAGCAAAGGAAGGTAAACCATTGTCGATTGCAAGATATGTCAATCAAGGATCATAAAAGCGTATGTTGACTTTAGTAACCAAACCTCGAAAGAGAAGCAAGTCAGATCGCCAAGAGTGTTTCGAGTGTGGTAAGCAAAGCCACTATGCCCAGGGATGCCCTGCAAAGCGTCAAGCTTCAACCCTCAAGGAGGATAGTCGTTCTGTCGTAGCCTGTCAGAAAAGTCGCAAGGTTTGACACATTTATGTTACAGTTATCGCAAAGAAGACCACCACATCACCAAAGATCCTCGAATAACCACCACTCACCCGGATGCCGAATGTCAAAAGTCGTTTGGTCAAGCTTATAACACCCAGAGCGGTCGTAAAATAGTAGGACCCGCTTTGTCCAAAGAAGCGATTAAAAGAGACGTTTGAACGATGATGTTATCAAGAAAGCCTAGATTAAAAATACCAGATTATGCGGTTGTCATTGCAAGTGACCTATACAGCATGCAACTAGATCAAAAGTCAAGTTTGTCTTTGATTTGGTACCCAGGATCAGCCAACTCTAGAAGGATTTACATCATGGATGATATACGGCAAAAGTTGCCAATGAGTTTGCAAAATGATACAGATTGGAGCGGATGACTTTCTCAGATAAAGGTAGTGTTAAATCAAATTGTGAGCTTGGCAAGCACCAATGTTGATCATAAAGTAAATTGTTAGCACAAGGATGTGCGAGAATATCAGTTTATTCAAAAGCTAATCCCCAGAACCTCAGAATCAGCCTGTTTGAGTTTTGAGGGAGAACAGCAATTTTCTTTAAGATCATCCATGAACAAGACAGTGTCAGTTCAAGATCAGTGCGACAATTGTTTCAAAATAGTCAAGACCCTCATCGTTGTAAAGGACAAGTTCACCCCGATGCTGTATGAACTAAGTAAGTGAGAATTTCAGAAGAGATCAACCACTACTCCAGTGTTCATACTACCAGCTACCTGAAAGAAACATGATAACTTTTATCACGGAACATCTAAGAATTTGTGTGTTACGGAGTTTCGCAAACACTTCCTAACAGCTACAGTTTCAAGTAGTGAATTGTGCTAGTCATAATTCAGAGTTGCTATCATAGGGCATTAAAGATGGTTTTATTGGATCGAGAACCGTGGAGGTTGGACTCTGCTCCCTCGCCAGATCAAGATAGTGGCAGATGCCTCAAATCGGAAGAGCTACTGCAAGAAATTGTTGATCAAGTGAAGAGTCAGCTAAAGTTACCTGTGAAAGCCAGAAGTTGAATCTTGAGTTAGTGCAAGAGTATATTTGTTGAACCCCAAAGTTAAACCGATGCTAGAAAAAAATCAGTGTTGAGAAGACAGTAAGATGACAGTTTTATCAAGGGAATCAGTCCTCACATGAAGTAAGGTATAGCATGAGAACCTGCTGAAGGTGAACCAGGTGATCCATGAATCAATGACTATATATGTGTATCTGATGAGAAGAAACTAAAGTAGTTGATGCTCAAACCAACATCCTAGTGCAAGCATTCCATTTCTCCTGAAAGTACCAAGGTGTACAAGGATCTCAAAGTTGAATTGTGATGATCCAATATAAGGCAAGAGGTCACAGAATGTGTTACCATGTGGTTGGTAAATCAGAAAGTTGGCTAGTGTGTCAAAGGCCAGTCAGAGTACTCCTATCTTTGAGAATTCGAGCATGGGTTTTTCCCAGGATCCAATCGAGATGTAATTTCTTGAAAAGTGATTGTTGATCGTTTGACAGAAATTTTTGTTTCATACCTGTCAATATCACCTAGTTTGGAGACCGCCTAGCAGAGCGGTATACGACAGAAGTTGTATATGACAGAGATGGTATTCACCAGAATTGGTCTAGTATCAGATCGTCAGAGATTGTCAGTTTGCACGATGTGCCAGAATAAGTCAGTGTCAGACCAACGATCCCAGTGTACCTCGTGTTAGTGATCGAGTGTGTATACAGCCTTGGATGTTCGTTCAATTCAGTATTGTGTATCACCCTGAATCAGTGTGCAGATTGAAAGAGTGAGTTTGTGCTTAAACTCATAGTACCAAGTCGAACAAGTAGGTGTTGTGTGCTGAGTTCCCTACAACACCGGATGTTAGCCGCTTTGGGGTTGCCACCATTTGAAGTTCACAAGTGGTTGATCATGTGAGTCATCGCTTAGCTAGAAGCAGATCAGATCACAAAGTATGTGGATTTTGCATTAATCATGAAGCAGAATGCCAACTGTCTTTGGTCCTAAAGGGATTGTAAGTAGCTCAGTTCAAGAAGAAAAGCTATATTGTGTATGCAGATTATCACCCTCGTAGTCATGTTTATCTTAAGGATACCATTGAAGTTACGTGTTAAAAAGTTGCGTGAGGTAAAAAGATGTGTGTCGATCAATTCAAGATTCTAAAGTTCATAAGAAGAGTTAGTTTGTCAACCTAAGCTATCAGTCAGCAGCAGAGTTCCTGAACTCCAGAAGTGTCTTCGAGCACCAATTAAGCAGTTCTGTGAGAAGCAATCGAGTTGCTAGAAGTCCTTTCCTACCAAGAGCCAGCTTATCAAGTTTTCGTCGAAGCAAGAAGTTCAGCAAGAAGCAAGATGTTTTTGTCGTAAGTGTTCAGAAAATCGGTTCCATCGAATCAAAGAAGTTGCAAGCAAGAAGAGAACCCGAAGGACGAGTTTCGTAACCTTTTCTATAGCCAGCCTGAATCTCGGGGACGAGATTCCTTTAAGGGGGGAGGTTTGTAACGTCCCAAAATTTGGCTTTTCAAAAATCTTTCGAGTAGTTTAGGTCCTTGAAATTTTTTTAATAATTTTATTTGAATTAATAAAGCTTAACTAGGAATTTTCTAAATTAAAAATATTTAATATGACTAATCTAAACATCAATTTTAAGAAAAACAGTTTTTGTTGGATTCCTTGTGCTCCAAGGAATTTTTGTGTATTTTCTTGGATTTTTATGATTTTATTTGCTATTTATTTGACCTCTTTTGAATTTCCATCCATTTCTTAAATCAGAAATTCAAGTGTTATTCTAATTTCCTTGTGGGCCGAATTTGGCTCGGCCCACTTCTCCTCCTCTCTCCTCCGGTCCAACACCGCTCTCTTCCCACCTCCTTCTGCCCGATCGCGCCTGCCCACCTCCATTTCGCCTGACCGAGCCAGTACGCTAAACCCTAATGCCACCAGGGCCACTGTCGTGTTGCCAGATCTCATGGGCCCGCAAAGTCACCGTCGCCGTCGACGCAGCGTGGCCGACGCGAACTCCGCTTTCGCCGCTTGAGTCGTGGCCGACTGGACTCGCCCCGCGCGCCCGCCGAGTCCGCCTCGCACGCACGCCGAGGCACTATAAAGCCGCCACCCTTGCGCGCATCCGCTCGGCCCGACCCCGCCGCCCTCGTGCCCTAGCTTTCCCTCCGCCGAGACCCTGCCAACCGCCGTCGCCGGGTTGATCTTCTTCGTGACCGGCGCCGGCCAACTTCTTCCGCTCTCCGCCGTTGAGGCCTCCCGAGCCGGCGCGTCTGCGTCATCTTGGTCGCGTCGTCCTCCTCCTTCGGTTTCTGCCACCATCCGGAGCTCCCTCGCCTTCCATCGCCGACGCGCACTCCATCTTCAACGACTCCGGCCGCCGCTTTCAAAGCTTCGATTCGCCGCCTCCGGTAATCTCCGCCTCGAATGGACACCACCATCGTGATCCCCGTGCGACGTTCTACCCGGCGCTCACCAACCCATCTCCGGGGCATCACCGCAATGTCGTTGTCGTCAACGACCGAGCTTCCGCCGCTGCTCCTTGGACCGCCGCCGGTGATTGCCGCCGACTTCCGCCACCGCAACCGCGTCACCGAGACCACCTGCGCTTCCTGGTTCCGTTTTGGCCATTCCCTTACGTCGCCGCGACCCGCAGCTCCGGCGAGCCGGCGAGCTCCGTGCGCCACCGTGCCCGTGCTATGTGTGCATTGCAAACGCCACATCACCCGCCTTGTCACCGCCACCTTTCGGCCACGTCGGCTTTCCCTGCTATGTAGGCGCACATGTGGCACATCTATCCTAACCATAAACCAAGTGCTGAGTGGACATGGTTCACCATGGACCAAGTCATTTACCCGTGGGCCCCATTTGATAGTGCACTGTTCTGTGAACTAGGTTCACCGTGGACCCAAGCCCTAGCCCGTGGACTCGGTCTATAGACCGTGGGTCCCACTGTCAGCCACCGTAGCATTTTACTGAGTTTCTTTTAATTCTGAAAATACCATGCTGACGTCTGCCGACGTCATTATTCTGGATTTTTCAATAGAAAGATAATTCAGAAAATTTCAGAATTTCAATTTAGGGTTTTATTTATTTTCCAATCTTCCAAAGCCCATATCTTTTGCATCCGAACTCCGATTGAGGCCATTCAAATTTGTAAATTCATATAAAATTAATATCTATTTATCGGTGAATTTTATTTGAATTTTTGGAATTGTTTTGCTTCTGTATTTATTTGTTTTTTTTGTTTCTTTTGTCTCGTTTGCGAGTAGACGTCGATACTTCGGGGAATTTTGCAGAAGAAGGAGCACCTCAAGACCAAGACCAATATCTAGATCTATTCCAAGGCAAGTTATACCTTTGATCATTTTGAACCCAGTTTTCAAAATACTTTGTTTCAATGTATTGCATTCTATTTCCAGTATTTATTTAAATGCTTTTGGGTGTAGTTATTAATCCAAATTGTTATGCCACCTTGTCTATTGTATGCCATGATCTTTTGTCACCCTAGGTTGATTAATTATTAGTTGGTATTATTGTAGCACCAACGTGGGTTGGTTAGATCGATTAGATCGCTTAGCCATGCCACGAGTCATCATTTCATGTGAGAGTTGCAATTATAAACTTGACTAAGTGATTATGGAACTGTGTGATGAATCTGTGTGTCTTTGTGTGCTATTACTCGTTGATGGCATGTGTTGCACTTAATCAACAGGTGGGAAAAGATTTGGGTGAGGCAAGTGGTGGATTACTGTGAATGGTGGAGTGTGTGCTTATTAAACTTTGTGATTTGGGTTAAAACTGGAAGTCTTGCCTTAGTCAATTAAGGACTTAACTTTGTGCGCCATTGAACTGGGCCTTACTGTACGACCACATGCCTAGTATGGGCTGGGCCTGACTTAGTAAGTTATGAAGTCTTGACATTGATAACTCGGGTTGTATTTAAGCCGTGTGATGGGTCGGAGGTGTGATATATCACATCGCGGACGGTTCATTGCATCCTGTCCCAATGGTGTGTGTCGTTCCAAGGGTCAGTGTACAAATTGACGGCATAAAGCACACCAGAGTGTCATTGTTTGCGATGAAGTCTCTGAAAGGTTTTGTTATGGTCAGTGATCGCTACACTGGTTATATCGTGTCGGTAAAGTGTACAAACTCTGCAGAGTGTTTAAATCAATCTATTCGAATAGCCGCGTCCTCGGTTATGGACATGCTCGAATTTCACACGAGGGTAGATTTTTATAAAACAATTGGGAAGGGTCACCGTGTGTGAGATAACTTGTTGGCTTGTGTGAAAGAACTTGATTAGACTGTGTGTCCTTTGTGAAATCAATTGTTAACTTATTATTGTCTATTTGTTTTGAATTATGCTTTCAATCTATTATTTGTATTCAATTGCAAATATTGCATTTCTGCAAAATAACCACAGAAGCCATTCCTTTGGAATAAGCCATCATCTATAAATTGCATTCTGTGGTATGACTTGCGAGTACGGTGTGTACTCACTCTTGCTATAAACAATCAACAGAAGTGGAAGAATCGTCAGTCAACAAGGTCTACTTCAAGGATCGTGGAGAACTAGGTTGCGCTACCCCAGTCGATTGCCTGTGGGCATATGGATGGGCTTCACTGAAGTTATTCCGTTACGTTCCGCTGCAGCTTTATTGAGCTATTTGTCTTCTGAGACATTAATTGTAAGCTTTGACCTTAAGGTCTTTACTCTGATAATTATTGTTATTTGTCTATTTATTAGTCATCTTTGCATATGGAAATGATATTTCATCGATGTTGCCACTGTGTGCACTAGCGTGATCCTGGACTAGTGCAGTATACATAGAGGGTCCAGATTTGCATATTTGGGTCCCGACAATACTCGAGCTCCGTTTAATTGATCAAAGAGATCATCAATGCGGGGCAATGGATACTTATTCTTTACCGTTACCTCATTAAGCGGACGGTAATCAACGCACATGCGCAAAGTATTGTCCTTTGTGGATACCGTGAGGATATGTGCACGATCTCAGGATGATGAGTCAATTGGCAATGGCGTTGTTGGTTTGCAAAATCTCGCGTTTTCGGGTTTGCTCAAGGTTGTCGGACCACGGTGATCGGCCAGGTTGTGTCTGGGCGGTCGGACCGCCGTGGAGGGTCCGACCGCCATGCCGGCGGTCCGGCCGATAAATTGAAAAGTGGTTTTTGAGCCGAGCCAAAAATAGGTTGTGTAGGCAAGTGAGGAGTCTCTGGATGTGGTCACATCATTTTGGAGCTCCCAAATCAAAAGTTCTATTGAGTTGAAAATTCCGAAGGTTTGGATTTTCACGCTGAAAATTTGGCTAAGTCTTTTTGGCGTCCGACCGCCGTTGTGGATCGGTCCGACGGCCCGGAATCGGTCGGACCGGCCTTGTGGGGCGGTCAGACCGCCGATGACTTGGAGGTTAGCCAAGTTTGCATTGAGTTGATTTGAATGTGTTTTATGTATGGAGTTCAATGCTTTATTGTTGTATATTGCATTGCGGAACTAACGTGGGTCAAGTTGTGAAGAACTTGTTCCCGGAAACGATTTGTTTGTCTATTGCTGTGCAGGTGGCTTGCAGGTCAACGACGTCAACGGTGAGGTGGATCGGGACTACGCTTGCAGAGCTGAGGTCCAGAACGATCATGGATACCGGGTGAGGTCGTGTGACACAAGCATGGTGCAGAATGGGCAAGATGGATCGAACGGGTAGTTCGGTACAGCTGGTTGGATCAGGTGGTGCGGATATCGGTGCGAGTCTCTGGGAGGTTCCGATGGGATTCGGACAAGAGAGGCTTGGCGAAGTGATGAGAACCGCTGATCAACCTACACGTGGTGAAGCAGGCGATTACTTCAATAGTTATGTGTGTGTGGGTCCCATGTGTATTTGGGTCCCAAAAGTGAAACCCTAGGTCTCTAGTATAAATAGAAAGGCGGGAGATGGAAAACCCTCTTAAGCATTCATTTGGCCCCTTCTTCCTTTTTCTAGGGTTTGGAGGAGAGGAGAGGAGAACTAGGGTTTGGAGAGATTGTGAGTGTGCTCCTTGTGTGAGCTCTTGTCCTCCTTTGTGGAGAGGCTTTGTAAGCATCTAGTGTGATCAAACAATCTTGTGATGCTTAATTGAAAGATCAATTGTCCCCTTTGTGTTCTTCTCTCTTATGGATGATTTTGGTGCTTCCTTGATTCAAAGGTTTATGCTTGGTCCCTTGGCCTATTTTATCTTGCTTTGATGTGTGGGAATACTCCTAGAGTCATCTAGATCATCAACCCCCACAAGCAAGTCTTGAATCAAGATTTTCATATTTCTAGGGTTTGTGCACTTCTTTCAGAAACCTTGAGAGATCGATTCATGGAGTGGATCTGAAGGATCATCGCTAGAAATAGGTCTCTAATATCATTAGGGAGGTGTGCTCAAATTTGGTCAAGTTTCATTGGTTGAATCAAAAGTTGGATCAAATTTCGTTTTGGAGTTGGACTTGATTTTCAAGATCGATCGAACCGGTCTCGACCGGTCGTAATGCAACGGCGGTCCGACCGCCTGCGAATCGCTTAGTACTCGCGGGTCGAACAGATATCCAACGGTCCGATTAATGCTAGTAGCCGGTCCGATCACCGATTGATCGTCGGTCGATCGCTTCGTGGTAGCCGGGCCGACCGCCCGCCATATCAGCCTGTAATAATGAGTTCTTTTCTCCATTTGTGTCGTGTGGTTGAGTGGTTTATCAAATCCAACACAAGGCTTCCACCGTATGCGCTATCGATCTTCTTAGCTTTCATAGCTAAAGGAGTAAAGTTCGTGTTGTATTTGATTTAGGCGAGAAAGTTGAGAAAGCGCCTATTCACCCCCTAGTCGCCTTTACGGTCCTACAAGTGGTATCGAGCTTTAGCTCTTCTCATAGATCTTAACCGGTCTTTGGAGCCATGGCGATCGACAAGTACTCAACCAAGCCACATATTTTTGATGGAGTTGACTTTGCATCTTTGGAAGGCTCGTATGCAAGCATATATCGAGGCTCAAGGGCACGCTATTTGGCTTAAGGTGAAAAACCCTTATGTCGTGCGGTAGATGACGATATGATCACTCCGGATGTGGAGGCCAACAAAGAAGGCTCGAATTACTTGATCCAAGGCCTTAGTCGATCCGAGTTTGAGCGTGTTGCTCACTTGCGGTTCGCTCATGAGATCCGCGGACACTTTGTGACTATCACGAAGGGTCCATCGCGATCAAGGAAGTGAGACAGAACCACCAAAAGGTTTACTCTAAGATCGAGCAAAGGCCTGGTGAGTCTTTGGATGAGCTGTGGGGAAGATTTTCTAAGATTCTTCATTATCTCCGCGCTGTTGACTTAGTGTTTTCTGAGTCTGAAAATGCACGCCAGCTGTTGGGTGCTCTTGATGTGAAGGTCCGGGAATGAAGATCACTTCCATCAATGACAACATCATCATGAGTGAGCTTACCATGGATAAGCTTTACTCGAGGTTGAAGACGCATGTGTTGGACCGTAAAAGGCGACTAGAGGGGGTGAATAGGAGCACGCCACTTTTTCACAAATTATGAACTCAATACAATTTAACTCCGGTTAGCTATTAGAAAGCTATGAAGATCAATATACCAAGACAAATGGAAGACTAGTATTGAATCCAATTAAACCCCTAAGCAATATAACAAAATCAACTAAGATTACCAAGACTCACAAAGACGCGGCGGTCGACTGCTATACTCAACCGGTCGGACCGATTGTCGGCGCGGTCCGACGTTGTCTTGGCGGTCGGACCGCTCCAAAATCGGTCGACCGGTGATGACGGGCGGTCGACCAAATGACTCGTAACCGATCCGCAATGAGAAATCACCGATGACGAAGTTGCAATTAGGTGAAACTTTGATTCTCAACTCCAATCTTTATGAAACTTTGCACACACCTTCTATATGCTATTGAGGACCTATTCCAATCGAATATTATGATAATTCTTGGAGCGATCTTGAGCAATTGTCAATTGATTAACGAAGGTCTAAAACCGGGCAAGAACGAAAACTTGATCCTAAAGCTTGTTCGTGAGAGATTGATGATCAAGATGATGCTAGATAGATTCACACATATCACAACAAGCTAATTCACGTGAAAGAATCAATCACAAACTCGCGGATCAAAGAAAGCCCTAAAATCACCAAATTGAAAGCAAGAACGAAAAGAGACTTATCTCAAGCAAACCTTGCATAGATTGATTTCGTGATTGAAGTGGATTACATCCACACCATCATGGATCAATGAGACAATCAAGGATCACGAAATTCCCCACAAACCATCAAGAGCCCTAGCCTCCACCTCAACTCCCTAAAGACAATTAGGGTTTTGAAACATAAAAGGCGAGAGAGAGAGGTGCACCACCATCTCCTCCTATTTATAGTGGAGGCCTAAAACTCTTAGGGTTTGACTTAATTGGGCTCCGTTAAGGCCCACTAACAAACGGGTCACACACGCACGCTTCAGCGGCGCCGTCTTTAACTTTTGACCTAAACCACTTCACCATGCGTCATGGATTCGCCAATAGGTCACCCTTGTCCATCTTGTGTCACGCTTGAGTCGTTGACCTCACCCGCATCGCCGATCGCTCGACCTCAACTCTTCAAGTCTAGTCCCGATTCTCCTCGCCGCTGACCGTCGTTGACCACCAAGCTACCCGCACAACCACGCATAAGAAAACACGATTCGGGAACAAGTTCTTCACAACTTGACCCATGTTAGTCAAAACATGCATCATGCAAATCATATGCCATGAAACCAATGACTTTGACCTAACAAAACAACATCGCCACGGTTGGCCGACGTTCAAGTAGTTCTGGCCCGACCGCTCCGGTGAGCGGTCGGATCGCCCCATGGCCGGTCGGACCGCTCCAATGAGCCGGTCGGACCGCCTATAGACTTAGCCAAATTCAAGCTCCCAAAATCAAACCTTCGAAACTTTAAACCAATAGAACTTTTCACCGAGGCTCCAAAATCATGAGACCAAGTGCATTGGGATCCCTTACTTGTCTACAACACCTATTTTTGGCCCACTGATTTGAACACTTTTGGTCATCGCGGTCCGATCGCTTCAGATGGCTTGGTCCGACCGATATGGGACCGGTCGGACCGCCGTCTGGACCGGTCGGACCGCCTCGAGCAATAAGCTCAGAACTTTGTCGAAAACGCGTGAAACGACAAACCGTAAACGCCATTGCCAATTGTCACATCATCCTAAGATCCGGAGCATATCCCCATGAAATCCACAATCTCCCCTTGATGAACACATTGGCAATTATCCGTAAAATGTAAGTAAGAGGTTTGAAAACGAGTTTACTCGTAGTTTTCGACAAAGGCACAACTTGGTCCATAAGCAAGAAAAGCAATGAACATGACCAAGCCGCATCGTAATAGTATAGGCATGTGAGACAAGGCAAAAGAAAGCATAAAAACTTTGATTTCGAAAAGGGTCAAAATTCTCACATGAGGTCCATATGAAAGAACAATTGTTCAATTGACCTATGATCATTGTGAGTATAAAAGAATGCAATTCAAGTTCAGAATATTCAATAAGACAATAAGAATGCAACTCAAGAACTCCCCTCACTATGATCATCAAATTTCAAATTTTCGTTTCTCCCTTTGTATAAACTTCTCCCCAATCTTCTCATTAACACATCTTCTCCAAATAAGAGTAGCAAAGAAATATTACACATCTTCTCCCAAAGAATTATCTTTTCATTTAACACATCTTCTCCCCCTTTGACAATGGATTCATCAAGGAATCACGCCTTCCTCTCATCCATGAATAACAAATAGAGAATAAAGAAAGAAGCAGAAACAAAAGAAGCATAAAGAGGAATATGCATGAAGTGCAATGGAGTGGCTTCAATTTTTGTATTTTTCAATTTTTTGATTACAAGAAGCTTTGGAGATTACCCAAAAGAACAAGCTAGTATCTTAATAATGCACAAACAAATATCAAGCCCGACAAATAGCTTAGCAAGATCATGGTAAGACATATATATCAAAGCTAAGCACAAAGGCTCAAAAGTAAAGCAGTAGATTTGATCAATTTAAGCAACGCTTCAAATTCAGCAAGTTCATCAACAGGGATCCTAAAGTGAAATTGGCCATGTCAAATGTCAAAGTGAGATCAAAATCTAACAAAGACCACATTAAGAGTCAATCAAGTCCGTATTGAATCATTTTGCTCAATATTTTATAAACGCCCATTTGTCAACATTTTCTCATTTGCATTGAATATTGAAGTTGACTAATGATCTAACTTAGTGACAAGATCCTGGACTAGGAGCCATCCACAAACTCATCCTAAGCTTCACCAAAAGTTGATTAAAGGTATATCTTAGTAAAGAAGATCCCGGACTAGGAGCCATCCACAAACTCTTTCTAAGCTTCTACAAGGCGACAAATCTTGAGGTTCATGTCATTTCGACAAGCGGTCCCCATGAGATCGTTCGTTCATCAAACTATCTCCAAGTTCATGTCATTTGACAAGCGGTCTCGTAAGAATAGTTTGGCACAATTTAAGCATAAGACAATCTTGATTTTCATTTTTCACAAGAGCGCTTTTAGAATCTCAAGAACACAAAAGCTCAAGTAATGGTCAATTTTAGATCAAAGAGCTAACAAAGCAATTACACAGGCCAATGTCACAAGAGGAGCACTAATTACGCAACTCGCTAAAACATCCACAAATTGCAATTTCTTAGTTTGAGTTGTTTAAAGGTTCTAGCTCATATAGCAAAGACTTAGCTACACATGTAAAAGCATGATAATTCTAGCAAGTCAAAGAACTAGACATGACATTGAGCAAGAATTGAAATACTAAAGCTCCAAAGGGTAATAGGCAAAGCTTCATCAATTTTAAAAGATAAGCAAAAGATCTTATATTACAATGCATTTTTTTTTCATACCACTTGATGTATTTTTCATATGAATGCAATATGATACAATGAGATGCAATAAAAAGCCTAAAAACCTAAAAAGTTCAGAAAGATCACTAAGTTCAGAAAAAGAACAATAAAAGATCAAAAGAACAAGGAAAGATAAGAAAAAGGTCAAACTCCCCCTCAAACCAACCCATAAGGATAAATTACCCCTAACTCGCTTCTTAAGGAGGAAAATCTGGTTTGATCTAAAGGCTTGGTAAGAATATCTGCCAATTGAGCTTCGGACTCTACAAAGTGCATCACAATATCACCTTTTTCAACATGATCTTTAAGGAAGTGAAAGCGAATGTCTATGTGCTTAGTCCTAGAATGTTGCAATCTTTGGGTTTTAGCAATATTAATAGCGTATGTTATCACGAAAAGAGGAACACTAGCAAAGTTTAACCCATAATCTTTCAAAGTGGGCGTCATCCACAAAATCAGCTCTGACAACTAATTCAGCGTGACTACATACTCCGCTTCAAGGTGGATTGTGCAATGTAAGACCGCTTCCTAGAAGACCAAGATACAAGAGAAGTGCCTAGAAAGTGACAGTGCTCGAGGTACTCTTCCTATCTAACCGAAACGACGCAAAATCGAATCAAAAAACCTCTAATGGACAAAGTCAAGAGCAGAATACCAAATGCCATATAAGAGGGTAGAGTGTAAATACCGAATATGCGCTTAACGGCTTGGCGATGGGAAGTTCTCGAGACGCTGAAATCTTGCACAAAGGCATACCGTGAAGTGAATGTCCGGTCTCGAGGCCGTCAAATCTGAGAAGGAGCCGATCATCTCATGCGGTACTCGCGTTGATCCACGACTTCTCCTTCCTCATCCGGATCCAAAGCAATCGAAGTTGCCATGGGAGTGGAAATTGGCTTGCAAATCACCCATGTTGAAGCGTTTGAGTAGATCTTTAGTGTACTTCGTCGATGGATGAAAGTTCCTTCCTTGCATTGCTTGATTTGAAGTCCCAAAAGTAATTAAGCTCTCCCATCATACTCATCTCAAATTCCTGGACATAGTGTCGGAAAAGTCGAAACAAGAGCATTAGAGGAACCACCAAAATAATATCATCCACGTAAATTTGAGCAAGCAAGAAGTCATTTCACGCCTAAGAATAAATAGAGTTTTATCCACTTTACCCATCTCAAAATTATTTTTAAGCAAGAAGGTCTTAAGTCTATCATACCGTGCTCTAGGGGCTTGTTTAAGACCATACAATGCTTTAGATAGCTTGAAAACACGATTTGGATATTTAGGATCCTCAAAACCGGGGGTTGCTTAACATACACTTCCTCATCTATGAAACCATTTAAAAGGCACTTTTAACATCCATCGATATAATTTAAAACCTTTTGATGCAGCAAATGCAAGCGAGAATCGAATGGCTTCTAGTCTAGCAACAGAGCAAATGTCTCATCAAAATCTAACCCCTCAACTTGGTTTGAAACCACGAGCTACCAATCTGGCTTATTTCTAATCATAGAACCATCCTCACCTTGTTTATTCTTAAACACCCAGCGGGTTCCTATAACATTATGACCACTAGGAGGTTCTACTAGGTTCCAAACTTTGTTTCTTTCAAAATTCTCTAACTCCTCATGCATGGCATTTACCCAACTAGAATCGGATAAAGCATGTGATATATCGCGGGGTTCAAAAGAAGCAACAAAAGCCGAATGAGAGTAGAGATTTGGATCATTATACCGAGCGAGTGACTCGCTCATGTAGATTACCTATTATCATTAGGAGGATCTTTGTCTCTGAATGCGAAGTGGAGCGCCGGGTGAGATGTCGTTTCTTCGACCTCCGCAGTATCTGCTGATGATGATGATGCGCGGGAGCCTCAATCGAAGGTGAAGTAGGCGTTGGTGTTCTTGTATCAATATGGGCGCCTCGCAGCAGCAGATGAGGGAATGACATTAGCTTCGTCCTCATCTTCCTCCACAAAATGCTCTCTGTCACACCAAATCATCTCAGAGCAATTGATCTAGCTCGGGGCTAGTCTCATCAAAAGTGACATTACAAGTCTCTGAATAATGTTAGTCTCGAGATTAAAAACTCGAAAACCCCTCGAATGAGCCGGATAACCCAGAAATACCCCATCAAAAGTTCTTGATTCAAATTTATCTAAGTTGCCTGTCTTAAGGATAAAACATTTTGATCCAAACACTCGAAAATGCGAAATAGAGGGTTTTCTACCAAAACGAAGCTCATAAGGAGTCTTGCCTAAAGAAGGTCTCAAAAAGACACGATTTGCAATATGGCAAGCAGTAGCAATAGCTTCGGCCCAAAATCTCCTCGGTGTGCTATACTCATCTAGCATCGTCCTAGCCATTTCGACCAAGGTCCTATTCTTCCTTTCCACCACGCCATTTTGTTGAGGGACGTGTGGAGAGGAGAACTGATGCTCAATACCACGCTCAGCACAAAAAGAAGCAAAAGAAGCATTTTTGAACTCCGTGCCATTATCACTGCGAATCGCTCTCAAAGCACCGTGAAGCTCGAAGCCAAGCGAAGAACAAGGTCATGAAAATAACCAAAAGCTTCATCTTTTGAAGTAAGAAAGAACACCCAAGTATATCTAGAAAGATCATCGACTATGACAAGAATATACCATTTTCCACCGATCGATCGGACTCTAGCGGACCAACAAGTATCCATATGAAGCAACCGTCACGGTCCGTCGGTCCATAACCATAGTCACTGAAGGGTGTGAGGCGGCAACTTGTTTGCCATGCCTACAGGCGCATATCTGACATCCTTGATGCTTTGAGTTTGGGCAAACCTCTCATGAGATCAAGGTTGCTAACTCGTGTCGATGATCAAAACCAATGTGCCCCAAACGTCGATGCCAAAGCCGAAATCGAAGAAGATGTAAGCAAACATTTAAGAGATCCGACAAGAGATTACGAAAAATCACCTCAAAAATTCTACCAACTCTAGAGATTCCAAACACAAGCTCACGGTAGAATCAAGCACCACGACAAGCATTTTTCTTAAAATAGTCTCATACCCATCATCAAGAAGTCGAGAAACAGAAAGAAGATTATACCTAAGCTTGTCCACAAGAGCGACATCTTTTAGAATGAATTTGTTGTTTACCCTAATTGATCCTGTTCCTTCAATTCGCCCTTGTGTATCATCTCCAAAGGTGATGAAGTCATCACTGTTGCTCGCGTGAAAGAGGTGAACCATTTTGAGTTCCGGTCATGTGGCGTGAACATCCGAGTCAACGAACCACGTGTTCTTCCCCTTTCGCGATAATCCCGAAAATCAAGAAACAAAAGAACGATGTGTCTCAATCTTCGGGATTAGATAAACAAGATTTAGGAATCGATCTTGAGACACACGTCTACAAGGAGTATACAAACCGTAAGTACTATCCTTGATTTCATTTAACATTCGGTTATGAGCAATGTTTAAATTAAATGAGACTTGAATCGCTGTCCATGGGCGGTCGACCGGCTTTATCTTGTGGTCGGGCCGGTGACCAAAACAGTCGAGCCGGTGACCACCAATGATCGGACCGCCCATCGATACACATTAGAATTAGGATGTTTAGAAACATAATGATTTGCATGAGATAAAAATCCTAATCCGTGTTTATTCTTTTCAATGTTACCATGTCTCATAGAAGCTCTAGGTTGCATGAATGAAATTCTATCAAAATTTTTCCTATCATTTTTCAACCTCGCCATGTGATATTCAATCAAATGTCCACCTTTTTTGCAATAAGTGCAATGGTACTTGGTACCACTAGAAGACACACCATTTGAATTAATACAAGGTTGGGCAAAACCTGCAGATTTAAAAGATGTTTTTGCAGGTTGAGTTTTGAATTCAATTAAACCTTTTTCCAAGACTTGAATGACTTTTGGGTTTGAATTGTCTTGAAAAGAATTGAATCCTAAACCTTGCTTCTTATAAGGAGTTTTAGACTTGTCAAGAATCATGTTTAATTGTTTCTTACCTTTAGAAAATTTTTCTAATGTATCATGAAGGTAAGCATTTTCTTTTCTCAAGTTAACACAAGAATCACAAGTTTTATCCATAGATTTTTCCTTATACAAAGCAATTTCAAGCTTAAGAGTGGAACATGAAGCACAAGTAGTATTTTCAATATTGTCCTTAAGCTTAGCATATTTGACTCTAGCGACTTCTAAGATATCTTTGATTTCACGTTCTTTTCTAAGCATGAAGTGCAAGGGCTAGAATCAAAACATCAAAAGCAATCAATTTACTAGATTCTAAACATTTTTCACAAGGAGCACTTTTAATTTCATTTAGTTCAGATTTAGCATTCTCAAGTTGTTGTACACAAATATTATGAGCAGATTGTAACTTGGTAATTTAGAATGCATAGCATGACAAGATAAACATTCATCGAGTTCAAGAGTCTTAGCAGTTTTAAGCTCTACTTTCAGTTTGCTAATTTTTGACTCTAATTTCTTATTTTTGTCATAACAAATTCAAGCGCTTCATCTTGACTAAGCAATTGCTCAACTATAGAATCATATTTAGCGTAAAGCTCATCATAAGAAAAAGATACCTCATTATCATCAATGTCGTCCGTGTCGACCATGAAGCACATGCCGTGAAGTCTTTGGCCTTCCCTTTCTTTTTACCTTGAGGATCTCCTCCTCCTTGTCCTCCTCACTCCCGGTATCCACATCGCTCAAGGATTGATCCTCAAAGCGGCAAGGACCGGTGAGCGACCTTCACAAGCTTATTTGCCTCATACCTTGATTTGTTGAAAGGAGGCTTCTTCCAAGTGGCTTTCCTTCCTTATGATTGCTCTTACCTTTCACTTGGGGCAATTTGCGGATATGATTGAGCTCACCACATTCATAGCATGTCACCGACCACCTCTCTTTTGTTTCTCACATTATTGTAGGCCGTGTGAATTTTTTAGCTAGAAGAGCTAACTCTGCTTGAGAATACTTTCAAGCTCCTCTTCATGAATAGCGGATAAACAAGCAAATGAAAATCCGAAGAAGATTCAAAAGAGTCATCAAAAGCCTTTTGAGAGGATCGCTACCAAAGCTAAATTATCTTTCTTGGGATGATCAACTCTTTTAATTTCATGAGTCTTGAGTTTACTATAAAGCAATTCTAAAGTAAGACTTGAAAGATCAACATTTTCCTCTATAGCAAGAGCCTTCATCTCCCATTCCTTGGTGTTGATTGCACCAAGAGATGGGTGGCATTTTCAGATTGAGAATATTCAATATCAACGACTTTCATTTGATTAATTACTTTATTAAAGCGATCGAAAATGTCATCGATGCTCTCTCCAGGGCGCATCTCGAATTTATTGTATTCACGCTTGTAAGCAGTTTGGCGCACCTTTTTGATTTGGGACGAACCCTCATGATATGTTTCGAGAGTGTTCCAAATTTCATCTTGTGATTGAAAGATTGCAAATTCTATCATATTCTTGTCTACCAAGTGCACCATATAAAAGATTCTTAGCTTTATTGTTGTTAGCCAAAAGAATTGCGAAGCGGTGTAGCAATTTCAGAATAACCAATGGGCTCTAACAACATCCCAAATAGCTTGTCCTCGCTCTCAAGAAAGACGCGCATACGATTCTTCCAATAGGCATAGTCGTGCCCATCGAAGATATGCGGTTTAGTAGAAAACTTATCCATCGCCAAAGTTCGGTGGACCTGGTTAAGATCAAGATTGAACTAACAGGCTCGATACCACTTGTTGGACCGTAAAAGGCGACTAGAGGGGGTGAATAGGAGCACGCTCACTTTTTCACAAATTATGAACTCAATACAATTTAACTCCAAGAGCTATTAGAAAGCTATGAAGATCAATATACGATCAAGACAATGAAGACTAGTATTGAATCAATTAAACCCTAAGCAATATAACAAAATCAACTAAGATTACAAGACTCACGGACGCAGGCGGTCGACCGTTATACTCAACCGGTCGGACCGATTGCGAAGCGATCGGCCGGCGTTGTCTTTGGCGGTCGGACCGCTCAAAATCGATCGGACCGGTGATGACGGGCGGTCGACCGGCCGACTCGAACCGATCTGCGCAACGATAAAATCGGCCGATGACGAAGTTGCAATTAGGTGAAACTTTTGATTCTCAACTCCAATCTTTATGAAACTTTGCACACACCTTCTATATGCTATTGAGGACCTATTCCAATCGAATATTATGATAATTCTTGGAGCGATCTTGAGCAATTGTCAATTGATTAACGAAGGTCTAAAACCGCAAGAACGAAAACTTGATCCTAAAGCTTGTTCGTGAGAGATTGATGATCAAGATGATGCTAGATAGATTCACACATATCACAACAAGCTAATTCACGTGAAAGAATCAATCACAAACTCGCGGATCAAAGAAAGCCCTAAAATCACCAAATTGAAAGCAAGAACGAAAAGAGACTTATCTCAAGCAAACCTTGCATAGATTGATTTCGTGATTGAAGCTGGATTACATCCACACCATCATGGATCAGTAGACAATCAAGGATCACGAAATTCCCCACAAACCATCAAGAGCCCTTGCCTCCACCTCAACTCCCCTAAAGACAATTAGGGTTTTGAAACATAAAAGGCGAGAGAGAGAGGTGCACCACCATCTCCTCCTATTTATAGTGGAGGCCTAAAACTCTTAGGGTTTGACTTAATTGGGCTCCGTTAAGGCCCACTAACAAGCGGGTCACACACGCACGCTTGCGCAGCGCCGTCTTTAACTTTTGACCTAAACCACTTCACCATGCGTCATGGATTCGCCAATAGGTCACCCTTGTCCATCTTGTGTCACGCTTGAGTCGTTGACCTCACCCGCATCGTCGATCGTTCGGACCTCAACTCTTCAAGTCTAGTCCCGATTCTCCTCGCCGCTGACCGTCGTTGACCACCAAGCTACCCGCACAACCACGCACAAGAAAACACGAATTCGGGAACAAGTTCTTCACAACTTGACCCATGTTAGTCAAAACATGCATCATGCAAATCATATGCCATGAAACCAATGACTTTGACCTAACAAAACAACATCGCCACGAAGTTGGTGGCGTTCAAGTAATTCTGCGGTCCGACCGCTCGGTGAGCGGTCGATCCATCCATGGCGGTCGGACCGCTCCACGTGAGCGGTCGGACCGCCTAGACTTAGCCAAATTCAAGCTCCCAAAATCCGAAACCTTCGGAAACTTTAAACCAATAGAACTTTTCACCGGAGGCTCCAAAATCATGAGACCAAGTGCATTGGGATCCCCTTACTTGTCTACAACACCTATTTTTGGCCCAATTCGATTTGAACACTTTTGGTCATCGCCGGTCCGAGCGCCTTGGATGGCCGGTCCGACCGATATGGGACCGGTCGGACCGCCGTGCAAGGACGGTCGGACCGCCCCTGACGATAAGCAGCGTAACTTTGTCGAAAACGCGTGAAACGACAAACCGTAAACGCCATTGCCAATTGTCACATCATCCTAAGATCTGGAGCATATCCCCATGAAATCCACAGCATGAGATTGATTTTATCTCGCGTCTCCCCAAGACAGAGTCGATGCCATTAGTGGTCGACAAATCCAAGGGTTGTTCTTCTGATTCTCTTGATTGTAGCTCATCCGGTTTTCATTATCCGCTTTGCATTCTTTAGCGATGAGCAACGAGAAACTACCCGAGGATGACTTAGCCCTCCTATCCACCAAATTCACGAGAGCATACAACAAGGTGAGGAATAGGAGGAGGAGTGGACCTATCACGTGCTTTGAATGTGGTGAGCCAAACCACATTCGCTCCAGGTGCCCCAAGCTAAAGGGCAAGGAGGAGAAGGAGACACGAAGACATCCCCAGGAGAGGGATGCAAAACCCAAGAAGACAAACTATCGCAAGTTTGTCAGCCGGGTCCTTGCCGCTCTAGAGAATGTAAACATGAGCGATGTGGACTCGGAAACGGAGGACGACGAGAGCGACTCCCGTGGCAAGAAGAATGCTCATGACTTCACTAGCATATGTTTCATGGCCAAGAACAGCCACGACAGCGACTCCTCCAACGACGAGGATCCTTTTAGTGATCCAGATGAGGTATGCCTTTCAATTGCTGATATGAAAAGGGCTTTGGTGCTTGCTGAACAGAAATTGCATAAGCAAGTAAAATTGATTAAGAAGCAGGATATTATGATTGATAATTTGAACCTAGAAGTTGTTAGGCTTAAATCTATCAATCCTGAAAATATTTGTGATTCCTTCACTAGCTTGCTTAAAGATTTGACAAGCTTGAAATCTGCTCATTCTTCTGTTGCTAATCAACTAAAAGATGCTCTTATTGAACTAGAATCTCTCAAGTCTAGTTCTGTTTGCTTAGATGCCATTTCTCTTGATGTGACTGCCATGGAAGCTATTCCTTTAACTTGCTCGAACTGTGCTTTACTTGAACTAAAATTGGATAGCGCCCTGAAGGAATTGAAAAAATTTGATGCTAGTCACACATGCTCTCATTGTAAGAATAATAGGATTAAGATGCAAGAGATGGCCAGAAATCTTTGGTTTACTCTAGAGTTGCATCTTGTGAAAATTATCCCAAACTTACAATTGAGATTGAAGCCTTAAACAAGACCCTTGAAGAAAAGGTTAAAATTGAAAGATCCATGTCTTTTACTGCTTCCAAGAAAGTCATTGATTCTAACTCTTGTGTTTTGAATGCTGAAGTTGAAACCATGATTGGTCAGATTCAAGAGGCATTTAGAGTCAAATTTAAGGAAGCGATTGAATAGGATTAAGGAATCCTATTGTGTGTCTTGTGAGGCCTTCAAAGTGGAAGTGGCCCTTCTTAAGAGTAAGCGTAATGAGGTAATCAAGTCTAGCAAGTGCACTAGATGTGAAGGTTTAATTAAAGAGAATGATTACCTCAAGGTGACTCTTGAGAAGTTTTCAAGTGGGAAAAAGAAACTCAACATGATTCTTGATCAATCCAAGGTGGCGTGAAAAATAGTGGTCTAGGTTTCAACCCTAGAGCATTCAAGAAAAACCCACCTAGGATTGCTAGAGTTATGAAGAATGAGTGCATTTGAGCTAGAACCTCCTAAGCCATCAGGGTTGTTCTCAAATCCATTGGTTTTGCTCAAACTCTTTACGGCAAGAAATGTGCTTTTACTCATTCATGCATGGACCTCTCAAAGGTCGATGCCATTGCACTTTCTGCAGAAAGAAGGCCATCTTGTTGAGTTACGCTTAGGAGAGCAAAACTTGAGAGAAAAGAGAGAATGGCGTCACGAGATCCATTAGAGGAGTCCTTCTCCATTTGTAGTCTCTAGAGCTAGGCGACTGTTTATCGCAACACACATTGGCCTAGATTTGTAGAGAACTTTGTAGACTCTTTTGGTGGGTCTAGGCGGCATGTTGGATTAGGACATCGTGAGGAGAGTCCACGGGTAGCACCTAGGCAGGGAGTATCGATCTTTTGGTAGATCGTTTGGAGAGGTCTAGGTGGTTCTCATGTGCATCCTTATGATTTTATTTCGATCATATTTACGCTATTTCTCTTCTTTGCTCCCGGACATCGTGCTTCTCGATCTTTGGATTCCTAGATCATTTATCACTAACCCCAGTACTGAGGCACGGATGTTTTCTGATTGTGCTTTTTAGGTCCGTCGTGCGAGGAAGGAGGACATATGGCTTGTGGACTCCGGGTGTTCTCGACATATGGCCAGGAGATTCTAGATGGTTCTCCTCCCTCACACGTGCATCCGAAAGCGAATTGATTACCTTTGGGGATGCTTCTCTAGGGACCGTGGCTGCAAAGAACCTTTGTCGCGTCAACGACAAGTTCATGCTTAAAGACGTCGCTTTGGTAAGTAAGCTGAGGTATAATCTTCTATCTGTTTCTCAGCTACTTGATGAGGGTCTAGAAGTGAGGTTTAAAAGTGGAGAGTGTAGTGTTCTAGATTCCTCGGGTGAGCTTGTTTTTAAGATCTCCAGATTTGAGAAGATCTTTTGTGCTAATTTGATTATCTCTTACATTTCCGATCCTAGGTGTCTTGTAGCCTCTGATTCTCATGACCTTGTTTTGTGGCATCGTAGACTTGGGCATATAGGTTTTGATCATTTGTCTAGAGTCGGTTGCAAGGACTTGATTAGAGGTTTGCCTAGGTGAAGGTTGATAGAGATCTTGTATGCTCGCCTACAGTAGACATGGTAAGATGGTGTCTGCGCTTCCCACCCACCTCTTACCTTGGTAATGAGTGATGGACCGGGATGACTTCTTCACTTAGACACGATTGGTCCTTCTAGAGTTGATCAATTGGTGGGAAATGGTATGTCTTTGGTAGTTGTGGATGATTACTCCGGTATTCATGGGTTTATTTTCTCGCTTCTAAGGGCGAAGCATTTGGATTCTTTAGAGATTTGGTCCTTAAATTCTTTGTTGATATACATGGAGCTTTAAAAGCCATTAGGAGTGACAATGGGATGAGTTCAAGAATTCTTCTTTTCTACCTTACATTGCGATAGGGAATTGAGCATCAGTTTTCTTCTCCTAGAGTTCCCCAGCAGAATGGTGTTATAGAAAGGAAGAACAGAACCCTTGTAGAGATGGCTCGGACCATGTTAGATGAGCATTCTACTCCTAGAAGATTTTGGGTTGAGGCGATCTCTACTGCTTGTTATATCTCCAATAGGGTTTTCTTGAGATCTGTGGTTGGGAAGACATCTTATGAGCTTAGATTTGGTTATTCTCCCAAAGTCTCTCATTTCAAGATTTTTGGTTGCAAATGCTTTATTCTTAAACATGGCAACCTTGATAAATTTGAGTCTAGATGCTTTGATGGCATATTTCTTGGATATCCTGCTCATTCTCGTGGCTATCGTGTTTTTAATGTTGATTCTAACAAAATTGTTGAGACTTGCAAAGTCACTTTTGATGAGGCTAGTCCTGGTACTAGACCCGATGCTTCAGGTACACAGGTTCCTGAAATTCAAGGAAGCATCTTCGTCGATGATGACTCTGAGGATGAGGAACCTAACCCTCCTCCAGCTACCTCTGAGAGGGGTGGAGAGCCTGCTACTACTACTTCAGTTTCAGCTGAGCAGCCTCCTCCTATCCCCACCGACGATCTGAGTGGCTCTGTTCCTACCTCCACAACTCATGAGGTAGAGGCCATTTACGCACTAGGAGCACCTCTTCGCATTCGTGACAACATCCACACAGCGGATGATTGGGGATCTTCAAGAGCGAGTCACTCGCTCTAGGTTTATTCTCTCGATTCTCATGCACATTCTGCGTTTGTCGCTTCTTTTGAACCAGAGATATCACCCATGCTTTATCGATGCTTCTTGGGTCAATGCCATGCATGAAGAGCTTGAGAATTTTGAAAGAAACAAAGTCTGGACTTTAGTTGAGCGGCCTTCTGATTCTCATGTTATTGGAACAAAATGGATTTTTAAAAAATAAACAAAGTGAGGATGGGTTGGTTGTTCGCAATAAGGCTAGACTAGTAGCTCAAGGTTATTCTCAGGTAGAGGGCTTAGACTTTGAAGAGACCTTTGCTCCAATAGCTAGATTGGAAGCCATTCGCATTCTTTTAGTATTTGCAACATCCAAGGGTTTCAAGCTTTTTCAAATAGATGTTAAAAGTGCTTTCTTGAATGGTTTCATAGAAGAAGAGGTATTTGTCAAGCAACCTCCTGGTTTTGAAAATCAAAAATTCCCAAACCATGTGTTTAAACTCTCTAAAGCCCTGTATGGATTGAAACAAGCTCCTAGAGCTTGGTATGACAGGCTTAAGAGTTTCTTGCTTGAAAATGATTTCAAAATGGGAATGGTTGATAAAACCTTGTTCACTCTCGGGCATGGCGGTGATTTCTTGTTGGTTGGTTTATGTGGATGATATCATATTCGGTGGTTCTTCTCATGCTTTGGTGTCAGTTTTGATTCTATGAGCGGTGAGTTCGAGATGAGCATGATGGGAGGCGACATTCTTCCTTGGTCTTCAAATCAAGCAAGCGAAAGAAGGCACCTTCGTTCACGAGTAAGTATACAAAGGACCTTGGCGCTTCAATATGGGAAGCGGTAGGCCAATGTCTACTCCCATTGCTACAACCACCGTCTTTGGACCACGATGAGGATGGAGAGTCAGTGGACGGAAAGAATACCGCATGATATGATTGGCTCCTCCTCTATCTTACAGCGTCGGTAGGACATACAATTCGCCGTATGTGCGTGCGCTCGCTTCGAGCTTCCTCGTGCTTCTCATCGTCAAGCGATGCGTCGCATATTCGAGGCACCTTCAAGATCGCTTGACTTTGGACTCTGGTATTCTTCTTCTTACGCTCTTTCAATTCGGTATTTTACGATCTTGATTTTGCGGGTGTAGAGTGGATAGGAAGAGTACTTCTTGATGAGTCACGGCCCGATCTTCGATAGGTTCGATTTGGTTCGTCGTGAGGGCGTTGGCGCTTTGAGGCTTAGGCCAGCGGTCGTCACCTCGCAATTCGCTACACCGCCGCTGTCATTATCGACCACGCTTACACGCGATCGACCTTACCACGAAGGTTATAGTTCACGCAAGCAATCGAAGCAACTCACAAGAACAAGGTAGATGCAATCAGATTGTATTGCGGATATAGATGAAGTTTACAAGTGGGGTTCCTCAAACCGATGTCGATGAAGCGCAATTGGCGAGAATAATCTAAGAAAAACCGCCTCTAAACTATGGCGACTCTTGTATATATATAGGGGGCGTGAGGAGGTCGACCTAGGGTTGTGCGGTAGTGGGATGAAGCATACACAACACGGACTCAGACCTCGTTACGTTTACAAAGTCTTATTAGTTTCCAAAGCGGTGTGTGACACCTTGTGTTTCGTATTTACGGTCGAAGATCGGTCCTAGGGTGGTCTTGAGGAGTCCATGCTATCTTTGGTCGTAGATTGTGTCCAGCGAGTACTATGCTCGCTTTTCTGGTCGTGGATTGCTCCAATCGAATCAACTAGTCGTAGGTCCTCTTGTAGTGGTCGTAGGTCTTCTTGCAGTGGTCGTAGACCTTCTTGAACTGGTCGTAGTCCTAGATTCCTGAGTACAAGTAAATCATCTCCATTAGGCGGCATCATAGAGTTCTCAAATAATACACTCGACCCTAAACGACTTTACGATCGATTAAGTGGCGTGCTCTAGCTCTTGTCATAGGACCGCGTAGTTCAGCACCCAGATCTGGAGGGTCTTGTGTCGTGCGTGTATCCGAAGGAGGGATGTCCTCATCACTTCTGGCACTTGTCATTTCTTGGGCACATCTCTTGTTTCTTGGTCTTCTAAAAGCAGTCTTGATTTACCTGATCCACGGTGAGGCCGAGTATGTAGGCTACTTGCGATGGTTGCTCTCGAGTTCTCTGGATTTTATCCACGCTGCGAGACTATGGGTTATCTTTGAGAAGTGTTCCTCTTTTACGTGACAACATACGCAATTAATATTGCCAAAAACCCAGTGCAACATTCCAGGACTAAACATATTGATATTCGATTTCATTTTCTTAGAGACCATGTTGAGAAAGGTGATGTTGTGCTTCACTTTGTAGAGTCTGAGCAACAGCTTGCAGATATTTTCACTAAAGCTCTTGATTCTTCTCGTTTCTTTGCTGCGGGGAGAGTTAGGGGTTATTAGTCCTATTGGGAACATTTTGAGGAAGTTCTTCTTTTTGCATTCATTGTATCATAATGCATGTTTCAATTCATTTGTCTTGCATTGTATATTAAAATTAGTGGAGCTTTGATCATTATCCTTGTATGACTTGATTTCATATTCTATACCTTGTCATATCAAGTGATAGTGTGGATATCGTGAGGATATGTGCGATCTCGGGATGATGAGTCAATTGGCAATGGCATTGTTGGTTTGCAAAATCTCGCGTTTTCGGATTTGCTTCAAGGCTGTCATACCACAGGCGGACGGCCAGTATGTGTCGAGTGATCGACCGCCCGTGGAAGTCGGACCGGCCGTGGTTGCCGGTCGGACGGCTGACCTAAAAGTGGCTTTTGGGTGAGCCAAAATAGATTGTGTAGGCAAGTGAGAGTCTCTGGATGTGGTCCCATTATTTTGGAGCTCCCAATCAAAGTTCTATTGAGTTGAAAATTCGGAAGGTTTGGATTTTCACGTTGGAAATTAGCTAAGTCCTTTGGTGGTCCGGCCGCAGATTATGGGATCGGTCAAGCCAGACTGAAATCGGTCGGACCGGCCTTGTGGAATGATCGGACCGCCAATGAATTGGAGGTTAGCCAAGTTTGCATTGAGTTGATTTGAATGGGTTTTATGTATGAAGTTCAATGCTTTATTGTTGTATATTGCATTGCGGAGCTAACGTGGGTCAAGTTGTGAAGAACTTGTTCCCGGAAACGGTTTGTTTGTCTATTGCTGTGCAGGTGGCTTGGAGGTCAACAACGTCAACGGTGAGGTGGATCGGGACTACGCTTGGAGAGCTGAGGTCCAGAACGATCATGGATACCGGGTGAGGTCGTGTGACTCGAGCTTGGTGCAGAATGGGCAAGATGGATCGAACGGGTAGTTCGGTGCAGCTGGTTGGATCAGGTGGTGCGGATATCGGTGCGAGTCTCTGGGAGGTTCCGATGGGATTCGGACAAGAGAGGCTTGGGGACGTGATGAGAACGGCTGATCAACCTACACGTGGTGAAGCAGGCGATTGCTTCAATAGTTATGTGTGTGTGGGTCCCATGTGTGAGTGGGTCCCAAAAGTGAAACCCTAGGCCTCTCCTATAAATAGAGAAGGGGGAGATGTAAAACCCCTTGAAGGTTCCATTTGGTTTTCTTTAGCCTTTTCTAGGGTTAGGGTTTGGAGAGGAAGAGAGGGAGAGATTGTGGTTGCTCCTTGGTGAGCTCTTGTCCTCCTTGAGGGAGTGGCTTTGTAAGCATCTTGTGAGATCAATCAATCTTGTGATGCTTGCTTGAGAGATCATTTGTCTCCTTTTTGTGTTCTTCTCTCTTTTGGATGAATTTGGTGCTTCCTTGATTCAAGTGTTTAAGCTTGGTCTCTTGACCCATTGTGTCTTGCTTTGATGTGTGGGAATACTCCTAGAATCGTCTAGACCATCAACCCCCACAAGCAAGTCTTGAATCAAAGATTTTCATATTTCTAGGGTTTGTGCACTTCTTTGCTAAATCCTTGAGAGATCGATTCTGAAGTGGATCTGAAGGATCGTCGCTAGAAATAGGTCTCTAATATCATTAGGAGGTGTGCTCGAAATTTGGTCAAGTTTCATTGGTTGGATCAAAGTTGGATCAAATTTCGTTTTGAATTTGGGATTGATTTTTCGATTCGGGTGAAAATCGACCCGGTGTTACAGCGGCGTCCAACCGCGTGTATTGAGCCATTGTCTTCTTGGTCGAACCGTATCCACCGGTCCGAGCCTTGATTAATGGCGGGCGACGCCATTAGCCGTCGGTCGGACCGCTGTGCCAGATCGCCCTTTGAGATTAAGTCTCTATTTTTGTGTCGTGTGGTTATCGGGGTTATCGAATTGACTGGAAGGCTTCCTCGTAAACTTCTTGATCTTCTTAGCTTTCATAGCTAAAGGAGTAAAGTTCGTGTTGAATTTGATTCATGTTGAAAAAGTTGGGAAGCGCCTATTCACCCCCTAGTCGCCTTTACGGTCCTACAGATAGTCTGCTAGACTTCTTTTATGGCTCTTCTTGTTCAGCTTAGCTTTTGCCTTGCTAGCTTTGTATCTGTGAGCAATTCGAATCAAATCATATCTTGTTGGATCTTGTGACTAGTTTTGCTCTAGTGATCCTCTTATGATTCTTGCCATGTCAAATAGGTTGAATTGAATCTTGAACTTATTTTGAGATGAAAAATGAGCTTTTTTATCTTCTTAAGTCAAGCAAATGAAAAATGAGATTTTCTGTGCGAAAAAACTGATCTCACCAATCCTTTCTCATGAGACGGCTTGCCATTGCACTAGGCATGAACTCAGGGGGAGTTTTGGATGACATAGATCATTCTTTTAAGCTTATCGCTTGAGATGGTCGCGGCAAGGCTTGAGATCTAGCACAGTAAAAAAAATCCTTTTTTAGAAAAATACTCAAAAAGGCTAAGTGCTTGAGTTTTGCTTCAAAAGTGTACTCTTAATGCTCAAAATGCCTCAGTTCTTGTTTTGAGACTCTTTTTACTTATAGACATGGCTTGACTCATTTGTGGTTGCTGTTAGTAAAACTATTATATTGAGCAACCTTTCATGGTATTAATTACATTAATCTCGGATAAGCGCTATCTTGGTTTTAGCTTTGCAGTACATGTTTTGCCATGATTGAATATAGCGTCTACTCTTTTTATGGCTTGGTATAATACTTGTACTGTCTACATGTATAATGGTTATGGCTCCTTTTTACTAAAGTTCAAAAATAAAGTCATTCCTTCATGCTCTTTCTTTTCCCATGCATCTTGATGAATTCATTGTCAAAGGGGGAGAAAGATTGTGAAGAAAATCTTTGTTTGGAGCTTTTGGTTTCATACTTAGGTTTAATATAAAAGAACTTCATAAAATAAAAAATTGAACCTTTTGAAAATTTGTGATCATAGTGAGTTAAGTCTCGTGGTTCTATTACTTTTTCCTGATTTCATTTGCAATTGAAGAACACTCACAATGATCAAAAGTCCAAATAGAACAATTGTCCTTCATTTGGACCTAAGTGAGATTTTTAGCTACTTTCTGGAAATTGAATCCTTTGGTGCTTTCATTGCCTTATCTCACTTGCTTATACTATTCTGAAGCCAGCTTGGTCGGTTCCTAGGCTTTTTATTGCTTATGGACCAAGTTGTGCATTTATGCAGCAATGAAGTTTTTACTTTTCATTTCGAAAAACCACATTTTCTTGAAAATTGCCAATGTGTTCATCAAGGGGGAGATTGTGGATATCGTGAGGATATGCGCACGATCTCAGGATGATGAGTCAATTGGCAATGGCGTTATTGGTTTGCAAAATCTCGCGTTTTGGGTTTGCTCCAAAATTTGTCGGACCATAGGCGATCGGCCGGTTGTGTCGGCGGTCGGACCGCCCGTGGAAAGTCCGGCCAAGCCATCTTTGGCGGTCGGCCGATAAATTGAAAAGTGGTTTTTGGAGCTGAGCCAAAAATAGGTTGTGTAGGCAAGTGAGGGGAGTCTCCTGGATGTGGTCACATCATTTTTGGAGCTCCCAGTCAAAAGTTCTATTGAGTTGAAAATTCCAGAAGGTTTCGGATTTTCACGCTGAAAATTTGGCTAAGTCTTTTCGGACGGTCCGACCGCCGTTGTGGGATCGGTCCGGCCAGGCACAGAATCGGTTGGGCCGGCCTTGTGGGGCGGTCAGACCGCCGATGACTTGGAGGTTAGCCAAGTTTGCATTGAGTTGATTTGAATGTGTTTTATGTATGGAGTTCAATGCTTTATTGTTGTATATTGCATTGCGGAACTAACGTGGGTCAAGTTGTGAAGAACTTGTTCCCGGAAACGATTTGTTTGTCTATTCTTGCATGCGGTGGCTTGCGAGTCAGCGGCGTCAGCGGTGAGGTGGATCGGGACTACGCTTGCGGTGAGGTTGAGCGATCATGGATATCGGGTGAGGTCGTGTGACACAAGCATGGTGCGAGAATGGGCAAGATGGATCGAGCGGGTAGTTGATGCAAAATGGTTGGATCGGTGGTGCGGATATCGGTGCGAGTCTCTGGGAGGTTCCGATGGGATTCGGACAAGAGAGGCTTGGCGAAGTGATGAGAACCGCTGATCAACCTACACGTGGTGAAGCAGGCGATTGCTTCAATAGTTATGTGTGTGTGGATCCCATGTGTATTTGAGTCCCAAAAGTGAAACCCTAGGTCTCTAGTATAAATAGAAAGGGGGGAGATGGAAAACCCTCTTAAGCATTCATTTGGCCCCTTCTTCCTTTTTCTAGGGTTTGGAGGAGAGGAGAGGAGAACTAGGGTTTGGAGAGATTGTGAGTGTGCTCCTTGTGTGAGCTCTTGTTCTCCTTTGTGGAGAGGCTTTGTAAGGATCTAGTGTGATCAAACAATCTTGTGATGCTTAATTGAAAGATCAATTGTCCCCTTTGTGTTCTTCTCTCTTTTGGATGATTTTGGTGCTTCCTTGATTCAAAGGTTTATGCTTGGTCCCTTGGCCTATTTTATCTTGCTTTGATGTGTGGGAATACTCCTAGAGTCATCTAGATCATCAACCCCCCACAAGCAAGTCTTGAATCAAGATTTTCATATTTCTAGGGTTTGTGCACTTCTTTCGTAAAACCTTGAGAGATCGATTCTGCAGAGTGGATCTGAAGGATCGTCGCTAGAAATAGGTCTCTAATATCATTAGGGAGGTGTGCTCGAAATTTGGTCAAGTTTCATTGGTTGAATCAAAAGTTGGATCAAATTTCGTTTTGGAGTTGGACTTGATTTTGATCTTGGGTGAACGTCGGCCGGTTGTGCAATGATCCGATCGCGTGTTTCGAACCGCTAATCTTCTTGATTGGTCGAACCGATATCCAACGGTCCGACCGCCGATTAATAGCCGATCCGAGCCGTTGATTGGTATCGGTCGGATCGCCCGTGTAGCCGGTCGACCGCTTGATGCCGATTGAGCAGTGAGTTCTTTTCTCCATTTGTGTCGTGTGGTTGAGGGTTTATCAAATCCAACACAAGGCTTCCATTTGTCGCTTCTTGATCTTCTTAGCTTTCATAGCTAAAGGAGTAAAGTTCGTGTTGTATTTGATTTAGGCGAGAAAGTTGAAAAGCGCCTATTCACCCCGTAAGTCGCCTTTACGGTCCTACATCCTTCTTCTTTCACGAAGATTGCAGGACAACCCCATGGAGATGAGCTAGGCGAATGAAGCCTTTCTCTTGTAGCTCACTAAGTTGCCTCTTCAACTCCACCAACTCGTTCGGTGGCATCCGATAATGCCTCTTTGAAATCGGGCGTGATGCAGGGACCAACTCAATGACAAACTCGAGGTCTCGAGCTGGTGGCATCCTGGAAGATCTTCAGGAAAGACATCAGCGAAGTCCGAACTGTTGGGACTTCATTAATATCTAGAGCGGGCTTAAGCTTCGGTAGCGAAGAGATGCGGACCTAGCGACCGGTAGCGAACTGCTCGCCGAAGGACGAGATAGAGGCGCACTTCTTAGCTGTCGATTTGTCCCTTATCTTTGAGACAACCAATCCATACCAAGAATTACATCTAGACTTCTTGAATGGAGGAGGATAAGATTTGCTAAGAATCCTACTCCCTCAATTTCAATTGGAACATCCCTACACTCAGTTGACTCTCAACTCAGAACCGGAGGCGAATGAGCAATGGGACCAACAATGGAGTAAAAGGAGTTCACTAATAGCGACAAGCGACTCGAAATAAAAGAATGAGATGCTCTGAATCAAATAAAGCATGGCGAGAATGAGAGTTAACGAAAGTGTACCCGGCCTGGCGTCGGGTGCCTCTTGTGCCTCTTCCGGAGATGAGGTTGTGCGACCACTACCCACGCCTTGGGTAGCGGGGACTATCTTGAGTCTGAGAGAAACCACCTCCTTGCGCGTCCTCCATTAGGGCGAGGGGTTCTGTCTTCTTAGGGCATTGATTCGCATAATGCCCCTACGGTTGCAGTGAAGCAAGTGACTCGGCGGTGGGTTGTGGGGCCACCACCTTTACTCGCAGTGCGTGGATCGGGCGCGGCTGCGAAGGCGGCGGTCTTGGCGGCCTCGAAGTCTTGGGTGCTTCTTGGCGACGACCCGAGGCCCAGCGAAGCGGGGATAGCGGCCCTAGTGGACTTGTGGGCCTCCACTTACGCTGCGAGAATCCTGGCGCTCTCCCGAGTGCTTTCGGCGGCGATGGCCTTGTCCACCAAAGCACGAAAATCCAGGAAGTCAGCGACGGATAGCTTGTCCTGCGGCTCCTCGGACAAACCATCCTTGAACTTCTCTTGTTTGGCCTCATCGGTGGCCACCTCTTCTAGAGCATAACGAGCCAAATGGTTGAATTCATATAGGTACTCAGAATCGAGAAACTCCCTTATGCGGCGACAAGAACTCCTTCTTGACCTCATCGGTAGGAAGGAATGTGACTCGACGGAAGGCGGTGCGGAACTCCTCCCGGTGGCGGTGTGGCGTCGGGTTGCATGGCGAAAGCTCTCCCACCAAGATAAAGCGCACCCTCCGGTGGTGCGATCGCGACAGCGCCTTCTCGTGCTCACGGCGCTGCGCTATCTGGCTTCGCTCAACGAGCGAAGCGATCGTCTGCGTCAAGCGAGTCCTCGGACACGGAGAGCGTGGGGCATGTGTTGGAAGAAACTCGCGAGTCCCCAGCGGTGGTGTCCACTCCCTTGCCGGATCTTGAAGCCGGTAAGGGGCGGAAGTGTTCTTGCGATGGCGTCGAGAAGAACCCTCCCGTCCTCTGCGCAGTTGCGCTCAATCGAAGAAGGACCTCGGCCATGGTCGGAGGAGGAGGAAGATCCTCGTCCGGACGGTGGCCCAGCCTTGGCCGCTCACAGTCGTCCGGCCATCCTGTTACAAGAAACTTGGGTTAAAAACTAGACTCGAAAAACAAAGCCGAAAGAAAGCGAAAAGCTAATGACTAGGGAAATGGTTATCACCCTAATCGAAAGCCGAAAACAGCAAGTGTATAAACTTTAACAGACTTATAAAAAGGACTCCCAAAAACCGCGATGAATCACCAAACCAAAGCTCAACTTCCCACACAACTAACCCGTATTGAATGAATGAGTAATCGATTGAGAAGATAAAAATCAGAATATTATGTAAGATCTAATACCACTAAAGAGCAAGGTTAAATCAGCGAAATTAGTGTTAGATACATAGCTAACTAGTATCACATCTTACCCTTCTATTCCCACAAGTTTTAGTTGATTAACCTCTCATTTTCTACCCTGTTCAGAACCTTTGAGCTTGCTGTCCGGAAATTGAAAGATCGCTGTCCAGGTTTTGCATCCAAGCTTCTAGTCGAATCTATCTATTCCAGAAACTTCAAAACCTTGTAGAGGGCAGCCACCACTTCAATTTGCTAAGCCCATTAGTTCCCAAAACCCAATTAAACGATAACACTATTTTTGAACGAAGGAGAGGTAAACCATTTTTAAACTCAAATTAGAGTAAGATGGGAGGAGAAAGCTAAGATAGGTAAGGAGTAAAATCTGAGAATTCCTTAAGCTTTCATAAATCATTTGATACTTTGAAAATAAGGTTTTCCAAAATATCCTAAAAAACGACCAAGCTTGGGTTACTACGGTCAGTATGGCTCTGATACCAAACCTTGTGAGACCCCGGTTTATTGGGCTTGTAATGCTTAACCATCCATTCGGTCCTAGCATCACAAATCAGATAAGCCGAGACTCGAGACATGTATACTTCCCAGAAGTGCAGTATACATACCCCTTTACAAAATTCATGCATCAATTCCATTCATTCACATAGAACCGAAGCAAGCAACAAACCAGAAGATAAAATACATAAAGGATAGTTATTACAAAAGAGAGGCCAACCGGCCAAATACACATAAATACACGAATTTAACAGCGGAAGCAAAAGTGCCATAAGATGACCATAAACAAAAGAGCCAATCAGTGTGCCTTTACCCCACAAGGCAACCGACCGGACCGCCAAGCTAGTCGTCGAACCCGCAGCACATTTCACAAAAGTGAGGCCCTTGGGGCTCACCTTCCTCCTCTGCAAACAAATAGTTAAGCAAAGCAAATGAGTACAAAAATTGTACTCCGCAAGACTTACGTGTAGAGTAACAGACCTATACATATGCTACATGCAAGCTTATTTAAGTGGAGGCTGTATGTTGCATTTTCAGCACAAAACAATCTTTATTTACAATAATGTAGTACATTTAAAAGCAAGTTAACAAATCTGTTTTTAATGTTCAAATAACCGTAAATGACAACAATAATAACAGTAAATAGAGAACAACAACAATCCTGGAAGTGACTAAACCCATAGTCACCACAATAATAGCATGAATTACCCATTCATGCCAACCATGTTAAAATTTTAATTTAAAAGGTTGTAGTCTAACTCTTGCAAAACCTAACCAAGCGTGTCCATAACCTAGGATGAGGCTATTCGAATAGTTTTATACCCTGCAGGGGTGTACCAATGTACCCACACGCCAGACCACCTTTTTGCCACTAGATTAGCATACTTCTTTTGGTATCTTAAAGCACACTAAGTCCTCGAGACATTTCCAATATTGTGTATTAACTACGAGCGCCCGTATGGATAGAAACCCATACGTTGTGTCGAGTCATTGTAAAGCCTCGGTCAACTACCCGTCGCGAGTAAAGCCTTGGACAACTACAATGCTCCTCGGCGTGGAGAGCCTACCCTAATCTCCACCACCGCACACCCAACACAAGAACACATATCCTTTTCACACAACACACAACTCCCTCCTGCGACTCGGAGATAACACACGCCAAAGTACTTAGTCAAGAGAGGTCCCATATCCCTCTCGCGTGGTTAGCACGCAAAAATGCTTGGAGAGTGTGACACAAGATGTTCGGTCTTTGTTGACTTAGGCAAGACATCCACAAACCCAATAACCCACCATACAACCACTTGCCCAAGTCTAAAACAATGTTTCATTTTCAGATTTTTACTTTACAAAATAACAAAGCACAAGTGCTAGACGTAATGGAATAATATTTAGATGTGTGATCAAGATCATCGACTAAAATCGATGATCGCCCATTACTACCGACTAAGCATTTCTAAGCAATTTCAATTCGCAGTCTACTAAGTGACAAGAGTCCATCCATCGAACTCAATTCACCGCAAATAACCTAGGCTCAAGGTAGTAGAGGATAATCAATTCCTACAGATTATGCAACTATAGGATACTAACCATAATTTAACAACAAAATAGCAATGCATACATACAAGTTGAAATCAATATATTAGACTTGAAAAATACTGGGATTAACATGATCAAGCCTTGCTTTTTTTTGTCTTTGTGGTCAACATGTTGCTGAGGATCAATTGTATTGTCAATGTGCTCTTCGGATCCTAACGAGAAAGCGAAAAAGAACCGATAAGAACTAAGAAAACACAAAGACTCCACAGTAAACTTTCTCCAAAAATTCTAAAATTTTTACAGTAGCAAGAGCATGATTTATAAAGAATTTACCAACAAGAACCAATTGATTTGGATTCTTAATGCAAAAGATATGACCAAATAAATTTTGCTCAGCTTTTATAAATCATAAATACTACTATTCATTAGCAAAATTTTCTAGAGCTACACTGAGGTTGGAAACATTTTTAGATTAAAGTTTAGTTAAAAATATAACCAACAAAATTTGAATCAACCGAAAAGGATTTAAAATGAATTAGTTATGCATTTTACAAGTTACTATATTTTTCAGTTGATAAATAAATCCTTTCGGGAAAATCAGAAATTGAATCGACGTGGACGAACTTGGATCGTTGATCTTGGATCCAACGGTCTAAGTCCCTGGGATGCCGCGCGCGCGCGACCCCGAAACCCTAAATGTCAACCGTTCCAACGGTCCACGCGGATCAGGATCCAACGGTCCACGCGGATCAGAGCGTCCGGGCGGTCCGAACGTTCACACGCACACGAGCCGTTGATCTTGGATCCAACGATTCATGCGGACCTTAGTCGGGACCGTTGATCTTGGATCCAACGGTCCACAGACCGAACCGTGTGGTGAATTCAAACTTCCGCGCGATCTTGGGCCGTAGATCTAAGGATCGACGGTCCAAACCGAATCACGTTCAAACGCCCGTCCCTATTTTCATCCGGCAAAAACAGCGGGGAAGAACGGCTCGCCGCCGGCGGCTCTGGCCGCGGCGGTGCGAGCAAGTGCCCAAAATGGGTTCCAAACAGCATTGCGCACCCGATGGTACCAACGGTTTAATTGCGGTGGTCGAGCCAGCGGCAAGCGAAGAAGAACAAGTGACGAAAATGACCAAAGCAAAAACGCAAAGCGCTCACCGCGGTCGAGGAGCGGTGCCAATCAACTAGGGGCTAATAAGGAGTTACAGGCGCAAAGAATGCAGGAGAGGTCGAGGCGGCTCGGGCGAGGAAGAATCGATTTCGGCGAAATTAGGAAATCAATTGATTCGACCACGAGCAAATTGAACCAAATTGAGTGAGGTTAAGCTTGAGAAAGTAAAGGGGAGCGAGAGGAGCAAAGACTTGAAGAAGAAAACCCTGCCGCACCGTCTCCACCAAGCTCCAAACTCAACAATGGCGGACGAAGGATTTTCGAGGATCTGCAGCTCAAGCAAACTTGTGGGTGCTAGCTGGAGTTGCGGAAGTGCTAAAGGAAGCCAAGGGTGAAGCAATGGAGTTTAAATAGCTGAGGATGGCAGAGAGCAACGGCGATCTCTCCCTTCGGTCAACACGACCATTCGGCGTCGAGGCGGCGGGGCGATTGAAGAATGGGCGCTGAGGAGGAGCACGACGGGCATCTAATGCGCGCAGAGCTAGCCGTTTAAAGTCGATCACGGAGTGGACTGCACGCCGCTCCTTTTCTTCTCTGTGCACGCCATGCAGGCTTCGGGCCTTGCGGCCGGAGGAAGGAGACGATGTGTCGATCGTTGGATTGAAATCGAACGGTTGAGTTAGAACGGGTGGATTATAACGATTCGATCGCTCGCTCGATCTTGGGCCGTTGATTTAGATCCTACGGTTCACTTTGCGCTAGGCGTTCGGATAGTCCGAACGTTCGCGCGATTGTGGACCCTCGATTGAAATCAGCGGTTCAAATGGATCGGCGCGCTCGGATGGTCCGAACGTTTATGCGAGCGTGGGTCGTTCGATGCCGATCCAACGGCTCACAACCCTCGCGCCCGAACGACCGAGCCGGTGCGTTTAGTTGACTGGACCGAGTCAAGTGGCTCGAGCCCGAGTCCGATTCGAACCCGATGAACAGTGAAAACCAGTTAGGATTTGAATTTTAAACATCTAATTTTTTTGAGGATTTATTTAAGGTAGCAAACAAGCTCCAAAAATTATAAAATTTTAACTGGAGGTTGCTGACAATAGGAGTAACCTCTCATAAAATTTTCAGAGATTTTCATGCACTGAATTTTTCTCCAGAAATTCCAGAAGGTGAAAGCTATGGTTTGACCAAGCTTTGACTTGCCTCCAAAAATTATCAAATAATTTCTAAAAATCATGAGATAATTCAGAGGTGTTGCCAAGCCTCCCTAGAACTAAGGAAAAATATTTCCAAGGGTTTGGTACAAGATCTCTACCAAGGAGGTTTTTGATTAGAGTCAATTGAGGATTTGATTTAGTATTTTCCATAATTCTTTTACAAAAATTACAGAAATACTCCTGGACTTCGAGATGCAAGAAAAGTTTTAATTTATTCTCATTTTCTTACATTTAAAACACAAATCCATATTTGGGATGTTACAGGAATCTCCACCATCGCACACCCAACACAAAAACACAGATCCTTTTTCACACAACACACACAACCCCCTGCTGCGACTCGGAGTTAACACACGCCAAAGTATTCAGTCAAGAGAGGTCCCATATCCCTCTCGCGTAGTTAGCACGCAAAAATACTTGGTTTAGTGTAACAAGATGTTCGGTTCCTGTTGACCCGGGCAAGACATCCACAAACCCAATAACCCACCATCCAACCACTTGCCCAAGTCTAAATCATTTCATTTGCACTTTTTGTTTTCAAAAAAAATTAGCACAAGGTGCTGAACAAATAGTAATAACATGATTTGTGTGATCAAGGATATCAACTAAGTCGATAACCGCCCAATTCTACCGGTAGCTAAGCATTGCTAAGCATGACATCGAAAAGACAATAAAAGAGCATAATTAAATCACCGGGCTCTAATTCACCAGCGATATTAGTAACTTATGTTTGTGGCAGGGGATAACAATTTGAGGGCAACAATGCAATAGGGGTAACTACCTCTAATCGGGGAAATTAATTTGACACAAAAGCATGCATACATATGATTTGTAAACAAGATATTGGACTTGCAAGTAATGGAAAATTTATTATCAAGCGCTTGCACAGTTCTTTCTTTGTTCAAGATGTTGCGGAGGATCACTTAGGTGATCAATGTGCTCTTGAAACCAAGCGAGAAGAGAAAAGAGCAGATAAAACGAAGAAAACACAAAGACTTAACAGCAAACTTTTTCCAAATGCCTTAAAAATTTTACAGCAGTAAGAGCATGATTTATAAGGAATTTAGCAATAAAAACCAATTGATTTGGATTCTTAATGCAAAAGATATGAGTGGAACAATTCTGCTCAGCTTTATAAATCCCAAATGCTACTATTTATTGCAACTAAAATCTTCGCAAAACTTTCTGGAGCTATAGTGAGGTTAGAACTATTTTTAGATTAAAGTTTAGTTAAAAACATAACTAACAAAATTTGAATCAACCGAAAAGGAATTAAAATGAAATAGTTATGCATTTTACAAGTTAATTGTATTTTTTCAGTTAACAAATAATCCCTCTCGGGAAAATCCGAAATTAAATCGACGTGGACGAACTTGGACTGTTGATCTTGGATACAACGGCCCAAGTCCACGAGACAGCGCGTGCTCAAGCGGCTCACAAACCCCACCGTTGGATTTAGATCCAACGGTCCACGCGGATGGAAACGTCCGGACGGTCCGAACGTTCAAATAGATGTGGGCCGTTGATCTAGAGATGGACGGCTCACAACGAAGAAACCTTCGACCGGTCGAGCGTTCACTCGAACTGGCCGTAGATCTGAAATCCGATGGCCCACGCGCGCGAGCCGCGCGTGCAGCTATTATGTTCACCGTTGGATTTAGATCCAACGGTCCATGTGGATCGAGACGTTCGGACGGTCCGAACGTTCACTCGAATCTGAGCCGTTGATCTAAAATCCTACGGTACACATGGATCGCCGCGTTTGAATGGTCCGAACGTTCACGCGATCCTGGGCCGTTGATCTAAAGATCGACGGTCCACAGGGAACTACGTTCTAAACACTCGCGCACAGTTTGTCCGACAAACTCGACGGCGAAGGGAGACTCACCACCGGCGACTCTGGTTACGGTGGCGCAAGCTAAGGTACAAAATGAGTCCGCAATAGCTTTGCGCACACACTGGGACCATAAAGCTGCGGCGGCGGTCTAGAAACAGCCGGCAGCCGGAGTTGACGAGTGACAAAAAACAAAAATACAAAGAAGCTCCATTGCGGTCCAAGTAGCGAGTGCCAAGCAACTAGGGATTAAAGTGGAGCTACCTTAGCGAAGAGCAAGAGAGAAGGTTGGGTGCTCGTGACGAAAAATGGTGCTTTCGGCCAGAAAATGGGAATCTCAATTCAACCAAGCCCTGAGGAAGATAAGTGAAATTGAGCGAGGGTTAAACTCAAGTGATTAAAGAGGGAGCAAGAAATAGAGAGGGAGAGCCACTGTGGTACCGCCTTCACCGTGAGCTTGAAACTCGGCAATGGCGACCAAAATGATTCGGGTCAAACAAGCTCAAACCCGATACAGTGCTAGCTAGAGTTGCGAAATGCTAACGGAAGCCAAAGGGAAGCAATGGAGCTTAAATAGCGAGAAGGCGAGAGCAATGACAACATTTTCTCTTGGTCAAACACGCCATGGGAGCATTTGAGAAGCGATGGGAGCGGTTGGTATGGACATTTGAGGCGGTGCACGACGGACAATTAATGATAGCGAAGGAGCGTTTAAAGGTGGCCACCGAGGTGACCAGCGCTGCGCCCTTCTCCTCTGCTTACGCCATGGCACGACTCAAGCGCATCGTTCGCTCGAGGCGCGAGGAAGGAGGCAGCGCGTCCACCGTTGGATCTAAATCGAGCGGTTCAAATGAAAGGGACGATCGGCGGTCGAGCGTTCACTCGATCGAGCCGTTATCTCCAAATCGGACGATTCAAATGAATTAGGCGTCGGCGGTCCGAACGTTCACTCCAATCTAGGCTATGCTTTTCCAATCGAACAGCTCTCCTGTGATCGCCCGATGGCAACCGATGGCGATCCGACGCGGATGGCGGCCTTTCGCTCGATCGGCCATGATGGTGCGATTATTTGATTGAACCAAATCAAATGGCTCGAGCCCGAGTTTGACTCGAACCCAAGGAACAGTGAAAACCAGCTAGGGTTTGAATTAACAAATGATTTTTGGAGGATTTGCTTACGGTAGCAAAGCGGCTCAAAAATTATGAACTTTAACTTGGAGCTTCTTGACTTAAGGATTAACCTTACATAAAATTTTTAGAGATTTTTATGCACTGCATTCTTCTCCAGAAATTCTAGAAGGTTGGAGTTAGGGTTTGACCAAGCTTTGACTTGCGTCCAAAATTATCAAATAATTTCTAAAAATCATGAAATAATTCAGAGGTGTTACCAAGCCTCCCTAGAACTCATAAAAAAAATATTCACAGAGGTTTGGTACAAGATTTTTGCCAAGGAGGTTTTTGATTGGAGTCAATTGAGGATTTTGATTTTGATTTTTCCACAATCCCTGTACAAGAATCATGGAACTGATCAAAAACATTCAGATGTGAGAAAAGTTTTAATTTCTCCTCATTTTTATACATTTAAAACACAAATCCACATTTGGGATGTTACACTCGATTAAGCAATCCAAGCGACGAGAAGCCTCTTGGAGACGTGCAACGTCGTTGTGGAGGACCACGTCGATGACGAGGTTAACTCACTAGAAGTGGGAGATCACCTGAAAGACGAGGTGGAGGAGGATGTCAAGACGACAGAAGGTGGCCGTCACCTGCTCCGACAAATCCTCGGACAGAGGAGTGAGGACAACGTGTCCTTCGCGACATCCTTGACATACGGCTAGAGATGTTCTTGTACAGTATGGCCAGGTAGGCTATCAATGCCTGTGACAAGGAAACAAAAGAGGGAGATATTTCTGCTTTTAGAGTACGTATAGAGTGATGTCCGGATGATCATCTTCGATGGCAGATTATCCTTTTTATAAAATAAGGAATAAATTCGGCATATGAAATAAAGAGACGCATCGGGGAGCCGAAGCGGCATTGATGCGAGCGAAGAGACGCATCGGCGAAGAAGAAACTCACCGGGGAGCTGAAGCGTTATTATCACAAACAGTTATAATTAAAAACCGTATATGAAGTCTACAATTATGACAGACGGTTCGTATTCAGAACCGTATGTGATACTTCATAAACGGTTTTCAACATGAACCGCCTATGATATTACCTCTTCACAGACAGTTCTTAGCGCAGCCAGTAATACAGATAGTAGCTAAACAAAAACCATCTGTTATTGTATTTAATACAGACGATTTGGTTAACCGTTTGTCATGATACGCCCAATATTAACCTTTTTGTAGTAGTGAAAGACAATATTGGCGTGCTCAGAGATGGATTGGAGTGGCTTGGCGACGACAACGACCATGGCGGCAAGTTCTGATATAAATGGGGAGCCGGTGGCATGATACACCCTTGTCGGTGGCATATTTGGGCGGTGTTGTCTTGGGTAGTTTGGGCAGATACAGGGGAGTTGAGCTCGTGGGGAAAGAAGATGAGGAGAAGAACAAGCACGTTATCCTGTGCATGTGGTTGTCCATTTGCTGGCGTGGCAAGCTCCGTCAGGCGCTCTAACATAGTTGAGAGGACGTAGTTGCTGACATGCGGGTTCTCCATGCTAGATTGCCTGAAGTGTTACAAAATGGGGTTATTTGATCAAATTTAACGCAAAAGATGTAGTCCCACGAAATAAAACTTAAAGTTGTAATTTTCTGCTAGTTTTGCTAATGAATGCACATTTTTGCAAAATTTACTCTAATGTTTTCTTTGGCATGAATGAACAAATGATCTGATGGGCTTTGGTTATGGAATATGGACGCGACTCCTGGCTCTACCCACGGATGGACGTGAAAAGCTACCGCGTGCACGGACGAACACGCCTCCACTAGACGTGAGTCATATATATATATATATATATATATTCGAGGCTTTCTTTCTCCGACGTTTTTCACATTATTATTTATCATAAATAAATAAATCGTCCTTTCTCACATTTGTAATTTTCAATCTATTATTTATTATTAATAAAAAATACGCTTTCTCTAGCTCCCTTAGGTCACGCTCCGTATTGTACCACGCTACCATTTTTTTTTTTTGGCAAACTATGACTAACATGCAAGCATGCCCTTAACCCGTGCACGGCTCCACCGCTTTCCCTCGGACGAGCTCGTCTCCTTTCTTCTCCAAGCCGCCTCGCCCTCCTCACGTGACTGCCCGGTCACCCTCCTCACCTCTCCCATCTCTCTATTGGCCCGGCGCCCGACAGCGAGCTAGCGAGGAGACCGGCGACCGCGGGGACGAGGGGAAGGCGACGAGATCGGTGACCGGGCGACCGCGGCGACGAGGGCTGCGACGGGAGGCTGGCCGACGGCGGCAGCGACGGGATCCCCTGCATCCGCTACTGGATCCACTCGTCTTCCTCCCCTCCCTCACCTTGGGTGTCTTCCTCCCCCAAACTGAAGGTATGGAACCCAAATTGCCCAAATAATTAGATTATGTGGTTGGATCTGTGGTATTCATGAACATCGCTATGTGATTGATGAGTATATTAGTTGAATGTGTGATACATGTTGATAGATCTATGGTAGTTTGGTTATTCCCCATTCATGCTTGCTGTTCAAGTAAACTGGTTTATTTCCCCACCCCGACAATGGTTGCTGCACCTCGAACAGCTCACTTAGGTATTCGTGTGGTTTCGCATCCTATCCTATGGGATTTTAACTAGAATCTCCTTGTATCTCAAATCATTGGTGATAGCGGTAAGCCGATAGTTATGCCGAAGTGTCATGTATTGTTGTTGTCAGACGCATGACATACTGTATAATACAAGTGTTGATATGACATTGCTTATTGATCAAAATGATGTCCTCCACATTGATTAGTAATGTGAAAATTGAGGTAGCGTTCACATTCTCTGTAAATAAAAGTTATGCAATTGAAAGTAGAGGACAAGGCATTTAAAGGGTCCATTCCCGCTATTCATTGTTCACAATCACGTCTATGGAGCAGGGAATCCCACTGCTTCACGGACTGTTTAGTACTTGCGGATTGAACTGCCTGTCTTATATCCATACATGATGATCTTGCAGATGTTCGTGTTTCTACTCTCTGAGATTAATTAACTCTGTTTGTCAATCATGGAAGAACAACAAGTCAAGCCATCTCTTCCGTCACCCACTACCCCTATGGACAGCCAGGATTCATCTGCTTCTCTTCCTGTTACTACTGCTGATCCTGTTCCTCGGGCCACTTCAAATGATTCTTCTACTCAGGTTGCAGTACAGACCCTGTTGTTCCTTCACCTTCTCCTGCTCCAACTGCTGCCCCCACACAAGATGCTGCAGTACGCGAGGCGCCATCGTCCATGTTTTCTACATCTGGCTTATCCTCCTGGGCTAAAAACCTGAAAATCCCTCAGCCTTCCTCAGGTCAAGAATCACCAACAGGAAAAAATACCTTTTCCCGCCTCACGAGTGGCCTTGGATTGCGCTTGTCTCCAAAATCTCAACAGCAAGATGAGAGTGCCGAAGGCAGTACCACCCCAACAACGGGACAATCTGGTGTTTTTGGTTCTTTGACAAAAGGCATTGTGGGTTCCTCTAAGAATGCTGTTAAGGCAGTGCAAGTGAAGGCTCGCCACATGGTCTCACAGAATAAAAGGCGATATCAGGTACATTTGTGTGTGTGTGCTATCTCAAGCTTGACTGCACTTTTACATCTTCAGGTCCTTTTCTTCTCTTGTGCAGTTCTTATTGTGTAGCATGATCAGGATACAAGCCATTCACACGTCTTCTCTGATTGAATAACAATTTTGTGCAGCCTTCCATCACTCGCTTATGAGATCTGATCAGAACATTGTCTTGGATAAGCTTTATGCATCATGTCTTGTGTCAGCATCCATCCATGTTAACAGTTGTTAGCTCTGTATATTAGTTTCTCTTTTCATATTTAACACGCATCTTCTCACATTAGTCATTTTTATCAAAAAATTATTCACATTTTTCATGTTTCTATGTAGTTTGGCGATCATGTTTAATGCCTTATGATGATAGTAAATCATCAGTCCTGTGTTACTTTCATATAATGTCAAGGACAATAAGCAATGCTATTTGGAGAGAAGGGTCTGTCAAGCGCCTGTACTAATTTGGGAGCAATGTGTGTTTGGTTTTTTAGATCCTTGGAAGTTGATTGTTATTTTCAACACCTTAAGAAATTTTATGGCAAACAATAGGCAGGATAGTCTCTTAATTGTGTAGATTTTGTAGATCTAAGATCAAGGACCACAGCTGTTGATCTGGTTCTCTTTCCTATGACAGGAAGGAGGATTTGATTTAGATATGACATATATTACCGAGAACATAATTGCTATGGGTTTTCCTGCTGGTGATTTGAGCTCAGGGCTTTTTGGATATTTTGAGGTCAGTGCACTAACAAGACTTCAAAGTTTGCTTACAGTTTGCCTCCTTTTTATCTGTCTCTAGAAGAAAATAAGGTGACACTTCTATTGCAGGGCTTCTACCGCAACCACATGGAGGAAGTCATCAGATTCTTTGAAATGCACCACAAGGTAGCTTTCACTCTCTATTGAGTTTCTTAACATATGTGCTACATGGACAACACATTTCGATTTCTGGATTTTGTTCAGAGTGTCTTACATATAACTGGTTCTTTTTTGCCTGTTTATGCACCCGTACGGTCCGTGGTACATTGACCACACTTCATTGACTTAATAATATGAGTAGGCTTACCTTTCTTGGAAAAAAATGAGTTATCTTCAATTCTACTGCTTTTCAGCTTGTCCTTTGAAAATGACTCAGGAATAACTTTCGAAGGGCATTTATCAGTGTCACAACAGTTGATGACTTATTCACATTAAATAACTAAAGACTCAGGGGGTTTAATCTTTTCTACCAGATGGTTATGTAGGTTAACTTTGTCACTTTCTGTAAAGTTGTATATTTTTTCATAAGATGATGAGCACTGGATGATCATTTGTACTTGTATGGTTTTGCATTCGCATGAGGGTGGTATATTGAATTTTTTTGTCTATGCGTTAGTGTGTACCAATGAACAGTTATCCTTTTTCTGTGTACCAATGAACAGTTAATTTGGAAAAAGTGCATTTAACGATTTCAGCGTATAACAGTTAACATCAGTGGGCTAATTAGTTTTCATTATTTAATCCAATTGAGTCTAAACTTACATTGTAGTAAAAGAACTTGCATTTGTGGGTTTATCTTCCTGCACATCATTTAGAAGACTCAGTTAGGAATGTTACTTGATCTATTTATGCTTTTTAACCTCCTAATTCAATTATTGTGTTTCAGGGGAAGTATAAGGTGTACAACCTTTGCTCAGAAAGGCTGTATGATGCATCTCTTTTTGAGGGAAAGGTATGGGCAGTTTACGATTTTGTGTAGGTCCCTCATTTCCATATCACTAGTAAGTGTGCACGTGGAATCTATGGAGAAGGGGATGATTGATTAGGCAGGATTAGTGGGTTCGGAGGTATGATTACGGTAATTATTCGTAATAATTCCATATAGGATTATAGTGGGTTAGGAGGTATGATTACGGTAATTATTCGTAATAATTGCTGGTAGGATATAGTTTAAATCTAGTCCATTAGATTCGGAAGACCAATGGCTAAAATTCACCATGAGTGGCAGGATATGGAATGATTCTTAGCCATGGATGCTGTCCATCGGAGGTTTAGGAATGCTTTGTGTACACAAGACGGTGTAGGAACGCAACGTGTAGGAGTGGAACACTTGAGGTTTTGGCCTAGGGCCTCGGTGACCAGGAGCCGTGGTAACTAGAATAAGGAGAAAGTGCAGATATGGATGCGCTGGAGGGGTAGAAGAAGAAGCATGGGGAAGGAGAAGTACTTAGGAGATAGCGACTCTTCTTATAAAGACAACCTAACAGTCTTTAGCTAAGAATCCTGAAGGGATAACATAGCTTAACCTACCCTATCTCTTAAGAGCTAACTTGCTAATCAAGTAAACAAGCAAACTAATCCCTCTGTGGTTCGGATGAACCTGCTGCGACCACAAGAGCCTGCTGATTACGTGGGCACCGGGTATAGTAATGACTAACGACCCCACATGACACACCCACACACCCAACTAAAAAATAAAGACAGTAAAGTCCCAATGGTACAAATGGTGACACATAAAACATTCCCATCTTTTGTTTCAGCTTCCTTCAAATAGTTTGGTAATCTAATAGTCCATGTTGTTGGATATATTCAAATTTAATGTGCATGTTTCAGGTCGCATGCTTCCCTTTTGATGATCATAATTGCCCTCCGATACAACTTGTCGTATCATTTTGCCAAAGTGCCTACTCATGGTTGAAGGAGGATATAGAAAATGTGGTGGTTGTCCATTGCAAAGCTGGAAAGGCAAGGACAGGGTTGATGATCTCCAGTCTTCTACTATACCTAAAGGTAAAATTAGTATTTGCATTAAATGATAATTACAGTAAGGTCTGCAGTGGAATCTTCACCAAATTTTCTCAACATTTGAAGTTTGTGTATCATATGTAATGGACAGTTCTTTCCTACTGCCGAGGAATCCATTGAATACTACAATCAGAAAAGATGTGTAGATGGAAAAGGGCTTATTCTCCCAAGTCAAATAGTGAGTAACCCTAAAAATTACGAAAACCTTATTTGTACAACCTATGCAGTGTATTGTTCTGAAAGCGTTACAAAAATTACAGAGATATGTGAAGTATTTTGAGCGCATCTTAACACACTTCAATGGTGAAAATCAGCCTCCACGCAGGTTTTCATACTATTTCCTCCATAGTCTCAGTATGATCTGTATGTATCGTGTACACTAGTAATTAAGCATGTGATTACACTTTACAGGTGCATGCTTAGGGGATTTCGCCTTCATAGATGCCCCTATTGGATTAGGCCATCAATTACTGTCTCTAATCATAATGGTACATTCCTTCATTTTGATTGAAACTGAATTTCTATCTCATGGTATCATAATTTAGTAAATAACTCTTTCTATGTTTTGAGGTTTTCTCTTGCATTTAGTGATAAATCTATTATGCAGGTGTTCTTTTTTCTACGAAGAAGCATCCAAGAACAAAAGAGCTAATGGTATGCCTTTTAACTTTATAAACCATTCTTGTTTTATGTTAAGTTGCTTTTGCTAACTTCATGCGTTTTTCTTAATTTGCATAATTTACATAATCTCTTAAGGTTGTCATTGGCTATCATGAACATTCAAGCGCATTGTTCATATTGTAAATCTGTCTACTTTGATGCCTGTTTTGTATAGTTTGTAATGGCACCAGAATAAAAAACCGTAGAATCACGATTCTGTCCGAACCGCGAGGTTAAAAAACCCGATCTGCAGCGCATTATGGCCGTGTGGCGATCACGTGAACCGTTTTTTCGGTTGAATTCGTTAAATTTTGCTTAAAATCAATCGAAATTCGAAATTTGAATTTGCAAACTTGGAAAAACCAACCGTGCTAAGTGATTCTGCGTGGTATTCAATCCATGGGAACCGGTAAAAAAATCTGGTCGAAATTTTTAAAATTTGAATTTGAATTTTGACTCCATAATGTCCTTCTCTAGTTGGTTTAGGCATTCTTATGTTAGATTATGTATTGAAACATTAGTTTTAGTATATTTAGCACTATTAAAACATAAATGAGGACTTTTTATGTACTTGAAACACTTTCTCATTAATTGGATTGCATGCAACCATGAGAGAATTGGATTGCATCATTATTTGCTCGAGATTGGATTGATTATTTAATCCTATACTTTCAAATCATTTAGTGACGCGATATGATTAATAAGAATCTGAAAAAGTATTTGCTAATAGTTTGTTCAATGACACGGTTTCATATGTATGATTACTAGTATCAATATCTGGCATTTGTTTGGCGGGATGGCCACCAAGTCCAACTTTCATATTTACGCTAAAAATACTAGCTCTAAGGGTAGCTCATGTAACTAGAAAGCTATCCTTCTAGGAGGTGGAGTCATGTAACTAGAAAGCTATCCTTGGAAAATCAAGCTTTTTATATACAACTTGAAACACTTTCTCATTAATATTTGCATTATTCCAAATTTAAATTTGCTAATTACCATTTTCACCATTTTCCGGTTTTCCTCGGTTTTCACAGTTTTTCAGGTTTTGGGTTACGATCGATGTAGGTCCGGAGAAAATCGATTCAAATTTTGAAATTTGAATTGGTCCGTTCTTTTTAAATTTATGGGAAGCAGTAGGTTCTGCATCACGCACCATCGTAGGGATTTTCCGATGCATCAGATTTCAATCCCTGAATGGCACCCACATATTGGCATATGTTTTTTTATATATATAAATAATTCAATGCTAAATAAACAAGGAATAAGTCCACTTTACCCCCCTAAACTATGGTCCGAGTCCGAAAAACATCCAGAACTACAAAACCGTTCACTTTACATCCTTAAATTGTCAAAACCAGATCAAGTTACACCCTAGGTTGGTTTCATTGGTGGTTTTAGCCATGTTGGCAGGCACGCCACTGGTTTTGGCTTACGTGGCATCTGCACCAGCTATAGTAGATAAAAAGAAGTAAATTTTATAAACAGGTCCCACATGTCACCCTCTTCCTTCTCTCTCATTCTCTTTCTTCATGTTGTGCCCGATTCGGAGAGGCCCACCACTGCATCACGGCGGCGACCACCACCGCCTCGCCACCCCAGCGCCACCACTTCTTATGCCTCCCTCTCTAGTCCCTCTCTACCCTTCCCCCCTCTCCCTCATTCTCTCTCTAGTCTCTCCACCACCCATATCTCTCTCTGCCGCTGAGGGGACGAATCGAGGTGGCTTTCGGGCCTAGGAAACGAGATAGCGGTGCGGTGGCTAGTGATTTGGAGTGGCGGGACGTACGGTTCTCGACGATGGAGGCATGGGGGAAGAGGAGGCACCGCCTCCAGATCTGACCCACCAGCTTCCATTGTCGGTCATCGTCTGTGCCATCCTCGTCGTCTCTAGCGTCGCCACCACCACCTCCTTCCTCTCTGCCTCCCTCTCCTCCTCCACCTCCCTTCCCCCTCCACATGCCCAAGCGGGATTGCCGTTGAGGACCGCCTCCACTGAACTCCATTGCTCCCCCATGACCGCCGTCGTCGCTGGTATGTTCAGTACCACCCTCGCTCAGCATGCCACCATAGATCACTTCTTTGTGTCTTGGAATATGCTATGCGCACACTCTCGCCTACGTTTCTTGCAGGAATCCTCTGATGCACTATTCATCTTCTCCATGCCCGGTGACCCCGTCGCCGCCTCGTTCCAGCTGCCTCCATCCACTTCCGTGCTGTAGAACTCCATCTGCTTCGCCATCTATGGGAACATGCCAAGACGGCGCTACAATTCCTTCACTGAGCCTCGCCGTCGCCACTTCCTTTGCTCATCCACCTCAGACCAAAGAAGAAGGGCATGAGTATGCCACATCAACGAAACGTGTACATGTGGACGCCATGCCATCCAAAACCGGGGTGGTTTAGACAAGGGGGTGATTTGCTCCGGTTTCAATATTTTTTTTTTTTGTGGGGGGGGGGGGGGTCAAGTGAACGGTTTTGTAGTTGAAGGTGTTTTTTGGACTCGGGCCATAGTTCAAGGGGGATAAAGTAGACTTATTCCAATAAACAAATATCTCCTTGGGCTGGCAGGATATCCTCTTCACAATGTAGCTTAGTCTATAACTTGAAGCAGTCCCAGGGGCCCAACATACTCAGGGCCAAGACATTGTTGTATTCATGTGGTTGTCTGGTAGCATGCATATTGTTTGCTTACAAAAAGGAAGATACATATAAAAGGAAAAACATTACATCGCTTCTCATTTTCCTCTATAAATATAAATGTTATGGACTGATTTTGGGAGGGATAGTTGGGGTAGAGATTTAAGATAGATTGGAACAACATGAGGACAGATGAAGAAGCCTTTGGCAGGGATAGAGAGAGGGAGACGTGAGGGAGGGGTAGGATAATTTGCTTAATCTTTGCTTGCCTTCATCAATAGCAGTCGGCCACCTTATATTATATGGTTGGCCTCCTAACAACCTTGCTAGCAAATAGGAAAGATAAGATATGATCCTAACAAAAGGAAACTGATTGAACAATAAGGAAACTAAAGATAATAGGATCAATCAGCCTGATCCTGATTGGATTTCCTTCTGTGCGCCTTGCATGGCCTACGGCCATGAAATTTCTCCCCTCCTCGCAAGACAGCTCGTCCTCGAGTTGTGCTTCAGGGCTGGTTGGCGTGCAGCAACTGGTACCTCCTTTCATACGCCCGAGACAAGCTCATGGCCACCTGGAGGTCCCGCAGATTCTGCTACTCCAAATCGATGCGGATGAGATATGACAGCCCCGCCGTGAACAGCAGCACTTATTGCCGCGACGTAAGGGTGTCCGTGTGACAGAGCAGTGCCAGAAATTTCTCCTAGTACTACTCCACTGTTCTCGTCATGCGTAGGTCAGCGAGCTCTCCCAGTGGGTTGCTTCGTATTGGAGGTCCAAAGCGAAGATGCACACAATCCTTGAAGCGTGGCCAAGTCGGCACACCCTCATCGTGTTCCAGGCGGTAGTACCACTGTTGGGCCGCCCCCTTCATGTGGTACGACATTAGCCAAACCTTCTCCATGCATCTATGATGGGAAACTTCAGCTTGTGAAAGCGCGGCACTTGGATGACTTCGACACCAAGTCCTGGTGGCTGTTTCGGGTGCGCAATGGCCATTGGTTGTGACGACCAGGTAGCAAGCCACTGGCCACAGCTGCAGCTGCAGCCGCAGCCGCAAAGCTCTCACCGGCTGGCACTGACGTGGATGGCAGGTGCGCCGGCTTGGGTTGCAGGCCTGCAGCCCTGTCGACGTAGCCCCACCAAAGTGGAGGGCTGGCTTCTTCTCCAAGGCCGAGAGGCGCATGCTGATCGCCTCTTGTTATTGCACGATCTCTGCCAGATTTTGGACTTGCACTATAGTGTTCACCGGGCGGCGAAACGTCCAGTGCACCAAGGCGTGCCAACTGCGCCTCCACTTGAGGGGGCAACTCGACCTTTTCCAAGGCCATGATTCGAAGTCGTGGGGAAGGATCGATTGCTCTGATACCGAGTTGTTATGGACTGATTTTGGGAGGGATAGTTGTGGTAGAGATTGAAGAAGATAGATTGGAACAGCATGAGGATAGAGGAAGAAGAAGCCTTTGGTAGGGATAGAGATAGAGGGAGACGTGAAGAGGGAGGGGGTTGGCCTCGTACCAACCTTTGCTAGCAAATAGGAAAGATAAGATATGATCCTAAGTCCTAACAAAAGGAAACTAATCCAACTTTATATATAATTTGCACACTAAAGGAAGGTTATCTTTATTAGTTGGAAAGGTAATATTACATTATTAGATGGCCAACTTTATATTAGCACGGCATTGCCATCGCTTTTCATTAAGAAAGCAATAAGAAGAGTTCTTAGTCTATCCCCCTTCTCTCCTGCCCTCGTGGTGCGGCTACCGGTCAGCAGCACCTTCGCACCACTTTGGTCCATGGGCACCTCGATCAAGTCTAAGGGCCCTTACCCCAGCCATGCCATGACATATGACCTATGGAAGCTTTCTACTACTGTAGATCTTTGACTGTTATGCTAAATGCGTGGACGTTATTCCTCTATGATCTCCTCTGGAAACTAACTTTACTATCATATTTTCAGCCAGAAGATTTCTGGTTTAGTGCACCAAAGAAGGGGATTATGGTTTTTGCATTGCCCGGGGAGCCTGGATTAACAGAGGTAGCTGGTGATTTCAAGATTCATTTTCATGCTCGTCAGGGAGATTTCTACTGGTGAGATCCATTTCCTGATGATGTTGTATTATTTCCTAGATGCTTCTTGTGCTTAACTGCTTAATGGTTTCAATTTCTTTTTATTGGAACGAGGTTGTTAGTTGCAGAGATGTAGATGTATATATAGTTTAGATTGGATGGCGTCAAAATTTTACATTGGAAACTGGAAAGAAACCATTGTCTTAATTCTATGTTCCACTTGTTCACCTTTCTTCTTCAGCTGGCTAAATACAACAATGATGGAGAACAGGGTGACTTTGAATCCAACTGATCTTGATGATTTTGACAAGGTAAATGTTATTTCATCTTTGATTTTGCTCATATGGATTTGTTTGACGAGAACTAATATCAAACTATACCACAAGGCGCACCACCAGGGATAAAAAAACCGGCCGGTAACCGGTTTACCGGTCGGAACCGTTAAAAAAAATACCGGCCGAAATTTTTAAAATTTGAATTTGAATTTTTGACTCCATAATGTCCTTCCCTAGTTGGTTTAGGCATTCTTATGCTAGATTATGTATTGAAACATTAGTTTTTAGTATATTTAGCACTATTAAAACATAAATGAGGACTTTTTATGTACAACTTGAAACACTTTCTCATTAATTGGATTGCATGCAACTATGAGAGAATTGGATTGCATCATTATTTGCTCAGGATTGGATTGATTATTTAATCCTATACTTTCAAATCATTTAGTGACGCGATATGATTAATAAGAGATACGAAAAAGTATTTGCTAATAGTTTGTTCAGCGACACAAGTTTCATATGTATGATTACTAGTATCAATATCTCGGCATTTGTTTGGCGTAATCGGCCGACCAAGTCCAACTTTCATATTTCTGCTAAAAATACTAGCTCCTAAGGGTAGCTCATGTAACTAGAAAGCTATCCTTCTAGGAGGTGGAGTCATGTAACTAGAAAGCTATCCTTGGAAAATCAAGCTTTTTATGTACAACTTGAAACACTTTCTCATTAATATTTGCATTATTCCAAATTTAAATTTGCTAATTACCATTTTCACCATTTCCCGGTTTTCCCGGTTTTTCCCGGTTTTTCAGCCGGTTTTTCCGGTTACCGGCCGGTAACCGGTCCGGAGAAAATCCATATTTAAATTTTGAAATTTGTTACCGGTACCGGCCATCGGCCGGGATTTTCCCCGGTACCGAGATTTCACTCCCTGCGCACCACTAAGTAGGATAGTAGAAGTAGACAAATTGGAATTTGCTTCTAATGTTGCTGCTGTCCCTCATCATCCTCCCCTGGTTGTTTGGAACTCGATTCCGAGTTATCTTCATAGAGCGCTTGTTCTGGATGGTAGAGAGCCAAGTCTGGCACATTTAATGTATTGGATATGCCCATCACCTTCTTACCAACTTGGAATGATTTCGACCTCCTTTTGCAATCAGCCAATTGCTTGTAGCAAAGGACAGTGCTAATTTTGAGTTCTCTCTTGATGGTAGCTCCACCAAATCCACGTCTTAAAACTCTTGTGTTGACAATAGAGAAAGGACTCCTTGTAAACCTATGCTTGGAGTTGTTGTAGGAGAATTCAGCAAGAGATAAAGCCAAATCCCATAGTCCCTTTCTATCTCCACAAATGCAGTGAATTAAATTGCCAAAAAACTTTTCACCACTTCAGTTTGGAAATCTGTTTGTGGATGTGCGAAAACTTCAATTCGGTGTTGAATTGTTTCCGCAGAGTGAGCCAACATGCAGCAAGAAACTATCACGGTCTGAAACAGTTGACCTTGGAACTCCATGAAGTCTTACCACTTCTCAAAAGAAAAGACTTGCCACATGATGAGCATCAGCTGTCTTGCGACATGGGATGAAATGAACCATTTTAGAGAATCTATCCACTACCACAAACACATCATCACTCCCACGTCTTGTTCTTGGCAAACCTAAAACAAAATCCATAGAAATATCCTCATATGGTGTAGTTGGAACAAGCAAAGGCATGTAAAAACTAGTACTTTGAACTTGGCCTTTGCAGGTTTGACATATAGGGCACCTTTGAACAAACTTTCCGGTATCTCTCTTTAGTTGTGGCCAAAAGTAACGATCCTCCAGGTTAGCTATAGTCTTGTCACGCCCAACATGACCACTGACATCACTTGAATGTAGCTCTTTAATTAGCTTGTCACGTAGAGAACTTTTTTTTGTCAATAAAACAGTAAGACCAAGCTGGTCCGACTGTAATGTAAAGAACTTCTTGGAATGCACAAGTGATAATTCTTGAAAAGGTAGCCATTTTGCACCGAATAGTCTTCACCTAATGGCTGCCCTTTGATGTGCTTTACCCAAACATGGCCAAAGACCAAAGTCTTCATCATTCTCATACAACTCCTTCATTTAATCCATACCTGGAAGTTCAGCCTCAAAAGAAGTTAAGAGACAAGCACGACGACTCAAAGCATCAACCACTCGGGTTAGTTGCTCTAGACCTATGCACAATGAGATAGTTAAACCTCTCCCAATATGTTTCCCATCTTGCTAGCGATCCACATGCTTTTGATTTCTAAAATGCTTCATGGACTGATGGTCAGTGTAAACGATGAACTCGTTAGGCGACAAATAGACTTTCCAAGTCTTCAAAGCTCTGAAAACAGCATGCAAGTATTGCTGATAAGTACTCCATTTCTGTCTTGCTTCACTTAGCTTCACACTAAAGAAAGCGAATGGGTCTCCTTTCTTGAGATAGAACAGCCCCAATGCCTACTCCACTTGCATCACACCCAAACTCAAAAGTCTTGCTGAAGTATGGAATTGTCCCCAGTAATGATAGGTATTTTAGGCAGATTATTTTTTAGCATTTTATCATGTAGAGATCAGATACTAGACATTTCCTGTGTCCACACCAGGGTTAACATTCAAGTAAAGAGAAAAAAAGAGAGGAAAAAGCGAAAGGAAAAAATGTCACATTTGGGTAGGGGGTTTCGAACCAAACACCTCACACAGACAAGGCCAACTGCTCCCCGCCCCGCGAGAAAATCGGTTGAGAATGAGAACCCTGGTCCACAGTAGTTCTATTGGAATTTGCTTCAACCTTGCCAATTTTTGCTCCATGTCTTGCCATGCTGAATTTTATGTATTTACAAGGGCTCTAGTTGAGTTGTGGCAAACTTGATACATGTTTTTCCCCATCAATCTGAATGGAAACAATTTATTACCAGAAGGTGAAGAAAAAAGACATTGTACCAAATGATGAGTTACTTGTCTAAGGCTTGCATCTTTCCGTTGGTGGTTACTGAGTTATTGCTGTTATTTGCAATTCTTTTTGTTCGGACTAACTGACTTTGTTGTATTACCCAGAGAAAATTGCCGTCACCTGGGTTCCAGGTCGAGGTTGTTATGGTAGATTATGATGGTTCACAACCACCAAAGCCAAAACCAGCTGTTGAATCTGCCGATAAGAAGTCTGATACTGATTCCTCCACAAGTACCGTTGCAAAAGAAAATAATGCTGCACCTGCAGAGTCCAACAAAGAAGCTGGGAGCCATGATAAAGATGACGTCTTTTCTGACAGTGAAGCGGAAGATGGATCATCCAAGGGCAGGAGGGAGAGCCGTACTAGAAATGCTGCTAAAGCATCTGAAACGAGCGCTGTGCAAAAGGATGCATCAGCTGCCGCTAGCAGAATTGAGAAAATATCTATAACCAGCGAACAAGGAACTGCAAGGGCACCTGACGCTACACCTCTCAAAACTGAAGTTAGCAGCAAGAGCAGCTCCACCACAGCACCACCACCTGCTGTAGTTGAATCTTCCAGCATGAGTGAATTCAAGGCTATTGCTGCAGACGCTTCGGTCTTCTCGTTCGGAGATGAAGATGACTACGAAAGTGAATAACCGCTTTTGTGGGTGTTTGGCTTGCCACTGTATAGTTTGGTGCTTCTGTGACCATGATAGAATGCCACTTCGAAGCAACAGGGTAGCAAAGTTGAAAGAAACAATTTATTCTTGCATTTTGTGTTCACTGTAGCCCTTTATTAAGCTGCAATGTACCCAGATGAATTTGTAACTCGACAAGGTCTGAACTTTGTTAATACTCCTATTTGTTTACAGAAAGATTCTACACATGGATTCTTACTAGGCCATTTGTTAGAATTGGTGGTAAATTAGAGACTTCGGTTGCCTAAAATTTCCCTGTGTAAAGTGCCAAAATTCAACCGTCATATGGGTCTACCACGAATTGTCTAAGTTCCTTTTTTTTAAAAAAAAAAAAAAAAAACTAGAGTCAGCGTTTTGTTCTAGGTCTAACTTGCCAACATCTATGGTTAAGGAAGATTTTTTGTGTGCATGTCATCCTGTGCAGTGCAGGGCATGGTATGGTCCATTGAGACTGTAGCAATGTGACCACTGTATTGCTATATGAACAGTACAACCGCAGGTATTAGGTATGATTTGTTATTTAGGAATCTATCTAGTCTCCCTGACTAATCAGGATTTAGAGCTTTACTACCTCGATACAGAAGAGCCCTATCGGCGGTTAGACGAGGACGAGTGCTTTACCCTCAGTTGGACGATCAACTACGACCACTACATCGACACGCTTTTTGTTGGACTAGACTGCTCTTAACTATTCTTCTGTTGCACCGCGCGTCTGGTGGTAACGATATGTGATCTCTTGCTTGCTTGGCGTCCTAGTTTACGTGATAAAATTTTTGAATTATCAGCTAGCGTAGCCTACCCGTATCCCTTCAGAGGATGCCACGCTCTTCCCTGCCATGGTGTTCTTCGAGCGCATCGTCTTTTTAGTCCAAGTGGTGTTTAAAGGAGATGTTCCTTGCAAATGTGAATTGATTGATTAAGAGAGGGAACAAGAGTGTCGTGTGTTTTGTGTGGTTTGGCACCAAAGGGAAAGTTAGCCTAAGGTATATTGGACCGTTTCCGATAGTTGCGGAGATTTGGAAGTTGACATTTCGCTTGGACCATTATGAGTCCATGCACGGGGTAGGCAATGTCTTTCATGTTTCGATGTTGAGAGAGCACCCGATGGATCCGGAGCTTAAGAAATTGGTTTGGGCAACTGACCATCGATTAAGATCACATCTTCAAGGCCCGTCCGATGCGTTTACTGGAGAGGTCAGAGGGAGTGTTGATGCATAATACATTGGCATATGTCAAGTTGTTGTGGTTCCATAAGTCTGAGCGAGAAGTGACTTGGGAGTTGGAGTCTCGTGTGAACGAGAAGTACCCGGAGTTGTTTACGACGAGTACATGTTAATTGTTATTAATTTCAGTTTTGAGGTTCTTTCAAGTCGAATTCTGTTTATGGTGTGTAGAATGTAATATCTCGTTTAAATTTAGAGAACTAAAAGAATTAAAATATAATTTAAGAGTTAAAAAAATCAGAATTTAGAAGGGGGAATAGAATTGTGCCTTCGGCCCATGGTCCTTTGGCCCGGGGTGGGGGGGGGGGCACCCACTCGCAGCCCTTGCACCCCTCCCTGCAGTTGCCCCTGCTGCCATCCGCTGCCGTGGCAGAGGATTTGAGTAGAAGGGAGAGGGAGGCCAGAGGAGAAGGCTGCAACCAACAAATAAGGAAGGAGGAAAGGAAAGAAGGGAGGAAGAGAAGGGTTTGCGCAGGATTTCCTGATCGGCGATGTTCTTCATGTGGGTAACATATGATAATCCCTAGATTTATCTTAGATTAGTCGTTGTTCGATTTGTAGATCGTTTGGTCCAAGGGAAGGATAGATATTTGTAAGCCCTAGTTTGTCGAGTTTCGACGTAGAACCTTGCAGGGGCAATTAGAGGTGGTTAAGATCGGATTCAGGGTTTAGTCCAATTAGAATAGTTTTAGAGAATTTCAATATGTTTCTAGGAAGGTCTGGAACATAATATTTGGAGTTGAGAGAGAAAATTTACGGCCTAGGGAAGGCCGCTGTCTAGAAAACATACATTGTTGGCAGTTGTCGTGAAGATGAGCTGTTTACGCCTAGTAAATGAAATAATTTAATTTTGGTGATAACTTGAATAAGCTAGAGAATTTTGAGTATATTCCAGAACTAGTATTGTTCATTACTTTCAATTTTTATAAACACAGATATGAAATTGTGAAGTTGTATGTCTTGACAGATTTTAGGACAGTCTTCGGGGAAGGAAACGGGGGAGTAAATGGTGGATTCATAAGTTCGTCATAAGTAGAAAATTGTATAAAATGTTGTGGGGATTCCAGAAAGTAAATGGTTCGCAAGATTTGGTGGTTGGGTAGTGCGCCCAGTAGAATCAAGTTAATTATGTCGTTTTGGCGTAGACATGCGAGGGCGATGAGTGTGATGTTTTGGTGCTGTGATGATGTGATTTTAAGAATGTTTTTGAATTTTTTGTTCAGGGAGTGTGACCTCTAGTTCCTTATCGCTGTCTTGCTATCCGGCTCCGAGAGGATAAAGAGGCAAGTGCAGGGTAGAACAGTGATAGATGGTTTGATCATTGTATTCCTTATTATTCATTACCATTATACCATTACTTTGTTTAATTACAAGTATTGTGAATGATTATGTTATCAATCGTGTTGGTGAAGTCATGAATGTTGGATAATGAAATAATTGATGAACTTATGTTGAATTGTGCATTCATGTACATCATTGCATAAAAGAGAAGGTGGTCATGGTGATCACATATCTATCTCATCGGTAGAAGACTCCACAGGAGTGGGGATATATCTGATCCTACGAGGATGGCCTTGATGAAAGGGTGAACACTGTCGCAAGTGTTTACCTATGCTATACCAGTATAAACGATGAAATGAGCATATGAGCATGTAGTGCAGAAGTACTTTGCATTAAATGAAAAGGGATTTTGATATTTGAGTACCGTTGGACCGAAACGGCGACTAGAGGGGGGTGTGAATAGGAGCACGATCTATTTTTCACAAAGATCGGATCCAACACGATTTTCTCTCCGATAGTTATGAGAGCTATGAAGATCAATATCTAAGCACATCAGAAGTCTTGTATTGAATCCAATCCAAACCCTGGAGCAAAACAACCAAAATCAACAAAGGATAAAATCCTAAGTGTTGGGCGGTCTGACCTCCATGTCCATGGCGGTCTGACCGGTCACCTTGAGCAGTCGGACCGGTCACCTTGGGCGGTCTGACCTCCAGCCTGATGAACAGTGAAATCAGCCGCCCGAAAAATGAAATTGTAAATAGGTATAACTTTTGATCTACAACTCCAAACTCGATGAAATTTGGAACACACCTTCTCTAGGATATTAGGAACCTATTACAATCAAATATCGTGAAGATCCTTGGTAAAGTTCTGATCTTTTCCCGTTTGAGTGAAGGATGGTTCAAAACCAAGTCAAAACGAAAACTAGATCCTAAACCTTGCTCGTGGGTTAGAGATGATTAAGATGATCCTACATGAGTTCTCACATGTCACAACAAGCAAGATTAGGGGCAGAAACCAACAGAAAACTTGAGAATCAAAGAAAACCCCAAAATCACAAAATAGAGAGTAAGAACGAAAAGAGACTCATATCAAGAAAACTTGCATAGATTGATTTGTGATTGTTGCTGGTTTATAGCCACTCCAACATGGAGGACAAAACTCAATACATAAGCGCACAATTAATCTTCTCTTCAAGAATCCTAACATCTCCACTCCCTAATCTCAAAAACAAAACTAGCGTTTCAAAATAAGCAAATGGATTAAGGAGGTGCACAGCATCCTCCCATATTTATAGTGGAGGCTAACCTTCTAGAAGAGTTCCTATTGGGCACCTGTTAAGCCCACACACAAACGGGTTTAACTCACGCACGTATTTTAAAGCGTCGCCTTCATCTTCTCTTGACCTAAACCGCTTCTCCTTGCGTGTCTTGCACCGCGTTTAGCCAAAGCAATCAAGGCGGTATTTTAGTGATATTACCAAAATACCCCTTCTCGACCTTCTCCAAAGACCGAGTCCAATCTTCATGAAGCAATTCCATACTTCGCCACGTGTAGGTTGATCAACGACTCCCATCATGTCGGCAAGTCTCTCCCATCTGGCTCCCACCGAAACTACCATGGCACTTGTACCGACCCCCGCGCTGCTTTATGCAACCCATCGCACCGAACTTCCCGTTCGGTCATCCTTGTCCATTTTGCGCAACGCTCGAATCCAATGACTTCACCCGGCACCATTGATCGTTCTGAACCTCAGCTCTCAAGCCTAGTCCCGATCATCCTCGCCGTTGACCGTCGTTGATCTCCAAGCAACCTGCACAACAATAGACCAAGAAATCGATTCCGGGGACAAGTTCTTCGCAACTTGACCCACGTTAATCAAAACATGCATCATGCAACATATATGTACTGAAACTCATGAACTTGACTCAATCAATAAACATCATCGCTACAAAAGCCGATGAACCAAGTGAAAACCGGTCAGACCGCCACTCAATGGACAGTCTGACCACCGCCCTGGCCGGTCAGACCGCCCAGAAAGGACTTAGCCAATTTTTAGCCCCTGAAAATTAAAACCTCTCTGGCAATTTCAAACGAATAGATCTTTTAACTGGAAGCTCTAAAAATTATGAGACTAAGTGTATGAGAATCCCCTCTCTTGCCTACACCCTCTATTTTTGGCCTAGCTCTAAAACTCAACATTTGTATGTGGCCAGTCCGACTGCCGCCATGGCCAGTCAGACCGCCCCCGACCGATCTGACCGCTAGGGGTGGCCGGTCAGACCGCCACTAGCCGGTCTGACCGTCGCCCTAGCAGGTCAGACCACCTATGATCTGACAGAACTGAAACTTTGCCGAAAACACGTGATTCAATAAACCTTTAACACCATTGCCAATTGTAACATCATCCTAAGATCATGAGTATATCCCCATGATATCCACAAGTATGCGTATAAAGAGAAGTAAATAGTTGATGTTGATGATGATATTGATTATAGTTGATAAATCATTGCTCATTATTTTATTATTGTGTTTGCTGAGTTGTTGACCCACTCTTACTCTACTGTTGTTTTAGGTGACCGTTGACGATATTTCACTTGGAAGGGGATAGCACACTTGGAACAATTGAATACACCTCAAATACTTGCTTCATTTGTCATGAGAAAACTTTATTATAGTGTGATGATTTATCCTTAGGACTTGATAGATATGAAATAATTCTAAATGATTGGTTGAACCTGTTTAGTCATTCAATAGACTCTTTATGATTGATTTTATTTAATTCTTGTATTATTATTATGCTTTACTATCAAGAGATTAAGTACCTATACTTGTCATGTCGTTATTCATGTTTATTGTGACCCACGGACGAATTTTATAATTGAATTGCTTGCTGTAATTTATTGTAAAATGATGTTAGAACTGGTAGTCAGTGTAGTTTAGTGGCACTCCAGGCTTAGTGTTGGGTCGGGTGTTACATGGCGGTGCGACGACCTTCTTCGACGGAGATGGAGGGGCCCGAGCGGAGACGGAGGGTGAGCGCAGCTGCGGCAGGGTGTAGGAGTTGGTGTGCACTGCCTCCTCCTCTGCGGGCCACCAGATCGACGACCGGAGGATGGCCGAGGCAGCATCGAGGAGGAGCCGAACCCGCTGAGGGGAACGGATTCGACGAGAGAAGACCCTGGTGGCGAGCTGGGGCGTGGACGAGAGACGGCCAGCAGCGGCGGATCCGTTGGGATCGAGCTCGAAGATGATGTTGCTGCTCGACAATAAATTACAACTAGGAGGTGGCCGCCCCTGGGATTGGAGATTGCTCCTCCCGGGAGCAGAGGCAGCGGAAAACGATTTCAGAGCTAGGTTTTCAGATTTGGCTCCGATACCGTGTTAGGTGGAGAGGGAGAGTGGAAATGTGAATAGTTAGCTGTATCGTAATAGCGTAATGTGCAATATATAGTACAAGAACACATACAAGAATAAACCCTAGACTAGGAGTGGAATACCACAGATACTCTGCGAATGGTTGATTTATATTGCACAACCCAAAAGACTATATATAGAGTACAAGGGACGCACACAAGAGTAAACCCTAAACAAGCAGTGGAATACAACAAATACCTTTAACATGTACAATTCCTTAGCTAGTCCAGCTTATGCCATGCACATAATTAACCGGCCTATTTTCTCACATGCACATTTTGCCCACGAATTCGCGAGAAGATATATAGAAGGCAAACTAAGCAAACATTTTGGCAATACGATGGCTTTGCGATCTAGAATATGCTGAGTGTTGCTGATCCCAAGGCACTTATGACACGTGCATAACACACACATACGTATCCTTAAAATGTGATCAGCGCGTGGTTTTACGCAAAACCAGAAATATACGACATGCTTGATTCTCTCTATGAAGTGCATAAACGGCAAACTTTGATGTCATAAAGCTGTCCACGGCTGCACAAAATAGCTTTTAATTTCTAGAAAGATGAATAGAAAGAACACCAATGCGTGGCTCATTAACCGGCAAGATGTTGTGCAGATTTACAAGAGATGACCGGGTGTGTCATGTCAACTCGCGTGATCGAACAGAAATTAATATGCATGGAGATCTTGTATTTCGGCCGTATCATTTCAGATTTGGGTATGCGACCAACTTTTGCCCTTTGCTTCGCCTATAAATACCTTGTCATGCAGCAGTACATGGCAGCCAACTTGTGAGCAAACAATTAACGTACGATCGAGTGCTAGCTACATCCTCTACCATAAGGGTTTTTTTCTTCTTCTTTCTCTCCAGCTTCCAGGTTCCTAATCCTTCGTTCTCTCTTGTTTCTTCTGTAGTTTCTACAAACGTTTGATACAGGTACTACATGCCTAGAACAAAACTGTAGTGTAGAGTTAGATCCATGTATCACAATCTGTTATTATTGTCATAATTTCTATGATATTAGCTAGTCCCCTAAGAAGCTCATAAACTAGTTGATAGTTAATACATCTTATTTTATTTGGTCTAAAATGGGTCGCCCAAAGGTACTAAGAAAATGACCAGCCCTACAATATTAGTTATTTTGATGATTTCAGCTTGTCATGCATGATTTTACCTGCTAAATCTGTTATAATTATTACCATCTGATGGGATTTATTATTGTCAGCCATCAGATATGTGTAATTAATATTTGTTATGATTACAATTACAAAAAAGATACTGAATATGTACACAATTGACTAAAGAATATTACCATTTTTCCTTAAAAATACTAATGCATGGTTTATTTCTGGTCCAACAAATATTACCTAGTATCCTGAGGAAAAATCGTAAAATCATAACAAACCCATGACTTTAATACAGACCATATCAAAACATATTTTCACAGCATCAACAATCACATCAGCACCTAGGATCAGCACCTACCTAGCATTTGTCGAAAATATTTGTTGGATAAGAAATAATTAATCTCTTTACTCTGTTTGTAGTTTGATCATGGCATTCAGTAATCAAGAATCACCACCAAGGGCATTACTTGTTGAGGATATTGAAATTGATCGCATCATTCTGTTGGCAATGCTGCGCAGGTTTCATTTTGAAACTACTGTAGCTAACAATGGAAAAGAAGCCGTCGATATTTTCCTTGAAGGCAAAACGTTTGACATTGTTTTGTCTGATAAGGATATGCCCGTAATGACGGGTCCTGAGGTAACAATTCAATTTCCCTTTAGATTTCTTTGGGTATAAATTTCTTTGAAAACTGGAGAAAAAAGAATATTAATTTTGGTAGCTGTTGAAACATTACTTATAAATTAATCACATATTTCATGTGTCACTTGTCAGGCAATAGTCAAGATCCGTGCTGTGGGAGCTACTGATGTCAAGATTGTTGGGGTGTCAGCTGATTTACATAGCGAGGAAGCATTCATGAGTGCCGGTGCTGATGTGTTTGTGCCCAAACCTATGACGCTTCAAGTTCTTGAGCCTATGCTTCAGGAGGTCATTAGCAAGAAGAACAAGAAGGTCTAGCTAGCTCGATGGGAAGCGATATGTAGCTCATTTATGTTTGATCAGCTGGTTTGCATTAATGCATGGTTTATGCTGTGAGTCACTGAGTTGTACTCCTTTTCAGAACAAATTCGACTATATGTAATAGTAGTTCTTGGTTTTGGATTAAAAATGGTTCGTCGTCACGGTCATTAGCAAGAGAGGAACATGAGGGGCTAGCTAGCTAGCTAGATTCATGGGATGTAATATGTATCTCCTATTTGATGTGTTAATTTGCCTTTATGCATTGTTAATTTATGGTGTAAGTTGTACTCCTTTTCATACAAATTCGACTATCTGTGGCACTGGTTCATGGGTTGGATTACTGGTTTATGGCGCCTCTAATGCCTAAAGCTCACACCAATCGATTTAGAGCATCACGTGGAACAACACCATCCTTTCTATTACAACAATTTTTTTATATTAAAAAAACATGTTGTATTACGGCCATAGGCTTGTGCTTTTCTGTGGCAGATAGGAGGGAAACCACCTTTTAGTTGGGTAGTAGAGTTGTGGTTCAAATCACGGTGTTCATATTTACGTACATATGAGTACGCTTTCAATGTGAATTTTGTGATATCATGGATTTATCTCGGACCTCCGTCTTTCTAGACGTGTGCTAAGGTGACATACTCGCATATGTGTGTTGTGTGCGTGTGTAGTGGTGTGTGTTGTGTACATGTCTTGCTTGTAATTGCAAAAAAAATAAGTAACATATAAAAACTGCAAAGGATTATCATCTCACTTGCTAGACCAGAGTAGTCCCTTCAGTGGCCATGTTGCCCAATGGTCAACACCATTCCGTAGTCTGTACCGGTTTAGCTCTTGAAATGAGACATTCCCGTTTCGAAGTTTAATATAATAGTATATATTTATAAGTACATGTATGTTTAATTATATGCACGCCAAAATTTATTTATAGTATTATTCAAATACATAGTAGTGAGATCAAATATAACTTATAGTTCAATGGGTAAAACAGATGGTATTATCAATTCTGCCGGTATTATCCGGTATAGCTGATATTGACTGGTATCGAAGCTGGCATGAAAATAAACAAATAAAAATCAACAGTGGAAGACATTAAATAACAAGAATAAAATATCAAGTAAAGTAAAACAACCTTCCCAATGGTGCACCACAACCCGAAGGAAAACCGACTGGGATTAAAGCCAATGTGTCAGTCGTTCTCACCTGAATAAGTGGACAATCTGGTTGAGTACAAAGTTATACTCGCAAGTCTTACAAGCAAAAGAAATATAGTTGATGCATTTGAGTATCAAAGGAAAGCTAAAATGGTCCATTTTCAGCATAAAGCAAGGTTGTTCAATGAGATAATTGGTATAGATTTAAATTTCCATTTGATAAACTTTTTGAAACATTATATAACAATAAGCACTCCATTTCATGATCAATTTTTCCACAAGTTAACAATCATGAAATCATACCAAAAGTGGTTGTCCCACTTAAGTAAATTAACTATCAACACATGAACTTCCCGTTCATGACAACATACCAAACCCAAATATACCATGATCCTATTCCCATCTAATTGTGCATGGCCTCCCACAAGCAATGTCCATAACCAGGGACATGGCTATTCGAATAAATTTATGACTTTGCAGAGTTTGTACAGATTTATCCACACGATATGAATATCTCTCAATGTCAGTCAATACACTCTTTTGTATGAGTGTGATTGAGATATCATAACGAGGATGTTACAATGCCATATGCTAGATATTAAACCACTCGATGATACACACCATGGTAGACCGTCAGTCACCTGAACCACAGTTACACCTTGTTGTGTAAGTAAGTCCTTACAAAGCTACCCGCAAACACAAGCGACCCTTAAGGGTAGTCACATGCCCCCACTAGATTGACAACACAACAATAACAATAACAACAATAATTGTCAATCTAGTTGTGTTTTGATAGTAAATTGCATAATATTATATTTCTTATTTTTTTAATGTTTTATTCGGATTTGATGATTCCAAATTAAGTTATCAAATTAATTAATATTATTTTGTTTAATTTGCTACTACCGGGTGACTACTACTAATTTTAGCCAGCAACGTGGTAACGATTAGCCACGTGAACAATGTATTATGGCATCATCGGGCATAAGGCATTTCGGTGGCCCAACCGCTGCTCCGCTGCCTCGCGCTGCGCGGCCCTGCTGACTTCTGTCGGTGCCGTTCGCCCCCCAAGGAATCCAATGTTTTGTGCGACAATAGCGCATTTTTCGCCATCCCACTGCCTCTCTCCACAGACATCGCTGTTTACCCCTCCTGCTTTGTTGTGGGTTGTTGGTTTATATTATCTTAAACTAGTGAAAAATATATAGAATCACCTCTTTAAATTGAAAAATGTATAGAATCACCTCTTTAAATTGATGACAGTAATACCTAGGGTTAGGAAATCAGCCATATTCTCTTTTCGGCACATTCGAATGGAATAAACTTAAGGGAACGGCTAACGTGGGGTAGCCTTCATAGGAGGTGCATCCCGTGTCGCCACGTGGCGACGACGGTAGGCGTCCCGGTTTCCTCCTCTCCTCTTCTCATCCCATTCGTCACTGTGAACGAGCGAACTCACGATTTTGATCAAAAAAAAATTAAACTCGATTTTTGAAACAATTTCAACTCGGAAATTTTCATCTCAGAAAATTTAAAATCGGAAGAGTTCAACTCGAACAATTTTCTTGGCAAAAAGGTTCAAAACGAGAATATTTCACATCAGTAAGTTTCATCTCGAAAAAAAATCAAATCGGAAGGTTTCAACTCGAAAAGATTCAAACCGGGGAAATTTCACTAAGAAAAATTACAAATCGGAAGTTTTGAACTCGGAAATTTTGAATCGAGGAATGAGGTGCGGCCAAGACGGCTCGCGGCTCCGGCGTGCGATGCCGAGGACTCGACAAAGACGCGTGCGGCGGCACCGAAAACAGCGTCTTATTGCTGCGCGCCGAAAGCAGCGGCGGCGTGGCGCGCGCGCGGCGGAGAGGAGACGAGACGCGGCATGGCGAGCTCGTGGACGAATCTGCGGCAAAACAAATGGGCGAATAGGGCGGCCGACGAGGTAGGAGGCGGCGGAGAGAGAGGAAGCGAGTATCTTCCGTCCTGCGTTCGAACGAGGCAACGAGCAGCGGCCGCGCACTGGGTGCTCCGTCGTCCTCCACGTGTCGATGATGAACGGGTCGCAAGGCGTGACAGCTACGTGGAGCGGTGGACGCTCTGCCGTGCCACGCGCGGCACGCCGGGCGGGGAGTTCGAGGGTAAGTGTGGAAAAAAATTGAAACTCGCGAGTCGACTTGGCGAGTTGAGCTGAGCCAACAATTTAGCTCGTTTTCTTAACGAGCCGAGTTGGCTCGCGAGTTGCTCGTTAACTCGTTTAGCTCGTTCACTCACCAGACGTACAGAGTTCCAGGACATCTCGGTTGACCGTCAGGCAACCCACTGGCCAGTTCCAGACCTAGCCCACTGGCCACTGTGCTCGGTGCAACCCAAACTCTCTAAGTCCCTCATCCCTAATGATCGACGGGTCGGGGTTTATGTGCTTGGCCTTCCAGTCATTCCCGATTCACCTACCCCCGCAGACCACTGCCCACCCGCCCCCGCTGGCTCCACTGCTCCAGGCCCTGCTCCGCCACCTAAGTACCCCACGCGGCCGCCTCACGACCGCTGGCTCCAGGCCCTGGCCTCCCACTTCCGCAACCCCAGTACCCCATGCGACCGCCACACGGCCGCCTACTCCGCCCCGTTGGTTCTAGGCCCTACTCCGCCCCTGGCTTTCTGCTTCTGCCTTCCGCCACCTCCTGCTCCGGTCCCGGCCTCCCGCTTCCGCCACCTCCCGCCTCGGCTCCGGTCCGGACTCAGCCTTTGTGATGCGGACATCCTTAACTATGTTGTTCTATATAGTGTTTCCAATTCATCAAGTACCTCAGAACAACATGAGCTTACTAAAAGAGTTGAAAAACAAGAAGCTTATCCAACAGGTGAATCTGTTCCCTGAATTTCCTTTTAAATTAGTAGAGAATATTATACTACCTAATATCGGGTTATCGCTTGTTGTCATGTTTCAAGGAGAAGATTTATTGGAAGATAAAGAACACGATGCTTCTCAGGTTCACGATGATCTTTGCATAAAATCGGAAGGATCTAGCATACACAATATATATATTTGGAAATCTTATCAAGTCTACTTTCTAATAGATCAAACGGTATGTGATTTGGAGCTTTCTATAACAAGTTATGGCTATTCGAGTACATGCTACACATTCAGACCGACCAATGCACGAGAGTTGACAAACTTGATGACAATATCTTGGGAGGATATCAAGCTATGCCATAACTTTCCAAATGTTCACAAGAGTCTCTTTCTCAAGTTTCATACGGATTCAAGTAGTTTCAATTAATGAAATTGAAGATAGGAAGGTTTGGATTCAATTCGGATTTGGAATCAGCAAGACAGTTCGGAGTAAAACGGTCATAACTTTCACAAACGGAGTCCGATTTGGGTGTTCTTGTGCTTGTTGGAAAGATAACTTCAAGGACGTTCCAATGGATCCTCTCTCAGTCCGAAATTCGTCCTGCATCAAAAGATATTCCTGAAACAATGTGACAGTTGTAAAATCAAAGTTTCCTTTTTGTTTTAGATTGGGTCCGAATTGGAGTAGGACTCCTAATTCCGAATTAGAGTAGGTGTAGGGTCTCTTGGCCAGCCATGAGGGGGGAGAAGGGCACTATATATTGAGCGGTAGACCCCCATTGTAAACTCAGACCACGATTAATGATTTTGATTGCTTTTTGCATCAACGCTTGATTCTTCCAAGAAGTTTGGTGAAGGCCAACGACTTGAAGGGGAATATGGTGTTTTCTTCCAAAGACCGTTCTGTCTTTCCGTTGGGAATTGAGGGATCGGTAAAACTCCACTTGGTGGTCGGGTGGAGTACACGTGAGATTAGGCGAATTGAAGAGTTGCAAGTTCATGCACTGGTATCGGGTGAGCAACTACGATTTGTTAAGTCAAATGTGCAAGTTATCTTCGATCCTACGTCGAGAAGATCTGGCACCCCGTATCACTTTGTCTCTACTTTCAAATGCTATAAGCGGGTTAATTGCATAACAGAGATGATGCATGGTGATGGTAGCATGATCATTAATTAACAGAGATGGACTACATGGATTTTTATTGATAACGATCCTAACGAGTCGAGTTCGAGTTTTTTAACGAGCCGAACCGAGCCTGATATTTTGCTCGTCAGCTTAACAAACCGAGTCGAGTCGAGCTCGTTTTCTTAACGAGCCTTAACAAGCCGAGCCGAGCTAGCTCGTTATCCACCCCTATTTGAGGGTAACCTCGGATTAGTCTTTTCGTAAATTTAATTTTACAAGTCAAGGAGCAAATAGGTGAAAATATGCTGTGAGAACTTACCAAGAGAAATATGTGGTAGCAGTCTGATCACGAGGTGGTAACTTCTGGAAGGCGTACTAGTTTTCAGAAATCATGTGCACTTCCAGCCACAAATGAGGTGATAATAATCTGATCATGGGGTGATAACTGCAGATGGTTACTTGGGTACACTTGATGGTAATTGTTGTAATTCTTTTACACATACTCACAAATGTTGGTAAGTTCTGAACTTAGAATGGTAATTTTTTGAAAGTGTAGATGATAACTTAGGGTGCAGCTGATGGGAAAATTTTGAACTTTCATAGGATTGCGGGTAACCTTGTTTGATTGAATGCTGGCATGCTCCGATTTTAGTCTTTGAAATGACAAAGAAGTGAGCCAAGTGACATTTTTTAAATAAAAAACACACGGCGGCCTCATTGCTCGGTGATTTGGATGGATGAAAATTAATAAAACTTTAGTCGGTAACTTTTTAAAATACAGGTGGTAATTTAGTGCAACTGAGGGTAGTTTTTGAAAAAAAAACAGATTTATAAAGTTGACGGTATTTTTTTTAGCATAGGCAAGTAATTTATTGAAGGTGCAAATGGTAACTCAATGTGCAATCGATGGTAATTTTGAACTAGGGTGGTAATTTGTTAGAACTATAGATGGTAACATAGGGTCCAATTGATGGTAAGTTTTAAACTTTTTACAAACTCACAAACAGATAGTTTTTTTATTTTTTGCATTTAGTGTGCTAATTTGTTAAAAATGGAGATAATTCCTTATTTACCATTGAAAGTTGAATACTTCTAATATGACATCGGAGAATTATTCTTCCCTTCATTATCATTCAATCTCAACTTTCTTAACTACTATAATTCTCAGTTTACCTCGTCCGTCCCCCTCCCAACTTACTCACTCACGCGCACCCCGTTCGTCCCCCTCCCAACCCACTCACTCACTCACGCGCCTGCCCCGCCCCCCCACCACCACCACTACTCGCGCACGTTGCCCGCCCAGCCACAACTGCCGCTCCCTTCCTTCCTTTCCCCCCTCCCTCTCCCTCTCCCTCTCCCCATCCGCGGCCCCCGACCCACCCGCTCCCTTCCTTCCTCCCTCCCCCTCCCTCTCCCCACCCGCAGCCCCGACCCGCCGCTCCCTTCCTTCCTCCCCCTCCCCCTCCTTCTCCCCACCCGCCACCCCGACCCGTCACTCCCTTCCTTCCTTCCTCCCCTCCCTCCCTCTCCCCACCCGCCCTCCCCCGCAACTGCCGCCCCCACACCCCCCCTCTCCTCTCTCCGACCGCCGCTCCCTTCCTTCCTCCCCCTCCCTCTCCCTCTCCCCACCCGCGGCCCCGGCCTCGTCGACAAGCCGCATGCCGGATCTACCCTTCCCGCCCGCCGTGGCCCCCGAGGAGTCCGGCGGCGGCGCGGCGGAGCAGGCCAGGACGCTCATCGGCGCGCTCAACCTGCTCTCCCGCAACCTCCCGCTCCCCCGACATGCTCCAGGCCATCTCGTCCATCTACCACGACGGCGGCGCGGGGGAAGGAGAAGGGGAGAAGGAAGGGGGCGACGACGAGATGGTAGTCCGGGATGGAGGCGGCAAGGGCGGAGAGGGGGGAATCCGCGGACGCCGGTGGTGCGGCCGAGGTGAGTGCGGGCACTTCTTCGACACCAACAACAGCTCGGGCCTCTTCGCCGTCGTCTCCACAACAGCAGATGTGGGGATAGCCACCTCAGGCCGCATACGGCTAGGCCCCGCCGCCACCCCAGGCCGCGTACTACGGCGGCCTGCCGGCGACCGCGCCTTCATATCGGAATATGTGCTATGATTTTTTTGATCTGTTTCTCTGGGGTCTGTTCATGCTTGCTCTTGGATGGCACTTGCTGTGGATTTGATTTAATTATATAGCTCACTGTATGGATCGTTAGGGTTTGATGCTATACGAGATGAATTGTGAATCTATATGTGCATTAGGTTGCTATGGCATGGGGAGACAGATTTTCTGCCAACTTGTATGGAGTAGTCGATGGGTCTGAATACCGTGGTGAATACGACATATTTGTTGTATATGGTGTGGTGTAGTAGTGCAAAACTGCACACAAATTTTTGATAAATAGGGATTGTTTGGGTCCATGGCATTTTTTCGTTTCCTTTGTATGCTGTGGATTGGGTGGTCTTAGCAGCATTTGTTTGAGGCTGTTGTTGATTGGCGCAGTGGGGTCATAGTGATTGCTTTCTTTAGTGTTTTGACGATTCACTGATTCTAATATTAGCAGCATTTTAGGATATTAATTAAAAAAATATTATGAAGGCTATAGACGATTTTTGTTATTTTTGATATTGTTGTTTCGGTTTTGTTGTGAATTCTTTTTTGTAGTAGTGGTTGTAATGAGAGGTAGTTTATCACGCATATCTGTTCTTATGGTTTGCTGGAAAAAAAAAATGTACAAACAACTGTGACCATGATATTTTGCAAATCTGAATTGCACTTCCATTTTTACTGCTTTGTTTTCACCGTTTTAACAAACAACTGTGACCATGATATTTGGGGGAGGAGCGGGAAAAATAGTTGCGTTTGCTGATTTTTGTATTGGGTTACATGTTTATATTGGTGCTCGGTATGTATAATGTGTTAGTATAACATTAACTGAACCATTCAGGTGAACGAGATTCTCATCGAGGAGTCGAACGTGCAGCCTATCAACAGCCCGATGATGGTGCGACGACATCAATGAGCAGTTCCATGACCTAATAAAGCTCTTTGCGACAGGGGCCAGGTTCCTGAGACTAATTACATATTTATGATCTGATCTTGAGCTTTTGTAGCCTGGCTCTGTTTGTGGTTGGCTCTGTTTGTGGTGTGGTATCTTAGGTTCTTGAGCTTTTGTAGTCTGGCTCTGTTTGTGGTGTGGTATCTTAGGTTCAAGTGGCGATCTTGATTACTGAACTGAGTTTGGATTGACTTGCAGGGTGACTTTGTTAATCGTGGGTTCAACAGTCTTGAGGTCTTTACCATTATTTTGCTTCTAAAAGTGAGGTATTGCATTGAATGTCTGCTTGGGTACGGTGTTGTCTAAGCTGATGTCATGAAATCTTGAGCATTTTAGAAAGTAATTGCTGATGCAATGACAACTTTGTTTCCTTGCCAAAACCAAATAAATGGACATCTTTTGTATGATTCCTTAAGAAACTTCCAGATGACTGCACACCCTGTTTCATTTTTTTTCATTGCAAAAAAAGTTATACAGAAACCAAGTCCAATGCAAACCTCCATTTTTTCATGGTTAATTGATTGTTGTTAGTGACATCCCTTGTGACGCTGAAATTCTCGTTTTGCTGTGATGGTCTGTGCTAATGTAGAACCCTGGCCGGTTTAAACTTTATTCAGGAGGGCTCGCATGGAAGGAGCTGTTAGAGATAAGGTGTTAGAGATATGTTAGAGATAGAATATATCTCTAACATATTCTTATCTCTATCTTGTACTCTATATATATCGCCCTTCGGGCCTTTCTTCAATACACACAATCGTTTCATAACATGGTATCAGAGCAAAGGTTAGAATTAGGGTTTGCTACCACCTAGCCGCCGCTCGTTCTCACGCCACCGCCGGGAGAGCAATCTCCGCTCTGAGGCGGACATATTAGTTGTAGTCTTTGAAGCAAGAAGAAGATCCGATCCTCGCGATTCGGCCCGACCTCCAGCGTGCCGTCTTCTCCAAAGAAGCCGCCTTCTCCTCCTTAGCCCCAACCAATCTGTGATCATTGTCGGCTACATCGTCACCGGTTGGGGCCCGCCCAGGCTGGTCGTAGTTGGACGGGTCGGCCTCGCCGGCGTGCTCTCCTCTGCTGCCCCCGAGGCGCCGCCGCCATGCGGCGCTGCCAAGCCCATCTCCGTGCTCCTCCCATGACGGCGCCGGCGAGTGTGCCGTGTCGACCCACACGCCAGCCGTCTTGAAGCGCTTGATGCGGTCTTGAGCGGTCGCGAGTGCTGCCGTCCCGCTTCCGCCCGGCGATCGCAAGAAGCGGCTTCGGCGGCGGAGGCGAGCCACGATTGGCTCTTGGTACGCGAGAGAAGACGACGACGTCGCGCGCCGCCATCCACGACCTTAAACTCCACCAGCGAGAATCGCGTCTCTTCCCCATCCGGATCTGCCGCCAAAGACCGTCGCCTCCGTCGTTCGCCCTCCCCACTGTGGGCCCCGCGATTCAGATCCACAACGACGCCGCGGACCCGATCCGCCACGGTCTCCATCTACGTCTCTCGGTCGACTCGCCATGACCGCCGCGGCAGTCACAAGCTGCGTCGCGCCGCCGCCGACGCCGCGCCCCCGATCTCCTAACCGATTCACCATCCACCGCGGAGGATCACAAGTCTGCCCATTGCTATGCTATCACGCCGTCCGACGCCGCTGCCCCCTGGGCTCCCTAATCGACTCACGATCCACCGCAATGGTCACAGCGGTGCCGGCGGCGTCCATCGCCGCGCTACCCATCGTCCACCGCTCTCGGCACAGCGGAGGTCTGCGCCGTCTGCACGGAATCCTCCCGCTTCGCGACGGTCGCGCCGCTCCCTGCGGACACTGCATACCACTCCACGTCGCATCGTCGCCGTGGTTGTCGCAAAGACAACTCCTTTCGCTTTGCTTGCGCAAAGATCCCTATGTTCCTCTCCACGAGAAGCAGAGACCGCCGTCATTGCCGCCGTCTCTCCCACGGCTCTTCCTCACCAGACATCTTCCTCATGAACAATCAAGAGATATTTGATGCAATAATTTGTGATCCTCAGATGGAGTCCGGCCGGTAGCCGCAAGTCCGTGGACTAAGCTCTGAAAAGTACTTGTCCGTCTTTACGATTTGAGACGAGAAGAGGGGCAACCACATCCCGTCAACCGCACCATACAAGTTGATTCTGGTGGATTGGTATTGATGCTTGATTGTGCTGCTGGCTACAATCGTTGTTGGCCTGGTACTTGTTGCTGGAGGAGAGATGTCATCGCTTGTTGCTGCTAAGTTTGCATGGGCTTCGGATCCTGGGTCACAGAGCTTCGTCATGTCCGATCAAACCGAAGCTGCTCCGATCTGGTTTATAAGGTGCTCCGGCTTCCCTGGCTTTGCCTGGCTCCGGCTCCGGCTCCGGCTTCTGCAATAGCTTCTTCAGCTCCAGCTTCTTGCAGCTTCTTCCGTTGTTAAGAGCTGTCATTTCTGCTAGTTATCCTTAGGTTTTTTTTCCTGCTTTGCGTCGTTGTTTCTGTTGCGTCCATCCAAGTCCGTAGTACTCAATTTTTGAGTTCGTCTTCGCCATGCGAGTCCACAAATTTATTGTCAGCCATAGAGCATAGAAATTGCCTTATGCATGATAGCAGCCGCTGCTCCCGCTGCTATTTTTCGAGCAGCTGCAGATCCGCCGCTCCAAGCGTTCAAGACCGCCGCGCTTCTTCTGCACTGCGCCTCTGTTGCGCTTCTTGTGCATTGCGCCGCTCTTCTTCTGCACTGCGCCTCTGTTGCGCTTCTTGTGCATTGCGTTGCGCTTCTTTTGCACTGTGCATTCATTGCACTTCTTGTGCACTGCGTCGCCGCCGTCTTGGGCTACGATCTGCGCCGCCATGCTTCCACCAATTCCTATTCGACTTGATTTGACAGCTCTCTCTATATTTGTTGGTTTCATCTTCTTCTTCGTCGTGTTGCCGCGGTCGACTTCGCTCCTGCACCTTGTGCTTTATGGGTTGTCGCACAACACCGGTTGGGAGAAGATCTTTTGTCGACATATTTTCCAAGAGCAGCATGCTACGACGACATTATGAAGACTCGGACTTTGGATTTTTCATATTTTAGTATCAACCCTTTCCAAATGCAATGCTATTGCATACGCATTGCATTTGAGGGGGGGTGTTAGAGATAAGGTGTTAGAGATATGTTAGAGATAGAATCTATCTCTAACATATTCTTATCTCTATCTTGTACTCTATATATATCGCCCTTCGGGCCTTTCTTCAATACACACAATCGTTTCATAACAGGAGCAAGGTGGAGGAAAGGCATTGAGGTTGATAAAGCTGATATCACTTATGTGACATGGATGAAAATCCCAAGATCTTATCAGCTTAGTGTAAGCACCCAAGAGGCCCTCTTTTACAGGTTATTCGGCTTCTGTGAATAGGTAACATTTCCTCTATCATTTTTTTCTATAAGGAAATTAGGTATTCCGAGTGTGTATATCTGACACGAAGATATGCTGAAAAATAAGAGAAGAATGCAGCTGCGTCTGGATTTGTTTTGTTGTACAATCATAGTAACACCTGCTTTTTGTGACAAATGTTTGTCTTTCTTGTATAACTCTTGTCATATTTCTTTATAACTTGATAAATGATTTTTTAGCAAATGTCTTTATAGGATGTTAGTAACCTTACTAACTAATCTCACCAGAGGAGAAGCAGCTTTCTGTTATTAGGTTTTGATTCGTTTTCCTATTCTTTCCATTTCAGGCAATATGCTTAGCTTTAACGTTGGTACAAAGGAAGCATTTGAGGTCTCTTTGGCAGATGTATCAGTATCACAGACTCAGATGCAAGGAAAACGGATGTTGTTCTAGAGTTCCATGTTGATGATACTACTGGGGCTAATTAGGTCTGTAGTTTGCCTGAATATGTTTCCCTGGATCCACTCTATAATTTTGTTAAATGTTATTGGTTTGGTGTGCTTTTAGTTACTTTTATGTCTACTGCGTGTAAACTTATGTTTATAAACCTAAACAAAGGTGCATGTATTTAGAATTGCCCAAGCTATCTGTTTACTCTTTTACACTTCATAGTTTCTCTTATTAGTTCCTCACATGTGTAACTAAAGATTGTGGTTCTGTAGATCCTCTTTCAATCTCACTTGGAGGTATCATTAAGTCTAACTTGCTCCCATGGCTAGGTCATATAACCATTAGATAAACTTTTCAATTCTTTGATTGCATTGAATAGCAAATGCATCCTTGAATACTATTTACATGATTTTACAAAAAAAGAATAGTTGCAATTTTTATGCTCTACATTCAAATGATTGTACAGTGTCTACTGCTACCGTTTTTCTTAAGATTATTATTAACACAGCTGAGCTAACAAATTATTCTCCTGTAGGTACTCTGCAGCTACATCCCGGAGCAATCAATAGCATCCCAGGTAGATCAAACCTGGAAGTTGGTAGGAGCCTGTTTCTTCTGATAGAAATATTATTTTCCTTATGGAAATATGATGGCTTTCCAACTAACAAATTCCCAAATATTTTATGTACAAATATAAGAGACATTGATGATAGGAGAATGAATAATGTCATTGAGAAGGTTAACCGGTCTGCAATTGAGATAACAAAGGTCAGTGGGGTAGTGCTACCAGAATTCAAGATAATCAACCAAGATCCACCTGCTCTATCTTTGGCTTTAATCCAACAATGGTATGAAGCGCTCCATCTTTTAATGAAATTCCTTATGCTTACCCCCAACTGATACATATATACATGTACTGAACAACACTCATAATTTCACATGCATAAGATATAAATAACAACTCTGTTTAGCATTTGAGGCCCCTTAGCATTTTTGTTTTTTATGTACTGCATTTAATTCTACTTTCTCATAAATCATATTGTAGTTTAAACAAAAGCTGTATAAGCTTGATGAAGCTTGTGTGAATGATGTATGAATTGCGTTTGGTGTTGCATTTATTGTAATGATGCATAGTGATGATTTGGGTGATTACTGTTGTTCCACATGCTTAGCTTTGTTAAACTTTAAATAATACTTTAGGATTTCAGTTGTTTTTCAAGAATCATGTTGTGCAATGCAAATTGTACCTGCTTTCTCTTGCTCTGTTGTCAGACATATGGTACCGCTGGGGGTGCTACAGTTCCAATGCAAAGCTGGCATATCTTCCTTTTGCCCTTTCATATAGGCATATTATCAATTCAGCAATACACATGATTGTTTTAATTATTCATTTGTTTGTTGTCATTTCTTGGCCAAAAGTATCACAATCTTCTTTATGTTTTGTAGTGTTTTAGTTGTTTTTACATTATTTATTTCACTAAGTTCCTATATGCATGAATGTTTTAGTGATTTCTCTGTAAAAACTTGATTAATACAGAAGTTCTTACCTTTTTCAATTTGCCATTTCTAGAGTTTGGGCGTAGAGAAAGAGAGCATGTATATCATCCAGCATGACTGGGCTTTACCAAAGATGGAGCATCATGCTGAGGATGTGTTGAGGAAACGATTGAAGAAATCATATGTTTTTACAAAGTAGTGAGCTCCTCTGATCACTTCATTCTTAGTTAGAAAATTGTACAAGTTTTTACAAAGTAGTGAACTCCTTGTATCACATCATTCTTTAGCACTCTACAGTAACCAGCAAATTGGACATTCATGTTGTTTTATAGTGTTGTGTTAAATTATTTTATCATGGGATTACAGATATTGAGGAGGCATACCAGCATTGAAAATGTTAGAAATTGATCTTTGTAAGTTGTACTAGCACCTGACTATATTTTAGCTCCAAGTTTTGATAATTGTATTATGACAATCCTATACTTTCAGTTTTGAAATTTTGTTGTGATCGATGTCTTTGGTTAGGTGTAAAGGAATTCTTTTACCTAGACTCTAAGATGCATGTTTATTTCAAAAAAAAAATAGAATTCTTTTGTAAGGATAGCATGAGATGTCATGTAAAGGATGTTTTCCCAAATTGAATTTGTTCAGTGCTCTGTTTTTTAGATTGCTTATCTGTCTAGCTGCAAGGCTAAATAGCAGATTTTCTTTGGGAATTGTTTGTAATTGAGATAATCTTTCTGGTAATTCTATCTAATAAACATGCATGTGTATGCTTGAGGTAATTTTTTTAATTTGGGTCCATGCTTCCTTATGGTGTTCTATCAAAAAATTGGTTGTTCCTTACTGTGTATATGCTCCAATAGTTATATAGTTATCTTACTATGTTCTATCAAAAGATCTATTACTGCATTGCTCTCACTTTATTTGAGCAGCCATCAATTTTTTTGTTTCACTGAAATTGTTAAATTAAAGCAATTATCCCTCATTTTTATAATTTCTCTATTCATTCTCTGTATCTACGATGTAGTCAGTTTGGTCTTATGATTTTACAAGTACAATGTGCATTTCTTAATATTGTATTTTTCATGTTCAATAAATTGCACCTCTTGTTAAGTTTGGCTACGAGAGAATTTTGTTAAGCATTTAGATTCCACTAATAGCAGTCCAGCTTCATGTTTTACCAAACGCCGAGTACTTTTTGCTGCAATTTCCTCATGAATGCAAGAACATGCTACTGCATTTTTCTTAGAAACATAAAATCTAACACAATTGTCTGAGTGGTACAAGAATAGTCAGTTGGTTGTAACTGGAATAGTATTAGGTGATTGTACTTAGTGGTTGAACAGTACAAGGTATATCCATGGTTCATGAATAGTATTAGATGACACATTTCTTCCTTGCAGCAGAGACCAGAATAGTATGTGATTTAAGCCTGACACTGAGAATTAAACAAGCAGCCAGCACATGTGAATGCCTATCATGACTATCATTTCACAAGTAAACGCAAGTCACATTCTGAATTCATTTCACAAACATCCAATCTGAGACAAGGCAAATTCAATTTGACATGACATAAGTCCTCATCCATTACCAAAGGAATAAGCTTTATCATTTAGTCTTAACATAACTGGATTAAATATTGATATAATTTAGCACTTGTGGTATTATTTATTTAAGATCTGTTGCAACGCACGGGCACCCTACTAGTTATCTCTTATTACCCACTCCCATTAGGCGGCCGTGGGAGGCCTGTCGTTAAGTCCTTTAAGGTTGTTAGATTTTTACACAAATAACACCCTTTACTCCTTGTGTCTGGCCCACTTGGTCATCTTCTTCTTTCCCTTTCCTCTTCTCTTCTTCCCTTCCCTTCTTCCTCTTTCATCCCCTCTTCTACTTCTCTTCTCGTCTTCCTCTTTCCTCTCTCTGGCCAACGCTGCTGACCGCAACCACGCCACCTCTACCCGACCCACACTGCCTCCCCCTACGGTCGTCGCCCCCACCGATCTCCACCTCCCCTATTGATGTCACCGCCATCTTCACCTCCCTGATCGACGCTGCCACCGTCTCCACCTCCCCCGGTCGATGCAACCGCCGTCTCCACTTCCCGGTCGACGCCACTGTGTACTACTGGCACAAGATCCAGCGTTCCCAACCTCGAGCTCAAGCATGGGGTCACGGCGGTTGGTGAAGCGTCAGGCGTTGGAGCTCGACGGCAGGGAAGTAGCGCTGGGTGGACCAGATCCACCCACTGGAGGTGCTCCCATTTTTTTCTTTCAAAATTTCTTCCCAACTGGGCGAGATTTCGTCAATTCCTTCCACATCTCTCTACCCTTTCTTGTGTATGTATGCATGTATATGTTGATGTGGATGTACGTGTGTATGTGAATGGCTTGATTGGATTAATGGTGTTCACCGGTAATTGGGAAGAAGAGGGGTTGGAGGAGGCAAGAGTAGCGGAGGGGAGGAGTTTGAAGGGGGAAGGACATTTTGGTCTTTTTAATGCTCAATTAACCGTCTATTAACAGGAGATGAACAGTGGCAAAAAAAATGCAAATTGAACTCCGATGGCATAGGACTATCAAAATTTTGAGTGGCATATCAGGGTACTGGCCAACTTTCACCGGCAAATAAGAAATTTCCTCTTAAAAGTGTGTATGGTAACTTACAGAACATTGGATGGTAATTTGTTAAAAATGCACGATAACCTGAGGTAACATTTGGTAACACAACACAAGAAGACAAAAAATTTAACAAAATAATGTGTACAGAGATAACTTTGTTAAGTAACATGATATGATGATAACTTAAGCAGAATATGAAGATGATTTTTGTCTAATCCATTTGTTTATTGTTCCAGCACCAAGAACTGGCTCAATACCACTGTAACCATTTAGGGAGAAGAGCAGCCGTCATTGTCATATCACTGGAGCTTACTGAAAACAGACATCAGTAACGACGCAAGCATTGGGCTGACCTCGCCCTTCCCCTTCCTTGGCAAGCAACACAGCTCAGAGCTTCCTCCATCTGTTCCTGTCGCCGACATGTTCTCTTGAAAAAATAGGTAGAGACGAAGCTAGCATTAGGGAGTAAAAATCTATGTATATGGAGAGAGGATCTAGCTATTTGATCCCCTGTCCTTTTTGCTGGTGATTGTCTTGACCTGGGATGAATAAATTTTGTGTTGTTAGGAGGTGAATTCATCTAGTTTCTTGTTCTGAAGAGAACAAATTCATTGCCCCTCGCTTATGAGGCGGAAATCGCTCAGGCAGCTGGTCGCTCCAGCTAGACGACTGAAAAAAGTCGTGGTGTGCATCAGGTGATTAGCATAGATGGAGAGACTCGTTGAAGACGGGAGGCGACTAGCGAATGGAAAAAGGGCACAGTCGCATCCTTGTATTAGTAGAGATAAAGAGTAAAAATATATACACTCCAGCTGAGAAAAGATATTCCTGCTTTCGTGCAGGTGAGTTGCAGCCTGCAATCCGAACGGAGGACGGGTTTTTGGAGCTAGCACACCCTTACGAGTAAGGCTCTTCTGTCAGATACAAACGCACAGGGCTTACAGTTGCAGTTGCAGCAAAAATCATGACCCAAAACGAAAACAAGGAAGCCAATCTGGACCACGGGTGTGTATTATCAGAAAGACATGCACAAAAAAAAAATCACATCATTCCCTCTTTGCTATTGGCTATAATTGGTCCGAGTATTGTGTTGCCATTGACAACCTTTGTTGTTGCAACCAGGAAGTCATAGCCCATTCCTTCCTGCAATAGACAGGATACATAATATGAAAACAAAGAATCCAGGTCTTAGGACAGGATTTTAGTGAACTAAACTATATTGTAATACTGTGATGCCAAGTTGCAAAAACTGATCGAAACAGTTACTCAATTTCCTCAAATAACTTTAAAAAAGAAGCAAGATAAAGAAAAAATGGGCATGAAAAATGTGAGAACACTACCAAAAGAAGCCTCATAGTATGGTAGGAAAAATGTTTGTCGCCTAATTTCAATCTGAATTATCTAACTGTATGTGCTTTTTTTTTTAAAAAAAAGGAGCTTCAAATAAACTAACATTTATGTTTTTTTTTTAAGAAAACAAAGACTCAATACTTCCCGATACCTCGATACGACCCATAATTCAAACCCAACCCACTTGATATGTCTGGTTGCCTAGTTTTGAACCACATTCAGTGCTTTGAGGTACATAATTTCATTGTCTAAATATATTTTCAGTGTTAAGAGAACTAATGCTGTAAATGTTATTTAGGGTTATAAATATGTTTGGTATTCCCCCTTGTTAAGATTTAATGCATATTTTATACTTCAATTGGAGAAAACAGTTTGGTGGTAATGCACATAGGTAAAAAGTTATTCCTGTTGTTTTGAATGTTCCATGATCCATAGTATATTATGTCGTGTTCACCTAGGCACTAGACGCTAGTCGGGCGGTGAACTGGCGCCTAGGCAGCTGACTCAAGCGGAGGCGAGGCCCGAAGGCGAAGGGAGCACAAAGCGGCGTGTGGAGGAGTAGAGGTGAGGGGAGCAGAGGCGACAGGAGTGCGGCACGGAGGCGATGGCAAGGGGAGAAGGAGGCGGAAGGAGGCAAAGGGAGAAGGAGGCGTGGGGGGAAGGAGGCGAGGGGGAAGGAGGCGTGGGGTTAGGAGCTGGCTGCCCGCCGTCCGATCTAAACCAATATCGGCTGTCCAATCTAAACAAAATATCTTCTCACTCGCAGCTCTCGCTCTCCTCACTCACAACTCTCTCTCTCTCTCGCTGCCCTCCTCTCGCTCTCCCTCTCTGAGCCGACCGCCTCCCAGATCTAGCGGCGACCTCCCACAACAATGGCGGCGGCGCTGCAATGGAGAGATCTAGCGGCGACTACAACCTAGCGGCGATGGCGACAACGATGAAGGTGCCATGCTCCCCCTCCCCCCTTCTTTCTCCCATGTGCCACCGCATTTTGCGGCGGAGAGATCAGTCGCGGCGGCCGGCATGTGCCCAGCGCCTAGGCGGCCAAGGTGGCCACCTAGGGGAACACTGATATTATGTGAGCAGCTAAATTATTCTCCATTTTAAGAAACTAAATTGTAACTGATTTTGCAGCATGATTTGATATGGCCTTTTGCTCATAGTTTTGTTCTATTGTATCATCAACTGACCTTGACTGAAACATATCGAGTATGGTATTTTATATTTTTACTATTTTCAATATATATATACATCCGTATCGGTTTTTTTTGGAAATGGGGTATCGTTGTACCGGTATCGCGTATCCATGTATCGTAGGATGACCCTAACAATCCAATCTAAACGATACGGAAACAACCAATCTAAAAGATATAGAAATAACTAAAGATAATATCCCTAAACTTGATGGATAGAGGAAGGGGTTTCCTTGGCCACCAAAGACAAGAATGGGTGCTGTGCTACAGGACACACTGCTACAGGATATTGGACCATGGCAGTCTATTTATCACTTAACTAATTTCTTAATGAAATATGTCGAGTTTTTTTAATGGACTGCTGGATCAAGATGGATGTCCCAGATCTCTCCCCCTCCCTTCCCAAAACCGTTCCCCAACCCTACTGCGCCGCCAGCATTGCTCACGCTCGCACATACCACTGCCTGCATGACGCCATCGAGAAAAGGCGGACGTCTGCCGGGTTTAGCCACAAGTTGCTTAGAGATAAGTTTAGATGATTGATTTGATTATATCCTTCTTAGGGCCTAACTTCACTACTTACAGAGTTAAGGCAGCTGAGTAGAGAAATCAAGCAAGAAGTTACCTCCAGTTCCCCCCTATGTTTCTCTCTCTCACCCTGCGCATCCCCCTACATTCCCTTTTCACTCTAGTCATCGCCACCATCACCACAACACCTGGACAATGAGGCCAAGGGCCGAGACTTCCCATCACCCACCACCACAATACGTTACGTTCCAATTCGGAACATGAAAGTTGGCGCCTCCAGTTGTGGATACAACAAAAGTACACAATCTGGCAGTGGACCAATGAGTGGTGCCTCTGAGTGGTGCCTCCAGTGGTAACTGGACCAACACCAGTTTTTTTATTACACCGGACACAACTAATCGTAAAAATCCATAAAAAATGGTTGAACCAAATCCTACTTAGTGAGTTCATAATGACGCACCATAACAACAAAAATCAGGAAAGTACAAATGCACCAGTGACATTGAAGTAAATTTCTGAACTCCAAAAAATTCCAACTTTATAATACTACCTCCGTTCGCGAATACTTATCACTTTTGACCAAGGCACGGTTACCAAGGAGATAATTTGTTTTTATCCCATATGACCAAAATGCCCTTAGTAACTAATCCGATTGATCATGGGCCCACCACATGTGTGGTGAGGGAGGAGGGAAGAGGGGAAATGAGAAATTATGTACTGGGAAGCATGGAGTGACAAGTATTTGTGAACAAATAAAGTGGTCGAGACTCGAGAGTGGGAATTATCCAACGGAGGGAGTACATTGGAATCAATTTGTTTTCAACATCTGAAGAAAATGGAAATAAGTTGGCAAACATGTACCTGAGCACTAAGAAATCGAAGGGCAGCAATCTCAGCAAATGTTACACCACCAATAAAGGCAACCAAAACTAGAGAGCGATGACCAACCCTAGAACAAACAGACATGTTAGAACAAAAACAAATGAAGGTATGCATAATCGTATGACAGCTAGAGCAAATATTAGAAATGTAATTACTAACAATTCTTTCCTTGTTAGTGTGTTAATATATGTATAATTGTGTTATTCCCAATTGTTCTAACCGCCGCGCGTTAGACCTCGTTGCCTTGGTTGCCACGCCGTCCACCAACGGGCATTGTTTCCCTCCCTCGCTACCCGGTGATCTTCGATGGTGTTAATTACACCGACTTCGTGTCTCACATGCGTGGTCTTCGTCTCCGGGGCGTCCTCTTTTCACCTGCCCACCTTGCCCTACTCCTCCGACGGAGCCTACGCCTGTTGCGCTGCCCCCAACAAGGCTGCTGGCCTTACTGATGATAAGGTCGTCTCTGCCTACCAAGAGGCTCTGGATTCCTACATGGATCGATTGACCGCCTACACTCAGTGGTACGACAAGTTGATGTCTTCATCGCTAGTGTCCAGTCTCAGTTCTCTTCTGAGGTTGTGGGACTCCCTTGGGCTTTCCAGATGTGGACCCACCTTCGTCAGCGCTACGAGCCCTCTGGTGATGCCTTCTACCTGCCGTGGTCCGCCAAGAGCACTCTCTTGACCAGTGATACTCTCGCTGGCGCTTTTACACTCGAGCTCTGCATGCAGCGTCGGTGGACTCTCTTCGCATTCTTTGGCATCCGCTCCTATTCGTGTTGACACAGGTTTGGCGTGTCTCACGAGTTCCTTACTCGCCGCCGAAGTTGAGCGAGGCGTGCCCGACTTTTTACACGCCACTTCGTGTCACTCTTACAGGCTCTTCAGAGATACGTGCGAGAGGAGACTACGCCGAGTGGTCTTTGATCGATGCCACTTCCCTCCGTTCTCCGCCGCTCGTCGACCTACTACCGCCGCGCTCCACGCTTGATCGCCTCCTCCGTGCGCCACGGTGGTGGTGACCACCCTCCATCTGGCGGTGGCCGTCCTTGCTGCTCCTACTGCGACAAGGTCGGCCATATTGAGTCCTAGTGCTATAAAAAGCAGCTGCACCTTTCACGCTGTTCTCCTAGCACTGGCACCGGTGCTTCTACATCGACTCCTTCAGCAATTTCTCTCATCGGCGAGAGATAGCGATTTCGGCGCCGCTTAACGCTTGAGTTCTCCCTCAGCGAGTTACGCTCACGACCCTTGAGAAATGAGAAACCACCTCCTACCACGATCGGTACCTCAGTAGATTCTTAATTCCGGAGCATCTTTTCACATGACTTCTGATTCTTCCACTGTCTTTCATTACACCTCTTGATTCTCATGTCAGTGTTCTTACTGGCGAGACAGGAGAATCAAGTGGTGTAAGGAAAGACAGAGTTGAAGAATTAGAAGTCATGTGAAAAGACGCTCTGGAATCAAGAATCCACAGGAGGTACCGATCGTAGGAGGTGGTTTCATTGCGAAAGGGTCAATAGCGTAACTCGCCGAGGAGAACACAGCGGCAAGTAGGCGTCTAAATCTGGCTATCTCCTGCTAAGTGAGATAAACTGCGGAAGGAGTCGACGCAGACATTGATGTAGAAACACCAGTGCCAGTGCTAGTAGAAGAAAGGCGGGAAAGATGCCGCTGCTTGTTATAGCACTGGGACTCAATGTGGCCGACCTTGTCGCAGTAAAAGCAGCGAGGACGGCCACCGCCAGATGGAGGGCGGCCACCACCACTGTGGCGGCCACGCGAGGAGGCAAATGTCGTGGCGTGAAGCGCGCCGGTGTAGATGGACGAGCGGCGAGCGAGAGGGAAGTGGCATCGATCAAAGACCACTCGACGAGTCTCTCTGCACGATCTCTGAAGAGCCTCCAGAAGAGTGACACGAGGGTGGCGTGCAAGAAGCTGAACACGCCTCTGATCGAACTCAGGACGAAGGCAAGAAACTCGTAGACACGCTGAAACTCCAGTCAAGACGCATACCAGCAAAGACGCGAGCAGGAGCGACAACCAAGGTGCGAAGAGAGTCCACCGACACCGCACAATGTAACTCGAGTGTAGAAAGCGTCAACAGTAGCATCACCCTGCTGAAGAGAGTGCTCTTGGCGGACCATGGACAGATAGAGGGCTCGTAGCACTGACGAAGGTGAGTCCACATCTGGAAAGCCGAAGGGGGTCCCACAACCTCAAAAGAGAACTAAGGCTGGATACTGGCGATGAAAACAGCAGCAGCCCGAGCGTCGTTGTCGTACCACTGAGTGTAGGCGGTCAGTCGATCCTTGTAGGAATCCAGAGCCTCTTGGTAGCGCGAGGCGACCTCAATATCGGCAAGGCCGCGAGCTTCAACAAAGACCTTTTGTTTACCGTCGTGGCGGCGAGTCAAGTGTAGGCTCCGTCAGAGGAGTAGGGCAAAGCGGGCAGGTGACATCGCCAGAGAGGACACCCCAGAGACGAAGACCACGCATGTAGATGAGCATGTGAGACATAAAATCGGTGTAATTAACACCATCGAAGATCACCGGGCACCGAGGGAGGGAAACAGTGCCCATTGGTAGGCAGCGCTGGACGGCGCAGCGACCAAGACAACGAAGTCTAACAGGCGGCGCTGGACGGCGCGGCGGTTAGAACGACGTTTTTTTACCAGCTCAGATCGCCTCTTCGGCCCAGCTCAAAACGCCCGGCCCGACCTGCCAAGAAAATCACTACCGTGGGACTAGTGTTCCCCAGCGATTGCTTGGTGGCGGCGGCCAGAGCTTCGAGGCGGCGGCGGCGGCTTTGAAGCGGCGGCGGCCGGAGGCGACAGCGGCGGCCGGCTTGAGGCGTGGCGACGGTGATGATGGCCTTGAGGCGGTGGCGGTTTTGAGGGCGGCGGCTCGCGGAGGACGAGGCCAGCGGCGGCCTTCGGGCGGCGGCGGATCGATCGCCGACGACGACGGCAGCGGTGCAGCGTGCGTGCTGCAGCGGTTTGGAGTCGAGTGGGGTAGCGACTTCAAGCGGCCTTGAGGCGGCGGCGGTGGCCGAGGCGGCGACCTCATTAGGTGATGAGGCGGCGCCGCTAAGGACGCAGGCCGAAGCGATGGTCGGTCTTCGGCCGGAGGCGACAAGCCCCAAAGATTCGAGGAAGCCGGCGGCAATGCAAGGAGAAACCGTGGCGGCGGCTAGGGCAGGGGAGGACGAGTTGCGCGTCCGAGAGGGGTAACCCTAATGGGCTCTAATACCATGTTAGGAATAGCAACTAGTATTTCCAGGAGGCTAAAGGGCCAATATATATAGGCAAAGTTATGTATAATTGTGTTATTCCCCATTGTTATGAGGGATTATTTGCATATTCACCTCCTGTACTTGTCTATATATACTGGCTCTTTGGCCTCATGAGAATACATGTTGCTATTCCTAACAGTTAGTACAAACAGAAAAAAAAAAATCAAGTGAACGAGTGTGTACTGTTCTGGAAAAACTTTCACAGCTTTTTTTCTAAAAACAAACTAGTGCAATTGAGCAATCTAGGCTTCTCCAGGGTTCTGGAGATGTGATGTCAAATGATAAAATAAACATTTGTCTTGTTTGACTTTTTTTTCCTTGGCTTTCATATCTTCACGAGTTTTCTTTTAGTGTTTTTCCCTTTTATATATTATCGCATTCCTAGATCTAATGCTACATCCATACACCTTCAATAAGAGCTCACGTGGTTTGATCTTTGTTCGTCCAGAAAGTTGAATTAATCTCATTCATTTCAGGCATATAAAAAGTGCAGATATGTATAGGCCCATTAACCTAGGTTGGCCCATGTCGCGCATCTAAGACTTGTATATATATCACCTTCAATAATTAATAAGATGTATAGTTGTGAATAGCTTCTCTAGTGAACAATCTTAAGGGGCAAACTGGGTGGAGAACACCACAAATTTGACAGATCGTATATAAAGTCATCAACTCAGCATGACAACTATTTCCTGTGTATAAACTATCATTACTAAAAAATAAAAATAGGATCATGAAATAGCATGTCGAATTTGGATATTCAAATCACAAATGCAAATATTGCCACCACCTTTTCCTCAAATTTCTAAACAAAGCCAACACGATTGTGGTAACCTTCCCTCCCTCTCAACGTCCATCATTTTTGAAATGTGGAAACAACAGTTCTAGATAACTTCTACTAACATTTACCTGTCAATACTCTGCTGAGCCCCCGAACCTGGGAGTACTTCCAATGAAGAATTAATGGTTGAACCACCCTATATGAGTAAGTCAGATAAATCTTTAAGAAGAAATAATTTGCTTCCCTAAAAACTAGAAAGTAAATCTTCAATGTAGCAATATCCACTCACTCTTTTCAAATCCAGATGAGGACCTGGTAATTGTTTCAACAATTCTTCAATAGATCGCCTGCAAGATGGCAAATAAATTTTAGTAGCAGAAAGAACATGTGGCAAACTTTCAACCCCTATAATAAAGGTCATTCAAGCAAACCACATAACAGTTACAACATTTTTAGATAAGAAAGTGCACCAAGACTTTCAGAGTTACGAGGGACAAGTCATAAGCAGATGTATCAATAGACAGCAATAACAACTTTTGCTCTGATAGGTAACAGAATGTGGGGGAAGGAAAAAGTAGGACAGTGAACAAAGAAAATTGAAAGTCATGTCCCTATTAAAAGGAATATTGGAATCTCATTCGACAACAAGACAGGTGGAAAGGAGAAGATAACTTTACATTACTCAGTAACCAAGCTACAGCTTTTCTTTTATTCTTTGATTTTATCTCATCTTACATGTGTACAGAAGGTTCATAGAAAAACTTCTTCCCAAAAAAAATAAACACATCATTCTCTGAAGAATACATTCAAAGAAACATGAAAAAAGCATTTTCATTGAAAAAGTAAGAGATCGAAAATAAAGTGACGTGATAAACTTACCATCCAGATCTCACTGCATGCTGAACAAGGCGAATACTAAGAGGTGCATATCCAGAAAATATGTACGATACATCACTAGGGCTGAAATTGAAAATAACAACAGATAAGTATTAGTTATCATGAACCGTGATGACTAGGGACTACAGACAACAAATGGCAAATTTATGAATGCCCAACAAGCAGAAGTAGGAAAAATCCTAATTGTGTTGAATAATCATATCCACGATGCGATGTGGTGAGGGCAAATGAAATAACTTTTTGAACAAACGCAAACACAATACATCTAATAAGTTTTTATAAAATATCTTGACAGGAACTTTCATTGAAAGTATGGAAACTAGGAATGTATCCATTTATACCACTTTATTTATTGAAGCAGCTAAAAATCAGATGTTATTTTGCATCTTAGCAGGGATAGAAAACCCGGTACCAGTGCAAATCCCGGCCGGCGGACGGTACCGATAACCGGCCTGGTTACCGGAAATCCCGGAAAGAATCCGGATGAAATTCACTTGAATTTGTTAAAAACCAGCCGAAATTCCAAAATTGAAATTTGATTTTGCTAAACCGGAAAGAAACCGGACGGTTTTTTTTCTCCTGGTTGCCACTTGCCACCGGTAAGACCGGTCACCGCTGGTGGCGGTAACCGGCCGGGTTTTTTTTCTCTCTGCATCTTAGTACAACTGAAAACTCCAACAAACTATTTAAGTTTCCCTAAAAAAACTATTAACTTATATGGAAGAGTCAAAGTCACTTGCAGGTTAGTACCAGCATTTTTCGAGAACACTGGTTAATATTATTAAGAAAAATATGCACAGATTAAACCATGGTTACATAACTAAACTTAAACTTCAGTCAGATGATAAATTTGTGGAGATTAATTTGGAATGAAGTTATGTTGGTGCCGGTGTGCAGCTTAAAAAAATGCTTTGAGTTAAAGACCGCATTAGGAAGATAATAAAAATGAAGATGAAACCCAAAATGAGCACTTTTTGGCCTTCAGATAAGGAAAACATCATTAGACAAAAAAAAAATTATAAATACTGAAGAAACCCACAATGTATACTATTTGCAATTGGACTTATTTAAACTAGAATAGGCAAGAAAATATACCCTAATAAGAATAAAAGATCAATGTTTAGAAGTCTATCTAACATTTCGGTTACTGGTGACCAGGGTTAACAAATCCAGATGGGCAAAAACTCCGGACAGAGATCGGCCAGACTATGTAGTCAAGTATGACTGACTTTTATTTCCACTGTGTTTTCTCCAGGTCTTAAGTTTCCTCTTGCTTATATTGATAAACCTTATGCAATTCAGGTAAAACAATTCTGGTATTTAGTATTTACTGTAGCTCCCGCTACCAATGGGGAAGACCGGGAACAGTGAACCCTGCTGTAGTAATTATGCCTCGCAATGTTGTCATGTCACTAAACGCTTATGGAGATTGTTGACAATGTTCTGTGTGTTCTTATACATGCATTGATAAATATTTCTGTGACCTGCATGTGAAACCAAATGGTTGCAGGCTTGCAGCATTAGCAAAAGAAACATAAAGAAATGAATGCAAAGTAAATGTAGAGCTTCAGCAGTTAATACTTTGCCGTGTCATTTACATCAACTATAAGCTGCAGTGCTCTTGTAATACCAACCCAATTACTTCTTGATTCCTGTGTAGCACGACAGTATGTTATAGAAAATTAGATATGAAAAGAAGAAAGTAGAACAAATAACAGGATAAAACACCATTTAAGGAGAGGCAGAGAACTCTGAAGCCACAAAAAAAAAACAAGCTCATCGAGGAGCTAATCTGACTAACCTGCCTCTTCAAAAGGCCTGCTTTTTCCAGATTGAACAACAAGGGCATGTGCTCAAAGCCATAACTATGCAGTATTTCCCGCCTAGCCAGTAGCATAAAAAAAGAGAGAACAAGGATAAAGATAAGGTGTAAAATCAACAACAATGCTAGCATGGGACAAAAAAAATCCAAGAAATAAACACAAGTCCTAAAACACATTTATTCAAATAACACCTATAACAACCAATCAGCGACTAGAAAGGTGCAGGAAATACTCAGTTTAAGCAAGCACAAAATGCCATCAAGTATCTCTGCGCCTGCCTACTGGATACCATAAAGCAGAAACCCTTCTTGTTTCAAATGCATAAAATAGACAACCTTTGTGCAGTACAGATAAATTGACCTAATGGCAGTATGGCACCAGACATGTTACAGGATACTTAATGTAAAGAATTCCATAATTTTATGTGGATCGTTATGGCATCTGAGTCAAATCATATTTCCAAATAGTACTTAATATTATATGATTGACGTTTTAAGATTTGGCGTGCTAATCAAATGCTTCCTGGATGCTAAAATTTTCAAAATATTTATATCCTAAAAGGATATGGATACCAGATGTTTTGGATATAATCTGACTATATATTTGCCCGAGATATAGTTATAAACCATATTCTCGTTTGCAACCTTCAATAAGCTATGGAGATAACTTATCAGTACAATTTTTACTCCTTTTCACCCAGTAAAACATGCATCATATTAGTGAATTTCAGCATTACACAAGACTAACTCAGTTACTCAAACAATTGCCTCTGATATGCATTATCTTATTCAAAATCATCAAATATAAGTATGTGACTAAAGCATGTAACAGACATTGGCACAAAGTCAAAAAGATAATATATTCAAAATAAGCGTTCCATGTACTTAAGTCTTCTAGTACTACAAAAAAACCATCTTGGTCATTAGTACTGATATTATGGAAAAACTACATAGCTTTCAATTCTGCTAAGAACAAATTTAAGATTAATAATTCACATATCAACATTTCTAATAGTTCATATTAGAAGATAGCTAGAAAAATGTTCTCCAGGCCAAATGATCCTGTCAACTGATTTACCCATAAGGTATAACATATCTTGCAAATTGACAGGCAATGAACTAACAATGAACATGAAATTTAACACAAAAGCAACGGAGGAAAGTCCTAGAAACACGGTCACTTTATAAAGCAAAATAAGCATACCTCGAGTAATCGAAATTCTTCTTTGGCAGCCCAGCATTTGTAAGGGAAAGTAAGACTAGAAGGCGGAGCACATTTTCAATAGGTTCCTGCTTATGTATCATCTCCTCAATGTACTCGAAACATCTGGGGATGCAGCTAGCTTAGCTAATATTTTAACATAAATTCAGAAGGAACTAAACGACAAATTGATTGATAATTATGATATCCTAAATGCCAAAGAAACATAAAAAAAATTTGGGAAAATTTTGAATAGCCATTGTAAGTTTGGCATATTTTGGATCTAACAACGGAATTTGCGTATTTTTGTACTTGCACTCCAAAAGAGTAACCCTTAGTTCTCCATGTCACTATGACAAACTAAACCAGTAACATATCACTTTTTTCCATTTTTCTTTACTTCTTACCATGTCCGAAAATGATAACACGCCATTATCTACTTTGTTCGACCGGCCATATATTAGTTTATCTAGTAGCAGGAAAGGGGCAGTGCAGTGGTAGTTCAGGAGGAGGATTAGGAAAGATAGAATAGGAATTGAGTTTGTTTTCATGTTAAGAGTCCAAGTCTTAGGGGTATTTTAAGTAGCTCTATATAAGATCAGGCATTGTAATATTTCAGATCAGGCAAGAAGAATTAATCTATTCTCTCCCAAATATTCTCCCATCTCAACCTATTATCTACCTCCCCCTTCTAAAACCCTAATCCCTCTTCAAGCCACGTCTGGCCTTCCTCTGTACGGGAGTTATCCCCTTGTGAATCAAGGTCCACAACACTAGTAAAGAAAGTTGCAGAAGGATTTAAGTAATATAGACCTCAAACATTCATGGGAGTCTTGGTTTAGTCCCAGAAATACAAAAGCTCAAACTATCCTGTTTAGTCCATAAGCATGCAGTGGTGTTTAATTAAAGGTAACAGTTGCTATTTTTGGGGATAAATTGACAGCTTGACATGCTCTTTCAGGTCTAAATATTACTTTCTTAAAGATGGGGATTAAATAGATTCTCATAAAAGTTGTGAAACTAAAAAATCAATATAAATACAGTTGAAATGACAAATTCAACTCTACGAAAGCTTAAGAACAAAACATATGGTTTGGTCATATATTTCCTAACAATGTAGATAGAAGCAAGCACACAGGAAATAAAACTTAAAACAAATGAGAGAACTTAAGGAGAAGATAAATACGAGTGAGGAATGAATTATAAGAAATGCACTTTAAAGTAAACAAAAGAGGATTAAGGAGAAACGCAAAGATAGACTCACATCTCAAAGTTTTGCACCTCCAATATTGTTTGTTCTATGTCTAGTCGGGCATGAAAGGATGGTTTACCCGTAAATGATTGCAAGTGTTGTGCCAAATGAACATGCCTCTGAATCATTGCATGTGCTAAGTTAATTTAGTCACACAAAAAAAGATAAAATAAAGGTACGTAATTAACTCACAGCTATTTCCGGTAGCGAGTGCAACCTCTTCACAAAATCCTTCAGCTCAGAAACCGACTGAGTCTGTTTAAGACAACAAAATTATTTTAATAACTTCCTATTTTTCAGATTGTTCTACTTCTAACCAAAATGGTAGGAGAGGACATAACATTCAAACAAAACTGGAATACACATGTAGATACTCAACATTGAATACAACAAATTCACTTGAAAGTTACCGAAAAATATGTAGCTTTTCAAAAAAGGACAAAATACTAGTTTTATCCTAACACTCATGTCCATCTCACCCCAAATTGTAACATCAAACGCAACCTACACCTCCACATCCAGCAGTCATAAGTTCACTAAAAAATTTAGGTAGTGTTATCTTATGACTGTTATCCTCCACTCATGTCCACCTCACCAGTGTACTGTCAGAAATGCCCACTGAGTCACCAAATCAAACAATTGTATTTTGACTCAAGATCAAGGAGTTGCTGACTAGACAACACATGATATTTCTGGAGTTATAGTATAATATTTTATTCTCATGTAAATATTAAAACCACGGACGTTCAGTAGTTCTCTTTTTTCAAACCTGCTGCATCAAACAGTTCAATTCATGTCAGTGCTCAATAGCTGGCCAGTACTGTGTGTCCTGGTTATCCTAATTGTGTTAAACAAATAGAATTGTCAGCAAACTGGATACTGACCAATTATTCTTGTTCTGGATATGATAAGTATATATTTCGAAGGAACTAACTGTAGTGACAGCAGCCTGTCAGCAGCAACGCCACCAACAACAATAGTGTAACTCTTAACTATAACAAAAATGACTCCATGTGGACCCAATGCCACAGTGCACAAAACAATTAAATCATGAATTGTAATCTTCAAAAGGAATTTATACAAACAGGGATTAATTCTAATTCTAGCAGTAAATTAGCTGAAAAAGGTGTTCATTATATATGAACGTCGTATTTACACCTTTTTTTCTTCAACAATGTTGCAAAGGACATACTAAGGAATATAGAACACAATGCAAAACTCTTCAATTCATACATTGGTGGATTTTACTTCCGCGTAATCTTGCTGGATAGATGTTGCCTTTTGACGCAAGACCTGCAGTCCATACAATTTACAATAATGTAAAGTTTATATCCATGATGGCAGCTATAGTTAACAAATTGGTATTCAACTCATTTATAAGCTATAAGCCTATAACAACATCGGATAACAACCAAAACCACCAACAAAATTAGCACAAGTTCCATCACATAAGATAAACAAGGCCAAATCTGTGGAGTGAACCTGAACTACAACTTCAAAATTGAGGTCTCGAATCTCCTTGTACAACTTGTCACTGAAAAGAGAAAAACAGCGACATAAATGTATAGCTATATATGGCAAATATTCCGTAATAAATGCAAGCACTTGCAATCTAACATGGTTCAAATACAGATTACAGAAGCTTCCCGCTAAACGAAGAAGAAAAAATTGATTTATTTGCAATTATACAACTGAATGGTATGAGTAGAAGATAAGGAAACAAAGTAATCCTTTCCTAAATAAATATCCAAACTTTCTACATCTAAAGCTTTCCAAGTGTGCAAGATGGACCATAAGTTTCCTGAGTTGGACAAGGATGCCAAATATACTAGTATTGCAGGAAGCTTACAAAAATGTATTCACAGCCTCACAGACACACAGGCACACAATGACCCATTGATATAACATGTATTTGAAAAAAAAAATGCACATTTATTGTTGCTAACTAAAATAGCATATACTAGGAAATACAGGATACTTACCTCGAATTCAGTGGAACCTTAACCTTTTTTCCGTCTTGTTGGGTTCCCATTATGCTTGCATCAACTTCCACAGATCCGTTATGGATTTGCAACATCTGCATAATAAATCATGTTCGAATGATTCATATGAATCTGCTTTAGATTTTAGAATAAAAGGAAATGCAGCGTTAGAATGGAGGACATTCTGTTCATTTTGATTGCATTGACTTAGGCAATACAGAACACACAATGATATGGCACCTGGGTTAAAGAGGGCCCAAATCACACATCAAGAACTGCTCACTGAGACGCTCCTTCACAAAGGCAGTGTACTGAGAGCCGTCTCCAGTAATGATCATATCATCCACATATAGAAGGAGCAGCGTCCGACCCGACGAGAGGTGTATACAAAGAGGGCAGGGTCATGATGACTGGCAGAGAAGCCAGAAGCAGTGACAACAAAGGAGAAGCGGTCAAACCAAACACGAGAGGCTTGTTTGAGCCCATAGAGAGAGCGACGAGGGCAACAAACCATACCATCGGGGACAGAATACCTAGGGGACGACTGCATTTAGACCTCCTCACGCAGCTAGCCATTGAGAAAGGCATTCTTAACGTCTAGCTGAGAGATATGCCAATGTCTAACAGAGGATACAACAAAGAAAGTGCGAACAGTGGTCATGTGAGTGGCACGAGCGAAAGTCTCATTGTAGTCACGATTATGCACCTCTGAAAACTACGCACTACAAGACGAGCCTTGTAGCGCTCAAGGGAACCATCTAAGCGGGTCTTGATCTTGTACACCCACTTGCACGTGATGGGAGTGACATGCACAGGTAAGGACACAAGACCCCAAGTGTCAATACGCTCCAAAGCAACAATCTCCTCGGACATCGCGAGCTACCACTCAGTGTAAGAAGCAGGCTCACGATAGGTCGTAGGCTCAAAAAGAGCAACAGCTGCAAAGCCGTAGCGCTCAGGAGGTCTGACAGTGTGACGATCAGGAATATCGTATATGGGAGGAGAAGGCGGAGCAGGTCCCAGCAAGGACGAAGAAGAGTTGGGAACAAGACCCAGCAAAGACGGAGGCTCAATTGGAGAATGAGTAGGCCGAGAACGGCGAGAGTAGTGCAGGGGAAAGGGTGGAATCTCAACAAAAGAGCGGAAAAGAACCTCCGGCGGAGTAGGAACAGGTGGAGCAGGAGGAGAGGGAAGCGAAGGTGGAGGATGAAAAGACATAGTAGTGGAAAGCTAAGATTCAGGAAAAGTCACAAAGGAGATTGACTCAGCAAGAGAATCTGAGCTGACAACAGGCGAACAAGGGTAGTAAGGTCGGGACTCGTCGAAAGTGACATCCTAAGAGATCCTCATCCTATGAGCAACAGGGTTGTACCAACGATAGCCCTTATACTCAAGATTGTAGCTAAGAAAAACACACTCAAATGACTAAGCAGTCAGCTTGGTGCGCTCACGAGGTGAAGAAGGATAACGTAGACACAACCGAAACTGCAAAGATGACTTTACTCTGGAGCTCGACCGTAGAGACGCTCGACAGGAGTAGAATCCTGAAGAGCAGTGGAAGGTTGTATGTTGACGAGGAAAGTAGCAGTGGAGACAGTCTCAGCCCAGAAGTGAACTAGAACAGGAGAGACAAGCATGAGAGCGCGAGCTGTCTCAAGCAAGTGGCGATACTTATGCTAAGAGACACCGTTTTGAGCGTGAACACCAAGACAAGAGTATTGGGGAAGAGTATCATGCTCAGCGAGAAAGTGATGCAAAGCAGCAGATAGATACTCGCCATCAGAGTTAACACGAAACACATGAATGGCTGAATCAAACTGAGTGCGAACAATGGTGGCGAATATCTCGTAAATAGAGAGAACCTAACTACGAAAGGACATGAAGTAGATCCAAGTATGACGAGAATAATCATCAATAAAGATCATATAGTATCGATGACCCCCTTTCGAAACAAAAGGAGTCAGGCCCTAAACATCAGAGTGAACAAGATCAAAAGGACAAGTAGAAACAAAATCATTTGAGGGATAGAGGAGCTGCAGCTGCTTGCCAAGCTTGCAGCCCATACAATGTAAAGAGGTGTCCCCAGAAACAGACCTAAGAACACCAAAACCTACTAGAGACGATAAACGTGATCCACAGAGATGACCTAAGCAATGGTACCACTGAGCGAAGGATGTAGTAGAGGACGCAACAAAAACAGAGGTAGTCGTAGTGGTTGACTGGCTGGTGGGGACAGCTAGAGGAAGATGCAGCTAGTCGAGCTACCAAAGACGCTACGAATCACAGCGCCGAGGGCCAGTACTAAGCAGAGTCCCCGTGCGGCGGTCCTGGACACAACAAGAGTCAGATTAAAGAACAACACGACAGTTGTGATCAGTGATCTGACCAGCCGACATAAGCTACATAGTAAGCTGAGGAACATGAGAGACTGCAGAATATGAAAAGAAGTGAAAAAGGTGCCTCGGCCTGCAACAGGAAGAGATACCAGTTGCAGTCTGAACAGTAGAAAGAAGAGCTGTGGGACTCACAGAAGTGAAATGGGTAAAATCTAGTGTCATGTGAAAGGAAGCACCAGAGTCTAGGATTCACAGAGACAAAATACCTGATGAGGGAGGAGGCGGGGGCGTGAAAGACTGCTGAGCAGCAAGAGCCAGATGAGCAGAACCCGAGGAGTCCAAGGTTGAGCCAACATCGAGGCGCTGAAGTAGGGGGAGGAGCTGCTACATGGCGTCGCTGGAGGAGTCCTGGCGAGAGGCGCCAGCTCCAGAGTGGGAGGGACCCCAGAGCCCTTCAGGGAATGTCCACCCCGGCAACCCTGGTCTCTCTTCCGCTTAGCGATCTTGATACATGGCGAATCACGCCGGCGATTAGGTGCGATGAGACTCACGATGAGGCACCAACCACTGGTGCCCCAGGAGCGGGAGGCACCATTGTCGGTGCTGAAAGAGTAGGTGCTGAAGCAAACAAGGCAGCGTGCATCTGAGCCGCGCCACGATGACGAGTCTCAGCATGCACACCCATGAGGGCCTCCACCAAGCTCAGGCGTGGGTGGCGAGTCAGGAGCTGAGCACGCACGGTTTCAAACTCAGGCCGGAGACGCGTTAGGAAGTCGTAGAGACGGTGAGTCTCCTGGTGAGCATGGAGCCGTACACAGTAAGGATAGGTCCAGCAAATTTCCGGCCCAGAGAGTAAAGCTGACGCCACACCTCAAACATCTGCTGGTAGAAGTCATCCATGGTGGCATCGAGCTGCTGAAGAGAATGCGCCTGATGCACGACAGAGAGATATATAGCATCACTCGTTGGCTGGTAGTGAGCTCGAAGGCGCTACCACATAAGCTGAGTCGTCGGCAGCTCTGCCACACCCATGGAGATGGCCACATGCATGCTACCAACTAGGACGGCGATAACACGAGCCTCGGCATCCTACCATCTCTCATAGGTATGCAGCTCAGACTGGTAGAGCTCCAGGGCCTCCTCCAGTGCAGCATTGGTGACCTCCTGAGCCGCATGATCTGCACCAGCAGGAAGAGCTAGTAGAAATGGCGGCGTAGGCGAAGCGAGCGGGTGCTCACGGTGAGATGACCCTGTCGTCGCCGGGTGCTGAGGTGAATCCTCAGGTGAACAGACCACTCCCGAAAGTTCGTCCCGTCGAAACGAACCGAAGGGAGCGTGATGACGAAGGAGCCGTCGGCGGAAACCATTCAGAGCAGATGGGTGGCCCGAGGGCCAGCTGCCAGGGAGGAAGGACACCCGGATCCAGAGCAAGGGAGGCTCGGGACAGCGGCTGGGGCCGATGAACTTGGCACAGGGACGCTCGAGAGGCGGTCGCGGCATTGAAGCAGAGGCGGCCGGGCAACGGGATCCGGCGGCGGATCCAGGCTCGCGCTCGTGGAGGAGCGAGGAGGTCGGGCTCGAGCGGCGTATTGAAGCAGAGGCACAGCGACCAGGCTCAGGCGGCGGTCGCGGAGGAGCACGACAGCAGGGCTCAAGTGGCGCTCGGGGAGGAGCTAAGGCACGGGAGGCTACGGTGGCGGGATCCAGCGGCGGCGCTGCGGATCCAACGGTGGGAGAGCGTCAGGCGGCCGAGAGCACGTGCGACGGGAGAAGAAACAGAGGGCTCTGTTTCGGGCGGGCGCGCGCGCGAACTAGGAGGGCATCGACAGGTAGCGGGGACGACGGCTGGTGATGGTAACGGCGGCCGGTCACGGGGGAAACCCTAGCTCTGATATCATGTTTTGGAATATGACCTTGTATATTCCAATGAGCCAAAAGACCTGATATACAAGTTACAGTGTGGGTAAATATGCAACAAGCATCCTATACAAACTAACATCTAACAAATGTTGCTTCCAGAATCAACGAATAAAACAGACAAAAAAGGAGAAAAACCCAGCCACTGAGCTAAAATCTGAGGCAACACTACTCTGCTGCAAAGATTCTAAATAAGAATGCAGCTGCATGAGTGCATGCGCAATTCCAGTTGACCTAAGATTAACTACTTCACCCTCTGCCAAAAGATCATTGCACCCTACTCCATAGTAAGTAGTAACACATGTATGAAAGATCACTGCACAATACTACCCTAGCAGCGCATGTAAACTAGCACAACAAGGGTAGGAGAATAAATAGGAGAACGAGAAATATTGCATCTACCGGTCTTTCACATTTTCTACGTGGGACAATAACAGAAAGCCAATTAGCGATTAGCTAACAGCTAAATGATATCATAGTTTGTTCAGGGAGTATGAAAATGAAACATTCTGAGCACAGCTCAAGTCCAGCATGCATCTATGCAGACCAATATTGAATCATAAAATCAGTCAACTGATTAGAATAACACCAATATAGATGTCGTTTTAGACATTGGCACAATCTCCAATATGCAGCCTTGACCTAGAATTTTATAGTAATATGTAAATAAAAATTACAAAAAAAATAATACTCGGATAGTACTAATGTTTTGACTTCATGCATTCTAAATGACACCTATTTTGAAACTAGGTAGCAAACATGAAGGTTGAAGGAGCCAGCGTCATTGATGTAACAATCAGAGTTTTAGGTGGTCTTTGGTAGCTTACTGTGTTTGCCTATCTGAATCTCTATGGTTCAAATTTGATACATCATGCTGAAATTCATCGTGACTGCTCATATGAAGGATTTAGTGGAGTAGTCGCAACAAAGATAGAGGCAGAATTGAAGAATTTGTCTTGTTTTGACCATGTTAACTGACAGGAGAAAGGGAACTACGTGAAGTTTCGCATCGACTCCGACTTCAGATGAAGGAATGCTGGAATGCTAGTTCGTAAGTCGAATGATAATTATATTGGCATGTTATCATCCAATAGAAAAGGCTAAGAGATCAAACATTCATGAGTAATGCCAGAATAGCCAACTTCATAGTCACCTCGTCTAATAAACCTTCATATGTCAACTGAGAGCACATTGGAGTAACCATATCCACCTGAATGGGGAAAAAAGATATATTACGAAAAGTACAAGACATCAAAAGAGGGCATCACCCCTAAGATCAGCGTAATTTGTATTAATATTTAATGACTTAAGACAAAACTAAGTGCAACAGTTCACACATGCAAAAAGAAAAATAAACCAAGAGAAAGTGCAACAGGGTCGTTTTCAGAACTAAAAATGGCATTATAAATAGAACAAAAGATTTACCTCTCTGTCCAACAAAATAAGGGTGTTTATCTCCGGAATCCCCATCTAAAGCACCACAAACAAAAAATAAAACTGATCAGCTAAATTTAGAGATCTGAATCACAAAAGCTTGAAATCAATTGGCGTTACATCATCCATGTTGACAGGATCTTCTAGTTGCATATTATTCAGCAACTCTGCGGCTTTGGTTGATGCTACACCCTTGGCCCTAACATTGGGGATAACTCCAAAGGCAAACTGAAAAAAGATACGGTAATAGGCATCACTTCAAGAATTTTATGGAAACCAGTACGCCAAATTATAATAGGGAGCCAGGTCTTCTAGTCAGTACACCAAATTATAATAGTTGTTGAAAGATGAAGTCAAAAACTTATGAGATTGCAGATTTGTAGAATTGTTAAGTATTCTGCAATCTGCAGTATAGTAGCAGGTAACAGCTCAGTCTATCCATATAATATTTCTGCTATAAAAAATGCATCTTGAATGGGATTAATCCTTATTTCAAGTACAAAACATCCCAAATACATAAAGGGAAGACACACACCTCTAACTTATGAATAGCTTTTGCAACATGCCAGATAGAACTCGTATCCCCTTCAATAAGGCATTCCTGAAAATCATAAAAGCTCCAGTGAGATTCATAATATCAAAATACACAAGCTAGACCAATATGCATCAGTACCTGCAACGAATGATCAAGATCAAAAGAAAGGACATCTTCATCCAATGGGACCAGATATAATGGGTATTCTCCGATTGTTATCTTCTGATGAACTTTCTCTTCCTCGAGGATCTGGAGGTACAAAATAAAATACTGATTATAAGTCCACTTCATATGACAGTTCAATTATAAATTAAAGATGCTTTAGTGTCATTTGTCTTCACCAGAGATTGAAATACCGGCCGGTAACCGGTTTTCCTGGCCGGTCCCGGGGAAAAAAAATGGCCGGGATCTTTTAAATTCAAATTTGAATTTTTGACTCTATAATGTCCTTCTACAGTTGGTTTAGCTATTATTATACTAGATTATGTATTGAAACATTAGTTTTTAGTATATTTAGCACTATTAAAACATAAAAGGCCAGTTTTTCCGGTTACCGGTTTCGAGAAAACTGCAATTCAAAATTTGTTTTTCAAAAAATTTCCGGTTTTTCCGGTATCCGGCCGGTTACCGGTACCGGCCACCGGCCGGGACCGGTTTTTTGATCCTTGGTCTTCGCACACAAAAAAAAAGATGTTCATTGAAAGGATTTTCTGAGTCATGTGTCAACAATTTGCGGATTCACAATAGTAGGTCCTCACAAAATTCTGATGCAATAGTTAAACATGTATTGAATGTTTGGAACATCCGCATAGGTATGGAAGCAAAACTCATCAGAATCTGGCTACTAATATAACAAAAAAAATCTAACTTTTCCAATAAAACAGGACAGCTGATGTTGACACATAATTGGTGCCCCACACCATTAAAATACCTTGCAAACAGCATTGCCAATTTTGGCACCTGAAAGTATGAATACGGTATAATCATTGCATATGGGCTATGACTAATGTACTTTGCTAATTAGTACAAATATATTCCAAAATGAATATTACAATTCGTAAAATTATTTTTCTAAATGAGTTATAATTGTACTATTCGTTCAAAATCAGAAATTTGCTCATTACCATAGCAGATATATGACATTTCTGGAGTTTTCGTGTAAGATAAGTTCAATTTTATCTATTTTATAAGATATACAAAAAAATAGTAAGCAGCCTCTTCTTTTGGCTTCTGAAAGTAGATATTTTTCTTTATCAATATCAGCATCCAATAACTGTGATGAAGTCCAGGAAAAACTGATAAAAAAACATGTTAGCTCTAGTCTAGAGGCTCAGAGCGAGCTTTAGGAGCTATTGTAAATACTAAATATGTCCCTCAAGATTCACAATGTGAATAGTTGAATTAGCTGAGCCAATGGACTGCGAAATTACTGTAAAAGGGCCTCATCTTTGAACAGCAGTGAAGCTCATTCGGAATGTGAAGAAAATATACATATGAATTATTTTAACATAAGACTCAACATAAGTGATGGATAAAACTGCATTTATACATCAGTACACATACAGCATGCCAAGTGGAAAAAAAAGTTCCCCTTTTTGAAGATAGTTCATGAGTTTTTCAAACCTAACCTAGATATTTGTTGGGAAACAATTATCTAAAGATTTATGGGATTCAAATTGGAAACAACATTTCAGAACTGGCAAGCATCATCAGCGATGAAAGGATCATCAGTAGGTACATTCAATGTGTAACATGTGAACATTCGATACATAAGATACTGTAGTTGTCATCTTGTCTATGCATGGCCTATGGTCTACGGACTAAATTGTAGGACGCAAAGTTCTGGAACCTAGTCAAACCAAACTCATTTAGACTCCATATATCCATATTGGGAATTGGTGACTGCATGAATTGTCATTCTTACTACATTCAGACCTAGAACAATAAAACTGTGCTGAGCCAAAACTGCGCTGAGCCTTGCAAACCATACTAACATACAGATAATGGAATTCCAAGCCCGATAGAATAGAATAATAGAACCCGCAAGTACATTTCCAAACATACAAAAACCAAGTGATACCTTCTCACAAGAAACTGTCCGGCGTGGCACAAAGTAGAGGAAGTATTCCCTCTGGAGCCCTTTAGGTTCTTCATTCTTAATTTGATTTGCGATGAATTTCATGAAGCTCAGCTGGGAGCGTACAAGATATACGATTTTTGGGCATTCTGTCTGCAGGGGGTCAGCAGAGAGAAGCCGCAACTCTGCACCATATTCCTGATGAGCATAAAAAAACCATGTCTTAGCTATGCAAGTCCGAAAATCAAAGAAATTAACTGCAACAATGGCCTAGTTCCTGATATATAAAAGGCATTGAGAGGAATATTCTCGTGATACATCACCGAAGTTCACAAAACCTACTAATTTATTAGAGATAACAGATAATGTTGAGTATTGACTAATGACATCTAACCGCACTATCATCTCACCTTTAGCAGCGAGGTCTGCAGGATCAGCGACAGGGTACCCGCGAGCTTCGGATCAATGACGAGACACTTCTTCCCCCTAGTCTGATAAGCAACGAAAGAATTCGAACTCTTCAGTATCAACAACAAGAGTATAGAAGATTGCGACGGGGACTTGCAGGATGAGAAACGCACGCTCTTGAGGATGTTGAGCAGGTCCTTCTGCGACTGCTCCCTGCAAGCCGGAACCGAAACAGATAAACAACACCGGCCAAAATTTGGAGGAACAAACAGGAGGTGAGAGGGTGCGGGCATCAGGATGAGAGACCTGAGGGCGGCGAGATTGAGCGGGGCGTTGTCAAGGTTGGGGATCTGCGCCATATGCCTCGACCACCTCCTCTTTTATGTTTTGCGCTTGCCCGTATGAGGTGGCGAGGACTGTCGGGGAGGCGATTTGCGCCGCCCGACTCGCCGGACTCTTCCAAATCGCTTCTCCGCCTCCACCACCGTCGACGGCCGAAGACTCAGGTCTTGTTTGCGTGATAAAGCCGTTCTGCGTTTGCTGGTGGCGATCTAATCGATTCAAAATGAATCACACGAATTGGATAAAATAAAGCACGAAGTTCGAGAAGAAGAAAAACCCAAACTCCAAGCCCCCAAGGAAAGCAAAGAAATTTTAGAAAATTGCTACTGAAAAGTCCCAATGCTAACAACAAATCGAACAAATGTGCGGACAAATCGTCCGCGATAGCTAGTTCACTAGACCTAATTGAATCAGATGGTGACCTTCACGAAGCCCTCGTCGGTGCTGGCCAAAGCAGGGGGTCACAGGCCTGGACGACGTGCTGCTGCCGGATCGGAAACGGAAAGCGAGTATGAGGAGGTTGGCGACGAAAGCCGTGGTGGCGGCGGCGACCAAGGGCGGGCGGGACTATGGAAAAAAAACCTAGATCTACACGGGGAGGCGGCGCTTCGGGGGGAGGCGGAAGCCCGGTCGGCGGCACCGAGGGAAGGCGGGCGGCGCCGGCGGGGGGCGGACGGCGTCGGGAGGCGGAAGAAAATTACATGGGACGGGGCCCTAACTCCCACCCCTTAAGGCCCTAACTTAGATTTATGCCACGCGGATCACCAATCTTAAAGCAATTCCGTCACCAATAGAAGTAACAATCCTAAAAACGAAGTGAAATTTAGGGGAGCTCTTGACACAACCGGAGGTGTTAGAATTGGACCATGAGTTGTTAAGGCTCGTTCATTTCTAACATTTCAAAACATGCATGATTTAATCTTATATTTCGTAGATTAGTGTGGTCAGAATAGGTTACAGACCAGTGTGGTCGGAATAAACTGGTTTCAAAACCGTAGACCAATGTGGTCGAAGACCTGATCAGAATACACCACCGAGAGACTGGTCGAAATACACCTCGGAGACTGGTGAAATATCTTGATCGGATCAGAGACCGTGTGGTGAAATACACACCGTAGACTAGGGTGTAGTAAGGAGCTGATAAACACTACTTAATTACCATTAATTGATTTTAAATTAGTAGTTACCATGGGTTAATACGGCTTTTATTAGGAAGTTACTAGTGTGCAATTGTCCCGTTCTTAAAAGGATATGGAGATGTCCAGGTCTAGTGAGTGAATTGAGTTTTCTCCCAAATCTTCTTGTTCCTCTCTTTTGAACCATACTAGTGTGTTATGATGCCGAACCAAGTCGTCCCTTCTCCTCAGTGTGCACCGGGAAGGGGGTGAATGGATATCTCCGAACTGTTGCCACAGAGTTCACCTGCATGGAGCGACAATAAGGTTTCTAGACAGTGCTTTCGTGCTATCGCTTGCGCTTCTTCAAACCTAAGCTACTTCTGTTTCTCCATCAACCTCACTGTAAGATAAACTTTATAGTATTATTGTGATTATGTTTTTGTTTAAAGACATACTGCTTCACTACCTGCATCTATTTCTGAATTTGCATCAATAGTCATATGCGAAATATGCTTCTTGTTAACATTTGGAATTAAAATATTGCCCTAATTTCCAACGTTCTGGAAACCTTATTGTGGATATTTTTGTAATTCAGCAATGGTTGGTGCTTCTAATGCTATGAAATGTAAAAGGTTTTCTGTTCAGAACTTTCGTAGATGGCAGACTATGGTCAAGTTTTGGCTCATGTCTTTGGGGTTGTGGTGGGTGATCCATCCATAGCATCCATTTATGATTGAACTGTAATATTCTGAAAATAACCCTTGAGGGGCTATGCGTAATTAGACGAAAGAGGATACATGAAGACAGAATGTTTTGGAGTTTTATAGAGGAGTTGGGTCGCACCGGGATAAAGGATTCACTTGAGGCCCAGAGTTATTTATATAAGACCGGGAGACCTCGGTCTTACAGAAATAACCCGAGGGTCCTCACAAAGATGTATCAAGATCTCCCCGGCAGAGATTCTGGTGAACCCGAATGAAAAGAGAAATTGCTAGATTCGTTATCGAGTGCAACATTTGTCGCCGAGTGAAGGCCGAACATCCGTGACCAGCAGGCATGTTACAACCTCTTCCCATTTCTGAGTGGAAGTGGGACTCCATCGGAATGAACTTTATCACCGGCCTGTCCTAACTTCAAAGGGAAATGATGTTATTTGGGTTATCATTGATCAACTGACTAAAGTGGCACACTTCCTACCCGTCAAGACTGATCTTCGTGTAGGTCTTTTGACGGATTTCTACTTAGCTCGCACCGTGAGCTTACATGGTGTGCCAAAGACGATTATTTTTTTATCGTGGTTCACTCTTTACTTCCCGGTTTTGGAATAGTTGTAACAGGCTATGGGGACTTGTCTCTCCTTCAGTACCGCATACCATCTACAAACCGATGGCCAAACGGAGAGAGACAATCAAATCATGGAATACATGCTCCGTGCTTGTATTCTTTCCTATGGGAAGAATTGGGAGAAAAGCTTGTCGTTCGCTGAGTTCTCCTACAACAACAACTTTCAAGCTGGTCTCGGCATGACGCCATTTGAGGCCTTATACGGGAGGAGATATCGAACCCCGTTGAATTGGTTAGAGACCGACGAAATATCATTCTTTGGCCCGGACTCAATCAATGAGGCCGAAAGTCAAGTTCGGTTGATTCACGACCGGTTACGTACGGCTCAATCAAGGCAAAAGAGCTATGCAGATAGTCGCCGTCGCGAGTTGAGCTTCGAGCCTGATGACTTTGTATATCTCGAGGTCTCTCCTCTGAAGGGACATCAACGATTCGGCGTCAAAGGCAAGTTAGCTCCTTGATATGTCGGGCCTTACCGTATTATCAAAAAGAAAGGAGCGGTTGTCTACAAGATGGAATTGCCTGCTACACTTTTGGAGGTACACGATGTATTTCACGTGTCTCAGTTGAAGAAGTGCCCTTGTATCCCAACCGAGGAAGCTCCTTTGGAAGGTCTTGATATACAAGAATATCTACCTACAGTGAGCATCCTTTACGTATCCTTGAAGAAGCTGAACGAAAGACAAGAAATCGTACCATCAAATTTCTTAAAGTTCAATGGACAAATCATTTCAAAGATGAGGTGACTTGGGAACGAGAGGATCGCCTTCGCGCAGACTACCATTCCTTCTTTTTCAAGTGACGGAATCTCGGGATAAGATTCTTGTATGGGGGGATTTGTAACATCCTAAAGCTTGGGTTTGTATTTCAAATGTATAAAAAGGTGAACTTTTAAAAACTTTTGAACATACATTGGAATTATGGAGCATTTTCATAAATTGCTGCATTTGAAGATTTTGAAATAAAAGAAAACATACAACTCAAATCGAAACTCCAAAGGAAAATAGAAATAAAAACTTATGATAATCCTTGGAAAATAATTTATTTAACTCTTATAATATTTATCATGAATAAATATAATTTTGTAAAATTTTAGAAACCAAATCGACCCTAAGAAAATTCAAAATTCATTTGAATAACCCCTACGGTTAAAGGATTAAAAAAATCAAATAAAATATGAATAGTGAGGTTTCTAAATTTTTATGGATACTAAGTCATCCTAGGAACCTCCCTGCAAAATTTTAGGATTTTTGAAATTTATTTGCTATTTTTAAAAGAGTCGGTTAAACCTATTGCTTCTTTGGTCAAATCTGGAATTCAAAACTCAAACCCTAGCACTATTCCGAGCCATGCACTGTTCCTCGGACTCAAACCAGACTCCGACCAAACCCGTTTCCACTCGGTCAGACCCAACCATATCTCCTGACCCAACTCGCCTTGAGTCGCCGTCAGCCCGGGCCCACACCACAGCGCCGTCGTCAAGCTCGCGCTGGCACACGCACAGGAGCTGAGCTCCACACTGCCATCTTTCCATCCATTGCTTGTGCTTAACCCTCCTCCAAGCCATATCCATTCCTCACTTCTCCTCTTGGTGGCTGAGGAGGAGGACGTTCGTTCTAGCACCTCTCTCGGGTAGGATCCTCCCAGCTTTGTCCCTCTTCTTCCGCTCTCATTGCCGTCTCCATTTATGCTAATGCGAGATCTTGTCATTGCTTGTAGCGCTAAGAACGCGGAGGTGTCTTCATCGGCCATAAAGTACGCCCAGAGCACACCCGTAGAGCCCCACCGTGTCATTTCCTCTCTAGTGAGCCATCGGCTATCCTTTGTGCATCACTTTGTGTTCGAGGTTATAAGAATAGCTTCCCCTCAATCAATTTGTCGGATGTTACACAGGAGCTTGGGAATTTAGAAGAACCTCCATTGTCGGCCGAAAACCCTATTCGTCTTCTTCCACTCCGGCCTGTAAGGCATTACTCGATTCCAATCGTTTGCACCATCTCCTTCGCATCCTTAAGCTATCCCGTACCTTCATTATCCTTCTGTTTGCTCAGGTCTTCTTCTCCACGAGGAACCTCTCTATCGTCGTAGCCATTGACAACGTCAAGCCTCCTCCAAGCATCTCCTGTCATATCTTCACTCGGGTAGGTCCTCTATACCCAGTAGATGCACAAGCACGCGATGGATGGCACAATACATCATCGGGTCATCATAGCCACCTTGGCCCGTAGCTCCCCGCTGCCCTCCTCTGGCGCGCCACTGTTATATGACACCGTAGAGGTTGCCACATGTATGGGAACTTGCGTGCGGCTATTGTGATTCCATTTCTTGCTTTTGTTCGCACCGACGAGGTCCACATCGCTGGCGACAGGCACGACAGTGAAGCGGCCGCGGGATCCCCTGTTGTCGGGATTTCGACCGGCACTGTAGCTGGGCAATTACAGTTAATCCAGGATCCTTAAATGTTAATCACTGCTTAGTTACTTAATGTATGTCTTAAAAGAATTGATGAGTCATTGACGAGTAGGGCTGTGAACAGAAAACGAGGATTTTAATACAGGTTTTCGTTAGAGTATGACATGTGGCCCCGGGAACTTAAGGGCATAGTTGAAGACCCGTGGAACAACTCATGGACCCTCGGTCCATGCACTATGCATGTAGACCGAGTCTATGATAGGCAGGTCCCAGATGTCAGACCGTATTAAAATTTAGAATTTAAATAGAAAATAATACTATGCACTGGACCCCACCTGTCAACGACTATGGCTAGATTCCTCTCAGTAAAAAGGTATTAAATGTGTTTATAAATTCCGAAATGAATTATTGTTACACTGAAAATTCATTTAACTTTAAAAAATACATAACTAATTCATTTTAACTCCAAATCCAGTGAAACCAATGTTGGTAAATTTTATTTTTAATTAAATTTAATATGGTATAATTTTTGAACATGTTAGTATCCTGGAAAATTTAGTTTTTAATATTGCCCTCGGAATTTGATTATTTTTACACTAGAAAATGCTTTAACTTCAAAAATTCATATGAACTCCAAATGAGGAGAATCAAGTTATTCTGGTTATAACTTTTTATTATCTATCATGCCATGTAAATTTTATTTTCACCACATTTCTGGTAATATTGCCAAAAAGGTAATTTACATATGAATAGTGATAAATTGCATTTTTGTGATTTTTCTCCCCTTTGATCTTCCAAAGGCCATAACTTCCACATACAAACTCTAAATAAAATAATATTTATTTATAAATTCATATAAAATCATAATATACCTACTATGAAATTTTCATGTATTTTGGATAAATTTGGTGTTATGTGTTCTTATTGGCTTTTCGTATTCGAACGTTAGATTATAAATATCCGAACGAGTTCGTTTGTAATCCTCAATAGCAGCAAGCAGATTATCTTCAACAAGGCAAGCAGCCCCCTTGATCGTATTGATCCTATTACTTTCGTTACAAAATATCTTGTTTGCAACTTGTATGTATGCATGTTGTACTTAAATGATTACTTTTCGTTAGAGGTGGTTATTCCTATTAGATAAATGATACGTAGCAAATGTTTATCCCTTGCCACTAGCCCTAAGTTATTATTCCCGCTGATGTTAGTGCTCGGTGGATGTTATAGAGTCTATACTTGTTTATGCGAATTGATGCTTAGTCATGCTTAAATTCTGATAGAATTGGGCGGTTATCGACTTTGTCGTTAACCTTGATCACACTAATCCTTTTGTCATGATATATCCAGCACCATGTGCTATGTTAATTTGAAAACTAAAAATGCAAACAAAACGATTTGGACTCGGGCAAATAGTTGTTGGTGTGGTTATTGGGTGTATGGCTCATGCCCGAGTCAACAAGAACCGAATTACTTATGTCACTGATCCAAGCACTTTTGCATGATAACCACACGATAGATATATGAGACCTCTCTTCACTTAGTACTGTGGCGTGTGTTAGCTCTGGGTCGTATGGTGGCTGTTGTTCTATAGAAAAAAATGTTCTGTTGTTGTGGGCGTGTGGAATGGGCTCCGGGTTTAGTTCCCATACCCTGAGGAGCATCGGTAAGTTATCTCTTCGCCGATGACTCTGATATAACGTATAGGTTTCCATCCATACAGGCGACTCGTAGTTAATACATTATATTAGAAATATCTCGTAGGACTTAGTCATGTCGGCATACCTAAAGAAGTGTGCTAAATAGCTTGGCAAAAGAGGCGGTTTGGCGTGTGTGGGTACATTGGTACACCCCTGCAGGGTTTAATCTACTCGAGTAGCCACGTTCTTGGTTATGACAATGTTTGATTAGGTCGTGCAAGAATTGGACTCAACATTTTCATTAAAACTTGGAATCGGGTGGTACGAATGGGTAATTCGTGTTATGTTGTGGTGGCTGTTGGGAAGTCACCTCTAGGATGTTATTTATGTTCTTAATTGTTGTCTAATATTATTTACTCATTGTTATTTAAAGTATCAAAAATGTTTACTCACTTGCCATTTCAATCTATTACTAGTATTTCAAATGAAATGTTGCTTTATGCTGAAAATTGCTTAGTGTAGTAGCTTTCCGTTGATACATGAATGCATCTAAATATTATTTTTCTTGTAAGTTTTGCGTGTATAATTTTGTACTCAACTCGGTTGCTGCAAATTTTAGAGGAGGTTGACCCCCCAAGGGGTCAATCTTTGTGAGACTGTATTCGAGGATGACGACTAACTCGGCGGGCTTCCGGCCAAGTTGCCTTGTGGGTGAGGGCAGCTGGTCGGCTTCCTTTTGTGCCATCTTATGGATTTTGATATTCCGCTGCGTACTTAACTTTTATTATTGCTATTTGGCCGGTTGGTCGTATGTATGAAAACTGAAGTTGTATAATGATTATGTTGTAATATTTTGAGATTGCGGTACTGTAATATTGTTGTGTGGCTTTACTTTTAATATTGTTTTTGTAAGGTGTATGTGTACCGCTCCTGGGAGGTACAAAATACACCAGGGGTGAGATATTTGATTTGTAATGATATGACCAATTAGTTGCTTGAGTATTATAAGTTTAATACCCCCGGGTCCTCACAGAGACAGAATATGCTAGCAGCTCATAGTAAGCAGAAAAGCTATGCAGATCTGAGGAGGCGTGACCTTGGAGTTTGCAGTGGTTGACCAGGTACTCTTGAAAGTGTCTTCCACTAAAGGCATTGTCCGATTCGGTATCAAAGGGAAGCTTAGCCCGAGGTATATTGGACCATTCTCAATTATTGTAAGAATTGGAAAGTTGACTTATCGTTTGGACCTCCCTGAGTCCATACGTGGTGTGCACAATGTATTCCATGTCTTCATGTTGAGGAAATATCTGAGAGATCCAGAGCATGCGATTCCGCTAGAGCCGATTATTAAGCAAGACCTCACCCTTAAGTCGCATCCGGTGCTGTGCGTATTCCGGAGAGGTCGGAGCGAGTGCTGAGGCACAAGACGTTGGTATACATCAAGGTGCCATGGACGCATCAGTCTGAGCGAGAGGCGACCTGGGAGTTGGAGTCTCGCATGTGCGAGCTATACCCGGAGTTGTTCATGTCGGGTACATGTTATTTTTTTGTTGTTTAATTTTAGCAGTGTGGTTGTTCTTCGAGTAGAATGACGAGTGCAATTCGGGGTCGAATTCTGTTAAGAGGGGTATAATGTAATATTCTAAAAATAACCCTTGAGGGTCTATGCATAATTAGATGAAAGAGGATACGTGAAAACAGAATGTTTTTGAGTTTTACAGAGGAGTTGGGTCGCGCCTGGATAAAATGATTGTGGGGAAAGTGAAATCTAGAAACCCTAACCACTGTTATTTTCTTTTCCCTTCCCTATGTGCCCACGCTCGTGTGCGTGAAGCTTCAGCCAATTGCCTCCTGCGTTGGGCTACTGCCCGCTTGCGACCATGGGTTAACGCCTGCCCGCGCGCGAGATGTTTCCTGGCCGTGTCAATGTTGCTACCGCCTCGTGTGCGTAAGTACTACTAGCTATCAATGCATGCCATCGACTGCGATTTGTTTCCCGTAACTTGTTGCCTTGCAGTGCTACAACTAGATAAGTGGGAGATGCATCTTTTGTATGCATGCGTTTCATAGGATCAGTAAAGGAGAGAGGGAGGAGCTAGCTAGTGTTGCATGTTTTGTATGCATGCATTTTGTTGGAACAGTATGGGAAAGTATCAGCATGTTTCTAGTTGGGGGAAAATTGAATAGTAGATTAGTTTAGTCTGTTGTTTTGTTGTACAGTTATTTCGGGTACTTTAATTGTGAATTTTGAGAATGTTATCTACTAGTTAATTATAGAGAATTTCAGTAGATCTCCATTGAATATTTAATCATGTCAAGCGGATGAGTAATTTTTGAGTTATGAATTCGGTAAAATGTTGTCTAGGGAGTTGTCGTCTTTTGACATTATCTTGGTAAACTGTAGATTAAAAATAGTAAATAGACTAACTAAAGTTTTTGATCTACATGAAAGATGTAGATAATTGTCCAAGGGTTCTGGGGAATCCAAGAACTCGAATTTTGGTCGGGTAAAACAAAAGTTATGAATTTTGTAAGACTAGTTGTCCATAAGATGGCAGATCGGTCTTCTGGGATAAAAACGGGGGGTTAGATTATTTAATTAGAAGTCATGGTAATCTAAGAAAATATGGGTATTTTTTTTAGAATCCAGAACTAGGTGGTTTGCCATTATCAGACTTGTGAGTCAAAAGTTACGCTTTTTTAGTACGAGCACGACAAGGGTGATTGTTGATGCAGGGAAGCGTTGTGGATTTGGGGGCGTAATGCGGCGATGTCAATTGATTGTTGTTCTTGTGATGTTGTAGTTTGTATTAAAATTTGAGTGTTTAATGTAGGAGAGGCGTCATGCTTGTTGCAATCTTTTAGCCAAATCGTGCGTCGCAACTAGTAAAGGCAAGTACATGATAGACAACAATCAATGATTGATCACTGTATTTTCTAATCGTTCATTACTATTATTATTGTGCTTTTATTTTTATTACTTGCAAGCAATGCAATGGTATGACTATATCTTGTTGTCGAATATGAGAAAAATTGGATAGGATGAATATGATGAAACTATGCATTTTTTGCATTCATAAGCATCTTTGCATATGAGCCGGTGATTATGATTGATCACAACTCCACGGGAGTGGTGGAGGTCCCCAATCCTTGAGGAGAAGCGAGCTTGAGAGTGAACGTTGTCGTGAGCGTTCACTCACGCTATACCGGTATACACGAAAGAAGTGCATGTGGGATGCATTGAAAAGAAGAGATGTGATGTTTGTGTGTGAGATCAAAGATAAAAAATGGCATGAGAATATTGATAAGAGGACAAGTGGTGATAATAAAGTTATTGAATACTGTTGATTTTGCTGAGTCATAGACTCACCCTTGCTCTTTTGTTGTGTTTAGGTGATCATTGAGAGCGCCGTGATTGAGAGGGATTAGTGCACATGGGATAGTTTCATACTTCAGACATATGATTATTTGCCATGAGAACCATTTGATTTATTATTTCTGGACTACTTTAGAACATGTTAGAAATTGAATAAGTTTAGATGAATGTTTTGGACTTGTCTTTTAGTTCCAAGGCTTTGGATTTATTTGTTTGGTGCTGTTTAAATTTTTTACCTTGGTATATTTCCCTCGCTTATTTATTCATGATTGACAAGTCTTTATTTATGTTCTATTGTGACTCGTGGACGGTTTTCATTAATGCTTTGTTTGCTGGAATTTTATAGTGAGTAGTTGAATATTAGTTAGTTTGGGTAGCTTAGTGGCATTTCAGGCTCCGTGCTGGGCTGGGGTGTTACATGAACAGACCATGTGGTTTGACAATGCAAATAGCACTACTCTTGGATGCATTCTGACCATACTGGCAGATCAGCTCTATGATGTGTACATGAACTCCAAGTCCACCACAGAGTTGTCGGGATGCACTAGAGCATAAATATGCAGAAGTTGAGGCTAGTCACTTGCTCTACATGTGCGAGCAATTCTTCGACTTTTAACATGGATGATGCTAAGTCGATAGTTGCACAAGCTTATGAGCTTCGGCTACTGGTCGACGAGATTGCGTATTTAGGTTATGTTTTGCCTCCTAAGTTTTTAGCTGCGGACATTGTTGCTAAATTTCCTACTACATGGCGGGATTTTGCTACTAGCTTAAAGCACAAGAGGGAAGAGGTTTTTGTTGAGGATCTCATAGTTACCTTGGTGTGGAAGAAAAGGCAAGAGTAAAAGATGCACAAGCATTTTCAGCCAGAACAATCATAACAATGCCAATATCATAGGGAAGAAATATGACAAGAAAAACAAAGGCTTTTAACCAAACAAGATAACTAGTTTTAAGAAGAAAACTGAGAAGAATGATTTGAGGAACATCACCTACTTCATGTGTGGGAAAGATGGTCATATGGCGAAGGACTGTTATTTCGACAAGAGTAAGGATTCTGAACTGCCAGAAAAGAAGGTTGTCAACGTGACCATAGGTTAGGCCTCAATAGGTGGGTATGGTAATTCACCTATTATCTTTTCAGCATGTCAATCAAGTGATTGGTGGGTTGATACTGGTGCCAATGTTCACATATGTTCTGATATTTTCTTATTTTTCTTCTTACTAGACAACCATGGCTTCTTCCGTCGTAATGGGGTAGGGTCGTATTCTTCTATTCTTGGTGTTGGCATTGTCTATCTGAGGGTTACTTCAGGGAAGATTGTCTATTTGAAGAATGTGCAGAATGCACCATAATGAACAATAACATCGTTAGTGGTTCTATCCTATGCAGAGATGATTATAAGCTAGTATTTGAGTCAAATAAAATTATAATGTAAGTTTGTCAACTTTGGTAAATGTTATGAGAGTGAAGGTTTGTTCTACTATGTACTTTAGAGTCTTGTTATAATCTGAATGTTGCAACTGGTTTGAATAATTGTGAGGCTAATGTTTGGCATTCTCGTTTATGTCATATTGGTTTTGATAACATTGCTCGAATATCCAGATTATAATTAATCCCAAAATGTAAAATTATCAAAGGACCAAAGTGTCAAACTTGTGTGCAAGCAAAGCAACCTTGAAAACCCTTTAAAGGGTTGAAGCAAGAAAATAATTTGGCACCATTAGATCGTGTCTGTTCCGACTCATGTGAGATGAATGGATTATTGACAAAAGGAGGCAAAAGATATTTTTTTTTGACTCTTATTGATGATGCATCGCGTTATTGTTATGTGTATCTACTGAAAACAAAAGATAAAACTTTAAATTACTTTAAAATTTATAAGGCAAAGGTTGAGATCCAACTAGAAAGGAAAATTAAAATACTAAGGTTTGACCGTGGAGGAGAGTATATCTCTCATGAATTCTCTCGATTATGTTCTAGGCATAGAATAGTCTATGAAGTCACACCACCATATTCACCCCAATCAAACAGGGTAGCTGAGAGGAAAAATCGAAAATTAACGGACTTGTTGAATGCCATGTTGAAGAGTGCTGTTATACCTAAGATATTATAAGGGAAGTTATATTGGAAGCAACTTTTGTCGTAAACAAAGTAATCACTAAAAGGTGTGGGATTACTTCGTGTGAGGGATGGAATAGGAGAAAAACCCCATATTAATTTTCTGCGAACTTTAGGGTGTTTGGTGAAAGTCAATATACCATTGTAAAAAAAGAAAGATTGAACCTAAAACAGTCGATTATGTTTTTCTGGGATATGCTTATAACAGCACGACCTATAGATTTTTGGTAGTAAAATCATAAACTCCTGAGATTATTGCTAAAATAATAATGGAGTCGAGAGATGCTTCATTTTTTGAGGATATTTATCATATGAGAGTTACAGGAAGTACTTCACGAATTGAGAATAATCAAATTATGAATAATAGTAATTTAGAATCTACCACTATTTCTGTTACGCACCAACTTCGTGAGAAATTGATACGTCGAGTTCCCGATCTTCACAACATAGGATTCGAGGATATCTTGGTAGAATCTGACCCAACGATAAGGAAGCCAACCAAAGCCTCTTATCCGAGACAATCGCTAGTCCACAAACCTGAATACTAACCCACACAAACTACACACAAAAGTGCAGTAGCATAGATTAGGTGCGATTCGCGAGGAATCACAAGAACGAGGCGGCAAGAACACTCTCCATGTTCAATGTTTTTATGTCTGGAAGAAATTTCGTAATATGAGTCTTGGGCAAAAACAACCTTTACATATTGTATTTATAGGAATAACATCACAAAAAGATAGGGAGGAAGGATTCCTGGGCATGACAACATGCATGGAAACCTCCTGGAATTTGGGGTGCTACATTTGGTGCAGTCCTGGTGGCCTTTCCTTAAATAAGATACATGCTTTTTTTTTTATTTGGTTCAGCTGTGTGCAATATGAATTCCCCTCAACATAACTCGTGTAGCATTTCCTCTCTGTGTCCAGCCACGTTGCTCCAGTTTGGCTGCATGCAATTAAACTCCAACAACTCCTTTGCCCCTCATATATATCTTTAGTCATTAGGTCCTCTCCAATGCACCTAAGTACAGTAAAAGAAGAACTAATTGGAAATATTGCTGCATCATTAATATTATAAATAATGCTCAAGTTAGCATCCACCTGGTTTTGGATTTGTTTAGCACGATTGCGACTAATTGGTCCTTGGAATACTTTAGGTGATTCAGCCACTGTATGAGATGCATCAATGCTATCTTCAGGTGTAACAACTGAAGGTGTAGTGTGTATAGGTGCGATGTTGTCGACGATTGAAATCACCGAACTTACAATGTATCAACTGCCGTACGGTTGTATGTCAGTGAGCCATTTAACCGTATTCCAGTGTCTTAGAGTTACGCATCGTCGCGTGGTATGGAATATACATCACATGTTCCATTCGTCACATGGTATAGGATATATCTGGCCCTAGATCCAGATACCAGTTCAAAACTTTGTGAGTATTTGACTGGTCAGAGACAAGATCAGGAACCTTCTCCGACCAGGTTAGATATTGTGTAACCTCTGGAATCCTCGCGACCAGTGAGGTCGTTAGCCTTAGGGGTTACAACCATGAAGACGTATGGTCCTTATCTATTAAATAATAAATAGAGGTTTTAATTCTCGTCAGCTAGCCCCCGAACTTTAAATGAATTGGTTGTATGGACGCTTTCTCCCGATGAAATCATATCGGGCAGACGTCTCATTAAACGTCGTGATATTCGAGGTGGTCCGTATTCATTTTTAAAGTTGAGGAATTGCCTTGGAAGTTGAAAGAACTCTTTGTCCGCTGGTTAAAGGGATTTTTGTCCATTGGACTTCTCCCGGAAGTGGTTACAGTGTTGCGGCTATAAAAAGCCCCTTAGCACTGGGTGTTAGGGTTTTTACGCCTTTTACTTTCCTCTTCATCTTCCAAGAAACCATCTCCGATCACTTTTGAATTCTTCACCCGAAAGAAATCACCATGTCGGATCTTATCACCAACTGGTCGATCTCCGATCTGAGTGAGAAGAAATTGGAAGGTTTGGAAAAGGTTGGGCTCTTGCCGTAAGTTTGATCCCATGGAGATCAAAGATTTGGGAACATTCTCCAAGTGGTGAGGATGGAGAAATTCTGGTATTCCTCGCATATATTGAATGCGGCTTCAGACTTCCAGTTCACTCCTTTCTTTTCCATGTTTTGGAGTATTATGGAGTGGAACTGATCAATCTGGCCCCCAATGCCATAGCCAACCTCAGCATCTTCGTCTACCTCTGCGAAGCGTATCTGGGAATTCCAGCAACACTGGATCTCTTCAAGTATTACTACAGATTGACGAATGCGAAGAAGACGACCGGTACACCTGGAGAGTGTACTTTGCGTATCCATGATGGGAAGGCTGATGAGTACATTCCAATGTACTCCAAATCTTCGTGGTCGTCATGGAAGAAGAGTTGGTTTTATATGAAGATTACGCAGGGTGATGGCCTTTATTACAGCGGTAAGAAAGCTATCGAGAACCTACAATGGCGTTCCTCCTCGAAGAAGGAGGGAAAAATTAGGAGATGGGTTGAAGCCATCCATCTCCTAAGTGTCAGGGGTTTAACCTCCTGGCACGTGGTGAGGGACTTCTCCATGCGGAGAATTAGTCATTTGAAGGCCAGAGCTCATTTGATGCTGTGGTACATTGTCGTGATGATGCGAATAGGGACTCTAGGGAAGGTAAATCCCAATAAGAATCCGACCAGCATACCTTTCTGGTTAATTGCTTTCATAACCCTAAGACCTCTCTGTTTTATTACAGCCTTGTCTTCTGATGAGATCAGAAGTCGGATCAGGATGATCTGCGCTAGAGAGTTTAACGAAAATGCTAGTTTCCCTCTAATCTTAGTAGTTACTACTACTGAAGAGAGGGCTGAGAGACTCCGGGTAAGCATGATAATTATTTTTCACCTTTACAATCTCTTTCGATCGGTGTTTACCTAAAAATCATCTTTGATATGTAGTCGGTTGGTCTGAGAATTGATAAGGCCACGGAGACCTGTGATCCAATTAACGAACCGACCAACCTTACGATCACTAGTGATCGTGTAGAGGTAGGTAACCGAAGGAATTACTTTTTGTTTAGATGAAAAGATATGTTCATCACCCGACTAACTTTGTTTGTTAAATTAGGCGATAGTCATTGAGTCCCATACAGTTACTCAATATTTGCCAAAGGCCGTTGAAGCAACTACTTTGGTGACCAACGAACCTACACCTTGCGATCCAACGATCAGGGATTCTACTCTCGACTAGTTGGTTGAAAGTATTACATCTGATCTCCCATTGGAAGATGTAGAGGGTGCAGCCAACCCTACCAGTTCAAAACTGGAAAAACTGGCTGAAAAGAAAAGAAAAGCAAGCGCTACAGATTTTAAGACAGCGCGCTACAGAGTCAAGATAAAGAAGATGATCGGGTATGCTTTAAATGAAAATATCATATGAATGTATACCTTTTATATTCTTGATAAATCTTGAACTCTGAACTATTTTCTTTTGTGTAGACCTGCTGGAGTTCCAGTCTTCCCGACCAGGTCATTTCAGCAGGTCAGGTGATCGAGGGCACCTCCGACCAAGGCTTTTCTCAGGCAAGAAATCCTGAGAAGGAAGTGGTTAGGGAAGCCCACGAGCCTACTTCAGTGCCGGAATCTGGTTCAGATCCCGTGGTGATTGCTACTCCATCAGTGGAGGTAGGCATTTATGAATATCCACAACATATTCCAACTTCTGAAAGGAACTCCTCCCATACTAACAAGTTCCCTTTCTCTCCTCGATTTATCGAGGATAAGAAACTTGATGAAGCTTGGAGGAGAGTATCAGATCGCAAGAAATACCTGGCTGATCTAAAAAGGAATGGTGGGACTAAAACTTCCACTTCAGGTATTAATGTTATAGATGTTTTTCTTGCTGATTCTTATGTTAACTCGTGGGCATTTGATACCAGATCGGTTGCTCATATTTGCAATTCGATTCAGAGTCTAATAAGGAGTAGGAGATTAACAAGGGGTGAGATGGATCTTCGCGTCGGGAATAAAGCAAGAGTTGCTGCATTAGCCGTCGGGACTTTGGCATTACTTTTGCCTTCAGGATTTATCATGGAACTAAATAATTGTTATTACGTTCCAGCCATAAGTAGAAATATCATCTCTGCATCATGTTTGATGGCAGAGGGTTATAAGTTCATTATAGAGAACAATGGTTGTTCTATATATTTGAATGAAATGTGTTATGGCTATGCTCCCGTTTTGAACGGGTTGTTTAGTTTGAATCTTGATGTTGCACCCATCTATAATATTAATACAAAGAGGCTTCGGCCTAATGATATGAATTCCACATTTATTTGGCGTTGTCGTTTGGGTCACATCAGTGAGAAACACATGAAAAGGCTCCATAGTGATGGAATTCTAAGCTCATTTGATTTGGAATCATTTGAAATATGCGAATCTTGCCTGATCGGGAAGATGACCAAGACACCTTTCACTAGTCGAATGAAAGGGCGTCCGACTTGTTGGCACTCATACATACTGATGTGTGTGGACCAATGAGCACGACAGCTAGAGGTGGTTTTCAGTACGTCATTACTTTCACCGATGACTTTAGTAGATATGGATATATCTATTTAATGAGGCACAAGTCGGAATCATTTCAAAAGTTCAAGGAGTTCCAGAATGAGGTACAGAATCAACTAAGCAAGACAATCAAGTCCTTACGATCTGATCGTGGAGGAGAATTTTTGAGCCATGAGTTTGGTGATCATTTGAAACAATGTGGAATTGTTCCACAGCTTACACCACCGGGTACTCCACAGTGGAATGGAGTGTTCGAGCGGCGTAATCGGACCTTGTTGGATATGGTTCGGTCAATGATGAGCCAATCGGACCTGCTATTATATTTTTGGGGTTATGCTCTAGAAACTCCCGCTTTCACTTTGAACAGGGTACCATCTAAATCAGTAGATAAGACACTATATAAGATATGGACTGGGAAGAGTTCTAGTTTGTCTTTTCTAAAGGTTTGGGGTTGTGATGTCTATATTAAACGTTTGACGTTTGACAAACTCACACCCAAGTCTGATAAATGCTTCTTCATAGGATATCCTAGGGAAACCAAAGGATACTATTTATACAATCAAGAGGAGGGCAAAGTGTTTGTTGCCCGAAATGATGTCTTTTTGAAGAAAGAATTTCTTTCAAAAGGAGTCAGTAAGAGAAAGATGCAACTCGAAGAAGTTCGGGAAACATCTGAAAGTGTTTCAACTCCTACTGAACCTCTATAGGACGAACAAAGTGCTGTTGAACCTGTAGAAGAGACATCAGCCCCACGTAGATCTAAAAGGCCGCGTCAATTGCCTATAAGGTATGGGCATGACGTATTATTGGTGAATAATGGTGAGCCTAACACTTATAAGAAAGCGATGATGGACCCAGACTCTGAGAAATAGCTTGGATCCATGAAGTCCGAGATAGACTCCATGAATGTCAATTAGGTTTGGAACCTGGTCGAGCCTCTTGATCGTGTTAAAACCATTGAGTGCAAATGGATCTATAAGAAAAAGATTGATATGGATGGAAATGTTCACATTCATAAGGCTCGACTTGTCGCAAAGGGGTTTCGACAAGTTCAAGGAGTTGACTACGATGAGACTTTCTCACCCGTAGCGATGCTTAAATCTATTCGGATCATTCTAGCTATTGCTGCATATTTCGATTATGAGATATGACAAATGGATGTCAAAACGACTTTCCTTAATAGAAACCTAAGTGAGGATGTGTACATGACACAATCTGAAGGTTTTGTCGATCCAAAGAATGCTAGTAAAGTGTGCAAACTTCAGAAATCCATTTATGGGTTGAAACAAGCATCTCGGAGTTGGAATCTGCGTTTTGATGAGGAAATCAAAAGGTTTGATTTTGTCAAAAACAAAGAAGAACCTTGTGTTTACATGAAGGTTAGTGGGAGCGCACTTGTAATCATAATCTTATATGTGGATGACATATTACTGATTGGGAATGACATTCCCATGCTGTAATCCGTTAAAGTATCATTGTAAAATAGTTTTTCTATGAAAGACCTAGGAGAGGCAGTATATATCTTGGGAATAAAGATCTATAGAGATAGATCAAGAAGGCTAATTGGATTAAGCCAAAGTACTTACATTGACAAGGTGTTGAATAGGTTCAACATGCTTGATGCCAAGAAAGGGTTCTTGCCTATGTTACATGGCATAAATCTTAGCAAGAATCATTGTCCTTCGACCACTGATGAGCGAGATCGTATAAATAGTACTCTATATGCTTCAGCCATTGGATCTATTATGTACGCCATGGTTTGTACCCGACCAGATGTATCATATGCTCTAAGTGTTACGAGCAGATACCAGGCTGATCCCGGTGAAGGTCACTGGACAGCTGTGAAAAATATTCTTAAGTACTTAAGAAGGACTAAGGATGTGTTCCTAGTTTATGGCTGTGATGAAGAGCTCGTTGTAAAGGGTTACACTGATGCAAGCTTCCAAACCGACAAAGATGATTATCGTTCGCAATCTGGTTTTGTATTCATTTTGAATGGAGCAGCAGTGAGCTGGAAAAGTTACAAGCAAGAAACGGTTGCTGATTCTACGACGGAGGCCGAGTACATTGCATCTTCTGAAGCTGCGAAAGAAGGTGTTTGGATAAGGAATTTCCTTGCTGAGTTGGGTGTAGTTCCGAGTGCCTAATGCCCATTGGATCTCTATTGTGACAATAATGGAGCCATTGCGCAAGCTAAGGAGCCGAGATCCCATCAGAAGTCCAAACACATACTGAGGCGTTATCATCTTCTTTGTGAACTGGTCGATAGAGGAGATGTTAAGATATGCAAAGTTCATACGGATTCAAATGTTGCTGATCCGTTGACTAAGCCTCTTCCACATCCTAAGCATGAGGCGCACACAAGAGCTATCGGTATTAGATACTTAAATGATTGACTCTAGTGCAAGTGGGAGACTGTTGGAAATATGCCCTAGAGGCAATCGTAGAGATGATAATATTTCATTATGTTCATGATTTTGATAATATGTTATCGTGTTCCTTGAATGAATCATTTGTTATAGATCAATAAGTACGTGACTTGTTGGTGGAACTCTTTAACTTATATGATGTCATTCTAAATGTATCCCTGGTCGGAGGTCACTGGTCGGAACACCAGTGACTCTATGACTAGCACATGTATTGATTGATGACCTTGTTTCACCGGTCATGGATATTGAGATATCGAATCAATAATGTGAGCACATGTTAGAGAACATGGTGTTGGATAGACCCATCATTGAGACACTATTGAGATTGTTATGAATCTTTGTATCATTAGTTGGTCTCAAGTAATGATAATGTATAATCCTTAGACATGAGATCAGCATGGTTTCCTACATGTGTAATAGCACTCTTAGGGGTTGCCAAACGCTACTCCGTAACTGGGTAGTTATAAAGGTAGCTTTCGGGTATGCTATGAAACATGCGGAGGAATATGACTGGTCGAGATGGGATTTGCCCCTCCTAACATAACAGGAGAGATGTCTCTGGGCCCCTCGTAGTGATCGGATAAAGAAAGTGCATGGCCATGCCACTAGTGGTCGAAGTGTCGACCACATGATGTTATCCGACACTCGATCGAGAAAGTATTGAACAGTCCATGGTTGACACATTATCTCACCTGGAGTTCAACCAGACATCATGAGGCAAAAGAAGAATGCATGAGTAGGTCGCTTAGTTTTATCGATTCACGGACTAGTCGATGCGGAGATACGTCTTTGTCGTGAGATGGTCAAACGTAATCACGAATGGTAAGAACACAGTCGTAAGGAGTTCTGAATCGTCGTGACCAATTACAACCTGGTCGTATAGAGATACGAACTGGTTGAAAGTGATGAGGACCTGATCATAGATCATATTACATCAAGGTTCGTCCGATTTATTCTATGTGTCTTTGGGAATCGTTATGTGCTGCTAGGTACCGCTAACGACTAGTGGTCGGAAAAGGTTTTCCGAGTCATAACCGATTACACATGAACCTGTGGGGTCGCACACTTAAAGGGCAATGATCTGTTTTGGATGGTGATCCGAATTCGTATAGGCCTTGAGTTCCTAATGGGCCTCCAGGTCGAGACCCATCATGGATGCCTATATAAAGAGGGGCGGAGGCATGGGGTGCAAGTGGTAGAGGATGTTCTTTGGAAGGACTCCCGAAACCCTAATAGCCACACCTTCTCAACCACGCTGCTGGTGCTAGCACTCCTGCGCGTGGTGATCCTGGCCCGTACGTGTGGATACCTCGGAGGTGTTGTTGCGAAGCATCAGCACTAGGATGATCCGCGACTTGTGTTGATCACCGGAGTCGGAGAAGAAGTAACGTGACGAGTACGACCACTCGGAGGAGCAGACGCATGACAGTACGACTACTCGAAGGAGGAGACGCGTCGTGAGTACGACTACGACCGCATCAACTCGTTACAACGACTCTACTTCCGCTACGAGTCGGCGCGTCTAGCGGTAATTTCGTGATCTATTACTTGCGGTGGTTCGTTGGTTGCGGGGTAATTTTTTTGTTTGTGCTATAGTAGCATTGCCGCGTATCCCATCAGGATCTTCATCAAGCAGTTATTAGATGGGCAATCTCTAGTAGTAAAAACCTGCAAAAAAGAGAGAGTATGCAAAAATGTGTAAAAAAACATACCTTTCTCTTATCAATGAAAGCTTTTGTTTATCCGGTTGACTTATGGATATTCATATATTACGTAGCCCCCGACTATTTTATAGTAGAAGAACTTTACTATATAAGCAGTAGGCCAAGAATATGAACTTAAGTCTCAACCATTGTTTGAAAGTTTGTACCAATTGTTAAAAAATTGATCGTGATAATACTAGGAAACCTTTTTTGATCGGAACCAGTGTGAGATTTCGACTAGTTGTAAATCTGTTTTTCGTAATCACAGTACTTACTAAGACAATATATGGTCGGAAGAAAAAATAATTTTCCTTGATAAGAGAGAAACGATATGCAAAAACATATAAGACGAAAGATAAGTCGTTTTATTTCTATGTAGTACTCAACGCTGGTTGGAATGAACCACTAAGATATGAAGATATAATGTATATCTCGCAATACGTGCTCATACTCTAGTCCGACTGGCAGCGAGGATCGTAAGAAAAGGACCGTCGCTAGGAAGCTCTTTACAGTGGGCGGAACCATGTGCGAAAAAGGAGAGACTTCGACTAGGAGGTTTTCTGTGTCCCGACCAGTAGCCAAACAAGAGTAGAACAGAACTTTGAAAATAAAAATATGATCTTCATAATCTTGAGCACTTGAATCGCATCGACCAGATTTGGGTACCAACATATAAATAACATCACTCACTTCTTCGAATTTAATTAACATTTATTAAATTTAAAGGAAAAAGAAATGAACTTAAACGAAAAACTTACGCAATTGATCAATGTTCCAAGAGTTTGACAAAACTCTGCCATCAGGCATGGCTAATCGTACTGAGCCTGGCCGGGTGACTTCGACCACAGTGTAAGGACCTTCCCACTTTGGGGAAAGTTTATTGCGATTTACTTGGCTCTGAATTTTTCTCGAGAACGGATCACTGCGACTAGGTCATGAGGTTGCACCTACTACCGTGGTACCTTCGCATGGCTTGTTGATAGATTGCCGAACGCATCAAGGCTTGGTTTCGTTGTTCCTCAAGGAAATTGATATCGTCGAGGCGTCGTTTATCCTGATCGTTTATATTAAAACAACCAGTACGAGCAGAGCCAATTTTTAATTCTGGAGGAAGCATGGCTTCGGCTCCATAAACTAAAAAGAATGGTGTCTCGCTAGTCGCACGATTGGTCGTGGTTCGAACAGCCCATAGGATAGAAGGAGGTTCTTGAACCCAAGCTCCTGACTGCTTTATTAGCTAGTCGAATAGTCGGCGTTTGACCCCCTGCATTATGATACCATTGGCACGCTCAACTGCTCCATTACTCTGTGGATGAGCAACAGAGGCAAAATGGACTTTTATTCCAAGCTCATCATAGAATTCCTGGAAACTGCCGCTCGAAAATTGAGTACCATTGTCTGTGATTATACGACTAGGTACACCAAATCGCGTAATCATATTTTTTTTGTCAAGAATCTCTTAGCAGCCTCAGTTGTAGTTTTAACAACTGGCTCAGCTTCAATCCATTTTGTAAACGTGTCAATCATGACGAAAAGGAATTCGAAGCCCCCGGGTGCTCTTGGGAATGGTCACAGAATGTCTAGTCCCCAGGTTGCAAAAGGCTAGGAAAGATGAATTATTTGTAAAGCTTGTGCCGGCAGATGTACTTGTCGGCTATAAAACTGACATTATACGCACTTCATCACGAGCTCTTTTGCATCATGAAGGGCTGTTGGCCAATAGTATCCTTGTTTGAAGGCTTTACCGACCAATGTTCTGTAGGAATGATGTGCTCCACAGACTCCTCCATGAATTTCGGTTAGAAAATTAATGCCATCCGAGTGAGATATGCATCTCATCAACACTCTATGAGATCCTTGTTTGTACAAGGTACGTTTGATTAGAGTGTATGATTTGGATTTTCGTGCTATATGATCGGACTCTACATCATCTTCCGAAATTAGGTCATGCTGAAGATAATTGTAGATCGATGTCATCCAATCTCTACCCTGATTGTCACCGATCTGTGGAGCATCTATGTTATCAAAATCAATCGGCATGACCTGATGTTTATCATTGATGTTCTCGGAATGCTCGACCACTGAGGGTGAATCGAGTTGCTCGAGAAAAACTCCGAGCGGGACGGTTGACCTCGCTGAGGCCATCAGTGCCAACTCGTCTGCTAGAAAATTTTCTTTTCTAGTAATTTGTTCGTTCTGAAAACTGAAGAAATACTTTTTGAGTTTCGAGACTTCCACCAGATAAGACGACATCTTGGTACTCGAGCATTGATACCCTTTCCCTACTTGATTCGCTACTAGTTGAGAACCGCCTTTCACTAGCAATCTGCGAATCCCGAGCGAATGAGCTGCTCGAAGTCCTGCCAGTAAACCTTCGTATTCCGCCACATTATTTGTAGCGGGAAAGTTAAACTGGATGGTGTACTTAATGTGTTCGCCAGTAGGAGATATCAAGATGACCCCAGCCCCGATCCCTTAAGCATTAAAGAACCGTCAAAGTATATTATCCACTCATCGTGGCGCTCGTATTCTGGTTCCTGCTCAGATTCAGGGTTTGTCCATTCGGCAATGAATTCTGCTATTGCCTGAGACTTTATTGCTGTTCGTGAGATGAAATAGAGATCGAACGTCCCTAGTTCAACCACCCATTTCGCTATTCGTCCTGATGATTCCCTATTGCCAAGGACTTGACCAATAGGGTACCCGGTAGGTACGACCACTTTGTAGGCTTAAAAGTAATACCTTAGTTTCCTTGAAGCTATAAGGAGACCATAGAGTAGCTTTTGTACCTGTGGGTATCTTTCCTTTGGTCCATGTAAGACTTCGCTTACGTAATATACTGGTCGTTGGATGTTTTCCGCTCAGCGACGATTACAGACAATCACGATTCTTGAGTTGCGTACGTAAATCAGCAATATTTCTTCTGGTCTCAGAGAGACTAAGACCGGGGCACTCGTAAGGTACTCTTTGAGCTTCTCAAAGGCATCGTTGGCTTCCTTTGTCCATTCGAAACTTCCGTTTTTCCGAAGAAGCTTAAAGAAAGGTAGCCCTTTTTCACCTAAACTGGCTATGAAATGACTTAGCGCTGCCATACAGCCGGTTAATTTTTGAACTTCTTTCTTCGTGGTCGGAGGGCGCATCTAGCTGATAGCCGATATCTTCGTAGGATTTGCTTCAATACCTCTAGCCGAAACTAGGAAACCAAGAAGCTTTCCAGCGGAAACTCCGAACACACATTTCTCTGGGTTCAATTTAAGGTTATGTCTTCTCAAGTTGTTGAAAGTCTCATGCAAGTTAAGAATGTGATCGCCTGCGTTGATACTCTTTACAACCAAATCATCAACGTAGGCTTCTAGATTTCGACCTATTTGTGGGATAAAAGTTTTTTTGCATCAATCTTTGAAAAGTCACACCAGCATTTTTGAGACCAAAATGCATCTTAACATAACAATAAGTGCCATATGGAGTGATGAAGGAAGTTTTCTCTTCATCTTCTTTACTCACGTTAATCTGGTGGTATCCTGAATACGCATCTAAAAAACTTAATAATTCGCACCCGGAGGTGGAATCTACAAGCTGATCAATGCGGGGAAGAGGAAAGTCGTCCTTCGGACAAGCTTTATTCAAATCTGTGAAGTCTATACACATTCGTCATCTTCCATTGTTCTTTCTAACCATTACAGGGTTGGCGAGCCATTGAGGGTAATGGACTTCACGAATAAATCCAGCCTTGAGGAGCTTTTCAATCTCCGACTGGATCGCTTCTTTCCAATCAGGCACGAAGCGCCTTAATTTTTGTTTGACTGGTTTTTTGTCAGACTAGAGAGCTAGCCTATGCTCAATCACCTCCCTGGGGACTCCGGGCATATTGGACGTCTGCCAAGTGAATACGTCCTGATTTGCTCATACGAAGGAGATGAGCGACTCTTCCTATTTTGGGTTGAGTCCTTCTCTGACCAGCACCTTCGAGATGGACCCGTTAGTGTCTCTTGATCTGACGCTTCCCGGGGAATGCCTTTGTCGAGGAGTACTTCCTTTGTCTGGTCGGACGGCATGGGTGTCACCCTGGGTTTGGAGCATTTGACCTGCATTGCAGTTGTGTCAATGTTTCTTGTCGGAAGTTTATCGACCAGTTCTAAAGACCTTCGATCGCATGCGTAAGCCATTTTCTGATCTCCTCTAACCATGAAGACACCTCTTGGTCCTGGCATCTTTAAGCTTTGATAACCGTAATGTGTGGTTATCAGAAATTTTGCTAGAGTCGGACGACCAAGAATGCCATTATATGCGGTTTCAAAATCAACCACGTCAAACGAAATTTTTTCTGTTCGAAAGTTGTCAGGACTATGCCATGGAAGGCATATTTTACCAGTTTCACCTTGGATCTAGGTACCTGTATTTCTTTCAATGCTCCCAAAAATAAAATGTTTAAAGAGCTACCCCCATCTATCAAAACCCAATTGACTTTGCAATTGTTGATAGTAGGTTCAACTATAATAGGAAACCTACCCGGTCGAGTCGACGGAATATGGCAGTCTTCTTTGGCGAAGGAGATTACCGTGTCTGACCACCTTGATGGTTTGAAGGCGATCGAAGACTTCGCACGGTTGACCTCTCGCTCCTTAGCTTTCAGATGAGGCCGTGAATCGTACGACGAAGATCCCCCAAAGATCATGCTGACCGTATGTTGAGGTTCCTGGTACTTTATCTCTTCGTTGCCATCCTTGTCTTTCTTGGAGCTTGTTTCCCCTAACTCCTGTATTGAGGGAAGAAGGCCTTTACCTGCATAGTAATCCTCCAACTTCTTTTACCAAGCACGGTAAATCATGCCCTGCCTGCTTATGAAGTGGGCACCACTTCTTATTCTTCTTGAACCCATCGGTCGGACTTTTCGTCTTGCGCCGACCGGTATAATCTTTCTTACCTTTGGTAAACTTATCTAGGACCGCCTGGACTTCATTATTGTCCGTTTTGCGGTGCTTCTTCTTCTTGAGAACCTTTTTAAGCTTCTTTTCTGGCTTCTCTGAACCAGGTCGAGGGGTTTTATCTTTTTGATCTATGGCTTCACTCCATTCAACCACTTCACTAGCGGCTGCGTACCTATCAGCCATGTCAAAAAGCTCAGCGGTTGTTCGTGGAGGGTTCATGGCAATATCCTCCGTAAATCGTCGATTCCTCAAACCCGCCTTGAAAGCTTGAATTACAGAAGACTCTGCAAGCTCTGGTATCGAGTTACGAACCTTACTAAACCTCTTGATATATTGACGAAGTGTCTCTTTTGGGTTTTGTCGGATTCGATGGAGGTCATCCTCCTTTCCAGGGCGATCGTACGTACCCTGGAAATTTACGATCAAGAGATCGCAGAGTTGTTTTCAAGTGTAGATTGATCCGATCGGCTGGTTGAGCAACCGGGACTGGGCAGATCCCTCCAGTACAGTAGTAAGTAGTTGCCTATTACATTTTTATCACCACCAGCAGCTCTGATGGCGGTGGTATAAATCTTGAGGAATTTCAACGGGTTCTGGGACCCATTGAAACTATCCATGTTGGCCGGTCGGAACCTATTAGGCCAGCGCCGCGGCTGAGCCCCGCCGAAAGCTCGGCGGCCGTGGATCGACTCATGGCGCCTTCTTTGAAAAGGTGCCGGATTGTGATCGGTTGGATATCGGTTTCTTAGATTAGAAAGCCGGGACTCCAGTGTTTCGATCTGATCGTGAGCGTTATGACAATGCCCTTGATCACCTGCTTGGCCTAGAAGATGTCGTAGATCATCAGGGCCAAGCGAATAATCCTCTTGACGAGGGGAAGGCGTGGTGGTGTGGAATAACCTCCTTCCTTCATGACTCGTTGGTCGAAATCGTCGAGGAGGTCTTGGTACCGATCGATTCCCCACATATCTGTGCTACCCTCTGCCGAGGGAGGAACGTTGGGACGAAGTCATAGTTTGACTTTGCTCCGTCCTGTGTTCCCGATGCGCTTACATCGTTGCACGGTTTGTTGAAGAATTTTCGATACCTGTCCCATCAGTTGGACAAAGCCTAGAGCTCTCGCCGAGGAGGTTAGTATTATTTAGAATATTACAATACGCCGCAGGTTTTCTACCATAACTGAAGGTCTCGGAGGGTTCATCGAGATTGTTGGCGTTAGAGATCGAACCTTCTCTTGACCTCGCTCTGGTCCCCTCCGATCCATCATCTTTGGTGGGGCAGAAGCAGTGTGTTAAGCGATGGGCGTCCATCGCCTACATTGCCCTCGTAATCGGTGCTTGATTGCCCGTCCCATCTACATTAGTACATGGTGGCGAGGCGGTGTGTGCAGGACCGTACCGCGGCATTGCGATCAATATTTCGATCGCATTGACCCGTGTTTCAAAGCAATGATCCTTCGAGAACTTCCATCAGTAACGGTGGAGAGCGCTCGATGTTTCTACCAGACTTCCACGACGGAGACCAGTTGGAGATGAGCACCTCCTGAGGTCTTCGTGGTGAACTCGGCTGATCTGCGGGTTCTTGATTGTATCTTTGAGCCTTATCGTTCCCACTCGGCCTATAACAGGAGAGTTTCATGAACACTTTGTTACGGATGTCGGTTGGCTCCTGGAATTTCCAGAAGCCGTCGGTGAGTACCTGTCAGCCATGATTGTGTCGAGAATGTATGGATTCTCGGACTGTAGAGCTGCGGATTCATCACCTTTTTCACCGGTCGGAAGGACCGGGTTTGAGAGATTTTCGACGCTCAGCCGGTCGGAGAGTCTGTCCTTGGGAAGCTCCACTTGTCGCAGTGGTGCATCCTCATCCATCCGCTCGACCTCGCTGTTGTCAGCAACCTGTGAGCCGGCCGATGAGGAAGATGATGACACTCCGTTCTCTTGCATGGCCTGAATGCAGGCTTCCATGTCGAGGTTGGAGTAGTCATCCAAATTGAACCGATTTTCCTCGTCCCAAGTTCTGCCATAGTCGCATGAACGAATATGAAGGGTGGGCGAGGATTCAACGAGCAAAGAATTTCTTCAGGAGAATTGTGCCTTCTTCCCCACTGACGGCGCCAGCTGTCGATGATCGAAATCACCGAACATATAGATATATAAGAAAAAAGAGAGGAAAATGGCACGTATCTCCTGGAGAGTAATGAGGCTGCTCTTTATTGCTATTAACTGGCTATTACAATGGATGTCTATAAATTAGACTAAAGACTGATTCTGCAATACAACGCTTGTTGTTGCTCGTGTTGCTCTTCTGAGAGTGTTTCCCAATCGATCTTCACTATTCCAGCCTCCTTCACCTCCGTTCGCGGTCCTCCTTATGTAGTTGATGAAGCGTTGGCAGTTATCCTTTGGAGAAACGTCTGTTGAGAAGTGACACGTCTGGTCGGAGAGAGGCACCAGTTGACAATGTATCAACTGCCGTACGGTTGTATGTTAGTGAGCCATTGAGAGACCATGTGAGAGGTCCTCCACTCTGAGTGATGAGTATTTGACAAGTGTGTTGATTAGATTGAGAGTTGGGTTTTTAGGTTTGGGTGTTTCGGCCGAGTCAGGAAATCGGAACTACCGTGTATGGAGCGGAAGTTCGATAATCAACTCTGGCGTTGGAAATAGTATCTTCCGATTAACTGGTTTTGGTCTCGGTGAAGGAAATCGGAACTTCCGCACAAGGGTAGCGGAGTGTCCGATATTCGACATTGAGTGTTCTCTGAGTTGCTAATCGGAATTAAATATCGGAAAGTCGGATGTTAGAAGATCGAAGTACCGCGGTGTTGAGTCGCGGAACTTCCGATAATCTGACAGTCGCGGATATTCGAAATCGGAACTTCCGCGTGGTAAATCGGAACTTCCGATTGTGTCCGTAATGTGCGAGAAGATTATTTTGTGATTTTGATTTTGTATGAGTTTGAGTCTTATACAATTATTGATGCTATGATATTGTGCAATGCTATGTGATGTGTTTTATGCGTGTTGTTGCGGGGCATCAAGATGGAGTCGTGGCGAGACACGTGGACGGACTAAGCGCAGGAGGCGTTGAGGTCGAGCGGTCGGGATGTGTCGAAGACGGCGTGAATCTTGAAGCGGTTGCGAGTCGTGCACAACAAGGTGTCTGGAGGCTTCGGAAAGGTGCGCAAGGGCGAAAGGGTCTTTTCGCAAGCGGCAAAAGTGGAGGCGGTTCCGTTCGGGTGTAGCGGGCTTAATGGGTTGGAGGCCCATTAGCAAAGGCTATAAATAGGGGAGAACCCTGGAGTTAGGGTTAGACATGGAGAGAGAAAATTAGGGTTAGCCTTAGCAAAAGGGTTTGGTTTGATTTTTGAGAGTTTGTTGAGTTGAGAGGATGAACTGAAAATCTTTGTAATCATTCCTCTGTGTTTCCTCTGTAATCTCTTGATTCTATCAATGAAACTCTGAAGTTTTGATTACTCGTTTATGCCTCTCTTATTCCCTTCCTGTTCATGTTGAATATTTAGGGTTTTGGTGTATCTTTTGACTCGTCTTATGAAATAACATGAAACTTTATATCTAGAGTCGTTTTGATATGGCTAATGTATGCTCAAAGTTTCATGAACTAAGAATCTGAGAATCTTGTCTATTTTGGATTTTGGTCTTTCTTGCCCCTCCTTCAAGAAATCCATTTTTGGCTTGATTATTGAATCTTTGTTTGCGATTCTTCTCCATGAGGTCAAGATGATGTTTAGGATGATGTCCTGTGAAACTTGACCTGAGAAGAGCATTCAAGATTTAATATTTGGATTTTTGGAAAAACCCGAGCTTGACTTTCTTGGTCGGGACAATCGAACTTAGATTGTCACGGTGAATATCATGCAGCGAACTTCATGCGATCCGAACTACCGGAGTGCGGAACTACACCGGGTAGAATCGGACCTTCCGATTTACGTGAAACGATCGAAGTTTGTTTTCATTCTCGATTTTGCTTCACTCTTTTAAGAGATCGGAGGGCTTTGTAGATTTGTTTTAAATCTGATGAGGGGAGTTCTTAATTTTTAGGCACCATTCACCCCCCCTATGTTGCCATTTCGGTCCTTCAATTGGTATCAGAGCCGGTTAGCTCTTCTTGATAGATCTTAACCGGTCGGTTGAGCCATAACAATGACAAGTATTCCACCAAGCCTCCGCTTTTGATGGTGCGATTACCCTTACGGAAGAGCCGAATGGAAACTTACATCGAGGCTCGGGGTATGCCATCCGGAGAAAGGTGAAGGTTAGATTTCTTCGTTCTGCCGATGAGAACATCAATCTGGAAACATGGCCGATGTTGAGGCAAATGCTAAGGCAAGAAACATAATCATTCGTGGTTTGAGCGAAGTGAGTTTGATCGCATTTCTCATTTGATTTACGCTTTTACATCCGGTGACCCTCGATGCATACCATGAGGGCACTACCCGATTAAGACGGTTCGACAAGACCGTTCAAGCGTGAATCTGATAAATTTGAGATGCTTGTCGGTGAATCTCTTGACGAGTGCTTTTCGGCGTTTTCACAAGATTTTGAGCAACCTCCGAAGCGATCGGTCTTACATACCCCGACTCGGATAACGCCGACGGATGCTTTACGCACTTGATCTTCGTGTTTGGGAGATGAAAGTGACTACCATCAAAGATAGCACGGACCTCTCGACCACGACTCTTGATGCGCTTTACTCGTCTCAAGACTCACGAGATTGACATTGTCTCTTGAAGGTCGAAGTCACAATCGATGGCTTTAGTCATCGATCCTACTACGGATCTTCTTCCGAGTCGACGTGGGTTCTCCCTAGTCGCTCTCGTGACAAAATCGATGTCGCTTAGAGCGACTTGAGGATGAACGACTAGCCCTCCTAGCTCGGAAGTTTTCTCATGCTTACAAGAGGAGGAGGGATGGTAAAGAGGAGGTCTGTGATTTGTTTCGAGTGTGGTGGCCCCAACCACATCCGAGCAAACCGCCCCAAGCTTGGGAAGGGCAAAGGTGACTATGGCGGTCAAGCAAGAACGACTACATCGACAAGAACCGTAACACGAAGCCCTCAAGACTGATCAAGGCAAGAAGAAGTTCCGCAACTTTGGGAAGGCAAAGAAGTTGTTCCATCGCGTCCTCACCGCCTCGACGAACCGGACACCAATGAGGTGGAGGGGTGGAGTGACAATGATGGGAAGGACGATCATGATCCCAAGGACGACTAACTTCTCGGCATGTGCTTCATGGCCCTCGGGGCGAATCGAGCGACAATGAGCTGTACTCGACTCGACGAGGTTAGTCCCACTTACGACCGACTTAATGATGCTTTTCTTAAGCTAGGTAGATTTCATGCTAAGTCTAGGGCTAAGTGTTACGTGTTGGAGAAGGAAGTAGCTAGACTATCACGGGAGCTTACTTTACTTACATCCGCTCCCTCCCGTGATGATTGTGACACTTCTTGTGCTTTGCTTGATGACATGGAAAAACTAAGGACCTTGCATGATAGTGTGTCCTCCGAACTTGACATGATTAAGGTAGAGAACATTAGCCTTCTTGTTTGAATTAGAGATGAGTAGGGTAGCACCTCCTGCATCCACTACTATTGAGGCTACTTTGCTTGCACCTCATGTGAGGTTAAGGACAATTCGTTTAGAGTCTTTATACCATGTTGCTAGATCTCACTGAAACTTGTGAAAATTGTAATAATCTCAAGATGAACCTAAAGCAGGCGGATCACAAAATTGTCAATTCCAAGTCTGCGCTACTAGAGCCTATTGTTTCTTGTTTAAACTGTCCTAAGTTAATCACGAACTAGAATCAGATATCTAAGCGGTTTCAAGAAATGATTGATCACATAACAAATTGGCTCGAGATGCTTCTAAGGATCTTGTTAGCTCACCATGCAAGCAATGTAATAAACTAAAATGTGATTTGATTGCTTTGGATGAAAAATGTGTGAAGCTAACTAAGGACCTTCTAGAGACACAATCATCCGCTTGTATTGTGTGTGCTGGGAAGAAGTCTAAGGGTTTGGTAGAGACGCCTAGCAACGTGAACCAATCATTAGCGATGGGACCGTTCCCCCAAAGTCGGCTGTGCGTGCACAAGCCAATCTTTCCTCTGTTGTTGGTTCTTCTTCTGCTCCCTTACCTTCTGCTTCCCTTCTTCCCCCTGCTCTTCTTGCACCTCTCTCTTTCGGGAGTGTCAGTATCTTATGAACACTCTCGAGAGGTTTGTAGGAGGCAAGAAGAAGCTCAATCTCATTCTAGACAAATCTAAAATTTGCGATTTAATCGGGGTCTAGGATATGATATCCAGGAGGATATGAGGAAGCATCCACCTGTCGTGCTCAAAACCATAGCACCAGGTGTGATCAAAACTAAGCCCAGGACTGAGAAAGTAAATTTTAAGTCAGCGGGTTTTGTTCAAAGGATTTACGACAAGAGGTGATTCCACTGCAGCCTTGACCTCTCGGAGGCATATCATTGCACCTTCATCGAGAAAGATGGACATTTAGTTGATCATTGCTTGAGCGCCCAAGATCGCGTAGAGACCGTGTTGAGTCTCTTAGGCACATTCGGTCGTCAGCCCTGATCTTGAATGCACCTAAGACCAACACGAGGTTTAGATTTGTTCCATCGATGATTTTGGGCGAGATCGAGGACTTGGTTTTTCCGAGTTTTACGATTTTCGTCCTCATGCTCCCGTTGGTCGTAACTTCCGTAGATCCGAGGGTAGATCTCGTTTTCCTTCGAGATAGCTACCATGGCGAGATCGACATATTCATCGCACTTCGACTCGCTCTCCCATAGCGATCGGATCCAAAGAATAAAGGAGATCTTTTGACTTGTTGAGTGACAGGCGTAGGGTAGATAGAGGTCGGTCTTGCTTGACTACTTCATCACATTCGCCGTGTTACTCAAGATTGGGTGCCAAAATCACTTTGTTGATTCACCCGATCTTGAGACTTTACTCTGTTTGACTCGTGGTCACCGGGCCGGGAAGGAAAGGTCCGGATTGTAGACTCGGTTGTTCACGTCATATGACCGTGAGTCTCGTTGGTTTTCTTCCTAGCCCGCTCCTGTGATGAGGCGATCACCTTCGGAGATGCTTCATTTGGGCGTCATCGCTAAAGGTATGCTGTGAGCATTAATGATTCTTTTATTTTAAAAGATGTTGCCTTAGTAAGTAAGCTGCAGATAATCGCTTTGGTCTCTCGACTTCTGATGGCGGTTTGAGGTGAGCTTTAAGAAAAACAATTGCAAAATTCTTGATTCTTGGGTAGTCTAGTTTATGGGATTTCTCGATATGGGAGGATCTTTCGTGCTGATTTTTCGGATCTTCCGGTGATCCTCTCCGATGTTTAATTGCTCTCAATCCGTGATTTGACTTTACGGCATAGGAGACTTGGTCATATAGGATTTGATCATCGACCTGAGTTAAGCGCCACGATCTCATTCGTGGTTTGTCGAAACTCAAAATGGTCAAGGATCTTGTTTGTGCTCCTTGCCAGACGGCAAAATGGTTCTTGCTTCACATCCTCGATTCACGATGACTATGACGGATGCACGGTGTCAACCGCTCCATATGGACACAGATGGGACCGGCTAGAGTGCGGTCGATGGGAGAGAAGTGGTACGTACTTGTCGTGGTCGATGACTTCTCGAGGTATTCTTGGGTGTTTTCTTAGCCTCGAAGGATGAGACGCTTACTCTTTTTCGTGGTCTTTTTAGTAGGCTTTACGCTGAGCTCCTGTGCATTACGAGCACCGCACCGATAATGGCACGAGTTCAAGAATTCCTACTTTGAGAGTTTTGTGGTGAGATGTGTAGAGCACGGTTCTCGTCTCCATACGTCCCCCAACAAAATGGCGTTGTGGAGAGGAAGAACCGTACCTTGGTCGAGATGGCGGGGCGATGCTTGATGAATACTCTACACCTAGGAAGTTTTGGGTGAGGCAATTACTCTTGCTTGTCATGTTTCTAATGAGTTTTCTTGGGCACTCTTGCATCGCACTTCTTATGAGTTGAGATATGGGCGAAAACCCAAATGGCCTCGCATTTTCGTGTGTTTGGTTGCAAGTGTTTTATTCTCAAGTCCGGGAACCTAGATAAGTTCTAGTCACGATCTTGTGATGGGATCTTTACGGTTACTCGACTTTTCTCGTGCCTATAGAGTGCAGGCTGCGAGTCTAGTAAATTGTTAGAGACCGTGACGTGACCTTTGATGAGGCCAGTCCGGGGACTAGGCCTGATATCTCGTGTTCCCTAGGCGATCTGAGTCCATCTTTGTGGACCGAAGAGGAAGACAGAGATGAAGGTTGTCTACGATCCAGTTCCTCCTCCTCCTCCTCTTGAGGTGCCTTCTTCCACCGCACCTCGAGGAGATCGGCCCTTACCTTCGCTTCTTCCGGCTAGTGGATCTGTCCCTATCTCGCCTCGCTAATGAGGTAGAGGCCACTTCTTCATCTCACCCTGGACCTCCAAGACACATCAAAGGACCATCCTTGAGCGGATAATTGAGATCTTTTTGAGCGAGTCACTGCTCAAAACCGGCATGTCTCTATTACGCCTCCATTCTGCCTTTGTTGCCTCGTTTGAGCCCAAAGACGTTTGTCATGCTCTTTACGATGAGTCATGGACTAACGCCATGCACGAGGAATTGAAAACTTTGAAAGGAACAAGGTCCGGTCCTTGTTGAGCCCCTCAAGGTCACAATATCATTGGGACCAAATGGGTGTTCAAGAACAAGCAAAGTGAAGATGGGTTAGTTATTCAAACAAGGCTAGGTCGGTAGTGTGAGACCCTGTTTATCCGCTTTGTAATGCTTAACCATCCTTTCGGTCCTAGCATCACAAAGCGATAATCCGAGACTCGAGACATGTATACTTCCCAGTCAAGATATACACCTCATCATAAAATTTATGTATCAATTCCATTCATCCACATAGAACCAAACACCGAGTAGAATGTAAGTATTAATAACATTAAACCGAGGCATTACAAAGAGAGGCCAACGGCCAACAATAAAAGAGACAACAATAGTTAAGCAATGAAGCAAAAGTGCCATAAGATGGCTACAACAAAGAGCCAATCGGTGTGCCTTTAACCCACAAGGCAACCGACGGACCGCCAAGCTAGTCGCCAAACCCAAGCACATCTCACAAAAGTGAGGCCCTTGGGGCTCACCTTCTTCCCTCAAACAAAAGCAAAAGGCAAAAGCCTGAGTACTTTGAATGTACTCATAAGACTTACATGTGGAATAACAAACCTGTACATATACTACATGCAAGCTTAATCAACAAGAGGTCAGAGGTTTCATTTTAGCATAAAGCAAGTTTTCATTTGCAATAATATAATAGATTGAAAGCAATTTAACAAATCTGTTTTTAATGTTCAAATAACCGAAAGAACAATATTAATAACGGTAAATAGACAACAATAATCCTGGAAGTGACTAACCCAATAGTCACCACAACAATAGTATGAATTACCCATTCATACCAACCATGTCAAGTTTTAAATTTTAAAACAAATATTGTAGTCTAACTCTTGGAAGACCTCCCAAGCGTGTCCATAACCTAGGGCGAGGCTATTCGAATAGTTTTATCCTGCAGGTGTACCAACTTACCCACATGTCGACCGCTTTTTGCCACATGATTAAGCACACTTTGGTATGCCTAAGACAACTAAGTCCTACGAGACGCTTCCAATATTATGTATTAACTCGAGTGCCCTGATGGATAGAAACCCATACGCTGTGTGTCGGAGTCGTGGCCCTCCTGACAACTACCCGTCACGGGTAAAGCCTTGGACAATCATGACGCCCCGAGGTGGAGAACCTTCCGCAATCCCCACCACCGCACACCCAAAGACAAACACAAGAACACACACTGCTTCACACAAAGACACACACAAAACTTTTCCTCCTGCGACTACGGAGATAACACACACCAAAGTACTAAGTCAAGAGGGTCCCATATATCCCTCATGTGGTTAGTACGCAATAGTGCTTGGTTTAGTGTAACAAGATGTTCGGTCCTTGATGACTTGGGCACCATTCGATCACACCAAAAACACCACACCAACATACCATTATGCCCAAGTCCAAATCGGTTTTCATTTTCAGCTTCGATTTGTAAAATTAACAAAGCACAAAGTGCCGGACATAATGAAAGAATAATAATTTTTGTGTGATCAAGACCATCGACTAAGTCGATGATCGCCAAAAGCTACCGAACTAAGCATGGCTAAGCATAAAGACTCAGATGTTACTAAGTGACAAGAGCTCATCCAACGAACTCTAATCACAGCAAATAATCTAGGCTCAAGTAGTAGAGAATAAACAATATCCTACGGATTATGCAACTATAGGATCAACTAACCATAATTTAACACAAAGTAGCAATGCATACATACAGTTGAATTCAAAATATTAAACTTGCAAAATAATAGGATTAACATGATCAAACTGCTTGCCTGCTTGTTATGGTCAAGATGTTGTCGGGATCACTCTCGTATCAATGTGCTCTTCGGATCCTATCGAAAGAACCAAAAAGAACCAATAAGGCAAAAGAAACCGAAAAGATCCAACAGCCAACTTCAACAAAAAGCTCTCAAATTTTTACAGTAGAAAGAGCATGATTTTTATGAACTAATGCAACAAGAACCAATTGATTTGGATTCTTGATGCAAAAGATATGGCCAAAACAATTTTGCTCATTTTCATAAATCAAAATGCTACTATTCATTAGCAAAATTTTATGGAGCTATACTGAGTCTGAAAACATTTTTAACTTAAAGTCTAGTTAAAAACATAACCAACAAAATTTGAATCAACCAAAAGGATTTGGAATGAATTAGTTATGCATTTTACAAGTTATCATATTTTTCGGTTGACAAATAAATCCTTTCGGAAATCAGAATTAAAGCGACGTGGTTTAACGAGGCGCCGATCAAAGATCCGACGGTCCGCGTCCCCAGCCACGCTAACGCTGCGAGATTCACAAATCCTAAACGCCACCGTTGGATCGGATCCAACGGTTCACGCGGATCGACGTTCGGCGGTCCGAACGCTCACACGCATAGGAGCCGCTGATCTTGGATCCAACGGTCCACACGGATCGAACCTTTGGACGGTCCGAACGTTCACTCAGATCTGGACCGCTGATCAAAGGATCGACGGTCCACATCAATTCACGCTTCAAAACTCGCTACCGCTTTCATCCGACAAAACGACGGGAAGAGAGGATCATCGCCCGGCGACTCGCCGCGGCGGTGCGAGCAGTGCCAAAATGGGTTGCTAACAAACTTGCGCACCCAATGGAACTAATACTTTTAGTCATGGGCGTTTAGAACGCCGGCAAGCGAAGATGATGAGAGATGACCGAAAACGGTCAAAAGCGAAAATAGCAAATGAGCTCTGCTGCGGTCCAATCGGCGGGTGCCAAGCAACTAGGGACTAAGAGGGTTACTCGAGCACGGAGAAAGCACAGAGGGACTGAGCCGCCTGATGAAGAAAAATAGGGCTTCGGCCGAAAGGGAAAATTCAAAATTAAAGTGCTCCTCATGAAAAACCCAAATTGAGTGAGGGTTAATACTCTTAGAGATGGTAAATGGCGAGGAAGCAAGGGTTTAGAAAGAGAAGGCCCGAGCACCACTTTCACCAAGAGGTTGAGCTTCAACAATGGCGGCCGAGAGCAATTTTTGAAATGGAGCTCGAGCAATGCACTAACAAAGGGTTACGGAGCTCAAGGGTGTTCAAAGGATGCTAAGGAAGCCTCTGGAGGAGTTTTATAGCCGAAGGGCAAGGAAGAAGCAACGGAAGAAAAATGGCCAACTCATGTTGAGGTCGATCGAGGGCGACGGAGCACGTGAACTCGAGGAGGACGACGACTTGGGGGAGGTGGGGACGGGAGCAATAAATGCCGAGAGTCGTTGGCCAAAAGTCGAGGTGACCCGACGCCGCTACGCTCTGCAATTTTCACCGCCATCGTTGACTTCTACCGATGCGCGAGCGAGGAAGACGATAGCCACCGTTGATTTCAATCGGACGGTTCAAAAGAAACACGGCGATTAGAACGGTTTGAACGCTAACTTGATCTGGGCCGTTGATTTGGATCCTACGGTCCCACGTTGCGCGAGGCTCGGGCGGTCCAACGTTGCCTCTTTTCGAGCCGCCGATCTTCGATGAACGGTTCGAGCAGCGTAGGGAGGATCGGCGGTCGAACGTCACTCGAGCGCAGCACCGCACGATCGAGATCTAATCGGTCGAAATTGAACGCGCTGATGTGGTGGGTCGGTGCAGATTAGTTGATCCGATCGAATCAATGGCTTGGACCCGAGTGTGACTTGAGTCCAAGGAATAGTAAAAGCTGATTTTGAGTTATTTGTCGAAATGACTAAGGATAATTAATTGAGATATCAAACAAGCTCCAAAAATTATGAAATTTTAAATGGAGGTTGTAGGCAACAGGAGGAACCTTGTATAAAATTTTCAGAGACATTTATGCACTCGCATTTTCTCTAAAAATTCAGAAGTCTATTTTAGGAGTTTGACTAATGTTTGACTTGTCTCAAAATTTATCAAATAATTTCTGAAAATTATGAAATAATTCTGAGGTGTTAACATCACTCCTAGGTTCAAAGAAAATTATTTTCAGGGGTTGGGCACAAGATTTTTATGAAGGAGATTTGTGTTGGTGTCCAAATGGTAATTTGATTTTTGATTTCCCATAATTCCTTTACAACAATTATGGAACTGACATAAAAAATCAAGATCGTAGAAAAGTTTTAATTTCTCCTCATTTTATTACATTTGAAACACAAACCAATTTTGGGATGTTACAAAACCTCCCCCCCTTACAAAAATCTCGTCCCGAGATTTGGCTCACTCGGTAAAGAAAGATGGATAGTTCGCACGGAGACGATCTTCCCTTTCCCAAGTAGCCTCATCCTCGGAATGGTTCGACCACTGAACTTTAAGGAATCTGATGGCTCTATTCCTTGTTCTTCGTTCAGTCTCTTCAAGGATGCGAACAGGTGCTCCTTGTAGGTCAAATCTTCCTCGACATCGAGAGTTTCCAACGGAGCTTCTCCTGTTGGAACACGCGAGGCACTTCTTTAATTGGGACACATGGAAAACATCATGTACCCTTCAAGTGCACCGGCAACGCCAACTTATAGGCAACAGCTCCTTTCTTCTCGATCACACTGCAAGGACCGATATATCGAGGAGCTAACTTTCCTTGACGCCAAACGTTGATGGCCCTTCAAAGGAGAGACTTTGAGATAAACAAAGTCATTAGGCTCAAAGCTCAACTCACGACGACGGCGATCCGCATAGCTCTTTTGCCCGGATTGAGCTGTGCGCAAACGATCACGAATAAGCGGACTTGACTCTCGGCCTCATTGATCGAGTCCGGCCAAAGAATGGTCTTTCGCGGCCTCCCACCAATTTAACGGGTTCTCACTTTCTCCCGTATAAGGCCTCGAAAGGTGACATGCCGAGACCGGCTTGAAAACCGTTGTTATAAGAAAACTTCGGCGAATGGCAAGCATTTTTCCCAATGCTTTCCATATGATGTAACACAAGCACG